>JARYGA010051970.1:0-687500 GCA_030545235.1 Helianthus tuberosus | reverse complement strand
TTTAAAAACATTTGTCAGTCGAAAATACTGGTGAGTGAATCCCAGTTTAATCAAGCTTAAATAAAAAGTCATAGTGAACAATATTGAGAGCGATCACATTGTTTATGTCTACACAATTACTCCATTAGTACTGTCAACCCTGACTTGTGGGTCATATTACCCATTGGCTAACTCATTGTCCAATGGTAACGTATTGTCATCCTCGACTTACTACTCACAGTGTAGTACATTTTGTATACAAAACCCCAACATACCGGCAGTAATTGAAGAACTACAAAGACTCAATCACTGCTTAATTTCATGGTAAAACATTTAAGGTTTGGTAAAGCATTACCAAAAAAATTAACAAAAAGAGGATAAACTCACTTTGCTATCTTAGACTTCGCGTAAGGGTTTCCTGGATATAATCTATAATTTATACAAATGTACATTGGTTAGTATCATAACCCTTTGAAAATATTAATGATACCCTCCCCGAGACGGTATTCCAACAACTACGTCGGGCAGAACCACGACAGTTGTTACGGAACTAAATCAATCGGGTAGCGTAACTACTACGAAACTAGGGTTATAATACTTATAACGAAGCAGAACCTCGCTAATTAGGGGTATAACACTCGACTATAATGCCTCTTCTACAGAAATTGAGATTGAGAATTGAGATTGTGAGCGACGGAAAACGAAAACTGATGCGTTCTATTTATAGCTGCTGAAATCGACTCTCACGCGGCCCGTGTAAAAGTAAGCTAAGGCTTACGCGGCCCGCGTTGACTCCAGTCAACAACATAGCTTAGCTGATTCGATGTGTAGGTTCACCACGATGTCGACACGTGTCGGCCTACGATGTCTCCGAGTTTAATGATCTCTCGCGGCTCGCGTCAATGTAAGCTTAAGCTTACGCGGCCTGCTTGAACTAAAGAAATCAGCGGAGTCAGGTTCCAGCATTGATACCGCCCGCGTAAAATGTTGGGGTGGGTCTACGCGGCCCGCCTCAACTCAATATTTCATGTTTTTAATTTATTTTATATGTTAAAACATAATTCGGCTCGGTTTTCACATATGGGGTGTAATATAAGACATATTGGGATATTTTAAGATATAATAGGGTGTCAGAAATATTATGAGAGTGTTGGTTTTACCGAGGGTTGTTACATTGTTGACGAACACCAACAGATTTATGAACCCCAACCGATAGTCCACCAGGCACTGCTCGAGGCTGGGGAGGTGGAGATGCCGCATATTGTTGACGTGCCTGCTATGGATGGAGACATGGAGCCTCAGGTTGACCAGGGGCATCCGTAGGAGCCGCCACAGATTCCACAACGCGTTTATCATGCAGTGCGGTTGCCTCAGTCCACCCAACGTCTCCTTGAGAGGCTGGTGGCGGGTCAGGATGGTATGATGGCCAGCTGGACACAGCAGTTTCAGCGGATGGACAGGCGGATGGACCGGATGGAGGATTTGATGGAGTGGATGATGGCTAGTGAGGCCGAGAGACGTACCCAGGCGGGGTTGGCGATTCGACCCCCGCCACATCCACGAGTGTATCCGGGTTTCGACATGAAGGCAGGTCCGTCCGGGACTCAGGCAGGTGGTGGGGATGATTCTGACGACAGCGATGAGGAGATGGATGATTAGTATTTGTATTTGTTGGGTGAATTTTATTTTGTTAAACATTTGTGGGCATGTATGAACAAATATTTATTTCTTTTTTTTTTTATTTTGGTATGTTTAAACATTTGTAACTTGATGAATGTTTGTTCGTTTTGTTATTTATGCTTAGTTATTTATGCTTAGTCGACTTATTTTAAAAAACAACATTTAAAAAAAAAACTTAGTATATATAATAACAATGAAAAATAACAAGACAAACAACACAATATTCGATTACATTTTTTTTAAAACTTAATATATATAAAAACGGCATTTATAACTAATATTCGATTACATGTCTTGCATAAACTTACATACTAACAATGAAAAATAACAAGACAAACAAGACAAAAAAATCCATCTGATTCTCAACCAATGTTCCCTCTTACGACTGAAAAAACGCTTATTTCTATTACATATTTGCATTTTTATGTTTTTTGGACTATTTTGGGCATTTTGTTTTAGGCCGTGTGTTTGGCCCGTTATCTTTTTTAGGCCCATTTCGAATTTCGGTTTCTATTTATATGTCCCTCTAGTAATGTGAATGAGCAGACTTGAATTTTGACATAATTGATTTTTCACTTCAAATTCCGTGCCTTTTGGGTGGAATATTGGGGTTGGGGAAGAACACACGTAGTAAGTTTCGAAGAATAAATGGTGTGAATATGGAAGTAGTAAGTTTCCAAGAATAAATGGTGTGAATTAAATGATTACGACCAATGGGGTGGTGGTCCATTGGCAAATGTAAAGCCTTTAAAAACACCTAGGTTGGGAAGGGGAAGGTTTTGGGTTCAAGTCCCACAGACGACAGGGGATTAAAGAAATTAGCCGTTCAAAAAAAAAATTTAAATGATTACAAACTCTCTTTCTCTCTCTCTGTGCGTGATGTATGGAAGTAGTAAGTTTCCAAGAATAAATGGTATGAATCAAAATGATTACAAACTCTCTTTCTCTCTCTCTAGATGAGACTTGGTGTTAATTGTTCTAGCCAGCTAATTAATCCATCATCAGCTAAAAGTGATGAAACAGTCGAGCATATTCTTACAGGTTGTGGCATCTCTACGGGTGTGTGGAATGCGATTACTAGTTGGTGCAGGATACCGAGAAGCTTCATTTTTCACGTCAAAGATTTGGTGAAATTGCACGAGTATAGTGGTGCGTTCGGGAACAGAAAGGTTATACATGGGATTATCATAATCGCCTGTTGGAGGATGTGGAGAGCTAGGAATGAAAAAGTATTCTCGAATAAAGACCCTAATGTCGTGGAGTTGGTTGCGGATATCAAGTCTTTGAGTTTTTTATGGTATAAACATAGGTTTAAACAAGGGGTTGTGGATTGGGATAGATGGTGTATGTTTGATTTGATGTAAGTTCTTGTGACTTTGTGGTTTTCGGTTTGCTTTTCCCGCCTTGGTGAAAGCTTGCCTTGGTTTGGTGGTTCTATAAAAGTTATTTTTCAAAAAAAAAAAGCCAATTAATCCATCAATCATGAAATCAAAATGATTCGTTTTAGAAAATGATTTTTGAACTAGTGGTTAATTGAGATGTGTGAAGTTTTGTTTCTCTTAGGGGAGGGGGGTGGTTACTAGTGATAGAATTCTATCACTCCCACTATCCAATCAGATCATGCCATGTCAGCACCCAATATTCTATCACTAGTGATAGAAATGTAGTGGGAGTGGTATCACTAGTGATGGGATTCCAATGTACAAGTATTAATGCACAATGTACAAGATACACATTCATCACCATTGATCTTCAACGCATTATATATATAACGAGTTATACTCCATAACTCGTTATGGAAGTGGAGGCGGCGGTGTTCCACGAGTGATAGAATCCTATCACGGTAAATAACGTCCCCGCCCCGTGTGACCTTAGGATAAGAGGGGCAATCCTCTCTTAGGGGAGTCCCGTCTCTTACACACGGCCAATCAACACGCGCCACGTTAACTCCCCCCTTAACTCCCCCCACACCCTTAATTTGATGGCGGCACTCCTCTCTTGGGGGACTTGTTTTTTTTTTGTTTTTTTAAGGGGGAAAATACTTGATTGGTTGAATCAATGGTGGGCCACCCTCTCCCTCTCTCCCTTCATGCGGTGAACACCCACCGAAATCCATCCCCGATTAGGCTCCCCGAGTTGATGGCGGCTGTGTTCCCGCTCGGGGACTCACCTCACCGCATCCCTCCCCGAGAAGTGCCCCGCTCACCCTTAGAGGTCCTGGGTCCAAGTCCAAACAAAATGAATTTTAATACTAACTTTGTGATACTAACTACTAATCTGGTTAGCAACAACTTAACCGCCGTTCAAAATATTTTTTTGTTTAGTAACAACCCTAAAAAGTAAAGATACATGTTGCCTACTTTGCGAAACTTGAACCCGCCCACTTTAATTATGATAAAAATAATTGGATTTGGTGGACTATCCATAAAGTTAATATGGGTTAAAGATAACTCAAGTTAGTTAGAGATAAATATGGTTTGGTTTATTTATTTGAATTGTCTGAATCATCGGTTTACATGTAAGGTTATGTAGTTGGTTTATTTCATTATTTAAATAGAGTTTGAGTATGTATAAATGCATGGATATGTATTTAGTTTTGTTTTGTTTGTCGAGTTAAGTTTAATAATAAAATAGTACAAGACATGTTTGTCTGCAAACAACAAAGAACACACATTTTTTTGGAGGCCCTAAAGCCCTAGCTTGACTTTAATGGCCCATGGGCCGCCCTGTAAAGAGGCCTCGTTTCGTAGGTGTTTTTTTTTTTTTGCATTGCTTGATGGTGATCAGGAGAATATGGATATATTGTAAGAAACACATAGAGAAATGAAGATCGAGACAACTATACATGGTGTATGTACATGACCAATTCTCTGTTGATTTTTCCTGTAGGGGTGTAAGCGAGTCGAGCCAAACCAAGTCGAGCCCGAGCTCGACTAGGCTCGAGCTCACCTCATTTAACTTACAAGAGTTCAAGCTTGGCTCGTGATAAGATTTTTAAACTTAGATCGTCTCATCTCATTTAGTGGTTGTTTGACAACTTCTAAATGGTTAAGTGTTGAACCAGTAGAAGGTCTAAACCATTAAGTGCTGAGTCAATAAGAAGTCTGAACTATTAAGAGTGACTATGATACTTAACCGTTCAGAGGCAAATGTCTAACCAATTTAGATTAGAGGTCTTAACCATTCAGAGGCAAATGTCTGAACCATTCAGACATCTGGTCGCGAAACAAACAGTCTGAACCATTAAGTGTTGAACCAGTAAGATGTCTGAATTATTAAGAGCTAAACAAACAGCCCCTTAGTTATTAACTAATTTATAACATTTTTAATTTTTGTAATATTCTTTTATTTGTTATGTATGACATAATACATAGTATTTAGATGATTTAACTCCCATTTTCGTCCCTGTGGTTTGTCCACTTTTGTCATTTCAGGTCAATTTTAAAAAATGCACTAGTTTCCTCCATGAAATACTGGAAACGTGCCACTTTAGTCCAAAAATTAAAATCCAGTTAAGTCAGACAGGTTAAATGAAGGGTATTATTGCCAATTCATTTCATAAAATAAGGAGAAAGTAAAATATATATGAATTGGCAATAATACATGTAGGTCAACCCGGATGATCGACTTAAACCTCTATTCCCTGTTTTCCGACGAACTCGAGAGTGCGGAATCCAAACGGGTAAGTTAAACCAAGTTAGAACACGAAAACGACAAACACGAATCAACGATTAACACTCCAATGTATTAATACGCAATTTTGTTTAGTTTTTTTCTCGACATTTTTATATAGTTTTCTATTCAAAATAGAGTGTTTTTGTTGCATCGTAAACTATACACGTCCAGGTATCGTATGGTACCGTGATGAACCGATCCGATTCCAGTCGAACAACATCAGAACCAGTATCGGTACTGAAATGATCGAAACTGGTACCCGTAATTGTTTTTATGGTTTTCAATCAAAATTTGAATTCAAAATAAAGTTTCTTTTCTTTTTTATATCGAAAGCTATACAAATGCAGGTATCGTAGAGTACCGTGATGAAACGCGCTGATTCCACACGAACAACATGAGTACCGACATCGATATTGAAATAATCATAAGCGATATCGATAATTGTTTTTATGGTTTTCAATCGATGTAAAACACGTCCTTTTGGGTATATCAAGACCCTAATATTTTGTTTTCTTTTTTCGATTACTACAACGAGGGCCCATAGTGTAACGAACCAAATCGATACTGAACGAATTCCCGCCGCATAGCGTGGGGGAATTCCACTAGTTATTATATATATATATATATATATATATATATATATATATATATATATATATATATATATATTAATATAAACCTTTGATGAATAGTAACTTGTAGTTTTATTATATATATTAAATTTTCTTTATAGTGCATTGGATAAAGTGACACTGAGGATTGAGACAAAGGTTGGATTTAAACTTAATTGTGATTTGATAAATTGATGGTGAAGATGAGTTGATTCATAGAAAGTTAATTTTGAAATAATCACTTTATGTTATACGTGTATTTTCAAATTTGTTTCGTACTAATACTATTTAAATTTTATTATATTTTTTTAGTTCATACCTATTTAAATAGGATGTTAGATAAAGTTTTTAGTATGTTGTTGCGAAACTTCTGTATTTAATTACGTCTACATTTAAATATAACTCAAAACCGAGTTGTAAGTGACAGTGTATAAGTGGCCAAAGCACAAACGTACATGTTATCAAAGTTCTACCGAGTTTTTGTTTTAGAAATGCAATAATAACATTTTTTTATAACATTCGGAATATACTGTTGTGACGTGTTTATATTTATCTACGATTGAATAAATGTTCTATTTTTACTAATGTAATATGACGTTTTATAGAATTCCGAATATAATGTTGCGTTGTGCCTATTTTTACTACGATTCAATGAAAGTTCTATTCTAACAGGTCAAATATAGTTAACTTTTTTGGTTCTTTACCATGACGATCCGCCATTTTCGTTTATATGGTTTTTGGTCAATGTAAAACTCATGTTGATTGCTATACCAAGTGCCGGTATTGTACTGTTATTGCAATGAAGCGAACCGATACCGACCAAAAGTCCGCCGCCAAGCGCGGGAGAAATCCGACTAGTTTAGATTGAAAATAAAACTTTTGGCAATAAAAGAATATCCCTCCATCAATTGGTCTAAGGAAGGGCTTCAGTGTGCTCAGGGTTGTGCGGGAACACCGTCCCCTCTCATTCGGGGCCGAAAAAATGCTTCAAAAAGTGTTGCGAACCTTGAGATTTTTGACCGGGGGTGCGGAATTTATCGGAACTAAAAATTTCTATAAATATGGGGGGTCGAAAACGTATATACCCAAAAACTTCTATGCGAAAACTAAATACTCTCCACTAATAAGCGAATAGTTCGGGGGTAGGCCTCCCCCTCCCGCCCCTTAAAAGCTTCGCCCATGTCAAAAACCATTGTTTCTATTAGGTTGTTTGAGTTTGAGTCAACATAACCCAAGGAGCAGTTATTATATATAGATCGATAGGAGGGAATATTACACAGAGTCCATTGAATTGAGTCTATAATTCAGATTTTGTTTTCTTCGTTTATAATAAAAGAAAAACATGTCGTGAGGATTGTCCACCTCACAAGAATCGTCTGTTCGTAATCTCGAAACCATTGTTGCTTTTCTAAAATTTCGTATCTATGTAAAATTCTAGAGTTAATTGCCTGGATGGTCCATGTGGTTTCACTTTTTTCACGTTTAGTCCCCACCTTTTGGAAATAGCAGGTATGATCCCTATGGTTTGTCATTTTGTTACTCGGATAGTCCCCTGACATGTGAAGAGACAAAGTAAATAAAGAGGATTTTCCAAGTTACACTTACACTCCTCTTTCTTCCTACATTTCCATCTTAACCATTGATTTGAAAAATGAATGGTTAAGATTCATTCTCATCCTATTTAGGTAAAATAAACTTTTTATTTGATCTTACCCCCTATAAATAGGGCTGTAAACGAACCGAACATTCAGCGAACAGTTTGTGAACCGTTCGTTCATGTTCGTTGGTTTAATAAACGAACGAACATGAACAAGAACTTCTGTTCGATTAGTTTAATGAACGAACACGAACAGAGGTCTTGTCCGTTCAACTGTGTTCGTGAACGTTTGGTAAGGTGTTCGTGAACGTGTTCATGAACATTCATTCGTTCATTTGCGTTTGTTTATGTTCGTATGTTTGTGTTTTAATTAAATATTTTTGTAATTTCAGATATTTTATCTATACTTTTTATGTTATTAAACTTATATTTATTTTATTACCCTAACGATTAAATTATGAAACCTTATTTCACCTTGTTTATGCACCATTTCACTTTCATTTCTCATTATTTACATCGACGAATACGATCGTCCTCCGTTCCACAATAAGGGATTCAAGTTCCAGCTACTCTCTGGGCCATCCACATTTATCCTTCGTTGCGTTAGCCAAATTTATTTGTGTTCGTTTGTTTTCGTAAACCGTTCATGAACACGCTCATTTCCTTGATGAACGAACATGAACATAAAATCTTGTTCGGTAAGTGTTCATGAACCGTTTGTGAACACATTTATTTTCTTAACGAACGAACACGAACAAGACCTTGTTCGTGTTCATTCGGTTAGTTTACAGCCCTACCTACAAACAATATTGTCCGTCTGTGTTTGATTAAAGTAGGTATATTATTAAAATTAAAAATAATACTACAACACAAGATAACAGTTACATTCATAATAATGCTACTCAAACAATAAGAAAGAAGATAACAGCACCCACTGTTCATGACTTCAAGCATTCAAATATTTTCTAAAATCCTTTATACTGGTTTAAACCCTTTCTTGACCTGTGGTAGCGGATTTTCTTTGTGAGAACTCCATATAACATCTCAACAACGCGATTACTAGTACTAAAATACCAGGAACCAGAGAAGCTATACTTGATGTAGCTGAATTATCTGGGTTGATTCCAGTCACGCCAGCAGTGTAGGATAACAAAAGTGCAAAAACTGTAACATGCAACTCCATTTGCAAAGGGAAACTTATGGTCAGCATGATGATCATGAAAATCGACATGTAAATTCCCAACTTACTGGCACACAAAAATAACTTATAGATCCTGGGTTTATAAGTAAGCATAATTGGTTGTCCTGCGGTATGTGGTAAAGTAGCATTGGTATTACTGGTGGCAGATGATGACGAATTATTTAATGTGGATGGAAAAAAGTCATCCTGCCAAGTGCCTCCAGGAGGACTAAGTGTAGATTGGTATGTTGCAGCGACGACAAGTATAAGTATCACAAGAAGTGTGTTTCTAACCTCTGTAGGAGTCTCATTGAGTTTATTGTGACAGAAGTAGGCTACAACTGATTGAGCGCGAGACCTATGGTGGTTAGGTCTTGTATCATGAAGATTTGGTGTTTGTTCTTGTGTATATTCCAGAGACTGTAGACTTTTGGCCTTTAGAGCTCCTGATTGAACAAGAATCTCGTGAATCTCTCGATCACCGATTTCACTTTGAAACATTAGTAACGTATCAAGGGGAGTCAAACCACTCTTGTTTAAGGAATTTAACTCCATCTTTTCCTTGCTGATAATCCCTCCATTTAGTATGAGGTCAACCACCTATCATAACCATAATCTTTAGTAAGGAAACATATCTTCCAGATAATTTCATGTTTAAAAGATGCCATACATGTAAAGGAATTGAAAACCCAGGATTAGAAAAGTGTGAAAATGCATTTGTATTGTATGTATTCTCCTATTGTAATGTAATATATATGACACAAGATAATCACGTATATATACTAAGTAGAAGACTAGCTATATATCTATAACAACATGCAAAAAAAAGTACGTCCACTTACCTGATACTGCTTCTTATAGACGGCAAGATGTAAGCAAGTATTGCCATTAAGATCCTTAGAGTTCAAAAGATCTTCTTTGTTGGCTTGTTTGAGATGTTGTATTAGATGTTCAAACACTTTGAACTGGTTGTACTCACTACTAGAAAAATGGTCATTTTGCTACGGAAATTTCCTACGCAAAAAAATGCGTCACAAATTCTGACACATTTACTACGCATTTCCTACGGAAAGAAGACCTTGATTTTTTTTGGGTAATTTGTGACACAATAGTGACAAATATACTAATTCTAAGTATTGTGTCAGAAATGCGTACAGAACCATTATTTATTTATTGGAATTAGATTTATATGTTAAATTCATTTAAATATTAATTGTTGCGTCAGAAATGCGTAGCAACTTGCTACGCATTTATGACGAATTATTTATTATTATACTTAGATTATATTTTAATGTTTAATCAGCATTATTATTAATTATTGCGTAGGAAATGTGTAGCAACTTGTTACGCATTTGTGATGGAAAATTTATTGTGTAGGAAATGTGTAGCAACTTGCTACGCATTTGTGATGGAAAATTTATTACCATATTGTGTAGGAAATGTGTAGCAACTTGTTACGCATTTGTGATGTAAAATTTATTGTGTAGGAAATGTGTAGCAACTTGCTATGCATTTGTGATGGAAAATTTATTACCATATTGTGTAGGAAATGTGTAGCAACTTGCTACACATTTGTGATGGAAAATTATTTGTTTAAATTACACTTCATGATGGTTCCGGTTTTGTTTCGGCTCGGGTCACGGTTCGATTCATGTCAGATTTAACGCGGGTCAATCTGTCTATACCCGTGTTATACATATGTATTGTTAACCTGGTCAATATCAAGCTTCTTCAACTCAGCCGGTCAAAGACGACAGTAGTGGTAGTGGCTTGGTTCAGACTCAGTGGAGGCTACAAGTTTTATTATTACTATATTTTATTATTACCATATAAACACGTGATTTACGGCTCTTAATTTCTCGCAAAACAAGCATTAGAATGATAATAAATAGTGTTTAAGGCGAACGTTACCTCTGTTCATGTTCTTTTATAAACTATTCGCCGAAAGTTTTTCTAAATAGTTTGGAGCCATCTATTTTTTAGTTTTCTCGTCTCTCTCTTCTACTTAATTATAGATAATTAATATTAACTAAAAGATAACTATAAAATTAAATTTAACATAAATTTACTCAACCCGTACAATACACAGGTTTATATGAGGTTCTTAAAGATATAACAAGATATAACTTTTTATTGATTGGTATATAAAATTAAATGTGCTCAACCCATACAATATATGAGGTTCTTAAAAATGTAACTTTTTTCATTATTTAATATATAAAATTAAATTTACTCAACCCGTACAATACACGGGATTTTTAAAGATATTAACTTTTTTATTATTTAATATATAAAATTACATTTATTCAACCCATGTAATAAACGAGATTTTTAAAGATAGATTATTTATTCAACCCGTGTATTACACGGGGTTCTAACCTAGTATATTTTATAAAAAAAAATAAACAGAATTGAGGCATGTGGTAAATAAATATAAACATTCAAAATTTATGAAAATCAATTAGCAAATAATCAAATAAGTAAATACTTTTAAAAAGTAAAAAACAAAGTGATCCAATCAAAACCTTACTTTCCCATCACACGGATCATGATCGTACGGTATTCTATGCTCTTAGCCTCTTCATCCAATGGATGAAAACACACCTCTAGAAACACACAATCTTATACCCCATGTATACAAACATCACTGAAGTTAAAATTCAAAATCAATTTTAGCCATGGAAAGGGGAGCAAGGGAGAAGAAATCACTGAACTTAATGAACACGGCTCCTGCAATTGTTTTGAGTTTATGTTAGCAAATCTTCTTTACTTGTTTGATTGGGAAGTTCCTGATGAACACGGCTCCTTTTTGTTATCAATAAAATCATCTACTCCCATTCTTATTTCTTCTTCTCTCAATCATCTCTTATCTTTTGAATATTAAGCTTTTGATTAACCAACATTTGGTATGATAGCGAGCTTCTGAGTGATTCGTTTTTAATTTTTTTTCTTTATCTCGTTGAGGGTGCTGTGAAAACGCTGATGCCATGACAACTGCTGGTTCAGGGACTCCCCTTACACAAATTCCTGTTTTTGAAGGAGAAGGCTACGATTTTTGGAGCCTACGGGTGAAGACATTGCTCAGGTCATAGGATCTGTGGGACTATGCTGATAAAGGGTTTGATGAAAATGAAAAGGATGCAGCAAAACTGAAAGAGCATGTGAAGAAGGATGCCAAGGCGTTAACTTACAATAATTCACTGGCGCATGTAGTAAAATATGCAACATAATTGAGAAGATAAACATTTAAAAAGCAACTGAAATCCATTTTATAAATGTCGTAGCAAATTATTGTAAGTCGAGATAATATCTAGAAAACAGATTTCACTACTAGAAAAATTAAAATTTCTGACACCATTTTCCGTAGGAAATGCGTCACAACTTACGTTTTTCTACGAATTTGTGACGAAATGCGTATGTAGGAAAACCACTCGTAGGAAACTGGTTTCTTACGCATTTTCCTACCCATTTCTGACAGAAAAGGGCTGTCACAAATTGCTACACATTTTCTACGCATTTTCCTACACATTTTCTTCTGTTAAATGGGTAGGAAAATGCGTAGAAAATGTGTAGCAATTTGTGACAGCCCTTTTCTGTCAGAAATGGGTAGGAAAATGCGTAGAAAATGCGTAAGAAACCAGTTTCCTACGAGTGATTTTCCTACATACGCATTTCGTCACAAATTCGTAGAAAATCGCGAGTTGTGATGCATTTCCTACGGAAAATGGTGTCAGAAATTTTAATTTTTCTAGTAGTGACTTAACTGCTAAGTGAAGTACAGTCTCACCTTGAGCTGTTGTGCAATCCAGAGAATCCAGAATAGACAAAAGCAATTTTGTAACTTCAACATTACCTTTGGCCACACTCAAATGAAGAGGAATTTTTCTGTCTTTTCCTTCCAACAAACACAAATCAAGGTGAACTTGCAGAAGCACCTTCACAATTTCAACATGCCCACAAGAAGCTGCAATGTGTAAAGGGCTAAAACCATCTTGATTAAGCTCCCAGCAAAGTTGTGGCCTCAGATTGACCACTGTTGCTACAAACTGTAGCTGTCCGGCTAAACAAGCGACGTGTAACGGATTTTCACCTCCCTCCAGTGCTGCAGCATGAAGCATAGAGGGATTGGCTTGAATCTCATTAAGAAGATGATTAACATCCCCATTCCATGCTGCCTGAAACAACCTTTGATCCATCGCTATGTGAGAACAAATATAGCTTGTTACTTGTATCGATGTTTGATTTTTGTTGGCTGAAACAGCCTTGGATTCAGGTATTTATGAAGCTATATCCTGTGCGTGGTGTATGGAAGTAGTAAGTTTCCAAGAAGAATTGGGTGTTGTGGAATGAAAGCTGTTTGCTGATTAAAAAAAAAAGAATTGCATTATATATCTCAACTTTAATATTTTTTTATTAAAAATAATATGTGTGGAGCCTTGGTTTAAAAAAAGAGAAAATTACAAAATTAGCCAAAAAAAAAAGTTAAATTACCAATCTAGCCACCTCATGCGTCTTTGGAAGGCCACTCACAGATCCCAAGTCTTCTAATGCGTCTGCCAGGCCAAGTATTGCGTCCGCCAATCCCCAACTGACACGTGGAAAGACTCAGCACATCACACACATGAAAGACTCATCCCATGCGTCCGCGGACCCACAAATCACATCACACACATGAAAGACTCATCCCATGCGTCCGCAGACTCATCTCATGCGTCCGCAGAGTCATCCCCGCCACGTGTCTTTTTTTTATTGGGTTTCTCCCCAAGGACTCATCCCATGCTTGAAAGACACATCCCATACATGAGTGGCCTTCCAAAGAGGCATGAGGTGGCTAGATTGATAATTTGATTAAAGTCTTGACTAGATTGGTAATTTTCTCTTAAAATAATTGTTGTAAGTAGAATATTTATTCAAGTATGAAATCTTTGATGCTCCCTTTAGTTTTTTGTCACCTATCAACTTTAATAATTTTTTAATTGAAAAGAATTGCATTATATATCTCAACTTTACTATTTTTTTATTAAAAATAATATGTGTGGAGCCGGGCCATACCACCTTATTAATTAGGGTCGTATTATTGGCACACCTAACCTCTTAAATCGACACCCTTAATACGCATCGTATAGGATACGATGCGTATTACTTTTTCAATTTCCAATAAAGACTGATGTGTCAGATTTTGTCTTTTTGACTAGACCTATACGGGTCGTATTGGTTAAGGTTTTTTTTTTCAAATTTTTTTATACATTTGTTTATGGTTTTAACAAAGTTTTCTAAAAAAATATTTATTTTTTTTTAAATAAAAACTTCCTTAATTTTTTTAAGAATACCATGTACAATGTAGTATAGTATAGATAAGGTATAGGTCATGTATGAGCATGTGTCGTATTGATTAAGTCTTTTTTTTACAATTTTTTTATACATTTGTTTATGGTTTTAACAAAGTTTTCTAAAAAAATATTTATTTTTTTAAATAAAAACTTCCTTAATTTTTTTAAGAATACCATGTATAATGTAGTATATATAGTATAGATAGATGAGGTATAGGTCCTGTATGAGCACGGGTCGTATTGGTTAAGTCTTTTTTTTTACAGTTTTTTTATACATTTGTTTATGGTTTTAACAAAGTTTTCTAAAAAATATTTATTTTTTTTAAATAAAAACTTCTTTAGTTTTTTTTAAAAAATACCATGTACAATGTAGTATAGTATAGATGAGGTATAGCTCCTGTATGAGCATATATAGGTGCAGTAAATGTCCCGTATATTTCTTTTAATTATTTTTAAAAATACCATGTACATAACGGTTTTACAATTCCAGATCAGTAAGCAAATACACAACGGTTCTCCAATTCCAGATCAGTAATGTAAGGAGAAGCGTTGAGATAACGGACATCCATCAAGCTCAAAAAGAAAACTTGTGTTTCCCATAGTCACAAACGATTGCGGTTTGTATTTCGCATAACTACCGTTTCCGTAGTAAAAAATGATTGCGGTTATCCTTCAACATAAGCTAAAATACTCTAAAATACGGAAAAAAAACTCTAAAATACGAAAAAAAAACTCTAAAATACGTAAAAATACGATAAAGTACTCTAAAATACGATAAAATACATGAAAATATGCTAAAATACGCTGCAATATGTTAATATATGTCATATTACGAAAAAAACACATGAAAATACGTTAAAATACGCCGGAATACATAAAAATACCCTAAAACAGGTTAAAATAAGCTAAAATGCGTTATAATACGTTCAAATACGTCAAAAATACTATAAAATGAGCAACAATATGTTAGAATACGCCAAAAGAGGGAAAAATACGTCAAAATACGCGACTAATGATATTTCCACACACGTATACATATAACACGACACTATGCAGTACAAGTGGATTTCAAACAAAACTGTATGTAATCATAGAATACGATATTCACACGCAACCGAACGGCACCGAAACGACGTATGTTGAAGGTATACGTCATAAAACGACAAAATATGCGAAAGTTCGGCAAAAAACGACACGTATACGCGTCGAACAGAGGGAAACACGATAAAACTAAATTTGAAATTATGTCATATACGATCGTATAGGCCTATGTTGTATCGTATATTGGCTTAATACGCATCGTATGCGTATTACACTTTGAATTTTCTCAAAAATACCCCTGAATTTATTAGAAAATAGGGGTATTTCAGTAAATTCATCGGTTAATACGCATCGTATAGGCCTATATGATGCGTATTAAACTATAAATTTCTCAAAAATGTGTTTCAAATCAAGGGTTCCATCAACGGGGATGTAATGCAATGATTCCTCTCAATTGAATAGACAAACACTTGCTTCATAGGACTCGCTTGAATCGTCTCGGAAGTACTGAACAACAGAAATACGTCAGAATACGCTTAAATATGTCAAAAATACTCTAAATACGCAACTAATGATATTTCCACTCGCGTATACATATAACACAGCACCAGTGTTGTAAGAATCGCTAGGCGCTAGTCGGGCGGTGGGGTACCGACTAGCGACTAATCGGGATTAATAGGGATTAATCGAAATTAATCGGATTGAGATTTTTATATATGATTTTTAGTTACATATATACATAAACATTTTTATGTGTAGTTTTTTAAAGTAGGCATGTTTTAACCCCTCATTAACCCATTTTTTTAAGTAATTGGAAGGAATTTATATGGTTTGGTCAAAATTTGGCCGGCATCTAGCCAAAATTTAGCCAGAATAGGACCACCATTGACTGCCTAACTATTAATCGGCCATTAATCGGTGAATACGATAATCGCACGCAATAATAGTGGTTTTTATAAACAAAACTGTAAGTAATCATAGAATACGATAATCGCACGCAACCGAACGTTACCAAAACGACGCATGTTGAAGGTATACGTCATAAAATGACAAAATATGCGAAAGTTCGACAAAAAACGAGACGTATACGCGTCGAACCAAGGAAAACACGATAAAAACAAATTTTCTTATTATGCCATATACGATCGTTTAGGCCTATGTTGTATCGTATAGCAGATTAATACGCATTGTATAGGCCTATATGATGCGTATTAAACGCTGAATTTCTCAAAAATACCCATGAATTTATAAAAAAAAAACATGGGTATTTCAGTAATTTCGGGGATATAATACGGATCGTATAGGCCTATACGGGTAGTATTGGTTAAGGTTTTTTTTTACAAATTTTTTTATACATTTGTTTATAGTTTAACAAAGTTTTCTAAAAAATATTTTTTTTTAAATAAAAACTTCCTTAATTTTTTTTAAGAATACCATGTATAATGTAGTATAGTATAGATATATGAGGTATAAAAACTTCAAAATTCATGTTTTTTTTTTTCTGTTTTATAAAGTATAAAAAATGTTTTATATCTTGTTTTTTTAAATGTTTTACTTGTAAGTAGAAATTAAAAAAAATGTAGTATATAATACGGTTATAACATAGATAGTATAGTATAATAAACATGTGCCAAACCTATACATATGATAAATTTTTAAAAATGTTTTTTGTTTAAAAAATAGAAGAATTCTTTTATTTAACTTTGCTAAAACTATGATTAAATGTTTACAAAAATATGTTAAAAAAGTGTAGTATATAATACGGTTATAACATAGATAGTATCTAATACTAATAAAAGAATTCAATAAAAGCCACATGGCATTCTCTTATTTAATAGAATCCAATAAATGCCACATGACATTCTTTTGTTTAATTCTTTAATAATATGTTAATTATTATTATATAATATAATATAATATCTAATTCTAATTTATGATTAAATAAATACATAAATGATCTATAGTTAAAACATATTATTTTAATACTTCTTACAAATAAAATAGTTTAAATTACAAATATGAGATTATATATAAAATCGATGTATGAGTTTTTCTAATGTCTAAATAAAAGCTAAAAAATAGCAACTAACCGAGTGGACATCTTGCAAAAAGAAAAAAATATATTGAACTCTGTTTTAAAATTATAGACGGGAAGAATTTAATGTTTTGAAGTTATAGCGATGTGAGACCTTTCAATTTATAGATGAGAGAATATTAAGGTTTTATAGCTACATCGATTTGTGATCAATAAATGTGATCAATAAATGTGTTTTCAGTATAATAGAGTTGAAAAATATGCAATATATTTTTAGTTTTTTTAACAGGTAAATGATACTCCTACTTTATTTTTACACCAAATATGCAAAAATGGTATCATAAAACCTTAACGTTCTCTATAATGTTTTGAAGTACCTTCTTAATGGCAAATGGTACTTCTACTCTATTTTACACTAATTATACTAAAATATTAATTTTGCTCATTTTTTAATCTGAGATCTCCCCTTTAAGAGGCAAAATTTTACATACCAAGTGGGCGAGACCCACATTGGCTCATACACACCTACATGGTTACAGACACAACAAATATATATATTCGCACAAAATATTTCCTGCCTAAATCCCTTTGTAACCCTAAATAAAGAAATATTTTACAAAGTAGAAAAAAGTAACTTAACCATTTTTTAATATTATTAATTTTCTTTTACCCATTTTTGAACATAGTAAGTTAACCTTTAATAATGAAAATATTTTATTCATCATATATAAACCGGTAATGTATATCATAACTTTATAATAAATAATTATTAATTAAATCCGCATAACAATTATCAGTAAGAACAATAAATCTAATTTATATTATAACGACAAATTTGGCTTTTTACCGGTAAAGAGAAAAGGAACAACTTATATAATAAATTTTGTAAATAGAATTGAGGCCTTTGAAATTTATTTTAAATAAAAGTTATATTTAAAAGATACACTATAATAAAAATTAATATTATTTTATACACTATTATATGTAACGTAATTCGTAACTTCATTCATAATACACGGGCTATCATGGTATTTCAGTGTTGTGTTGGTAATTAACATAGGTCAGTTTTTGTGATAAATTAAAGTTAGTTGTGTGACATGTCATATGGTAATGAGAATTCGTTTATATAAAGTTTCATCACTAATTAACATAGGTGATTAGTTATATAAAGTTATTTTAAAGATTATATATTATAACGTTTATATTGTACAAATTCGTGTAATACACGGGTCTATAACCTAGTAGTATAATAAACATGTACCAAACCTATACGATAAATTTTTAAAAATGTTTTTTGTTTAAAAAATAAATGAATTATTTTATTAAACTTTATTAAAACTATGATTAAATATATACAAAAATTTGTAAAAAAAAACTAAAGCAATACGACCCTTTATAGGGCTATACGATGCGTGTTGAAAAAGTCACCCGCCAGACAAGAACTGACACATGCAGATTTGACTTTTGACTTTTAAACCAGTACGCATCGTATAGGCCTATACGATGCATATTGAAAAAGGCAAGGTGTATAGATAGATAAGAAGGTGTGGGAATAGAATTTCCCATTAATTATGAGTTTTTATTTTATATTATTTAATATAGTATCCAGTTTCCGTTGCTTTGACTATTAGTAAGAGTCTAATTTAGACATTTTCGTTTCATTTTCTTGTAATGATGAGGATGATGAACTTTAAAACTACCACAAAAAATGATAAGAAAAAACGTAGGAAGTTTAGAATTTAGGGCTTGTTTGGCTTAGCTTATTTTACTCAAAAGGGACTTTTTGTTAAAAGTACTTATTGACTTATGACTTTTTGAAAAAGAGTTTTTAAAAAAGTGTTCGGATTAGCTTATTGGGTGGGAAAAATCAAAATTACTAAAAAGGACATTCTTCATATTGAAAAGTTGTTTGGTAGGGGGTAAATTTGTAATTGTGTTGAAAAGCTCTAAAAAGTCACAAATTTCTGACTTTTCAATTAGCCAAACAATATTTTGACTTATTGACTTTTTGAAAAAGCCAATAAGTCAATAAGTTGGTTCAAAAAGATTAGCCAAACATGCCCTTAGATTGAAAATAAAACGTTTGGCAATAAAAGAATATCCCTCCATCGAGTGGTCTAAGACCATGTGTAATGGTTTAGCTCAATAATGCCCCCACCGTGGGGCGTTTTGCGACACGTGACAGTCCAGTCAGCATGGGGCATTATTGGGGGTTATTGCAAAAGTGCCGTAGTGGGAATAATGCCCAATAACGCCACTTCCATTAATTACACAATAATTTTTTTTTAAATTAAATAATGCAAAAGTTTCCCCATTGGTCAGTCAACCCTTCCACAAGCCCTTTTAGGCGTTTTTTAAACATGCCAAAAATTTCTATAACTCTGGGGGGTCGAAAACGTATATACCCAAAAATTTCTATACAAAAACAATATTTATTTTATTACCCTAACGATTAAATTATGAAACCTTATTTCACCTTGTTTATGCACCATTTCAACATTACCTTTGGCCACACTCAAATGACGAGGAATTTTTCTGTCTTTTCCTTCCAACAAACACAAATCAAGGTGAACTTGAAGAAGCACCTTCATAATTTCAACATGCCCACAAGAAGCTGCAATGTGTAAAGGGCTAAAACCATCTTGATTAAGCTCCCAGCAAAGTTGTGGCCTCAGATTGACCACTGTTGCTACAAACTGTAGCTGTCCGGCTAAACAAGCGACATGTAACGGATTTTCACCTCCCTCCAGTGCTGCAGCATGAAGCATAGAGGGATTGGCTTGAATCTCATTAAGAAGATGATTAACATCCCCATTCCATGCTGCCTGAAACAACCTTTGATCCATCGCTATGTGAGAACAAATATAGCTTGTTACTTGTATCGATGTTTGATTTTTGTTGGCTGAAACAGCCTTGGATTCAGGTATTTATGAAGCTATATCCTGTGCGTGGTGTATGGAAGTAGTAAGTTTCCAAGAAGAAATGGTGTGATCTCTCTCTCTCTCTGCATGGTGTATGGAAGTGTAGTAAGTTTCCAAGAATAAATGGTGTGAATATGGAAGTAGTATGTTTCCAAGAATAAATGGTGTGAATTAAATGATTACGACCAATGGGGTGGTGGTCCATTGGCAAAGGCAAAGCCTTTAAAAACACCTAGGTTGGGAAGGGGAAGGTCTTGGGTTCAAGTCCCACAGACGACAGGGGATTAAAGAAATTAGCCGTTCAAAAAAAAATTAAATGATTACAAACTCTCTTTCTCTCTCTCTGTGCGTGATGTATGGAAGTAGTAAGTTTCCAAGAATAAATGGTATGAATCAAAATGATTACAAACTCTCTTTCTCTCTCTCTCTCTAGATGAGTCTTGGTGTTAATTGTTCTAGCCAGCTAATTAATCCATCATCAGCTAAAAGTGATGAAACAGTCGAGCATATTCTTACAGGTTGTGGCATCTCTACGGGTGTGTGGAATGCGATTACTAGTTGGTGCAGGATACCGGGAAGCTTCATTTTTCACGTCAAAGATTTGGTGAAATTGCACGAGTATAGTGGTGCGTTCGGGAACAGAAAGGTGGTTATACATGGGATTATCATAATCGCCTGTTGGAGGATGTGGAGAGCTAGGAATGAAAAAGTATTCTCGAATAAAGACCCTAATGTCGTGGAGTTGGTTGCGGATATCAAGTCTTTGAGTTTTTTATGGTATAAACATAGGTTTAAACAAGGGGTTGTGGATTGGGATAGATGGTGTATGTTTGATTTGATGTAAGTTCTTGTGACTTTGTGATTTTTCAAGCCTAATGTCGTGGAGTTGGTTGCGGATATCAAGCCTTGGTTTGGTGGTTCTATAAAAGTTATTTTTCAAAAAAAAAAAAAAGCTAATTAATCCATCAATCATGAAATCAAAATGATTCGTTTTAGCAAATGATTTTTGAACTAGTGGTTAATTGAGATGTGTGAAGTTTTGTTTCTCTTAGGGGAGGGGGGTGGTTACTAGTGATAGGATTCTATCACTCCCACTATCCAATCAGATCATGCCATGTCAGCACCCAATATTCTATCACTAGTGATAGAAATGTAGTGGGAGTGGTATCACTAGTGATGGGATTCCAATGTACAAGTATTAATGCACAATGTACAAGATACACATTCATCACCATTGATCTTCAACGGGTTATATATATAACGAGTTATACTCCATAACTCGTTATGGAAGTGGAGGCGGCGGTGTTCCACGAGTGATAGAATCCTATCACGGTAAATAACGTCCCCGCCCTGTGTGCCCTTAGGATGAGAGGGGCACTCCTCTCTTAGGGGAGTCCCGTCTCTTACACACGGCCAATCAACACGCCCCACGTCAACTCCCCTCTTAACTCCCCCCACACCCTTAATTTGATGGCGGCACTCCTCTCTTGGGGGACTTGTTTTTTTTTTTTTTTTAAGGGGGAAAATACTTGATTGGTTGAATCAATGGTGGGCCACCCTCTCCCTCTCTCCCTTCATGCGGTGAACACCCACCGAAATCCATCCCCGATTAGGCTCCCCGAGTTGATGGCGGCGGTGTTCCCGCTCGCGGACTCACCTCACCGCATCCCTCCCCGAGAAGTGCCCCGCTCACCCTTAGAGGTCCTGGGTCCAAGTCCAAACAAAATGAATTTTAATACTAACTTTGTGATACTAACTACTAATCTGGTTAGCAACAACCTAACCGCCGTTCAAAATATTTTTTTGTTTAGTAACAACCCTAAAAAGTAAAGATACATGTTGCCTATTTTGTGAAACTTGAACCCGCCCACTTTAATTATGATAAAAATAATTCGATTTGGTGGACTATCCATAAAGTTAATATGGGTTAAAGATAACTCAAGTTAGTTAAAGATAAATATGGTTTGGTTTATTTATTTGAATTGTTTGAATCATCGGTTTACAATGTAAGGTTATCTAGTTGGTTTATTTCATTATTTAAATAGAGTTTGAGTATGTATAAATGCATGGATATGTATTTAGTTTTGTTTTGTTTGTCGAGTTAAGTTTAATAATAAAATAGTACAAGACATGTTTGTCTGCAAACAACAAAGAACACACATTTTTTTGGAGGCCCTAAAGCCCTAGCTTGACTTTAATGGCCCATGGGCCGCTCTGTAAAGAGGCCTGGTTTCGTAGGTGTTTTTTTTTTTTTGCATTGCTTGATGGTGATCAGGAGAATATGGATATATTGTAAGAAACACATAGAGAAATGAAGATCGAGACAACTATACATGGTGTATGTACATGACCAATTCTCTGTTGATTTTTCCTGTAGGGGTGTAAGCGAGTCGAGCCAAACCAAGTCGAGCCCGAGCTCGACTAGGCTCGAGCTCACCTCATTTAACTTACAAGAGTTCAAGCTTGGCTCGTGATAAGATTTTTAAACTTAGATCGTCTCATCTCATTTAGTGGTTGTTTGACAACTTCTGAATGGTTAAGTGTTGAACCAGTAGAAGGTCTAAACCATTAAGTGCTGAGTCAATAAGAAGTCTGAACTATTAAGAGTGAGTATGATACTTAACCGTTCAGAGGCAAATGTCTAACCAATTTAGATTAGAGGTCTTAACCATTCAGAGGCAAATGTCTGAACCATTCAGACATCTGGTCGCGAAACAAACAGTCTGAACCATTAAGTGTTGAACCAGTAAGATGTCTGAATCATTAAGAGCTAAACAAACAGCCCCTTAGTTATTAACTAATTTATAACATTTTTAATTTTTGTAATATTCTTTTATTTGTTATGTATGACATAATACATAGTATTTAGATGATTTAACTCCCATTTTCGTCCCTGTGGTTTGTCCACTTTTGCCATTTTAGGTCAATTTTAAAAAATGCACTAGTTTCCTCCCTGAAATACTGGAAACGTGCCACTTCAGTCCAAAAATTAAAATCCAGTTAAGTCAGACAGGTTAAATGAAGGGTATTATTGCCAATTCATTTCATAAAATAAGGAGAAAGTAAAATATATATGAATTGGCAATAATACCTGTAGGTCCACCCGGAGGATCGAGTTAAACCTCTATTCCCTGTTTTCCGACGAACCCGAGAGTGCGGAATCCAAACGGGTAAGTTAAACCAAGTTAGAACACGAAAACGACAAACACGAATCAACGATTAACACTCCAATGTATTAATACGTAATGCGGTTACACTGCGGTGTTTACAAATGGCATCAAATTGATTAATGTCTTGTGTATTTAATTAAAATTAAAATATACATATTTGTCATAATGAGATTTATTTAAACGAACTAATAGCATAAAAGTAAATAAGTGTAGAGTGTTATTTTAGTCGTAACTTATAATAAGTGCTGATATCGTACCGGTATCGTGACTAATTGATCTGATTCAAACAAAACATTGGCACCGTTGGTATTATTCAAACATTGGCACCGGTATTAGTATTAGTTATATGCGCTTTATCCGATTTAATTTTTATTTAATTTGATTTTTCTCTAATAACATGCATTTGTTAACTTTTTTTTAACCTGAATACGCAATTTTGTTTAGTTTTTTTCTCGACATTTTAATATAGTTTTCTATTCAAAATAGAGTGTTTTTGTTGCATCGTAAACTATACACGTCCAGGTATCGTATGGTACCGTGATGAACCGAGCCGATTCCAGTCGAACAACATCAGAACCAGTATCGGTACTGAAATGATCGAAACTGGTACCCGTAATTGTTTTTATGGTTTTCAATCAAAATTTGAATTCAAAATAAAGTTTCTTTTCTTTTTTATATCGTAAGCTATACAAATGCAGGTATTGTAGAGTACCGTGATGAACCGCGCTGATTCCACGTGAACAACATGAGTACCGACATCGATATTGAAATAATCATAAGCGATATCGATAATTGTTTTTGTGGTTTTCAATCGATGTAAAACACGTCCTTTTGGGTATATCAAGACCCTAATATTTTGTTTTCTTTTTTCGATTACTACAGCGAGGGCCCATAGTGTAACGAACCAAATCGATACTGAACGAATTCCCGCCGCATAGCGTGGGGAAATTCCACTAGTCTTCCTATATAATAAAGGAAAACTTTGGTAGGCCAAGTGTCAAAATTCTAGGTCGTCCACGTCATCCTATCCTAGGTGTAATTTTGTGAGATTTTTGAATTTTTATGTATTATTTATTGTTTTAAACCTGCTGAAATTTTCTTTTGTGTAAATGGGCGGTTCTTTTGATTTTGAAATTTGAATTACTCTGCACCTGGAGACCAAAGCCTTTTCACCATAATTTCTAATATTTTATTTTCTCCGAAACTCATCGGTTTCTCTCTCTCTTTGTCTCTCCCACGTTAGTCAAGAATATCATCATGAAGGTATAGAGCAGGAGATTCAAAACCCCCCACAGAAAAACCTCCATGAATCCAAACCTTCAAAACCTCTGAGAAGAAGTTCGCGTCTTAGCGATAAAACCCTAGGTTCCACCTCCCAAATCAAATTCGCATTCATTTATGGCGTGTTGATTTTGTTTAGGGGTATTTGAGTTTATCAACTATTGACATCGTTTTTTCCATGTAAAAGGTACATCTCTCTATACTTTTATCATGTGTTTTGAAATCAGATAAGTTGATGTTGCTATTGATTATTTTTGTGAAATTTTGGTTTAGATATGATCCTTTTATGCTTCAGGTTTCTTTTAAGTTTAATGATTTTCATATAGATTCATGTTGATACTGAAGATATGTTCGTATTAGTATTTAGTTTTTAATTTTATAATTTATTAAATCAATACATGGATCTAGAAAGAAATTTAACAGAAAGTTTTTATTGTAGCTTCGGTTTTCAGTTTCTATTAATTTTGTGATGTAAATATGCTGTTATCTTAAGCAAAAACTAGATCCAACAATGGATTGACGGGTCAAATGGATCGATGGGTTGTAAAGGGGTTTACAATTAATATATTACATGATAAATAAACAACATATACATCAATGTGCAGATAAGAAACAAGAAAGAAATCACTAATGATCCACAAGGTGTGTAAACCTAATTGTTTTGGTTATAAACATCAACGAAAAACTTTTAATTGTGTGTATTTGCTTATGATCCACTGATGATGATTCTTGATTGTGTGTAGTGATTAGGAGCTTCTTGGACAGGGTATTGAATTAAATGACTACCTGCAAACTGTTCATGCAAAACATGATATCGCTTCCGGTTTTCCAATTTATTGGTACTATATGGCATCCTATGGTTGCAAGAAGGTATCCCATTTATTCCAACTTGCTCACTAAGGCTTTTAAAATTCCGAGGTTGGCGTGTATATGCCTTTCTTAAAAATATTGTGAATCATATTTACTTACGATCTCTTTTTTATTATGTTTTAGATTGTATAGAAAATCGACATGAAAGCAACTCTATTGCGCTAGGATCACACATTACCTTTAATGGTCTAGAAGTCGCTATATCAAGATAAATATTCAGGTGTGACATGTTTCACATGAGGTATGAAGCCATCAGTTTTGTAAAACAATATTCTCACTTTAGAGAAAACACTAATGAATTTTATAGTACTATTAATACCCCTGTTGCAGTTTCGTGTTTGGGTGTTAGGACTCGGAGAATTCATATTGCATTTTTTTTAAATATTTGTCGACTTCATAGAAAAAACATTTGCATATTGGAGGGCTGGCCGGTGTTTATTCGATAATGACTGAATTTGTTATCTTTGACTGGTCCAACCTGGTGCTTCTTTGTTCGATACTTCGATGTTTGTAATTGATCAGTCTTAACTAGAAACAACACTGCAACAACAGTGGCCTTAAACCCAACATCTATAGAGACATAGAACATCATAGCCAAAGGTAATTGAAGTCCTAATGGAACTTTCCAACATAGGCACCTTACGCAAGTGCACTTCTAGGATCGATATTCTACGTATGAACATTGGGCTAAAATTGAGGTAAATTTGCATGCTATATCTTATATTTCTTGGTACCGTTCTTTTAGTGATAATTTTTAAGACTTTTAATGAACTTATTTTTTAAGATCAGAAAATGATATGTTCATTATTTAATAAGAAACTAATATTTTGAATAAAGTTGTTTAAGAGGTTTAAAAGTTAAAACATCTCTTAGGTGACTTTCAACCTGTTTGACCCGTTTCTTCATTAGCTATTTGTTTCATTACTTTATCATGTTAACACTTTCTAGGCCGAAGCATTATGTACAATCTTTGAATAAACTAAATCGAACTTGTCAAAACTGGTAGTTGGAAAACTTACAACCTAAGGAAAGCGAAAGACAAAATTACAACATATTCAAAACATTAAAATCGATCCAATTCTCACAAATAGACTTCGAGAGGTTAGATCTATTACTCAACCACACAAAAAAGTCTTCTTTGATGCACTCAATGGTCTCTCAGATAGAAGTGATTTTCCCCTCGAAAATTTTGTCGTTCCTAACTTTCCAAATTCTCCAAACCGTGGCCATAGCGACTACCGAGACAATCCTCTTACGTTTTTTTGACCCTATGCTCCCTGATAAGGTACTGAAAATATCCTTCAGCGAATTCATGTTGTTTGGCAAAGGAACACGAATCCAAACAAACACACTCCACCAAATGCTTTTCGCCAAAAGGCAACTCGCGAAGGCGTGGTCAGCATTTTCGATACCGTACCCACATCTCTCGCAAGTAAAGTCGTGTATCGGGACCCAGCAGTTTCTAAGATCGAGCTTCGTCGGCACCTTTCCCATAATTGCACGCCATATGAGAAAATTGCTTTTGGAGGTTGCCCAGGAGTTGCAGAAGAAGACAGGATCCTGTTGTTACGTTAATCCTGCTTCCTCTAATTGTGATCTAACATCTTTAAGCGAAAAATCAACCCCATACTCATTAGACCAAACCCACCTATCTTTACCTTCTTTTATTTGGACTTGGTGCAGAAGGTTGGTAAGCTGGGGCAAGGTTTTCCCATTCACCAGGCCTCTTTGGATCTTGCTCCCAAGCCCACCCCCATCTCGCTACATCGTCAGTCATATAGTAGGACACAACAACACTCTCATTCTTATTAGAAGCCATGCAGTATAGGTCCGGGAACATAATCATTAGCGGCTCATTCGACAGCCAACTGTCTTTCCAAAATCGAGTAAGACGACCGTCTCCAACCATCACCTTCAACTTATCTTGCACATTGATCCCCAATTTACATAACGGGTCCTCTATCGAGCCGTGGGTCTCACTGGAAGCAGCCTCTCTATTCTTACAGGGTAGAGGTAAGGCTGTCTACATCTTACCCTCCTCAGACCCTACCTTAGCTTTGCTATTGGTGGGATTTACTAAGTATGATGATGATGATGATGATAATGTTGTCCTCTATGCCGCCAATATCCTTCCAGACCAGACCCCTGGAACCGATTTCTTAATAGGAATAAGGTCGGTATCATTTTTAGAGGCGTGAATAGATCTGACTACCACCGCCCAAAGTTGGTCTGGGTAATCCTTGTACCGCCACCACCATTTAGGAAGCATGGCAAGATTAAAATTGGCTAAACCTCCAACGCCGACACCACCACTACGTTTTGGATTCAAAAATTTATCCCACTTTACCCATCTTATTTTATGCCCTCTTCTCGATTTGCCCCACACAAAGTCTCTTATTAAGCCTTCAAGTTACTTTAGAATCGCTTTAGGCGCAACAAATAAGGAAAGGAAATAAGAAGGGAGACTACCGAGAACCGCTTTAGCCAACTTTCCACGACCGACGAAAGATAAGTGTCTCGCTTTACACCCCGAAAGCTTGTTTTTGAAGTTATCCACCAACGGTTTCCAAAAAGCACCATGTTTCATGTTGGCACCAACAGGAATCCCCAAGTGTGTGAAAGGGAGATAACCTACTTCACAACTTAATATGCTAGCCATTTTGGCGACTTCCTCTTTCCCGACTCCTACCCCACAGAGTTGACATTTTTTGTGATTTACCTCAAGGCCGGTGACTAAGTTTAGACATCTTAGAAACCGGTTAAGGCTCACCACATTATGTTCCGACCATTCCCCTATAAATAGGATGTCATCAGCATAGCAAAGGTGAGATAAGACCGGGCCACCATTGGGGAGCTTAAAACCTTGAAACAAGCCCATCCTAACGACACAGTTGATGAACGTGACAAGGACTTCCATAGAGAGGATGAAAAGAAAAAGGGGATATAGGATTCCCTTGTCTTAGACCAAGTTTAAATGAGAATTCACTCGTTGGCGATCTGTTAACTAGAACCAACCCCCTTCCCGACTTCAGGCACCCCCTTAATCCAGTTCACCCATCTTTCCGGAAACCCCATACTTTCCATGATGTTGAATAAAAAAATCCAGTTTACGGATTCATAGGCCCTTTGGAAGTCAACTTTAAAGATCAGAAGCTTTTTTTTTTCTTTGCCCACAAGACCGTCTCGCTAACGATGATTGGGTTGTCCAAGATATTCTGACCTCCCAAAAAGGCCGATTGGGTTTTTGATATAAGGTTGTTAAGAACATTCTTTAGACGCGCAGCGAGGAACTTGGTGATGATCTTGTACATCGACCCTACCAAGTAAATCGGACGGTAATCGATGCTCACATGAGGATCACTCGTTTTGGCGATTAGAGCGATGAACGATGCATTCCTCCTTGGCCAAATCACTTTTCCGGTGCGGCTTACCGACGGTAGGCACACGCGGACTGAGGAGGTAAATTTTATGGTTTTACCACATACCTCCAGATATGACGTGCTTCCCGGCAGAGAAGCACAAGGCGATTTCAACATGATCACGTCCACTCCCCACTCCACAATTGGTTTCCTAACCGAAACGGAGATTGCGATTGTATACGCACACCAAGAAATCATGTCAACGGACGAGCTGCGTCGTGCAAAGACCGCAAGGCTGACCCCCAGAACAAAACCAAAAAAATGGGTACTTCACGCGAAGTACCTCGAACAACCAGTTACTTTTTGTCACGCCTTGTCCAACAACGTAAGAATGCACTTGAAGCAGCTACTCTTCAAGAACAAAGACATATTTGCTTGGACTCTTGCGGACATGACAGGAGTCCCGCGTGATATCGCGCAACACTCCTTGAATACCATGCCAGGTTTTAACCCTGTGGTCCAGGCAAGACGCAACCTGGGACCGGCGAAAAACAACGCAATGAACGAGCAAGTCAAGGAATTGCTAGCCGCAAGGATTCTGCGGGAAGTCAAATACCAAACCTGGTTGGCAAACCCGGTGTCACGGCCCCCGACCTGAGTTTTACCCGTTTCAGGAGCCGCGGGACAGAAAACCTGTGGTATTTATTTAATTGAGTTTAACAACGGAAGTTTATCATCAGGATCGTTGTAAAGCTAAATTTTTCCCGATTATTTATTTCACAACTCGGGATAAAACCCCGGTAATTTACAATACTATGATTTCACGAAGAAATCTTTATTTTACAAAACATATTTCTTTATTTTATAATGAGCCACTTTCTTAAGCTTGAAATGCTCCACAGCACTTTTCCTGAATTACAACAGATCACCTGAAACATGTTTGAAAAAGGTTTTGTCAGCGGGAAATACTGAGTGAATCATTCTATTTACTAAAACGACACATTTGTTATAATTTACAGTATTAAGGAAGATTACAATGTTTCTGATATCAACCAACTACCCACAGTACTTTATCACTCGACCCATTGGCCCATTCGTCCAATGGTGTCTGTGATTATGGTCATATCACCCCTTGGCTGCCCCAATGGTGAAGATTATCAAGTAATGTATACAAAACCCCACATACCGGCTGTAACTTGGTGATTACATAAACTTAATCACTGTAATTATAACCTTTGAAAATAAACATGATTTTGAAAGTAAATTTGATAAAAAGAGAATGACTCACATTGCAGATTTAATACGGACAGAGTCTAGTCTATGGATTAGCCTTGTTAACCTAATTTAAATAATAATGCACACAAAACTGGGTTAGAAATCAATACAGCATTTACGATAACTCACGAGATCAACCCTCACAACGAATGACAAAGTGCTATGCTTAAACATCCATCGAATTAACGACTAATGAAAAAGCATCACCCTAATGTGGGCAGCACCTAAACATCCATTGAGTACATTGATCGATCGGAAAATGAATCGTAATAGCGATCGAGTTATTACCCTGTTTCGTGGCAGCAATTCGAGATTTGTGTGTGTTTGTGTAGTATTCTGATCGTAACTCAGTGCATGTAGCGAGAATTTACGTCGTTTTAATTCCAGAAATCAAGTGCCAAACCCTGCTATTTATAGATGAAATTTGACTATCTTACGGACCGTAAGACTCAACCCTTACGGTCCGTAAGGGTCACAGAATCTTTATAGGGTTGCCACGACTGGGACTAGCCTTGCTGACTTAACTGTTTTGTAAATTCGATTTTTGACAACGAGACTTTAAGATAATCGTAACTAGGGTTTACCCCCCCTGAGTTTTAGGGGCCTTGATCCTGATTCCGATTGTTCTGAAAATTTTAGGGTTTGTGCAGAATCATTTGGGTGTCTTAATTAGGGTTTCCTATTGGACCATTTAATTTAATAAATATGACTTTCGATGAGAGTTGTTACATTCTCCCTACCTTAATAAAAATCTCGTCCTCGAGATTTACTGGAATAAGCGTGGATACTTTCGCTTCATTTCTGATTCCAGCTCCCAAGTGTATTCAGCTCCTCTCTTTGAATCCCACTTTACTTTAACTAGCACTAGTCGTTTGTGCTTGAGAAACTTCACTTTTCTGTCTTCTATTTGAAGAGGTTTCTCAACAAATTTTAACTTTCCGTTTACCTCTATGTCTTGAAGAGGTACTACCAGAGATTCGTCTGCTAGACATTTCTTGAAATTGGATACATGAAATACATCATGTACCCCAGCTAATTCTTCTGGTAGTTGTAAACAATAAGCAACTGGTCCTATACGTTGGATCACCGAAAATGGTCCTATGTATCTTGGACTTAATTTTCCTTTTTTACCGAATCGAACTACTCCTTTCCAAGGAGAAACTTTTAACAGTACTCTGTCTCCAATTTGAAATTCCAGTGGCTTGCATCGATTATCGAACTACTCCTTTCCAAGTCCGCCGCCAAGCGCCGGAGAAATCCGACTAGTTTAGACTGAAAATAAAACTTTTGGCAATAAAAGAAAATCCATCCATCAATTGGTCTAAGGAAGGGCTTCAGTGTGCTCAGGGTTGTGCGGGAACGCCGTCCCCTCTCATTCGGGGCCGAAAAAATGCTTCAGAAAGTCTTGCGAACCTTGAGATTTTTGACCGGGGGTGCGGAAGTTATCGGAACTAAAAATTTCTATAAATATGGGGGGTCGAAAACGTATATACCCAAAAACTTCTATGCGAAAACTAAATACTCTCCACTAATAAGCGAATAGTTCGGGGGTAGGCCTCCCCCTCCCGCCCCTTAAAAGCTTCGCCATGTCAAAAACCATTGTTTCTATTAGGTTGTTTGAGTTTGAGTCAACATAACCCAAGGAGCAGTTATTATATATAGATCGATAGGAGGGAATATTACACAGAGTCCATTGAATTGAGTCTGAAATTCAGATTTTGTTTTCTTCGTTTATAATAAAAGAAAAACATGTCGTGAGGATTGTCCACCTCACAAGAATCGTCTGTTCGTTATCTCGAAACCATTGTTGCGTTTCTAAAATTTCGTATCTATGTAAAATTCTAGAGTTAATTGCCTGGATGGTCTCTGTGGTTTCACTTTTTTCACGTTTAGTCCCCACCTTTTGGAAATAGCAGGTATGATCCCTATAGTTTGTCATTTTGTTACTCGGATAGTCCCCTGACATGTGAAGAGACAAAGTAAATAAAGAGGATTTTCCAAGTTACACTTACACTCCTCTTTCTTCCTACATTTCCATCTTAACCATTGATTTGAAAAATGAATGGTTAAGATTCATTCTCATCCTATTTAGGTAAAATAAACTTTTTATTTGATCTTACCCCCTATAAATAGGGCTGTAAACGAACCGAACATTCAGCGAACAGTTTGTGAACCGTTCGTTCATGTTCGTTGGTTTAATAAACGAACGAACATGAACAAGAACTTCTGTTCGATTAGTTTAATGAACGAACACGAACAGAGGTCTTGTCCGTTCAACTGTGTTCGTGAACGTTTGGTAAGGTGTTCGTGAACGTGTTCATGAACATTCATTCGTTCATTTGCGTTTGTTTATGTTCGTATGTTTGTGTTTTAATTAAATATTTTTGTAATTTCAGATATTTTATCTATACTTTTTATGTTATTAAACTTATATTTATTTTATTACCCTAACGATTAAATTATGAAACCTTATTTCACCTTGTTTATGCACCATTTCACTTTCATTTCTCATTATTTACATCGACGAATACGATCGTCATCCGTTCCACAATAAGGGATTCAAGTTCCAGCTACTCTCTGGGCCATCCACATTTATCCTTCGTTGCGTTAGCCAAATTTATTTGTGTTCGTTTGTTTTCGTAAACCGTTCATGAACACGCTCATTTCCTTGATGAACGAACATGAACATAAAATCTTGTTCGGTAAGTGTTCATGAACCGTTTGTGAACACATTTATTTTCTTAACGAACGAACACGAACAAGACCTTGTTCGTGTTCATTCGGTTAGTTTACAGCCCTACCTACAAACAATATTGTCCGTCTGTGTTTGATTAAAGTAGGTATATTATTAAAATTAAAAATAATACTACAACACAAGATAACAGTTACATTCATAATAATGCTACTCAAACAATAAGAAAGAAGATAACAGCACCCACTGTTCATGACTTCAAGCATTCAAATATTTTCTAAAATCCTTTATACTGGTTTAAACCCTTTCTTGACCTGTGGTAGCGGATTTTCTTTGTGAGAACTCCATATAACATCTCAACAACGCGATTACTAGTACTAAAATACCAGGAACCAGAGAAGCTATACTTGATGTAGCTGAATTATCTGGGTTGATTCCAGTCACGCCAGCAGTGTAGGATAACAAAAGTGCAAAAACTGTAACATGCAACTCCATTTGCAAAGGGAAACTTATGGTCAGCATGATGATCATGAAAATCGACATGTAAATTCCCAACTTACTGGCACACAAAAATAACTTATAGATCCTGGGTTTATAAGTAAGCATAATTGGTTGTCCTGCGGTATGTGGTAAAGTAGCATTGGTATTACTGGTGGCAGATGATGACGAATTATTTAATGTGGATGGAAAAAAGTCATCCTGCCAAGTGCCTCCAGGAGGACTAAGTGTAGATTGGTATGTTGCAGCGACGACAAGTATAAGTATCACAAGAAGTGTGTTTCTAACCTCTGTAGGAGTCTCATTGAGTTTATTGTGACAGAAGTAGGCTACAACTGATTGAGCGCGAGACCTATGGTGGTTAGGTCTTGTATCATGAAGATTTGGTGTTTGTTCTTGTGTATATTCCAGAGACTGTAGACTTTTGGCCTTTAGAGCTCCTGATTGAACAAGAATCTCGTGAATCTCTCGATCACCGATTTCACTTTGAAACATTAGTAACGTATCAAGGGGAGTCAAACCACTCTTGTTTAAGGAATTTAACTCCATCTTTTCCTTGCTGATAATCCCTCCATTTAGTATGAGGTCAACCACCTATCATAACCATAATCTTTAGTAAGGAAACATATCTTCCAGATAATTTCATGTTTAAAAGATGCCATACATGTAAAGGAATTGAAAACCCAGGATTAGAAAAGTGTGAAAATGCATTTGTATTGTATGTATTCTCCTATTGTAATGTAATATATATGACACAAGATAATCACGTATATATACTAAGTAGAAGACTAGCTATATATCTATAACAACATGCAAAAAAAAGTACGTCCACTTACCTGATACTGCTTCTTATAGACGGCAAGATGTAAGCAAGTATTGCCATTAAGATCCTTAGAGTTCAAAAGATCTTCTTTGTTGGCTTGTTTGAGATGTTGTATTAGATGTTCAAACACTTTGAACTGGTTGTACTTAACTGCTAAGTGAAGTACAGTCTCACCTTGAGCTGTTGTGCAATCCAGAGAATCCAGAATAGACAAAAGCAATTTTGTAACTTCAACATTACCTTTGGCCACACTCAAATGAAGAGGAATTTTTCTGTCTTTTCCTTCCAACAAACACAAATCAAGGTGAACTTGCAGAAGCACCTTCACAATTTCAACATGCCCACAAGAAGCTGCAATGTGTAAAGGGCTAAAACCATCTTGATTAAGCTCCCAGCAAAGTTGTGGCCTCAGATTGACCACTGTTGCTACAAACTGTAGCTGTCCGGCTAAACAAGCGACGTGTAACGGATTTTCACCTCCCTCCAGTGCTGCAGCATGAAGCATAGAGGGATTGGCTTGAATCTCATTAAGAAGATGATTAACATCCCCATTCCATGCTGCCTGAAACAACCTTTGATCCATCGCTATGTGAGAACAAATATAGCTTGTTACTTGTATAGATGTTTGATTTTTGTTGGCTGAAACAGCCTTGGATTCAGGTATTTATGAAGCTATATCCTGTGCGTGGTGTATGGAAGTAGTAAGTTTCCAAGAAGAAATGGGTGTTGTGGAATGAAAGCTGTTTGCTGATTAAAAAAAAAAAAAGTAAGTTTCCAAGAATAAATGGTGTGAATTAAATGATTACAAACTCTCTTTCTCTCTCTGTGCGTGATGTATGGAAGTAGTTTTAAGTTTCCAAGAATAAATGGTATGAATCAAAATGATTACAAACTCTCTCTCCCTCTCTCTAGATGAGTCTTGGTGTTAATTGTTCTAGCCAGCTAATTAATACATCAATCATGAAATCAAAATGATTTGTTTTAGCATTTCTTGGCCTAGTGCTTAAGGGAGAGGTAAAAAGCTTTCTACTCTTAGAGGTAACAACCCTTTTACTATTAGGTAAAGATACATGTTGCCTACTTTATGAAACTTGAACCCAACCAGTTTTAATTATGATAAAAATAATTCGATTTGGTGGATTATCCATAAAGTTAATATGAGTTAAAGATAACTCAAGTTAGTTGGAGATAAATATGGTTTGGTTTATTTATTTGAATTGTTTGAATCATCGGTTTACATGTAAGATTATCTAGTTGGTTTATTTTATTATTTAAATAGAGTTTGAGTATGTATAAATGCATGGATATGTATTTAGTTTTGTTGTCGAGTTGAGTTTAATAATAAAATAGTACGAGACATGTTTCTCTCCAAATCGTTTTTATTTGGTTTTGTATATTCGTGATTGGAAGTTGGGCCAACAATTGGTAACAGAGCTTAGTCAAGAGGCGAAGAAGAGAAGCCAAAGCAACGATCGATTACACGTCCTACATCTATTAATCCCAACTCGACTAAGGGAGACAAAGACGAATAAAGGATCGACAAGTAAGTTTATTCGTTTAATAATTGTGTTTGATTATCGTAGCCAGAAGAAGAAAAGGAAAAAAAAAAATGAGTGGTTGGGAATTGACAGCGGAAGCGAGTCAGCTTAAATCTATGCAAAAGGGAACCTTCTTGTTGATTGTGGTCAAGAATGAAACAAACAGTAAGGTTGATGCGGGGGACATGCAAGAAAAAAAAAGGGAAAAAGGAGAAGAATCAAAGAGGATAACGACAAAGTTGGGACAGAATTCTTGTTGTTCATGTGCAAAATTTGTGATTGATTCCACAGGTCATTTTTTTACAATTTGTGATTGATTCCATGGGTCTTTTTTTAACGGCAACCGCTATATATCTATAGATATAGAGCCAACAAGTCGTTGGAAAACTTACAACCTAAGGAAAGCGAAAGACAAAATTACAACATATTCAAAACATTAAAATCGATCCAATTCTCACAAATAGACTTCGAGAGGTTAGATCTATTACTCAACCACACAAAAAAGTCTTCTTTGATGCACTCAATGGTCTCTCAGATAGAAGTGATTTTCCCCTCGAAAATTTTGTCGTTCCTAACTTTCCAAATTCTCCAAACCGTGGCCATAGCGACTACCGAGACAATCCTCTTACATTTTTTTGACCCTATGCTCCCTGATAAGGTACTGAAAATATCCTTCAGCGAATTCATGTTGTTTGGCAAAGGAACACGAATCCAAACAAACACACTCCACCAAATGCTTTTCGCCATAAGGCAACTCGCGAAAGCGTGGTCAGCATTTTCGATACCGTACCCACATCTCTCGCAAGTAAAGTCGGGTATCGGGACCCAGCAGTTTCTAAGATCGAGCTTCGTCGGCACCTTTCCCATAATTGAACGCCATATGAGAAAATTGCTTTTGGAGGTTGCCCAGGAGTTGCAGAAGAAGACAGGATCCTGCTGTTACGTTAACCCTGCTTCCTCTAATTGTGATCTAACATCTTTAAGCGAAAAATCAACCCCATACTCATTAGACCAAACCCACCTATCTTTACCTTCTTTTATTTTGACTTGGTGCAGAAGGTTGGTAAGCTGGGGCAAGGTTTTCCCATTCACCAGGCCGCTTTGGATCTTGCTCCCAAGCCCACCCCCATCTCGCTACATCGTCAGTCATATAGTAGGACACAACAACACTCTCATTCTTATTAGAAGCCATACAGTATAGGTCCGGGAACATAATCATTAGCGGCTCATTCGACAGCCAACTGTCTTTCCAAAATTGAGTAAGACGACCGTCTCCAACCATCACCTTCAACTTATCTTGCACATTGATCCCCAATTTACATAACGGGTCCTCTATCGAGCCGTGGGTCTCACTGGAAGCAGCCTCTCTATTCTTACAGGGTAGAGGTAAGGCTGTCTACATCTTACCCTCCTCAGACCCTACCTTAGCTTTGCTATTGGTGGGATTTACTAAGTATGATGATGATGATGATGATGATAATGTTGTCCTCTATGCCGCCAATATCCTTCCAGACCAGACCCCTGGAACCGATTTCTTAATAGGAATAACAGAGTGCTCGCGCGATGCGGCGGGGGCGATACTTTGCATTGCGACACTCGTTTCTGGTAGTTTTCTTATTCGTATAATATTTATGATAATATTATTGTGGTGGATATATGTCATAAGTTTTGACATATGTAAAAGTTTTGTTCTTTTATAAAAATAATAATCAAAAGACAAAAAATATTGTTTTTTTTTATAAACATTAATAATCTAAAGAAAAAAAATAAAAGATAAGTTGTTATAATTGTAAAGTTTGTTTATTTTATTGGTTAAATTAATAAAGTATAATTTTATTCTTTAAAGTTCATAACTTTTTATAAATATCCACGTAGTACTCATCCAATAAACTTTAAGTTTAAAATTTTCGTTTTTATAAAAATAAAAAATAGTATTTGACTCGTAAGTACGTTTTAGAGCTTTAACTTAAATTGTTAAATTTCGGTTTTTTTACAAATATAAAAAATTTATATTTTTATAAGATTTCAATAACTGTTTTTATAAAAATAGGATGATAAGAGTTTATATCTTTATTAACTTTATATCATACTAAGTTCAAATTTTTAGTTTCTAACTAATCTTATCTATATGAGTCTACTTTTAACTAATAATCCCTAAAAATATGCAACACAGTCTACTACTATGTATCTAGTCAAGTTGGTAAATAATTATTTTAGAACTGACTAATATTATCTATAACAATATAGTTGAACTTATAATTCCTAAAAATTTGGAACCCAGTTTAGAATTTATCTAGTAAAGATTGTAAATTTCTGGAGTATTTTATTTATATTACTTGTTATAAAAATGTTTATAAAATAATTATTTTTTTATTAACTTTATATCATAGTAAAAGTTCAGTTTTTTAGGTTAGCTTTAAAGTTTATTACTTTATTACTTTTTAATTAAAAAATGCAAATTATTAGATTAATATCTAAGAATAACTGCAATAATTATTTTTTTTGTTAGTTGACTTATAATTCCTAAAATTTTGGGACATAGTTTACTATTTATCTACTAAATATCGTAAATTAGTATTAAATATTTCCTAAAATTTTGGGATATAGTTTACTATCTGTCTACTAATATCGTAAATTAGTATTAAATAATTCCTAAAATTTTGGAACATAGTTTATCTTCTATCTACTAAATATCAAAGTTTTGTTTTGTTATAAAAATTAATAATAAATAAAGTATAGAAAAACTGTTTTAAACATGTAAAGATTCGTTTGTTAATAAACAAATACTAAACAAATGACAAAAAATAAAAAATAAGTTGTTATCGTTATAAAGTAAGTTTATTTTGTTGGTGATATGATAAAGTTTATAATTTTATTGTTTAAAGTCCATAACTTTTTTAAATATCCACATCATACTCATCCAATAAACTTTAATTTTAAAATTTTTGTTTTTGAAAAAGTAAAAAGTAAAAAATAGTAGGTGACTTGTAGGTACGTTTTAAACACCTTTAACTAATGTTAAATTTCATTTTTATAAATATTTAAAAAATCATATTTTTATAAAACAGTTTTTATAAAAAAAATAGGATGTAAAAGTTTATATCTTTATTAACTTTATCTTTTTATTTAAGAAATACAAATTATTCGAAAAATCTATAATATTATATAATTATTTTTTCATATCTCGTGTCGTCCAACAGTTTTTTTTATAGAAGGCACTAATGGATATATACGAAATCCTCGTGGAACATGACTGTTAAATTGAATAAGTTTAGTGTGCTTTGTAAATACAATCTTGAATTTACTCCAAACGAAGAGGTAGTTTTCATGTTTTGGCCATTCTTGGTAATCGAATTTATCTCTTTGGAAATGATCAAGTACGAACATGTAAATTATATAATACGAACATGATTAAGTACTAAAGTATATTAGTTCAATTGAGATGTAAATTATAAATGCAATAAAATAACACAAAACATAAACTTCAAATATAAAATAAACTTTGTTATTCATGGGATAGTCTAGATCAAACAAAAACAACTGAAAATGAAAAAAACATAAAAACACTTGATATATTTCATCTAATTTCTCTTCTTTTTTGATTCGTTTTTCTTGTTTGTGCTCGAATCAGCAGTATCATCTAATTCATCTTCTTTCTCATCATCCTCAGAATCATCTAAATTTATAACCTCGACCCATTTCCATTCAGAGAGTCTCTTAGATCTTTTCTTTTGATTCTCATACTTCCGATCCTTAAAAAACAAAAATTTAATAAAAAGGTTAAAAAATGATTAAATAAATTTTAAAAAAAGAAAAAATATTGAATAAGTTTTTTTTACAAAGTATCGCCATGACTTTGTGCGAGACGCGTTAATGGATATTCTCAGACGAGCAGGGATCTCGGCGAAGAAAGAGGCACCGGTTAATTTTCTTACAGACCCGTCGGAGGGGAGATCCACCCTACGCCCAGCTGACGTGCTAGTTTTTGGTTGGGAGGGCGGGAAACATGCTTGTGTCGATCTCACAGGTGTATCCCCACTAGCCGGGTTCCGGGAAAATGGGTTTGTGGCGGGGCAAGCGGTACTGAAAGCAGAGTCAAAAAAGGTGGAAAAGCACGCAAAAGCTTGTGAGGATAATCAACATGCCTTTGTCCCCCTGGCGTTTGACACGTTCGGCTCCTTGGCGCCGGAGGCAGTTCGGTTCTTGTCTAGAGTTCAGCGTGTGGTCCATAGCAACTTTTCGACCCCACAGGGGCGGGGCTTTGTTTTTAGTAGATTAGGGTTTTCTATTCAGAAAGGGATGGCGGCGCAGTTTGTTGCTCGTCTACCTGCTATCCTTATGTAATTTGCCCTGATGATTGGAATGAAATAAAAATGCTATTTAAAAAAAAAAAAAAAAAAAAAAGATTAAATAAATTTTAAAATTACCTCTTCACTAAATTGACGTTAAAGATTAGACTTATATGGACTGAACATTGCACCATAACAAATAATTTCAACACTATTATCACCATCATCCTACAATAAAATACCAAATAATAACATAACGAACTTGTTAATATGAAAGATTATAAGCGAAAATATTACTTAAAAACTAACAAAAGCTTGTTCGACAACTGGGGTGTTTAAATTGGTGTGTTGAATCTGAAAAATCAAATAAGTTAGTATTCACATAAAAGTAAATAAAAGAAAACAATTATTCATTATTGCGATATAACAAAACTTATCATAGAACCGACCTTAGATTTTTCAATATCGCATGCTTGTTTTTTCGCATCAAGTGAATTCAGAACTGGCTCCATATTTTAAATCTGTTTAGCAATAGAAATGTAGAATTGTGAGTGTTTGCTATGTATTTATAGTAGTCCATTAGGGTTTAGTTTTAGATTGGTCATCCATTTATTTAGGAAGTTTGTTGTGAGTTTTAAGTTTTTAAAATAAGATGCACATATCCTGTTTAGTTTGTTGTGGCATGTTTAATAGGAAGTTTGTTGTGAGTTTTATCTATACTATATTAAACATGTCACAACTAACTGACTCTGTACAACTAAAATTAGGGAATATTTTAGTTTATTAATGCCGTTCAAAACAAAAAACTTGGGTAAAAAACAAATGTTAATGCACGGTAGCTAGGTAATGGTCAAAGCTGGCTTGGGTAAAAAACAAATGTTGGCTTTAATCAATTGTACATTTACGCATCGGCTATTTGTACTTTATGAACGCACGGCGAAACTAAAAAAGACAACTATCAAAATGTTTAAAAAAAATGTGCCGATCGTCATGGTACCTTTAGATTTTTTTAAAACATTATGGGTTGTAAGATATCGCAGGAATACGTTAAAGAATTAAAGAGGGGGGAAGTGTAACTAATTACCCATAATTATGTTAAATGTCAAGGATTTAAATGTAATAGATTGAGGGACTAAAAAATAATTATTGTTTAAAAGACCACTTTACCCTCATTTTAGGGGTTTATTTATAAATAGGAGGGGAATAAGTTCTTAACTTTTGGGAATCCTTGCCTCCTGCATTATAATATAGTATAGATAGAGCCAACAAGTCGTTGGAAAACTTACAACCTAAGGAAAGCGAAAGACAAAATTACAACATATTCAAAACATTAAAATCGATCCAATTCTCACAAATAGACTTCGAGAGGTTAGATCTATTACTCAACCACACAAAAAAGTCTTCTTTGATACACTCAATGGTCTCTCAGATAGAAGTGATTTTCCCCTCGAAAATTTTGTCGTTCCTAACTTTCCAAATTCTCCAAACCGTGGCCATAGCGACTACCGAGACAATCCTCTTACATTTTTTTGACCCTATGCTCCCTGATAAGGTACTGAAAATATCCTTCAGCGAATTCATGTTGTTTGGCAAAGGAACACGAATCCAAACAAACACACTCCACCAAATGCTTTTCGCCATAAGGCAACTCGCAAAGGCGTGGTCAGCATTTTCGATACCGTACCCACATCTCTCGCAAGTAAAGTCGGGTATCGGGACCCCGCAGTTTCTAAGATCGAGCTTCGTCGGCACCTTTCCCATAATTGCACGCCATATGAGAAAATTGCTTTTGGAGGTTGCCCAGGAGTTGCAGAAGAAGACAGGATCCTGCTGTTACGTTAACCCTGCTTCCTCTAATTGTGATCTAACTCCTTTAAGCGAAAAATCAACCCCATACTCATTAGACCAAACCCACCTATCTTTACCTTCTTTTATTTTGACATGGTGCAGAAGGTTGGTAAGTTGGGGCAAGGTTTTCCCATTCACCAGGCCGCTTTGGATCTTGCTCCCAAGCCCACCCCCATCTCGCTACATCGTCAGTCATATAGTAGGACACAACAACACTCTCATTCTTATTAGAAGCCATACGATATAGGTCCGGGAACATAATCATTAGTGGCTCATTCGACAGCCAACTGTCTTTCCAAAATCGAGTAAGACGACCGTCTCCAACCATCACCTTCAACTTATCTTGCACATTGATCCCAATTTACATAACGGGTCCTCTATCGATCCGTGGGTCTCACTGGAAGCAGCCTCTCTATTCTTACAGGGTAGAGGTAAGACTGTCTACATCTTACCCTCCTCAGACCCTACCTTAGCTTTGCTATTGGTGGGATTTACTAAGTATGATGATGATGATGATGATGATGATGATGATGATAATGTTGTCCTCTATGCCGCCAATATCCTTCCAAACCAGACCCCTGGAACCGATTTCTTAATAGGAATAAGGTCGGTATCATTTTTAGAGGCGTGAATAGATCGGACTACCACCGCCCAAAGTTGGTCTGGGTCATCCTTGTACCGCCACCACCATTTAGGAAGCATGGCAAGATTAAAATTGGCTAAACCTCCAATGCCGACACCACCACTACGTTTTGGATTCAAAAATTTATCCCACTTTACCCATCTTATTTTATGCCCTCTTCTCGATTTGCCCCACACAAAGTCTCTTATTAAGCCTTCAAGTTACTTTAGAATCGCTTTAGGCGCAACAAATAAGGAAAGGAAATAAGAAGGGAGACTACCGAGAACCGCTTTAGCCAACTTTCCACGACCGACGAAAGATAAGTGTCTCGCTTTACACCCCGAAAGCTTGTTTTTGAACTTATCCACCAAGGGTTTCCAAAAAGCACCATGTTTCATGTTGGCACCAACAGGAATCCCCAAGTGTGTGAAAGGGAGATAACCTACTTCACAACTTAATATGCTAGCCATTTTGGCGACTTCCTCTTTCCCGGCTCCTACCCCACAGAGTTGACATTTTTTGTGATTTACCTCAAGGCCGGTGACTAAGGTTAGACATCTTAGAAACCGGTTAAGGCTCACCACATTATGTTCCGACCATTCCCCTATAAATAGGATGTCATCAGCATAGCAAAGGTGAGATAAGACCGGGCCACCATTGGGGAGCTTAAAACCTTGAAACAAGCTCATCCTAACGACACAGTTGATGAACGTGACAAGGACTTCCATAGAGAGGATGAAAAGAAAAGGGGATATAGGATTCCCTTGTCTTAGACCAAGTTTAAATGAGAATTCACTCGTTGGCGATCTGTTAACTAGAACCAACCCCCTTCCCGACTTCAGGCACCCCCTTAATCCAGTTCACCCATCTTTCCGGAAACCCCATACTTTCCATGATGTTGAATAAAAAATTCCAGTTTACGGATTCATAGGCCCTTTGGAAGTCAACTTTAAAGATCAGAAGCTTTTTTTTTATTTTTCTTTGCCCACAAGACCGTCTCGCTAACGATGATTGGGTTGTCCAAGATATTCTGACCTCCCACAAAGGCCGATTGGGTTTTTGATATAAGGTTGTTAAGAACATTCTTTAGACGCGCAGCGAGGAACTTGGTGATGATCTTGTACATCGACCCTACCAAGTAAATCGGACGGTAATCGATGCTCACATGAGGATCACTCGTTTTGGCGATTAGAGCGATGAACGATGCATTCCCCCTTGGCCAAATCACTTTTCCAGTGCGGCTTACCGACGGTAGGCACACGCGGACTGAGGAGGTAAATTTTATAGTTTTACCACATACCTCCAGATATGACGTGCTTCCCGGCAGAGAAGCACAAGGCGATTTCAACATGATCACGTCCACTCCCCACTCCACAATTGGTTTCCTAACCGAAACGGAGATTGCGATTATATACGCACACCAAGAAATCATGTCAACGGACGAGCTGCGTCGTGCAAAGACCGCAAGGCTGACCCCCAGAACAAAACCAAAAAAATGGGTACTTTACGCGAAGTACCTCGAACAACCAGTTACTTTTGGGCACGCCTTGTCCAACAACGTAAGAATGCACTTGAAGCAGCTACTCTTCAAGAACAAAGACATATTTGCTTGGACTCTTGCGGACATGACAAGTGTCCCGCGTGATATCGCGCAACACTCCTTGAATACCATGCCAGGTATTAACCCCGTGGTCCAGGCAAGACGCAACCTGGGACCGGCGAAAAACAACGCAATGAACGAGCAAGTCAAGGAATTGCTAGCCGCAAGGATTCTGCGGGAAGTCAAATACCAAACCTGGTTGGCAAACCCGGTGATGGTAGAAAAGGCATGTGGGGGCTGGCATTTGTGCGTCGACTAGAAAGACCTCAGTAAGGCCTGCCCCAAGGATTGTTACTCACTTCTAGAAATCGAACGAAAAGGTCGACAACCTCGCACAATTCCGATGGAAGTGCTTCCTCGATTGGTACAAAGGATACCACTAGGTACAAATGGCACTCGAGGATGAGGATAAAACGGCATTTCGAACACCTATGGGAAATTTTTGTTTTACAAAAATGTCGTTTGGGTTGCGCAATGCGGGCGCAACCTACAAAAATTGATGGATGACACGTTTGGCGAGCAAATCAGCAAACGTGTCGAGATTTACATGGACGACCTCATCGTCATGAGCATGGAGGAGGATACCATGCTCAAAGATATTGAAAAAAACATTCCAAACTCTGCGTTGTATTAACATGAAGCTCAACCTGGGCAAATGCTCGTTTGGAATGGAAGAAGGCAAGTTCCTTAGATTCATCGTCATAAAGGATGGATTCAAGGTGAAACTAGAGAAGGTGCGGGCGACAGAACGCATGCCGTCGCCGTCCACGATAAAGGAAATGTAAACTTTAGCTGGCTGGTTAGCCGCACTAAACAAGTTCTTGGCCAATCATGCGGCCAAGTCCTTTCCTTTTATAAGCACCTTGCGCAACTGCATGAAAAAAGATCATTTCCAATGGACCAATCAGGCGGAACGCGCTTTTAAGGAAATGAAGGAGTGTTTGATCCAACTCCTCATTCTCACGGCTCCACGTGAAAGAGAGCCACTAACCCTATACATGTCCGCTTCAGACAAAGCTATAGGTGCGGTGTTCCTAGTCTACCGGAATGGGGTTCAAACACCAATTTACTATGTAAGCAAGATGCTCAATGACCCAGAGACAAGATACTCCATCATAGAGAAATTGGTTCTTGCTTTGTTACATGCCTCCAGGCGCCTGCGCTGATACTTTGTATGGCATGTTATCAATGTCTTGACTAATTACAGAATCGGTCGGATCCTCTCGAAGCCTGAAATCTCAGGCAGACTTGCCAAATGGGCTATAGAACTAGGTGGGCACAACCTAGTTTATAAGACAAGACCAGCAATCAAATGGCACGTATTAGCTGATTTCGCCACTGAAGTGCCGGCGAACCGCATCTGAGAATGCGAAGCAGAGCAGAACCCTGCACCACCCATTCCTTCCACGGACATCTGGGCACTATATACAGATGGTGCGTCCAACGAAGACGGCGCTGGCACAGGCATGCGCCTATTGTCACACCCTTTTCAAAGGCGGAAGCACGAGGTGTGATCTGAGTGGTTCTCATTGCATACGACAAGTAAACATGCTATATGATATAAAATAAACTCCATCTTGCCATTCAAGTTTGTTTATCCAAAATACAGAAATTAGTTTAAAGTTTACATCATAAATAAAAGATAAATGTTTGAAAGTTCACAACACGATTTCAAAACAAAGATCAAGGTTTTGTTTCCTATATCACCACAGAGGATGGGACATAGTAAAAAAATCCACAAAAGATGGCGACGGAGGTTAGACACTAAACATCTTGACAAGGAGCCCGCGAACATTATCCACTAATTCCCTGAAATACATGTAAGTTTAAAAATTTTCAACAAAAGTTGGTGTGAATTCATGCAGTTTGTGTAAAATGTAACATTTGTAATTGTATAAAAGCATGGTATGTAATTGTAAAATGTAAGTTTGTAAGTTGTAATGAAATGGAATTGAGATCGCTAATGTTTAGCTAGGACATTAACATATGTGACGACATAGGAAACATCCAAACCTAGGCGATTTTTGACATCGTTTACCCTACGACTGTGACCCAAGACACTCCATGACTATGTGTTGTCAAGAGAGTGAGGCTGCCCGGACCTGTTAGATCTAACCCTTGTTCTTTCGGTCTAAACTAGATTGATGGTGCTTACGTATACCCTATTCGTGACATGATCTACGTATGATTCCTTTGTTTAAACATACCAATTTGTACATGTATTTTCCCCAAGGTTTATAAAACAGTAAAAACGTTTAAAAGTAGGGACATGAACTCACTATTTTGCGTCATAAGCGTCTAGCTTCACCGGCTTCTACTACTTGAATGTCGTGACCTATAGACGTTCTAAGTATGTTAATCACCAAACTTGTAAACTTTTAAGTACAAGTTACTATTTGGATGTAATGTGACTTACATGTATTGTTTCTTGTATTATTTGTGTATGTATGTCACATTATATTTAATATTGTATTTGTTATATATTTTTATCCCATATATATATATATATATAAGTAGGATTTTGGGAATGTTATATGTTAAAAATAATATATTTTTAACTTTTACAAATATATGTCACTTATATTATTTTTCAAAAATAAATATAAGTAATTTGTTAAATAATATTTCCAATATTATTTTTTGTGTAAGTATACTTAGGAAAGTATACTTATATTTTAAGTGTAAATACTTGCATATCTGTATCATTTAACCAAAAATCAATTCTTTGATTTTTATTACTTTTCGGAATATTATTTTTTAAAAATAATAATATTTTTAAGGTTTATTGGTTATATATATATAGGGTCAGGATTTGGAGAAAACGGTGAAAAGTGTGAGAACGGTGAGAACGATTATGGATCGTCCGATCAAAACAATCCATGGACTAGATTGCGCGGTGGCGTTTTCGTAAATAACATCAATATTATTATGTGGGACGCGCTTCATTAAGGGTAAAAGGGTCTTTTACCCCTCATATTCAAAACGCCATCAAATGATAAAACGCCATACATACAATAAAACGCCATTAAAAACAAAACGCCAAAAATTAAAAATAAAACGCGTTGAATATTACAGGAAGATGAAACAACACAAATAACTGAATTTCAGTTAATAACATTTATTAGAAGAAATCCCCTCCTAAATTACGCGCCAAAAACATCATTATATAAACAAACTTAAAAACATAGCTTCCATAATCACTTCAATCTATCCATTTTCTGCAAAAAAAAAACATCTTTAACGAAAAACACCAACTTAAACAAAACGCCAAAAATGGAAACAATCGTTTCGTGGAGATACACTCTGGGAATCAGGCGATACGTCCTCCATTTTGACAACAGAAGGGGGTGTATGTTACGACGGTCAAGGCAATTCTGAAAATGGAAGAAGAGATACAGAGGCAAATCTTATCCATTGGCATCGCTCTAGACAACGAATGCCATGAAACGCATATACTTATGAAACATTAACCAGGAAATTTGGACCAATCAAAGGAAATGTGAAGCCAGACCCTGTCATGACATCATGGCGTTTTGATGATGAAACAGACATGGTGACAGTTACATACGACAGCGGAGAGGATGAAGTCTACTGGCTAGAGAACATCATGACAAAGCAGCGACTGGGTTTCATGGAAGAATTGCATAACGCCACTTGTACCAACACAGAAATAGACTCAAAATTGGAGTTAATGCAAGACATGTTCAGGTGGAGGCTTCAGAATCTTAAGGAACAAGAAGCTGATGAAGGTGAATGTGATGACATTGATGAAGATCAAGATGAAGACTCCGAGGATGAAGAAGATGACACAAGTGATGGATACTATTCAGATAAAGTACCTTCTGACGAAGGATTTTAATTTTTTTTCCTCTTTTTTTTCTTCTATGTAATCTTTTTTTTAAGATAATAATTAAATGATATATTTATATCTTTATTAGCAAAACGCCAAAATAATACTAAAAAATGGTTAACCCTAACAAAACGTCAAAAATAACAAAAAAATATTTTTCATGCTTAATATTTTATTTACTCCGTTATTGTATTTTGACATGTTGGTCTGCATAAAGGCCATTTAAAAAAACGCCAAACTTAGAAAATGGGACGTCTATAACCTATAAAACTGATAAAAGCTGATCATCACATTAAATACAAAAAACAGTAACTGAAGAGACAGTTACTTTATTATTATCATTTATTACAATAAAAAGTCCTGCCTAAACTACGCGCCAAAAAACTCCTATAAGAAAGGGGTCTATGCACAATGAAATTAATCACACCCAGAAAAACACAAAAACGTCATGTCCTCTAGAAACCACTCCCTTTAAAACGCCACAGATGTCAAAGCTTTCACTGAAATGGATCCTTTTTCTAAGGGGTTAACTCAATAATATTTTGCTGAATGAGATGGACAAATATTCAAGAAAAAGATACTGATGACAATGATATGCCATCAGTTGAGCTTTGTTCTTGATGATTATTTGAATGGAATAAAGGGATCAACACAAGGGTAAAATGCTATTTTGGACTCCATTATTACAAATAGCATCAAGCATCTTTAATGACAAGCCACCAAACAAGAATATCACACCAAAAAACAGGTTGCCACTAAGCAGCTTCTTCTAAAAAAACGGGGTTAATGAAGGAAAATTGGCATATAGCTAAAGTATTCAAAAAATGTTCAAAACGCCAAAAACAAATTCAAGAAGGAAGAGGCTGATGACATTGAAGATTCAGAAGAAAAATTAGATTACATTTTGTATTATTTTTGTTTTCATTTTATAATGTTTTGATATCAAGTTATATGTTGTTTTGTTATCCAATTCTATATAAATAAAATACATTATTATATAAAACACCAAAACGCTAGAAGTATGAAAACTGGGAGAACAGCTGCTGGCAAAGCACCTTGTAAAAAGGGTATTAAACGCCAAAAAATTCACTAAATGCAAAAAAAATTGGTCTTATTGTAATCTTATGCAAATTTTAACGACTCGTAGTGAATTATTATACAAAACGCCAAAAACGCCAAAAAATTAACCAGAAAACGCTATAACGCCAAAAAATTATATATGTGACACAAAAACAATTAATTAAACGCCAAAAAGTTTAATAAATACAATTAACGCCAAAAAAAAAACTTAGACGTCATAAAATATTATACCGTGTTGGGAAAATAAAAAAATAATGAAATGACAAAAAAGCCCCTTCGCTCTTCTCTATGCCGCGGGACACGTGTTGGGTCAGGATGCGTTCTCACCGTTCTCACACTTTTGAGCGTTTTCTCCTGATCCCGTTTCTATATATATATAGGGGAGGGTTATCTTGAGAACGCTAAATATTGCGAGAACGAATGAAAAACCAATCAAAACCAATTTTTTTTAATACAAACCTCATTGTAATTAAGATACAACATCAAAAAAAGAATTTACAACATCAAATAATTCATTTCTCCTTTCAAAATCACTCTTTTTAGATTTTTTACACATGTGTAAATATAACAGATTTACACGTGTGTAAATGGCAAACTTACACATGTGTAAATTTTCTTTGTTTACGAATTCACGTAAATTTAAACGTGTAAATTAAATTTCTAACATTGTATTCGAATAATAATGATAAGTGTAGAAAAAAATTTTGAATTTGAATTGTTTTTGACCAAGTTCTCGCGGTTTTTTCATTTGTTCTCACGGTTCTCACAATATTTAGCTTTCTCATTTAAACCTTCCCCTATATATATATATATATATATATATATACTTAATTTTTCACTTGTCACATTTTTATAATTCTCTCATCACTTGTAGTAATTTTTGTATAAGTCGATAAACATATAAGATTGTCCAATATGTCCAATATGTCCAATAATTGTCCAAGTCCTTAATTTTGTAGGAAATATATGTATATTGATATATATATATTTGTATTTGTCCATGTGTCCTTTTTATATGTAATTTTTGTATACTTGTATCTTTGTGTATTTCTTAAGTATTTATATGTGTATTTTTGTAGTATACTCCTTGGGAGTATTTAATTTTTTTTTCAAGTTCCTAACATCACTAATACATATAATACACATAATATACACTTAGCACATAATCTTGTGAACACCAAATATATATATTTTTCCCTAAAAATATACATACTTAATATTATTTTTATACTTGAAGAAATTCTTATTTCTTACTTGTAATTTTTGTATAAAAATTAGGAAACCTTGATAAATATTTTTAGGTGAATTTTTTGGGAATAAGTTTCACCAAAACGTATATTTTTCTAAGTGTCAAAATTTTTATAAAAATTTTGACATAGTTTCCCCTAAAAATGGAGGTTTCCCATGTTTTTAAAACATGTGTTTATTTTTTTTTTCAACACCAGGAATCAATTTACAACAATTTTACAAGTAACATACACTAAAATCACCATGAAAAACCTTAGGATGAACTTGATTTTTGTTAAAAATGTGTAGTCCTTTAGATCTACACCTTACATTCATGGATCTTCCAAAAACAAGTGTTCTTGTTAAATTTAAACAAACTTTTTATGAAACTTTATCTTACTAAGTAAACCATCCATGAGTTTTAGGGTTTCAAAACCATGAAAAACATATTCTAAAACCATTTTTAAGTTCATCTTAAAGATCTTTATGTTCATCATCAAGTTTTATCATGGATCTTTCAAGATCCATACTTAAACTTGTTAGATCTAAGCTTGTAACAAGCTTACACATGATGGATCTAACCAAAAACACAAGATCAATGTTCACAACTTCATCACATACATCAAACAACTTCAAAACAACTTGTTTTCACTTAGGTTATGTTAGATCTTTAAGTTACCATATTTAAAAGTTTATGTTCTTTGAAAGTGCAACTTGTACATAAGCTTAACATGAAGTGAAATAGAGATTTTGAAGCTTACTACTAGCTCTAGTGGCTAGGGAAGTGGCAAGAACAAGATCAAGATGAAGAATGAAGAAAATGGGTGGATAAAAGCTCTCCAAGAAGGTCCTTGAACTTCCTTTGCTTCACACCTTCATAGTTCACCTTCTAGCACCTTTGGATATCCTTAGATTAGCTTGAATGATGAAGAAAATGGTGGTGATAGTTGTCACACCCCAACCGATGGCGGAAACATCGGGATGAGACGAACAAATTGCTCAAAACTTCATAACACTATGTGACAATATAAATTAAATTCAAATTTCATTTCAAGACTAAAATGTCATACAAAGATTCCAAATAAAAGACAACATTATTCATAACATAACATTACATAACAACAATTAATCTAGGTGTGTATCTAAGTCCACCTAAATTGCATTTCTTCTCAACATCATCTCATCAATCAACCTGCAACATGTATTAAAATATATCAACAAAAAGTTGGCGAGTATACAAGTTTGGTTACACAGCATAATATAGAATAAAATTGTTTAAAGTCTCATATCCAACATGAATCATAATATGCAAGTTTACTAGCATGCTGAAATGGTGTACTATATGTTCAAACCCAAGATTCCAACGCGTTAATATAGCCTATCCCAAAGAATAACGATAGGTTAACATGTTTAACTTAACAATATCCCAAGTTTCGTGGGCGGTGCGTTAATCCTATAGCCCTATAATTGTTAAGGTAGGCTAGCAAAGTTAATGAAGCATATATCAACACAAATAGTTTACATTAGCATACAAGTCTAACAAGCATCATATAGTTTCATGTTAAGCATAGATAGAGTTTAAAATAGTTTCATGTGAAGTGTAATTTTGTATATCATACATGTTGGACCCAAAAGTGATAAAAAGGAAAACAGGATTGAGTATACTCACGGTTTTGCAAGCTTCCTACTTGATATCCCGCGAGCGTTTGGTTGATTAGAGTGGAACATTATGTCCTTCTACACGAAGAAACATAGGTATGTGAGTTTGGGGAGTTAACGGAAGATTATAGATTCAGAGTTTAAAAACATGGAAATAAACATATGAAAATAATCATCTAACACACATGACACTTGTTCTTGACACTATGAAACTCTAAAGAGTTTAAATGTTTTCATGGAACAAGGTTCCATTAGAATCGTGACAAGTTATCAAGGCATAAGATGATGTAACCTACTATCTTGACAAATGACCATTTGTTCATCATCAAGAGTTTGGTTTCTTGAATATATTATATAAGTTATACTAGTATATCATATATCATATAGGTCAAGTATGAGGTAGGAGGATAAATCCACCATTTAGGAACCTCTTTGTATCATATAATTCATGCATGAGGTAGGAAGAACAAGTCTTCCATTTAGGTACCTCTTTGTTCACCACTACACTTGTTGTTATAAACGACAAGGAGGGTCATGAACTTACAAGTAAGAAAGGAATAAGAACAACTAATCTATGGAAAACATCAAGTAGTGTGTGGATTTTCAAGTAGGATAGCCAAAGCTAGTCCTATAATCACACAAACATCAAGCTTTAAGCTTGAACACTACTTGTGAGTAAAACCCTAAACAAAACAGAAAGTTTATGAGGTTTTAACCTCTGATTTTACTTGTTTCAACATTGTTTTTAAGCCCAACTAACCATAGATGTGGTTATATGCATAAGGACATAGGTTTGAGATGAGATAACTCAAGTTTAAGCAAGATTAACAAAGCTTGAATCAAAACAGAAAGTTTCAGTCCACTTTGGAGCTTTTTTGGTGACGTTCCAGACCTTGGTTTTCCATGGAAAACCTGTGGAATCGTCCCTTAGGTTGTTCCAAGTGATTGAGAAAAGAATCAATGAAAAAGACTAAGAAATGAGTGAGATATGCTCACTTGAACAACTTGTTATGATTATATCCAAGTTCTGATTTCCAGCAAGTTTGAGACTGATTAGAGAGTGAAATATGAGAGTTGTAAAGTGGAAAATGCTTGGAAGATGTTTGGGTTTTATAGGGAAGGATTAGGGTAGGTTGTAGTTGAGCATTTAATGTGAAAAACAAGTTTAAACTCAAACAAACATCAAGTCCCGCCAAAGAAAATGAGCCTGATTATGATTCTGCTATTTGGCCGCTTTCGTGGGCCGCATAAGGGCTAGGCCTAGTGGGTCGCGACCGGTGACTCTCCTCTAAGGTGGCCCAAGTTTGAATTTTGTACAAATTGCCCCTATACTTCCTTATATGTATGTTTTAAGGAGTTTTCAAGGTGTTCTAAGCATAATGAACATAATTAAGGATATGTTATGCAAATGAATCATAAACTAAATATAAAACAAGTATATTCATGTATATTTGTCGAGAATAAGTGTCGAATTTGCGTAAATTTAGCATATAAGGCACACGTTTACAAGTTTGACGTATTTAGCACATAGTATGAACAAAGTATCATATGTTTAATATTTTTGAACGTACGAACATATATGAAGTGTATATAACACAAATGTAATGAAAATACAGATTTCATTATGATCCAAGTCTCAGATTTTACATCGATTACAACGAAAGAACGAATACAAGAGTACAAAGTTACCAAAAATAGAATTACAAGCAACGGTTTCTAAATATGGAAAGTACGAAATGGCAGGGCGTTACAATAGTGTGGGTGGGTGTGGCCGAGACCAAGAGAAGAGTGGAGGAAGAAAGATGGTGAGAAATTTGAAATGAAAGGATAAGGAATGAGGTCTTGTGGTTTATGTTTATAATCCTCCAACAATACATTAACCTCTAGTTAAAATGTCCCATCTCAAGCACACATGAAGATTATTTTAATGAGAAAGGGTGTGGGCCACTCTTGGGGCCGGTCAAGATAAGGGGGGGGGGGTAACATGTAAGTTTTCAAAGTTAAAGGTGTAAAGATGTAAATTTAAGTGTTAAATAGAAGGTTAAGTGCGTTTATGTGTTTTTATGATTTTTAAGGTGTTCTAGCATTATAACTAACTTTATATCACTAAAACAATGCTTCTAGTCTATTTTTGGTGTTTTGGGTAGTGTCCGGTTATTCGTTCGGATATCGGTTCGTTAAAGTGCTAAATAGCGCAGTTTTGCAAGATATGAAGTACCTTTTGTGACAGTTTTCATTCCCGACACTTTACAAGTTATTCTGGACATTTAAACCTTAATTCTGCAAGTTATTTTGATGCAAATTGATGTTTTTGCTGAATTTCTGCAGAATTCTGCATTTAAAGTGCGTTTCGGGTACTTTTTAGTGTCGGTTTTAGCTTCCAGAAAGTGTTTATGTTAGCCTTTGTTCACCTACTTAGTTTTCAATGTGTTTTTGATGTTGGACCTACTTCTAAGTCCTAAATCTATTGTCTGATTGTGTTATGCAGTCATGCTTACGCAGCTTGTCTAACCGGTGAGCTTACTAATCATTTCGATGCAACGCTTAAAATATTGTATAATGTGATAGTTAATATATGAATCATGCATGAATTCAATTGCCTATCAGATAAGCACATAATGTTGACGTGTAATCACATAAATTCAGGAAATAAATATTAATTAAAATAGTACGGAAATTACCGGTTTTTGGGCCAGTTGTCACACCTAGTCAGCCCAGACAAACAAGAACTCACATACGCAATACGCCTCGACTTTAAAAGCACAAATAATGAGGCCGAATACAAAGCGTTTCTTGGGGGCCTAAGACTAGCGATCAAGCTCGGCATGCAACATTTGGAAGCGCACGTCGACTCTTTATTAGTTGATGGGCAAATAAGCGGTGAATACGCCGCAAAAGGGGATATCATGATCCTCTACCTCGAGCAAGCCAAGCAGCTAATATCACAATTCAGCTCCTTCAAAATTGTTCATATTAACAAGAGTGAAAAACAAACAAGCTGATGCACTCTCCAAATTAGCATCAACCAGTTTCCAACACCTGGCCAAGGATGTACATATTAAAGTTCTCAAAAATCCTTCGGTACCCTTACGCCAAATCAACGTCATTGAATTGGGTTCACCATCCTGGATGACGCCCATTATAAGATACCTGCAATCAGGCATACTCCCAGAGAACAAAGCGGAGGCGTGTAAGTTGCAATACAAAGCGTGCCACTACCAAATGGGAGACGGTATCTTATACCAAAAATCGTACTTGGGACCACTCCTCCGATCCGTGGATCCTCAAGATGCCATATACCTAGTCCGCGAAATACATGAAGGCATATGTGGCATTCAAGTAGGACCACGCATGGTGGTAGCCAAGATCATGAATGTCGGGTACTACTGGCCCGGCATGCACCTGGATGCGGTTAAAATCTTGCGCAAGTGTCTAAACAGTCAGCGAAACGCACCAAAAACCTTGCGCCCAAAGAACAACTTGGTCCCAGTAACCACCGCATGGTCATTCCAGAAATGGGTCATTGACGTTGTGGGACCTTTCCCTGACGCAACAGGTGTAGTTAAATTTATCATAGTGGCAGTGGATTACTTTACAAAATAGGTTGAAGCAAAACCCTTAGCATCTACCACGGCTATGATTACGCAGAAATTTATTTGGGAACACATCATCTGCCGTTTCGGTTTACCAATGTGCATCGTAACTGACAACGGCATCAACTTTGCCTCCGAAGATTTCCAAAACTGGTTACAAGAACTAAACATCGAACATATTTTCTCTTATGTGGCGCATTCTCAAGGGAACGGCCAAGTAGAGAGTATCAACAAGAGTTTAGTTGAAGACATCAAAGCAAGGTTGGGAACAGCCAGGAGAGGCTGGGTCGATGAACTCCCAAACATCCTATGGGCACATATGACAATGCCAAAAAACAAGCAACGGTGAGACACCCTTCAGCCTAGTCTATGGCTCCGAAGCGGTGATCCCTTCTGAAATTGGTCTCACTTCACCAAGAATGTTGGCTGTCAATAACATTGACAACAGCAGGGAGCACAGACTAGACTTGGACCTCTTGGAAGAAAGGCGCGAAAACGTGGCCATCAACGAGACTAAATACAAGTCTAAGCTAGAAAAGTACTACAAAGCGCACGTGCGGATCTGCACGTTCAACCCAGGGGATTACATCATTCGTGACAATGAAGCCTCTAACGCAGATCGCCCAGGAAAACTTGTTCCCAAACGGGAAGGATCCTACCTCATACATGAGGTCTTTGGTAAAGGCGCATACAAACTGCAAACGTTAGCTGGTGATCTTATCCCAAGGACTTGGAATGCGCAATAGCTTAGACGCTGTTATATTTAAGATTGTAATTCGTTTTCTTTTTTGTATTACAATTAAATGGCCCTACACCATACGTTGATCAATAAACAATAGTTTTTATAACTTCATTGTCCATACTATCACACTCTATTACAAATGCATGTCCCACTTTGCGGTATTCACAAAAACATATTGGCAGATCTTCATTCGCAATAACCACACAAACTGGCTAACACATGCAAACATTGTAATATAGTTATATGGAAATGTACCCTGCTGGGAGCAGGCACTAAAGTACCTTCCTATTTCGCGCCTTTAAACGGCATACACTTAACGTTATTTATTTGCCAAATGAAGAGCACAATACATAACTATCTTTCTTGCAATTTTGCGCCTTATAGACGGACAGATCAAAGAATAAGTTAAACATTTCCTTTGCCCTACGGGCAGGAAGATAAATTAACTCTTAATCACTTACGTCTTGGTAGTGGCGCATAGTATATTAACCTATTATTTATACGAGCCTTACAAAAAGCCTAAAATAGTAAAGGAGTTCGACTCACTCGCGCTTATACAAAGCAAACAGTAAATACATTTTACTCATATGCTTTAAAGCCAAAAAGTAATATATTCATCACACTTGCGCACCGGCTGGATACGCAAGGGGCACCTTGTCATAGTTACAAACACAAAAAACTATACAAGTCACAAAAAACAAGACAAGGCACACAGGCCCAACTTAGTTTTCGCCTTCATCTTCATTTTCCCCTTCAGCACCTTTGTAACACCTCGAAAATTTACGTTCAATAATGTGTTGACACGTGTCATGGACTTAGAATGTGTGAAAACATACTTTAAAGGGACTAAAGTTGACAAACGGTGAAACTATGTGAATTCAAGGGTTCAAAGTGTCAACAATGGATAAATAGACTCTATAATAACCCTACATAATGTTTATAACCTTAAACGGATGGATCATGGATCATACGAAGCGGAAAATGCACGAAAGTGAGGAATTACAAACTATAGGGACTAAAAGTGTCAACATGTTGAATTTATACCTATGAGTGAACTTTTGGCAGCCCCGAAGCTTTTTAATGCTAGAATATACTCACTAGAATAGGTGGTAAAAATTTCATGAAGTTTCGTTATCATATGAGAAAGTTATGGCCAAAACCGTACTTGAGGGGCTAAAAGCGTCAACGTCGAATTTCATGGCTTTTCGGGTGAGCGCAAAGTTATCCGAGGACATTACCATGTTGGTAAATGTCCCAAGGTTCTTAAAAACCAAGTTTGGGGGTTTACGAGTCAAAATAAATAGCCGAAACCTCGCGTGCAAAGACAGGGACCAAAGCTGCCATTTTTAATCAAAGTTTGGCAGCCCCAGGTGCAGAATTCGCGATCAGCTGCTGTTAAGTCCGAATTTTTGAGTGTTTGACAGCTAATATCACCTCCCTTATGCACCAATGGATGGACATGCAAGTATAGACACATGTAGACTCCTCACAACATCTGATTTCCTTTATAATTCAGATCAAAGCTCACATTTTGGGCACTTGAATTAGAGAAACAAGAACATAGCAACTATCAGAATTTCACAAGGCTTCTCCAGGAGCAATCTGATCGACAAGGCAGCCTCCAAGTGCTTTCTGGGCTTCATTAGGACCTTTGTAAGCATTCATATCATCCTCTAATCCGTTCTAGCATAGATTATTAGTTAAAAGTCAAACCGTTGTTCATATAGTTTGACTTTTCGATTAAACGAATTTGGATCTGTCATTTCTCAAATTTAAACCACTTATAAGTTGGTATTTATGTGGGAAACAAACCCTCAAAAGGGTATTCTCTGATTCCCACTCTAAGCATGCTATTTGTCGAGTCAAAGTTGTTCTTAAAAAGTCAACAGAAATTGTTTTGTGAAATATAGCATAAATGGTAATGTAGATGACATGCAATCAGTTTGATCATCAAAAATAGCTTTATAATGAATGTAAGAATATGTTTTACCATGATCAACTCGACAATCTTTGGTATAAACCCGGATTGGAACCGAAAGTCTTATAAAACGACTGTTTCGTTGACTCTCGATTCGGATCCGTGCATGCATGTTTGAGATCTGTATTAGAGTTTATTTTTGACCATTTTTATTTATGTATGACTCTCTGGAATTTTTATAACTTGAGTCTATGCTTAACCGATTCGTATGCATGTTTCCGAGTTATGCTTAAAGTTGACTATTTTGCCCTTTTTGATATAAAACGTGATTTTTGGAAAGGTGAAAGAGTAGAAATCTTTATTACTAATTTATAAACTTGCACCAAAAATTTGAGATCAGTTGGTGGTCCAGATTTTGAGTTATGGCCGATATCGTAAAACTATATCTTTATGTACATAAACGGCGCTTTTAGCGTATAACCTATTTAAGGCCACTTTTTGGTATAAAACTTTTTACCCACTGATGTTATATAATATTTTGGGATTTTTGATGATTTTTATTTAATTTTTGGCTGATCGTTTCATAGGTCGCTAAGTTGATTCGGTTAATGCCGGTTTTGACCTTTTAAGCCATAAAACGAGTTTTATAAATCCGATTGACCCCAAACCACTTCCTACTGATTTTATTTATTAAATAAAGTATGTTGAACCTTCTGGAAGTATAAAAATCTCAGCTTTCTTTTACAAACCCGGAAACGGCTCTAAATCGCCTTTTTAGGCATTTTTAACGCATAGTATATACTATAACCATGTCAAACATATAAGACTTATACCTACTGATGTAATTAGCATATTTTCATATAAAAACAGTAAGTACAATTTTATAAACTCAGATTTCCAGTTTTGGCATTTTTAGCCCTTGTGAAATTACCAAAATGCCCCTAGGGTGTATAGTTTGGTTTTAAATGATAAGTTTCGTATTTGAGTCATACCCTACTGTTATAACATAATAAGTTAAGTATATTTTCTGTATAAATCAGACCCATAACTCAGATTAACAAATAAACTCTTTTATAACCTTTTAAATGACCTAAATGCCCTTATGAGGCGTAAGTTGAGTTTAAATACATTCCGGGCATAATAGAAAATATCTTGCTGATATTATAACATATTTGGAGCATATTAACTCAGGGAACTTGCATATGTCTCTCATGGTCGCCCGTAAAGCACTTTTCGCGTTCGGTTCGGTTTATGTAACTAGTTTACATAAATTGGCCGAAACGGGTCAAACATTATCATTTTCGTCTCAAAATCCAGAATGTGTTTAGTAAACCCATATTATACAAGTCTTCAAACTTGTCGGGTCAAATTCACATTCCATCCGGTCTTCGCTTAATCGTGCGTGAACCGTATCGTCATTTAAAACTAACCGGTCTAGGCTTAGGCTTGAATAAAGACCCGTTAGAAATCTAAAAGGTTATTATAAACCTTTGTTCCAGATTAGGAGCACCAGTAAAAGATACTTGCATTTTTCTTGATTGTGATTGATACTTATTCAGGTAAATACTCTTTGGCTTATTTTCCCTATACGGGCTTGGGTTACGGTATATAGAATACCGCTTGATCGGGCATTAAATCCTCCACTGTTGCGTGGGTAGTTGGAATAATTTAATCGGCTCGTTTAAACAGTCTTGTTCACTTAAGGCCTTTGGGGGGTTAATTGACCATGTCCCGGATATCCTTGGCATCATCTTACGAGATGGCCACGACCTGAGTACGGGGTGTAGGCATACACCTGTCAGTATATGACTCTTTATTGTGGTGGGTCCATTGATCTTTAGCCCGGACTAGATCCGGGCCACTGAACGCAAGTAACATGTAATTCGTTCACATGATTATTATATTAAATAATTGACCCAAGTTAATAAAAATGTTTTGTGCCTTGTGCATTTAAATCAATTTTCAACCTTTTTAAAATGAGTCAGTCGAATTGTATTTACCAGTGTAAACTGACGTATTTTTCCCAAAAAGATTAAGTGCAGGTACTACACGTAATAGGCTGGCAGGCTTCTAGAGCGTCCACAATAGGTCTCGCAGCTTGGACGACAAATAAACTGTTGAACAATTATCCTATTTTATTTCGATCCGCCTGTGGATCCGTTTCAACTACTCGTGATATTTATTATTACATTTTATTTAAAAGTTGAAATGAATCTATCTTTTGCTTCCGCCGTGCATTATTATATTGTGTTGTTTGTCTATGATGATATCAACTACGTCACGATACTCCCCACCGGGCCCACCGGTGACACGTGGAAAATAGGGGTGTGACAACCTTCCTTAGGCTCGAACAGGGCTCGCAGACGGTCCACATAGTTGTCCGTAACTAAGCAGTCTACGACTTGAGCAAGGGCAGGGACCACCAGAGCATCATAGGCGTCGTTTGCGGCCTTCATCTCAGCCTTAGTGTCGACCGCGCGCAGGGAGCATTATTCATCAGTGAACTTCTTTTCAGAAACGGCATTCTCATGAGTTAGACACTCAGTGTAGCCGGCCTTGTACCCCGCATCCCGTGCACGTGCCACCAAATCCGCAACCGCATAAGTTGTTTCAGGTGCGTCCAGTATTGCATTTGTAACCTGCACAAATAATTACAACGGTGATTCAATATAAACGCAAGAACATTAAAGAAAGATGACAAAGCACTTACATGAACGACACCGAACTCCCGCATCCATGCGCGATCAGCAGTAAGGTTGGCATTCATGGATATCGCATCATCTAGCATGGCAATTGCCTGGCCACGCTCTTCCTCAGCCTTCGCAGCCCGCGCCTCAGCCTCCAACAAGCGCCAGTTTACATCTGCCAAAGCCGCATCACGGGCCTATAGGTCCTTGCGTGCTCTTTCCTGTTAACAAACAAGATTCAATATGAAAAGGCGTTTTCATAAATTGATTAAGTACAAAAAATATGAAGTATATTACATACCTCTAACTTGGCATACGCAAGGTTTGCCTCCTCCAATGCCTTGACCGCATTTGAGCGGCCAAGGTTGGTGGCTTCCTCTAGTGCCTTGGCCGTAGTGTTGCGGCCAACAATGGCTTCCTCCATCGACGCAACAGCCGCGGCCTCCCTCTTCTCAAGGCCGGCGTTCGCCGCATTCAGGTTAATGATTTCCTAGCGAAGACGGTAAAACTTTTCATTTTCACGAGCACAAGCCTCTTTCTAGAGCTTGCGTTCTTGTGATAAAAGTTTGGGTAAGGACCGAACCTGTTTGTGGCTTGCGGCAACGGCCAACTCCTCTGTCCTTTTGTACGCCTAAAATATGGTCTTCTCTTTGGCTAGGCGCTCTTCAGCTGCTTTGACATTTTCCATCGTTGCGACAGCTTTAGATTTAAACCATTCATACTCCTCTTCCTTTTGGGCAAGAGAGTACCAATCGTTGAGGATTACATTTCCGGTGACAGCGCCACCAATCAGGTAAAGGGCGTGCTGAAGATATAGATTCTCATGCTTGGAAGCCCTCAACCGCTCCACCTATGCAGGTGTTCCAACACCCTTTAAAGCTTTCCTACATAGGGAAGGATCAGTCATCACATCCTCTTGATATATGTTCCATGGGAGGGAATGCATGGCCTGACCTCACACTTAGGTATAAGTGCGGTAGTAGTAATCCAGCGCGGTTTCATTTGGTTGGATCAGATGTTGACCATCATCACCTTCTCCATCTGCGCTGGAGCCAGACCCATATTCAAAGATGGGAGACTTCTGGCTTTGCGCCCCCGAGCCTTCACCGGACCCACGCTGGACAGTGGGGTCGATGAGGTTATACGATGAATCGAAAACATTATCGTAAACAGTGGTCTCACCCACTGGTTGTTTGAAGAGCCCCCCTGCGTCATGTGCGGGCGGGGTTCCTTCGCTGCTTTCAACCTGAACAACTTGTTCAGGTTCCTCAACCTTCTTCTTCTCTTCACCCTCAGGCTTGGGCGTGAGAGTTGTGCTTGTGGCAATTGCAAAAAACACAAGGAAAAATAAATAAGGAAGAGTTTAACACTCCAAAAGACAATCTTCAGAAAAGATGTGAACTTACCCTTAGTAGGCTGCTAGACGCACACCAAGTAAAGTCGTCTTCCCACGACGTATAGTAACCTTCTTTACCGCAATAGCAGGTGCGGTCTCAACATTCCTCGTACCACTTATGCGCTTCCGTTGTGGGAAGGGCCAACTTCTCCTTCGGAATGTTCGTGAAAACACTCCGGAGAGACATCCTGCACACCACCGCAACCTCCTTCACATAAAAGAACTTAGGCTTCCAATTCGTGAAGCCCTAAGGAGGCTGATCCAAAATCTTAAATGTGCCCGCAAGAATAAAAGCCCAGTTGGGTATACATCTGGTAGAACCGACGGAAATGCTCAACCGTCGGCTCAATCTCCTGAGATCGGAAACAGTACTCGAAGTGAGGAGCACGAACCATCCCCAACAGACTACGCTGGGAGATACGAATTTTATAGTACTCCAGCAACTCCGCCATGAAAACCGTTAACGCCAGCTTGAAATTGCCCTCGCGGAAGAAATCGGCAAAGAGGGTTATATAGCCGGCAGGGGCATCGGCGGTAGTATCACCCTCTGTTGAAAACCGGGCTCCATATTCTTCCGGCATCCTGACGTTCAACATCAACTACCAGAAAGACCCTACCGTCCAATTCAACACCGGTAAAGCGCCGCCGACATCGACGTTCTCAACATTTTCCTCCACCGGTGACGACGATGGTGAAGATGGTACTGATGGTGAAGCCGTTGAGATGAATGTTTGTAAGATGGAGGAAGAAACGGTAAAATAATAGTCGCCGGAAAATGATGTTAATCGTCGGAGAAGAAGAAGGGAAGAAGAAGATGAACAGCAACGGTGAAATTTCAAAAACGTGAAGGGAAAACCCTAAGGGTTATCCCTTTATATACCCTTCTCATTTAATGCAAAGGACGTGACCGCAGAAATGTGCGCTTTGTGCGTCAATCAATGACCGCCAGCTGGCAGGCGACGGTTCATTGACGGTTACCAGGCGAGCGTTGAACTCCACACGCCTGACAATAGACGACCAAATAAGCTGTTGCTGCTACAGTGCAATTAATGCCTCGGGCGGCACAGCGGTCGCCGTCACATCACCTTTTCATCAGCCAAACCCCACCAACTTCCACATGCGTTACACACGGTTACACTACACATCAAACAGCCAAACACCTTTCCACTTCCACTTGCGATTCATGCGAAAAGGTAAACCGCAACCGCGATCGCATGTGACTATGGAAACGGTGGCTATGGGAAATGCAAACTGCAACCGCATGTGACTATGAAAATGGCGGCTATGGGAAATGCAAACCGCAACCATGTGTTACTTTGGAAACGGTGGCTATGGGAAATATACACCATAACCCACATCGCATGCGGTTCACACACCATGTTTCAATTTGACCGCACAAAAAGATGGTGGACCACGACACCGCAACAGAACCACTTGCGTCGGCCGACGCATCGCGGTTTCCTACAACAAGAACAACTGGTTTTAGTGTTCTTTTAACTTTTAAATAAATTCCATTTTTTCAAAAAGGAAGAACACTCAGACAAACGACCAGTTAATTAACATCAACTAGCCAACAGACATACTCGGAATTTATTGATACAGACTCTTGATAATCATTGTGAAATTGAGAACTAGAAGCTCAACAATGGTGGTAATAAGTCTGCTTAGACTTTGTTTATCTACCCATTGTTTTCAAAAACGTTATATTGCGTTTTTTGAGCAAGCACGACTGATGATAGACGACTTGCACTATCAGAAGAAAACTCAAATAAACGCCCAAACTAGGACATCAACATCAAAGCAGATGTCCAACTGACGAACACGAACCACCAAACAAAAAGGGACCATCAATTTCATGTCCAATTGGTGAACATAAAGCACCATCAAGGTGGCAATACACTTGCACCGGCCGGTACAAGGATGTTTTCCTATAAATATCATCAATTGATGTCTTTTTACTTTGAAACAAATCACGCTTTTTTAGTTGTTTCTCTTGTTAAGTTTCTGTATTGACAACTATCAACCGACCAATTAATTAACATGAAGCAGGAGCAATAGGCCTCGGCCTAGTATCTTCTTCAAACTGATTTCACGAGCGACATGGCTCGTTTACAGTCTTGCATATAGGTTGTATAACTACTAACACACCAAGATTAAGGTTCCGAATAGATCACGTCGATCAAGTCGTAAACAAGTTCAATAAGGTATTTTTTATCTTGAAAACATTAAGTGGGAGTTAAACGAAGAGGATAAAGCAATTATCTTCGGTAAGTCGTTTGTGACAGGAGGTATTTTTATGATAATAGTACTGGATAGTATAAACGTCTATTTATATATATTTTTCTCATTTTTATAGTTTTCATAGGATTGGTGTCTTGGACCAAAATCGAAGCAACCGGCCCACTAAGAGCTCAACGTGCTCTTTTATGATTTTGGGCCTAAAAAAAATAAATTAGCGACCAAAACTATGAGAACTAGTTTTTATTACGTCGCGCGTTACGACGAAATTGATCAAATTATAATATAAAACAAACGTGATTTGAAAATAAAGTATGTGTTTATAAAGTCAGACCATTAGGCGGTTTAGTTTATCATCGAACAGTTTTATGATACCAGATAAATACTTTATTTTGAGTACAACTTCGTTTTTAACAAAACTTATAACAGAATGTCGAGAGAAAAAATCAAGCACAACTGCGTATTTAAGTTTTTGAAAAAACTTATAAACATAAATTATTAAAGAAGTATCAAATTAATTAATAAATTAATATGTTCTATAAAAAGAAAAAAAAGAATTATTAAAAAAATGGTTAAGGAATTATATAGTTTTAAAAAAATAAAAAAAATAAAAACATATGTTATTAAAAGTAAATATAATAATAAACTATTATAATATATTAAATAAAAAATAATAAAAAACTATATATTATTATAAAAATAAAGTTACTATTCATCGTTATCAAATTAATTAATAAATTAATATGTTCTATAAAAAGAAAAAAAGAATTATTAAAAAAATGGTAAAGGAAATATATAGTTTTAAAAAAAGAAAAAAAGAAAAAATATGTTATTAAAAGTAAATATAATAATAAACTATTATAATATATTAAATAAAAAACTATATATTATTATAAAAATAAGGTTACTATTCATCACTCTTCGTCAACAATATATATATATATAGGGTTAGGTTAACATACATTAAGTGTTATCGTACATCACGTACGCGAAGCTGGGAACCGTCAGATCCGGCCCTAATCACGCATGGGACATAAAATAACGCATGGGATCAGTTTTTGTAAGATAATCACGCATTAGAACATTATTACGCACGTTCATTTGCTGAAAACTTGGAGATAATCACGCATGGACCCTAATTACGCAAGTTCTATTTTAGTGTCGTACGTTAATGTAGGTTAAGGCTTTTTGTACATTATACTTTCTCTCTCTATATATATATATATATATATATATAGGGGAAGGATCCACTAAAAAGTGGATTTTGCCTAAGTAGCCTAAGAAGGAATCTTAACCATTCATTTTTCAAATCAATGGTTAAGATGAAAGAGTAGGAGAAAGGAGGAGTGCAAGGGTATCTTGGGAAAATCATATTTATGGACTTTCTCTCTCTACATGCAAGTCACATGCATATTCCACCCTCATTTTTTAAACGTTCATAACTTTTTTATACGACATTATTTTTTCATAAAAATTTCACCGTAAAATCGAGCGTCTTTTTATCTTTAATTTGAGTACCATATTGCTATATAAAAAATGAATTCTAAAAAAAACCCACTAAAATGTGTTGTATTTCTATGTTGTATAACATTTTTTTGTGCTGGATTTTTGTACATTGTTAATGGAATCATACCTTATCATACGAAAATGCATTTTCACGAAGAATATATCGGGCGACAATAGGATCTGATATAACTACAAATACTTTTGGACCAAAGGCAAGTTTATAAACTGATCCATGCTGTTCAATAAACCGTCATTGAGATATCAAAATTAGTAACTACCAATAAATGCAGGTCTATATACTACACTTAACAAAAATCATAATCAAAATTGCCAACCTCTGTCTATTATTTATGATACAAATAAACCCAATGTTATAGTAACTTGCACCGTTCTATTACCCAATTCCATGATTTTCATACAAGAAATTGCAGCATTCGGCACGCTAACATAAGCAAAAATCATGAATATCGAAAAATAACATTGCTGTGTATGTATATGTATATGTAGGGCGAAGTTCATTTTAGAGCACTAAATGATTGCGAGAAAAAAAAAAACAAATTCAAATCATTTGATTTTTTTATTAATGGTTCAACTTTTTTAAAATTATTTTTGTGCTAAATTTTTTGTGCTGGATTTTTTTGTCTTAATTTTTTTTTCTCAATTTTTTTGTGCTGGATTTTTTTGTACTACATTTTTTTGCTGAATTTTTTCGTGCTATATTTTTTGTACTATATTTTTTTGTGCTATATTTTTTTGTACTACAATTTTTTGTGCTATATTTTTTTTGTACTAGATTTTTTTTGTGCTATATTTTTTTGTACTACAATTTTTTGTACTATAATCTTTTGTTGTATTTTTAAAAAACAAAAGGGGTGCCACATGTAATTTTCACTCCTATTTATAAGGACCAAAATGCCCTTCATTCATACTTTTTAGGAGTGCCACATGTCATCATTACAATCCTTCTTAGGCTACTTAGGCAAAATTCATTTTTTAGTGGATCCTTCCCCTATATATATATATATAATATACAGGGGCGAAGCTTCTTAGGGGCGGGGGGGGGGGGGGGGGGGGGGTCGCCCGACCCCCGGGATTTTTCGATCAGTAGTGTTATATATGTAGTTTTCGTATAGAAATTTTTGGATATATACGTTTTTACCCCCCGATTCTATAGAAATTTTTGGGTATATATGTTTTAGCCCCCTCCGTTTTCTCCGGCAAGCTTCGCCACTAATAATATATATATAATTGAGAAGGTTAAAATGATTGCTATAGAAAATAATCAACAAAAGAAAACCAGCTTTAGAATTTTAAATAAACTAGTATAATACTCTTTTGGTGTTAACAATTAAATCAAAAAATAAAAAAAATGTAATTTATTTGACCTCACTCGTTCTAATATAATCCAATTTTGTCCTCCAGTGACTAGATATTCTGGATACGTCATTCCATACTCTAACCATGCTCCTAAATCTACACAATTATCAACCATGGGACTAGAACATTGAGCTACTTGGAGATAGGGATGAACTTTTTTTTTTTTACCAAATACAGGTACCGTACAGAACTAATATCGACCTAACAAAATTGGTACAAATGCCGGTATTTTTCTAAGGTTTTCGGTCAGTGGTGGATCCAGAGGTGTTTTGGGGGTTCCCGGAAACCACCCCCTTAGTTTGGAAAAAAATATAAAAAAAAGGTAGAAATTTTGTATGATTTAGAAAAAAAATAGTGAGAATTAGTGAAAATCTATCAAAAGGAATCTGTTGGGAAAAAATCCTGGATCCCCCACTGTTTTCGGTATTTTTGCACTATTGGTACCGAACCGGTATTGTACCTCTATAATCGGTGTGGTATCCCGTTTGTATTTTTAATCGTTTTCAATATCAATACTTTTGGGTACAGTAATGGTTCGTATTGATACGTGTTGGGGAACCCTTAGAGTGGGTCAGGCTCAAAGATAAGAATTGGAACAAATTTTCTCTGATATTTCTTCTCAATGCAATACAAATATGCAATTCACGATGACCTAGTATACCCCACAACGGTCACTGCCCACTGGCCATTTATTTCGGAACACATCATGCACTATCCCACTACTTTTGTAACAACTAAATAAAACACATTCAGAATTAATAAAACATGCAGTAAAGAAAATATGCAATTTGACTCAGCCAAACTCCATGTTGAATAGCTCAATCCAACAGCTTAGCGGGCTTCTGGACCTTCCTATTGGGTCGGTTGTTCGGTCCAGTGGACTTGCTAATTGGGCTGCATCAGTACGGTACTGATCTCATCCCTTATTTGGAGATGAATATCATTATTTACACACCTTGATACCACTAGACTACATGACGTTTGGTTGCTACTTAGTGATTACCTTGTTACTTCGATTTTCTGGTTAAACATTTTTTGTTACAAAACACAAATGATGAAACATATGATGAATTAAAAAAATATATATTAAAAAATCCACATGTAAATTGTGTGTTCTTATTGATAAAGATATTTTAGGAATAGTTATAACTAGTTGTACCCCAACCGCGCGTTGCGCGGTAGATCAAGCATATTTAAAACGTGTGACGACAAAAGTCTAGGGACCGTTTGATAGCTTTGTTAAAGTTTTACAAGTAGAGAAATTTGACCCTAGAAAGTGCACTCACAATTAGAATTAAAAATAAACACCAACCTAACTACAAACTAAAGGAAGCCCATGTTTAAGCTTGTGTACCTTAAAAGACATCTCTACTGTAGTAATGTGCCCCATCTGGTGTCCCTTGTCAAGAAGTATAAGCGCTCCAGTATTCTTCACCATGTGCTAAAAGTACGCCTAAAAGAAATACCAAGTTTAAAACTATAAGTAACTAAACGTAGAATTATAAGAAAGATTATCATTACTTTTTCTTTTGGACTCAAAAGAATAAAGGATCAACTAAAACGAACATAAAATCTTAATCTTACAAAGCTTACTCCGACTTATTTTTTCAGTGTAATTAAGGTTAACCCAACCCATGTGTAATCATGCAAATAACATGCGTATTTAGAGTTTAACCCAACCATGCATAATTATGCAAACAACGGGCGTAACTATGTATTATAACGTTTGTAATCATGGAATTAACATGCATAATTATGTATTATAACGTGCGTAATTATGCAAAGTTTATTACTATTATGCCACCGCGTTCAATTGAGAGCCTGGATTAGATGCGATGTGCGGTTGAGATGCTCCCGTACGCATCACACGATAACCGGCATCTATATATATACACTATATATGTATCATACAATTTCAAAAAAATGTGTAAATGTATATAAATTAACTAATAAATTATAATCAACCCAAGTTTGACCGCTTGAGAGCTGAACTCAAGCGTTAAAAAAGCCGAGTTCTTATAAGTTAAATAAACCGAGCTCTTTAGTAACAAAATTATACCATCCAAATATTATCAACTCCACCAAGAATTGCAGCAGCCAACTTTGATCTAAAAGGATTCCACACTCTGTACTCAACCTTTGTTCCATCTTCATTCTGAATTAAAAATTAAAAAAAAAAATTATCAAATTCAGTCACTAACATTTTCTTACAAAATCTTAAAAACCAACAAACTACCTGAACAGATATCCTCTTCTCATTATACACAGCTTCACCAGGCACCATATTCTTAGTACAAAGTGCATCTTCTTTACCTTTAGCAATAAACACACCTTCATGTCTATGCTGTTCAACAATAACCTTACTTCCACCTTTCATTCCACCACCTCTGCCACCGCGTCCTCCTCTTCCGCCGCCGCCGCGGCCTCTCCCACCGCTCCTTCCGCCGCCGCCTCTGCCGCCGCCCCTTCCGCCGCTGAATCCTTGCAAAATGAAATAGGCAGGCATGAAAAATCATATTTAAACCTTACCGGAGTTCCAATCGCCATCTCGGGAGTCGGCGTCTAGGTGTTCGCGAGAACTATTGTCGCCATCGACCAACATTTGGAACCCTAGATAACCATCGCTGTCGTCAGCGTGGTTGTCTCCTTCGTCTCTGTTGCTGAACAAAGACCTCACTTCTTCTTTTCTGCACCTCCACCAGCTCTGCAAATCATTTTCATAAAATTTAATAACGACTTAGAATCCAACTTGCGACAAATTTAAGAAAAAATACCTCATCTTGCGGAGAACGCTGGACATCTCCTCTCTCTTCTTCTTTGCCCTCTTGTGGGTACCCAACTTTCTCTTGGCCACCTTCAACGCCCGCTTGTCCTTTCCAACCTTCAACAGCTCAGTAATCCTCTTCTCATATGGCGCAAATCCAGCTACTTCCCGGATCAAACTCCTCACAAAATGAACCCTTTTGCTTGTTTTCTATGGAAGGAAAAGTAACAATGCATTCTTAATTCTTACAATCAAAAGAACCTCATATATCATTTAAGTAAAAAGAAAAAAATGATGGAAAATATAACTTACGCCTTTCCTGTCAGATGGGCGAGGGGCCAACTCCTTCTTAGTAACAACATGGCCCTTGTTCAATCCAACAAAGAGGCCTGTGTTAGGTTGCTTGGGCGCCATCTCCTGTTGTTACATATATAACACTTTGTTTGTGAGTTTCACATCTATTACTCTGATTTATTATTTACCTTCATAATATACATAAACATGTTTTTCCAGTTAGCTTAAAATGTAAATATCTACAAGGCTGGAAGCTTTTATCAATTATTATGTTTTTCCAGTTAGCTTAAAATGTATGTATCTACAAGGCTGGAAGACGCCCCACTTGCGGTATGCGCATATAATGTATATATGTGTGGGCCATCGGGGGGCAAAAGTGAAAGTGCACGAATTTTAACGTTATTTTACTAACTTCGTGAAAATAACGTTAAAAGTTGAGGACGGTTAATTTTGCATCATGTGGTGGCATTGATAGCTGAGAGACAAAAGGGTACATTCACTAATCGGTCTTTGTCCCGAGTGCTGAGTGTTATGTGCCTTATGTCCAAGGCTTGATGCAAACCTACTATCGAGCCGGGGGTCTCACTGGAAGCAGCCTCTCTATTCCTACGGGGTAGAGGTAAGGCTGTCTACATCTTACCCTCCTCAGACCCTACCTTTGTTTTGCTATTGGTGGGATTAACTGAGTATGATGATGATGATGATGATGATGATGATGATGATGATGATGATCTACAAGGCTGGAAGCTTTTATCAATTATTAAAATAAACACAAGTTTGAATCATCAGCTTGGTATAAAACCCACATCAAGAATAAACTAATCAAGTTTTTTTTTTTTTTTTTACATTGAGAATATTGTGCATAAGCTATTTCTAACAAAACCAAATACACAAATACCACATGTCTGAGATACACAAATCTTTCACTAAGATTGGATTGGCCTTACAGGTTAAAGAATGTAGTCCAAATAACAATACAGGTGGTTACATACAATCAAATTATTAGGTCAAAAATGTTACAAAACAGAAACGGATTATTAAACATAAATAATCAGAAATAAATATATATAGAAGCTCCAACTCTAGAATTTGTGAATCAGAATGCAAACAAAGAGAGAATGATGCATACCTTCCTTGGCGTAAATCTGGATCGGCTGTACGGTTGAACGGAAGACGATTAGGGTTTAGGTTTTGGGCACTTTTTTTATACTGAGGATCGCTTCGACAAAAACACCTAATCTCGTCGATCACTTTATGTTAACTCCGATTAGAGATGATGGGTTGTTGTGGCTTAGGGTTTCTTCAATTAAACACCAACATCACCGCTTAGCTCCTCCGATTTACACCTACAACTCAAGAATCTTCGTGATTGTTGGTTACACCATAGTAGATGGCCGGCGAGACTGCCGTGAACATTGCCAGAAACCCCTCGTCTCTCCTGGTCACTCTCTCTTTATTCATTGTGCAAGAACCCCTCTTCTCTTTCTTGGTTGTCTACCCTCAGAAACTTAGGAACTTATGTGGTGACACTTTAAAACCAAAAAAGTACCTGGCGCAAACCCCCGATGCAAATTGATATATATAATAATTATAATGTAAAACGATACATTTCATATTTATATATAGAACATTACAATCCTAAATAAACAAAACATGTAACAGATGTTTATCTAAAGAGAAAGGATATATGTTATGTTAACAAATTTTAAATTTACAAGATATTTTTTTTGGAACATGACTCAAATTTCCTTTTTTTATATATATCTCGCGTAACTCTAGTATATATCTCAACTTTAATAATTTTTTTATTAAAGTATATATCTCAACTTTAATAATTTTTTATTAAAAAGAATTGCATCTATACAACTATACAAGTGTGGAGCCGGGCCGTGCCACCTTATTAATTATGAGTTTTTTTTATATAATTTAACATAGTATCCAATTTCCGTTGGTTTGAAAGAGTCTAATTTTGACATTTTCGTTTCATTTTCTTGTAATGATGAGGAGGATGATGAACTTTAAAACTAAACTACCACCAAAAATGATAAGAAAAACAGAAGGAAGTTTAAAATTTAGATTGAAAATAAAACTTTTGGCAATAAATGAATATCCCAACCTATAGCGTGGACCCGGTTAAGACAACGTATGCTAGACCTCCCGACATTCGCGAATAATTCACACCTTTCAGAAAAAAAGTTAATAAAAGTGTGTTTGCTACATTATGCTCTACTTTAAGTCATGCACTATTACCTCCATCGAGTGGTTTAAGGAAGGGCTTCGGGGTTGTGCGGGAACACCGTCCCCTGTCATTCGGGGCGGAAAAAATGCTTCAAAAACCATTGTTTCTATTAGGTTGTTTGAGTTTGAGTCAACACGGGTAACTCGTAACCCAAGGATCAGTTATTATATATATATATAGATCGATAGGTAGGGAACATTACACAAGAGTCCATCGAATTGAGTCTGTAATTCAGATTTTATTTTCTTCGTTTATAAGGCGATGGGGTGTGGATGGAGCCCCATGGGGCTTTATCAAGTCCACATAGGATCCACGTCAGCGATGGAGCCCCCCTTTAATTTAGAGGGTGTGGATGGAGCCCCTATTAAACAAAATTAAAAAAAAAACATTTGATTGGTTGTCGAACTAGTGGGCCCCACCTGAAGGGCTTTATAGGACGTTACCACCATGGAGCCCCATCAATGGCGCCCTTGGAGGGTATGGTGATGGGCGCTATACATGGCTTATGTGGCAGGGATGGAGCCCCCACACCCCATAGCCTAATAAGACCATGTGTATAGTGGTAGTGGGTTATAATGCCCCCACCATGGGGCATTATCCGACACGTGGCGTCCTAGTCAGCGTTGGGGCATTATAGCAAAAGTGGCGTAGTGGGGCATTATGCCAATAACGCCCGTATTATTTTTAATGAAAAAAAAAGGAAAAGGGATGTAGGTTGAAAAGTAAAGTGGCATGTGTTTTGTCATAATGTGTTAGCCATATTGGTCCCTTCCTATTGGTAAGTCAAAGTCCCTTTACACTTGGACCCCTTTGATTGGCCACATGCAAAATTCCTTTTCCTCACTTGAGCGTTTTATTTAAAACGCCAGAATGCAAAATTGTCATTTATAACGCCCAAAAACGCCTGGTGTAGTGGGGGGACGGCGTTTTGGGGCGTTTTTTTTGAATTTTTTTTAAAAAACACGCCCCACTACGGGTGGTCTAAAAGAAAAGATGTCGTGAGGATTGTCCGTCATCGTGTGTTCGTAATCTCGATACCATTGTTGCGTTTCTAAAATTTGGTATCTATGTAAAATTCTATTATTAACCTACAGATTTGTGTGATTCTATTATTTTCATAATAGTTTCTATAGTCAATTCTAAAAGTACTACTTGGTAAAAGAAGTTATAACTTGAACAGATTGAAGGGAGTTGTCAGAAAGTGCATTTTTAACGCATTCATCCGCTTTATTTAAAACATTGATTCATATTAAACCACTATGGTTGTTGTAATAACAACTCATCAAAAACCGAATACTAATTCAAATATGAAATCTTTGATGCTCCCTTTAGTTTTTTTGTCACCTATCAAGTTGTAGCATTGGTAGCTTATTGAAATCATAGTTATCAAAAGCGCTCGCCTGGTGTGCCTCAGACGAGGCGCAACCATACAGACTTGCAACGTCAAAGGCACTTTTCTGGTAAGTGTACTGAAAAAACATACTGTGGATAAGTACACCTTTCTTCTTGCAAATCAAATGGAGATCCAACGACAAGTATGTAAAACCTATGATGTGCTTTTTAATGGTTCATTTATTGTACAACTTTTGATCACAAGATGATAATTTTTTCTGCATTATTTCTGCCATTTGTTATATGGCGATCAGATTTTAAAAATACTGCTTGTGTTTGTTCTTTGATGGTAAATTGATGAAGATCTTGCAAAAGAACAAGAATCTCTGAAGAAAAAGTACAAGAAAATCACACACACAAATAGAAGTGGCGACTGCGTGGCAATTGGGTACCTGTTAAGACACGATTACACCTGTTTGACTGAAAAATACACCCTTTGACTTTTTTAATTTTTAAAATAATTAAAATTACAATGTTACGATCTATCATTTATTCATCTTTGTACATAAAACATAAAACTGTTTTATAAACATGAGGTAGAAAGTAGTTAAACGAGTCGCAATCATGTTTGAAACTTATGTTGTGCGCGCCGTCAGAAACCTGTTAAACCTGTTAAGACACGATTTGCCAGCCTTAGGCTAGGGTTAGGGTAAGTGGTGGCCGGCCGCCCCTTCGGTGGTTGTACTCCAAAGCTATACCAAATTAGACCAACTAGATAGGTGTGTGCTTATATAGAGCACAATGTTACATAACCAACCCTATAATATGACTAAATATTTTTTAGAGTAAAGTACACTTTCAGTCCTTGAGGTTTACAGCCGCTCTCAGGTTCAGTCCCTATTTAAAAAAATCAACACTCAAGTCCCTGACGTATTCATTTGCTCACAATTAAAACCATGGCACTAACTTCCGTCAGTTGACCGTTTACTTATTTAACGGTGTCAAGGGCAATATGGTCATTTCACCCAAAGTTGACTCCTTTCACTCCTTTTTAATCCCCCATCTTCCTTTAGAAGCTACAATACACTCCCTCTCTCTCCCAAAGTCTTCCCGACACCCACGATAGCTCCGGTAACTCCACCTTCTCTCGACAATCCAGGTCCGATCATCACCAACATGCGCCAGTACACTATAATTATGTTCACTTTCCATGTTGTTGGTATGGCATTGTGTTAATTTTACTCCAAATCATTGAATTTCGTCTTGTGTGTTTATAATCTAAAACTTGGTATTTCTTTCATGGATTTGTAGTTGGAATTAGGGTTCAGGTCACCCGACGCCTTGTCCGGATCCAATATCGGGTTGTGTTGCGGATTGGGAGAGGGTTCAGGATTGAACTCTGTTTTAGCCGTCGAGCATGAAGACGGGGGCTAGCATGGGTGTACATAGGATGCCTAACTATTAACTTATGTATAACAATGTAAAAGGGTTATTTTGGCCACCGATCATTTTTTGGGTTTTTGAAGTTAATGATCAGGATTACCCTTGTATTGTTATCTAATATCGGATATTAAACTATTGTGTATGAATGGTGGTCTTTAAACTGTGGTTTGCTTAAAGTTATTAAAGTAATTTTAGGATCAAATGTCTCTGCCTTTGATTGTTACTGCACTGTCTTAAATGTTGATATCTATGTGTTAAGGATCAATTGTAGCTTAGGGTCAAATGACACATTAGGATCAACTGAAGCTTAGCATCATTAGGATCAACTGAAGCTTAGTGTTAAATGATAGCTGCACTGATGCACATTAGGATCAATTCACAGCTGCACTGCTGCACATTAAGGATCATTCACTGCTGCACATTAAGGATCAATTCACAGCTGCACTACTACACATTAGGATCAACTGAAGCTCAGGGTCAAATGACACTTTGTTCACTTTTTAAGGCTTTGGCAGGTTTATGGGATAATTTAAATTGATGGTATTGTTTGTTTGATAAGGGTGCAGGGAGCATATGACTAATGCATTTTATGTTTTCAATGCACATAATCAGTTGTCTTGTGCATTAGGATGATGTCAATAGCATCTTCATTAGATTACATTCAGTTGAATAGCACATAAGCCTTTGAAAATGAAATGTACAATTGGACTTACTTATAAGTTAAACAACTATTGCACATTTAGTTTTGAATGTACATAAGCCTTTAAACATGAAATGCACACTGGTTGTTTCTCATTATATGCACAATTGAACTTGCTTATAAGTTGAACATGCATGATAGACTATGTTTGGCACAACTGGATTTACCAAAACTCTAGAACAGGGCTGGTAGACTATTTTATGCATAGTAGGATTTGTCAATCACTTGAATAGGGAGCATACATCTTGGTAGGGATAACATGAACTGTTTGACTAGATAAAAAGGTCACAAGTGAAACTCAAAACCAACCCAACTCCAAAAAGTCAAACCCATTTCAACTTATAAGCTGCATTCCAATTCTAGTTGTGTGTTGATCTCTTGTTGTTGTTGTGTTAGTACCTTGATATTATTGTTTAATTTTCTGGTTACATGTGGTTTGTTACTAGATGAGGAAAAATATTTGAAAATGGAGAGAAATTAAGAAATCAACCTGCAGGGACTGAAATTGTAAGTAAAGTTTTGGGGGTATTTTAGTCTTTTCACAGAAATACTAACGGCCTGTTAGTGCCAGGGTTTTAATTGTGAGCAATTGAATACGTCAGGGACTGTAATGTTGATTTTTTTGAAATAGGTTCTGAACCTGAGAGCGGGTGTAAATCACAGGGAATGAAACTGTACTTTACTCTATTTTTTATTCTATTATAGAAGGGGCGATGTACCATATAATGTGGTATGATGTACCTTTCAAACTTTATGTTATTTTTATAAATTTATAACTTTAAGGACCAAATGTAAATGTAAACTAGTCAAGATAGAGGGTATTAAATGGAAAAAAGGAAAACTTTGTACTAAGTTGTTTCTTAAAAGTTAGCGTTGAAAGTGTAATAAGGGAAACCAAAGGGTGTAAAAGGGGCAAAGTTGATTAAAAAACCTAAAAATAGAATGATGATAGCACCATTGTCCATTCTTTCTCATCTTCCATTGGCGATTAAGTGTGACTAGAGCTTCGGTTGCCCTGACGACAACGAAAGCAGTGCATGGCTGCGTCTCGAAGGCAAAGACAACGCGACAAGGCATTCCGACAATAACGATTGAATTGATAAACGAGAATGCCAATTTTATGCCCAAAAACGTGATCCCGAGCAAACCGGGACCGCGATTGTACCTCGAATTGGTACGAATGATCCAAAACAAAAAATCATGGCCTTACCAGCAAATTATGTAACTATGTGTGATGATGTATAAAAAGTTAGTAAATCTATTTTTTTCAGATTTACAAAGCAAACTATTAATTTAACATGAACTTAAAATATAATTTTTAAACGAAATTTAATGAATAAACTTTAATGTTACTTCAATTTAGAGGGTGTTGGGATTGAGTTTGTAATGACTTATTGATTTATTGACTTTTTCAAAATGCCAATAAGTTAAAAAAAAAAAATCTTTCACAACGCAAAAAGTGCTTTCTATTTTGGCTTTTTGAAAACTGAATATTCGGAATTTTAGATATCCGAAAATTTCGGATAGCTAATTTTACTAACCGAATTTGTATCCAAAATTTCGAATATTCATTTGGATAGTGAAAAGGTTATCCGAAGTTTTAAAAAAGAAATTTAATTTTAATAATTTAAAAAAATATATTTAAGAGTTTAAACAAATATATGTATTTTGGATATCCGAAATATACGAAAATTATCCAAAATAACCGAAAATTATATTAAATATTCAAAATGTTTACCAAAAACCATCTGAAATATTCAAAAATTATCTGAAATATCAGAATATTTATCATTTAATAAACAATATAAATATTCCAGATAGATAATTCGGATGTCCGAAATTTTTGAAAATCACTATCTGAATCCATATCCAGAAATTTTGATAGAAATTCAAATACCCGAATTTTCGGATATTTCGGATTCAAAAATTCGGATAATTAGGATTCAGATTCTTTTACACACCCTTAGAACCCACGATATAAATTAATTAACCTACGAAATATATATTGATGTGCTTTAAAGTTTGTAACATAGAAAATTAAGAGTTTGTGCTCTATGTTTTACGAACTAATGCGAACATAATGGTATGTTAGTTAACTAACAAACTTCTCACCGAATAAAAAATGTTAAGAGAAAAACTAAATTTATATTTTTATAAAGATACTTACTTGAAAAAACACCTTCATAAGTTGATTTATGATGATTTCCATTGTTGGATGATCAAATCGAGTTTCCGCCAAACATTGACTTGTGACCTCTGTAAATATTTCCAAAGACTCTCCATCGACCCCTCCGACTAGCATAAAAATGTTTCGTCAACTTCCATTAGTTTTAGATATACCAAAGTATTAAATGTTTTCTCATTATAGCATTGGTGTGCTACTAGCGGAAGTCCCTTTTCACTATAAGTTTCATCGTATGCGAGCTTCCAACACATGATTTCAAACAAAACTACTAAAAAAGAGTAAATAACTGACTTAGGATTCAGTATACCACTATTTATATATTCCATATCAATGTATGGAGGTATTGTAATCCATGAGCAATATCAAAAAATATTTGTATAGATTTTGCCCACGTAAATTTTTCATTTTACCGGCATTTTCCAAATAATCAATAAGGCTTCCATTAGAAACAAACTCATAAACGAGTATCAGCTCCCCCTTTTCATCACAAAATCCTTGAAGAGAAACTATATTTGGATGGTTACATAAATTCAATTTCTACAACGAAACCTCGTTATATTCGGAATTTTAGATATCCGAAAATTTCGGATAGCTAATTTTACTAACTGAATTTGTATCCAAATTTTGAATATTCATTTGGATAGTGAAAACGTTATCCGAAGTTTTAAAAAATAATATTTTATTTTAATAATTTAAAAAATATATATATTTAAGAGTTTATATACATTTTGGATATCCGAAATACACCAAAATTATCCAAATGATCCTAAAATTATATGAAATATCCAAAATGTTTACCAAAAACTATCTGAAATATTCAAAAATTATCCGAAATATCGGAATATTTATCATTTAATAAACAATATAAATATTCCAGATAATTCGGATGTACAAAATTTTTGAAAATCACTATCTGAATTTTGATAGAAATTCAAATACCCGAATTTTCAGATATTTCGGATTCGAAAATTCGGATAATTAGGATTCGGATTCTTTTGCACACCCTTAGAACCCACGATATAAATTAATTGAGCTATGAAATATATATTGATGTGCTTTAAAGTTTGTAACAAACTTCTTACCGGATAAAAAATGTTAAGAAAAAAACTAAATTTATATTTTTATAAAGAGATACTTACTTGAAAAACCGCCTTGGTAAGTTGATTTATGATGAATTCCATTGTTGGGTGATCAAATCGAGTTTCCGCCAAACATTGACATGTGACCTTTGTAAATATTTCCAAAGACTCTCCATCGACCCCTCCGACTAGCATAAAAATGTTTCATCAACTTCCATTAGTTTAAGATATACCAAAGTATTAAATGTTTTCTCATTATAGCATAGGTGTGCTACTAGCGGAAGTCCCTTTTCACTATAAGTTTCATCGTATGCGAACTTCCAACACATGATTTCAAACAAAACTACTCCAAAAGAGTAAATATCTGACTTAGTTTTCGGTATATCACTATTTATATAATCCAGATCAATTGATCAATGTATGGAGGTATTGTAATCCTTGAGCAATAACAAAAAATATTTGTACAGATTTTGCCCACGTAAATTTTTCATTTTACCGGCAGTTTCCAAATAATCAGCAACGCTTCCACTAGAAACAAACTCGTAAACGAGTGTCATCTCCCCTTTTTCATCACAAATTCCTTGAAGAGAAACTAAATTTGGATGGTTACATAAATTCAATTTCTGCAACGAAACCTCGTTATATTCGGAATATTAGATATCCGAAAATTTCGGATAGCTAATTTTACCAACCAAATTTGTATCCAAAATTTCGAATATTCATTTGGATAGTGAAAAGGTTATCCGAAGTTTTAAAAAAGAATATTTTATTTTAATAATTTAAAAAAAATATTTAAGAGTTTTAACAAATATATATATTTTGGATATCCAAAATATACGAAAATTATCCAAAAGATCCGAAAATTATATGAATTATCCAAAATGTTTACCAAAAACTATTTGAAATATTCAAAAATTATCCGAAATATCGGAATATTTATCATTTAATAAACAATATAAATATTCATGATAATTCGGATGTACGAAATTTTTGAAAATCACTATCTGAATCCATATCCAGAAATTTTAAATTTTGATAGAAATTCAAATACTCGAATTTTCGGATATTTCGGATTCGAAAATTCCGATAACTAGGATTTGGATTCTTTTGCACACCCTTAGAACCCACGATATAAATTAATTAACCAATGAAATATATATTGATGTGCTTTAAAGTTTGTAACATATAAAATTAAGAGTTTGTGCTCTACGTTTTACGAACTTATGCGAACATAATTGTATGTTAGTTAACTAACAAACTTCTCACCGGATAAAAAATGTTAAGAGAAAAACTAAATTTATATTTTTATAAAGAGATACTTACTTAAAAAACGCTTTTGTAAGTTGATTTATGATGAATTTCATTGTTGGATGATCAAATCGAGTTTCCGCCAAACATTGACATGTGACCTCTTTAAATATTTCCAAAGACTCTCCATCGACCCCTCCGACTAGCATAAAAATGTTTCGTCAACTTCCATTAGTTTTAGATATACCAAAGTATTAAATGTTTTCTCATTATAGCATTGGTATGCTACTAGCGGAAGTCCCTTTTCACTATAAGTTTCATCGTATGCGAGCTTCCAACACACGATTTCAAACAAAACTACTCCAAAAGAGTAAATATCCGACTTAGTATTCAGTATACCACTATTTATATATTCCAGATCAATGTATGGAGGTATTGTAATCCATGAGCAATGTCAAAAAAGTATTTGTATAGATTTTGCCCACGTAAATTTTTCAATTTACCGGCATTTTCCAAATAATCAGCAAGGCTTCCATTAGAAATAAACTCGTAAACGAGTATCATCTCCCTTTTTTATCACAAAAGCCTTGAAGAGAAACTATATTTGGATGGTTACATAAATTCAATTTCTGCAACAAAACCTCGTTATATTTGGAATTTTAGATATCCGAAAATTTTGTATAGCTAATTTTACTAACCGAAATATACGAAAATTATCCAAAAGATCCGAACATTATATGTAATATCCAAAATGTTTACCAAAAAACTATTTGAAATATTCAAAAATTATCCGAAATATCGGAATATTTATCGTTTAATAAACAATATAAATATTCATGATAATTCGGATGTCCGAAATTTTTGAAAATCACTATCTGAATCCACATCCAGAAATTTTGATAGAAATTCAAATACACGAATTTTCGGATATTTCGGATTCGAAAATTCGGATAATTAGGATTCGGATTCTTTTGCACACCCTTTGAACCCACGATATAAATTAATTAACCTATGAAATATATATTGATGTGCTTTAAAGTTTGAAACATATAAAATTAAGAGTTTGTGCTCTAAGTTTTACGAACTAATGCGAACATAATTGTATGTTAGTTAATTAACAAACTTCTCACCTGATAAAAAATGTTAAGAGAAAAACTAAATTTATATCTTCATAAAGAGATACTTACTTGAAAAAACGCCTTCGTAAGTTGATTTATGATTAATTCCATTGTTGGATGATCAAATCGAGTTTCTGCCAAACATTGACATGTGACCTCTGTAAATATTTCCAAAGACTCCCCATCGACCCCTCCGACTAGAATAAAAATGTTCTGTCAACTTCCATTGGTTTTAGATATACCAAAGTATTAAATGTTTTCTCATTATAGCATTGGTATGCTACTAGCGGAAGTCCCTTTTCACTATAAGTTTCAACGAATGCGAGCTTCCAACACATGATTTCAAACAAAACTACTCCAAAAGAGTAAATATCTGACTTAGTATTCAGTATACCAATATTTATATATTCCAGATCAATGTATGGAGGCATTGTAATCCATGAGCAATATCAAGAAATATTTGTATAGATTTTGCCCATGTAAATTTTTCATTTTACCAGCATTTTCCAAATAATCAGCAAGGCTTCCATTAGAAACAAACTCGTAAACGAGTATCATCTCCCATTTTTTCATCACAAAAGCCTTGAAGAGAAACTATATTTGGATGGTTACATAAATTCAATTTCTGCAACGAAACCTGGTTATATTCGGAATTTTAGATATCCGAAAATTTTGGATAGCTAATTTTACTAACCGAATTTGTATCCAAAATTTCCAATATTCATTTGAATAGTGAAAACGTTATCCGTAGTTTTAAAAAAGACTATTTTATTTTAATAATTTAAAAAAAATATATTTAAGAGTTTAAACAAATATATATATTTTGGATATTCGAAATATACGAAAATTATATGAAATATCCAAAATGTTTACCAAAAACTATCAGAAATATTCAAAAATTATCTGAAATATCGGAATATTTATCGTTTAATAAACAATATAAATATTCATGATAATTCGGAATCCGAAATTTTTGAAAATCACTATCAGAATCCATATCCAGAAATTTTGATAGAAATTCAAATACCCTAATTTTCGGATATTTCGGATTCGAAAATTCGGATAATGAGGATTCGGATTCTTTTGTACACCCTTTGAACCCACGATATTAATTATTTAACCTATGAAATATATATTGATGTGCTTTAAAGTTTGAAACATATAAAATTAAGAGTTTGTGCTCTATGTTTTAAGAACTAATGCGAACATAATTGTATGTTAGTTAACTAACAAACTTCTCACCGGATAAAAAATGTTAAGAGAAAAACTAAATTTATATTTTTATAAAGAGATACTTACTTGAAAAAACGCCTCCGTTAGTTGATTTATGATTAATTTCATTGTTGGATGATCAAATCGATTTTCCGCCAAACATTGACATGTGACCTCTGTAAATATTTCCAAAGACTCTCCGTCGACCCCTCAAATATTTCCAAAGACTCTCCGTCGACCCCTCCGACTAGCATAAAAATGTTTCGCAAACTTCCCTTAGTTTTAGATATACCAAAGTATTAAATGTTTTCTCGTTATAGCATTGGTGTGCTACTAGCGAAAATCCCTTTTCACTATAAGTTTCATCGTATGCGAGCTTCCAACACATGATTTCAAACAAAACTACTCCAAAAGAGTAAATATCTGACTTAGTATTCTGTATACCACTATTTATATATTCCAGAGATCAATATATGGAGGTATTGTAATCCATGAGCAATATCAAGAAATATTTGTATATATTTTGCCTACGTAAATTTTTCATTTTACCGGCATTTTCCAAATAATCAGCAAGGCTTCCATTAGAAACAAACTCGTAAACGAGTATCATCTCCCCTTTTTTCATCACAAAAGCCTTGAAGAGAAACTATATTTGGATGGTTACATAAATTCAATTTCTGCAACGAAACCTCGTTGTATTTGGAATTTTAGATATCCGAAAATTTCGGATAGCTAATTTTACTAACCGAATTTGTATCTAAAATTTCGAATATTCATTTGGATAGTGAAAAAATTATCCGAAGTTTTCAAAAAGAATATTTTATTTTAATAATTTTAAAAAATATATATATTTAAGAGTTTAAACAAATATATATATATATATATATATTGGATATCCGAAATATACGAAAATTATCCAAAAGATCCGAAAATTATATGAAATATCCAAAATCTTTACCAAAAACTATCTGAAATATTCAAAAATTATCCGAAATAATGAAATATTTATCATTTAATAAACAATATAATATTCATGATAATTGATGTCCGGAATTTTAGAAAATCACTATCCGAATCCATATCCAGAAATTTTGATAGAAATTCAAATACCAGAATTTTCGGATATTTCGGATTCTAAAATTCGGATAATTAGGATTCGGATTCTTTTGCACACCCCTAGAACCCACGATATAAATTAATTAACCTATGAAATATATACTGATGTGCTAAAAAAGTTTGTAACATATAAAATTAAGAGTTTGTGCTCTATGTTTTATGAACTAATGCGAACATAATTGTACGTTAGTTAACTAACAAACTTCTCACCGGTTAAAAAATGTTAAGAGAAAAACTAAATTTATATTTTCATAAAGAGATACTTACTTGAAAAAAAAACGCGTTCTGGTAAGTTGATTTATGATGAATTCCATTGTTGGATGATCAAATCGAGTTTCCGCCAAACAATTACATGTGACCTCTGTAAATATTTCCAAAGACTCCCCATCGACCCCTCCGACTAGCATAAAAATGTTTCTTTAACTTCCATTAGTTTTAGATATACCAAAGTATTAAATGTTTTCTCATTATAACATTGGTGTGCTACTAGCGGAAGTTCCTTTTCACTATAAGTCTCATCATATGCAAGCTTCCAACACATGATTTCAAACAAATCTACTCTAAAAGAGTAAATATCTGACTTAGTAAATATCTGACTTAGTATTGAGTATACTACTATTTATATATTCCAGATCAATGTAAAGAGGTATTGTAATCCATGAGTAATATCAAAAAAATATTTGTATAGATTTTTCCGACGTAAATTTTTCATTTTACGGGCATTTTCCAAATAATCAGCAAGGCTTCCATTAGAAACAAACCCATAAACGAGTATCATCTCCCCTTTTTCATCACAAAAGCCTTGAAGAGAAACTATATTTGGATGGTTACATTTACTAAGAAATTCAATTTCTGCAATGAAACCTCGTTACCCTAGCTTGTATTTTCTACTATATATGCGTTTAATAGCAACACTGTCATTTTTCTTCTCTTTGTGAACATTGAGTTTTTCTTTGTACACCTTTCCATAAGTGCGTGCGTGGCCCGATGAAGAAGGTTTCGGAAAATTTATTGGTTGCCTAGTTTATATCACTCAATCAAAATTTCAAGTGATCCAATATTTTCACCTTTAATATCCAATAACATGTTAAAAGAGAAGCATCACATATAACCTATATTACATATTGAAAAGAAACCTTGTTTTGTTCTTTACCTTCAAGTAGTTGAATGACGTTGTGCCTTGATCTGCACAAGTGGTAATTTGATGTTCCTTTGATAACAATAAGGAGAATTAGTCAATAAACTTAATGTTATGACAAAAGAATGAAGACACGGGAAATGTCAAAAGGTTACATGTTCCCACTGAAGTTCCAATGCATTTCCATGTTTTGAGATAACTTGTATCGTATAGGGACGTTCCAGTGGCAACTCTTGTTTGCAATAAAATATTGTTTCAGCAAAGAATTCCGATGAATGCAATCCGTGTTGGAAGATCAGGACTGATTAGATCACCTAGTTTTTTTCTTGGTAACATGATCTGGCGAGTCTAGCAAAATACCAATTATTAGACCATGCTTGTTTCCGAAACAAGACTTCAAACAACAAAACACCAAAGGAGAAGACGCGGGGACCTGTGATTAAATTCCCGGGTTTTTTTCATATGTTGGATCCATGTATTTTAACTTGTAACCATACCTATGAGTAAGGTAAAGATGGTGTTGCTTAACTTTAATAGTTGATCTAAAACCATGTAGCTTAGGTTCCCAATTGTGATCTAGTAAAACGTTTGAGGTGTAGGATCGTGTTTTGACCCGAATGAGTCGTTCAGAGGCGTTCAACTACGTTTCAGGTGCGGAATAACAAGAAACGAAGGTAGAGACAGCTTGCAATTCACTTAATCTACTGTTTTATTGATTTGACAATGATTACAGCTCGATCTTCACACCGGCAACACTTCGGTATGGAATTTGACAAGGTTACAAATGAGTTCGCTTATGTGGTATATATAGTGCAAGTAGGTTCGCATATACGGACATGTTCGTATAAACGGACCTGAACAGGTAGGTTCCCACATACGGACATGTACGTATAAGCGGACCTAACCAGATAGGTTCCCATATACGGACATGACACAAAAGCGGACCTCCTATGTCCATATAAGCGGACCTCCTAGTTTAGACTTATACGCTATCCTATTTTCTCGTAAAACGTGCCCTGATCTAACAATCTAAAACTAAGACTCGATACAAGATGAAGTCGACAGATGTAGTGCACCAACAGACTCCCCCTCAGATGTTGACGAGTCGACTATCGAGTCACGACAATGTTGTATCTTCACATCTTCAGTCTTGATCAGTCTCTGGGCTTTTCTCTCTCTAACTTCTTCAACAACAGACTCCTCTTTAACAGTAAGTAACTGCTTGAATATCATCAGACTTTCCCTCTCGATTTGCTGACATTTCTTTGTTCTTCAGCAACATCTACTTCAAGATCTTTGTCTGACTTTCACAGCAATTCATTTCCAGAGTCGAAACTTGGCTATTCCTTCACATTCTTAACCCAGAAATGAATTTCTAAATTTAACAATTTGTATACACTAACACTCTGAAATAATCAGATAACTTCCTCTCATAATCATATGCATCAACAATCACTCTCCCTCAGATCACAAACTCATGATGAACCACTTGATGATTTAGAAAATACATTTTGACATTTTAAAACACACTCCCCCTCACAACAATGTCATCATGTTTAGCACTTGGAATTTTGAAAATCAGCTTTCCAACATCAGTTGTCGAAAATCTTTTTGACTTTTTCAAAAATTTATGCTAAAACACACTGAAAATCTTTTTGTATTTTTGAATGTAAAGAAATGCAGTAAAGAAATATTTACAGACAATATTTTTGTGAGTTTTGTGCAAGAGGATCATATCAGATTTTGACAAGTCACAAGTACCGTTGAGCTTAGTTACACATTAAGAATTAAACAATTCACTTAGATTGCCAATATACTGATCCACTTAAATTTTCACACACATTTCAACTGATTCAGGATATGAGTTAGGTGTTTTAAGGACTTAAACTTATTCATGTGTCCCACCTCTTGAATATACTCCCGTATCCAGATCCCAATATTCAGTCTTACAGGTGAGTATACCACAGATGATATCTGTCAGGGGAATAAATTATAGTGCGAGGGCCGTGAGAGCTCAGGTCGATCTTTCGATACGCAGAGAGATAACGACTTCGACTTTTGGTGTGTCCCCTTTAGAGGATCTTTTGCATTACAACAGCAATGACTATCAATTTTATTGTTTCATCAATTTGCTGAGGGCTGCGCTATTTTTCAAGCATGCGGAAAGTATTCTCCGGGGACTAGGTCAGAAATTCCTTTCAGCAGAAGTCCCGGGATAATACCCCAGATATCACTGAGCATAAAGACCTAGTATCTCAGAAAGAGGGACCTTTCAAACGAGATTTCAGGGATTACCTATATATCCAAGTAGTGTTCCCCACGAAATAAGCAAGTTTGAAATTTAGTTTATATCCCGAAAAAGTTACTAAATGAGTAAAAACCTATCGGCATATCATCAGTGAGACTGTTTAACGCTATTTAAACATTACATTTCTTTAGCATACTGTGACTGTCTACTGATGTACTATCATTTCCTCTTTTTTGACACAAAAACTCATTTTTGAATTTATCATGTTTTTGTCTTTTTCAAATTTTCAAATGTTTTTGGATTTTCTGAAAACTTCTACTCCCCCTAAAATGCAAACACATTAAAGGAAATTTGAAATCAAACTCTACAATAAACTTGACAACCAATATCGAATCGCTTCAAATCGCCATCCACTTGGCATAAACAATCAGAACTCCCCCTTTCACAAAACTATTTTCTCATTATGATTTCAAAACACTTAAGTTTGTTTTAATCAAAATGATTTTTCCGGAAAATAAGTTTTGTTGATTTTAAACTATTTGTAGGTTAGGGGTATGGTTCATCACATTGTCTTCAACCATTTGTAGTAGATCAAGTACAACTTAATGTCCCTGATTTACCACTTGCAAGTATGCAACCTCTGTACCTCTTGTAAAAATATTCACAACATACAAACCTATGTAGGAATAAACCTCTACACAAACCATTTTACTAATCAAGATGCCGATTCCTGCTTCACACTTACCAACCTGGAAGCTCCGGCAAGTCACACTTAACCTGTAAAAACTAAACACATTTAAAAAACTTTCACAAAATCAATTACTAAGAAAGATGCCGATTCCTGATCCGCAATACAAACTTGGGATCTCCGGCAATTCACACTTATCCTGTAAAATTTAACTTTTATAAGAATCAATCACATTATCAATTACTAAGAAAGATGCCGATTCCTGATCCACGATTACAAACTTGGGATCTCCGGCATGTCAGGTTTTTCTATTTAAAGAGTTTCACCCAAGCCTGACGGTCCTTGGGTGTTTTTGAAATTCCATTTGACAATGATGGAAAATTTTCATCATTCATTGTCAAACCGGAATCACCACTTTTTACCTCAACACATGGCTCCTCTGGCTTTACCACACCAGATTCATCGCCTGATCGTGGCTTGTCTGACTTTGATGAGCCAGATTCATCGCCTAAAGGTGGCTTGTCTGACTTTGACATGTCAGATTCATCGCCGACATGTGGCTCCTTTGTTTCCGAAGAAACAGATTCATTGCCAGAAAGTGAAATCTCCACTTTCTTTTTCTTCTTTCCCTCTTTCGTCCTCAGATTTGTATCTGATGAATGCGTTTTGCTAGATTTGTTGTTCTTTGGAGAGCAAGACGATTTATCAGAACTTTTATCTGTTTTGCCAGCTGTATCCGAGGACAAAATCTTCTCTAGATACTCTCTAGCCTTCTTTCTCTTCTTCCTCAGTCTGTCTTTCTGCCCCTGAGAAAGCTTCACTTTCGTTTCTTGAACTTTAGGTTCTTGAACCTTCTGTTCTTTGGGCTTGATATTGACTGATTTCTTTGCCATTTTCTGAAAATTAACCCTCAATCTTTCATTTGATCTCCTTGGGCAATCTCTGGCAATGTGACCTCTGATATTGCAGTTAAAGCATCTTCTCGTCTCATAATTCCAACTTTGGCAGTTAACAGCAATGTGTCCTTGATAAACCACATTGGTAACACACTCTGTTATCGTACCAATCACCATTTTTAGCCCAAATGCTCAAATCATAGCATTGTTTGGCTTGGTGATATTCCTTCCTCATTTTTGCTGGATTTGACTTTTGAGCACTGTGGTTCAACCTGCACCACTTATTGCCAACTATTTTTAAGTTTTGATTTTTCAATTTTTGTGGTTTTTGATTGCGATTGGATGATTGAACTGATGAGCTTTTATTCTTGTTTTGACCATTTTCTGAATTTTTAATTTTTTGTTTCTGTTCCACTTTCTTCTTCAAAGGTTTTTGCGTAGAGCATTCACCCTTTTCAGTCGATTGCAGAACAGTTTCTTGAAAATTTTCTTTTAATTTCAAAAATATTTTCTTTTTCTCATTTTCAGCATCAGACTCTGACTCAGACTCATCTGCTGAATAAAAATTTTCATTTTCATCATCAGTTTTATCATCACAATCTTCAACTTTGACTTTATCAAAGTTTGCGACATCGTCACTTATTGGAACAGAATTGATCGGTTTTGGACAGGGAAACACAGATAAAGTCAAAAAACCTTTCAATTTCTTTTCAAGCTCATCAATTTTGTTCCTTGAATTTTCAGCTTCATTTTCAAGCTGAGATATTCGTTCAAGATGAGACTTGATTGTTTTTTCGTTTTCAATTTTAATGTTTTCAAGAACAGATTTTTCATTTTCCAAAACTTTTAACTGTTCTTGAAATTTAGTTTCATTTGCTTTCAGATTTTTGTTCTCCAATTTTATCCAGAAATCTTCATCTTCTGAAGATTTCTTTTTGCTTTCAAAATATTTTTCTTTCTCTTTCAAAATCTTGTTTTCTAATGTCAAACTGTTCAAATCATTTAACAGTTTGTCATTTTCAGATTTCAACCTCTCACAATTTTCCTGCAAATCAAAAATATGTTTCTTATCAGCTTTCTTCTCGTCTTTCAAAACTGAAATCTCTTCAGTCTGTTCTTCTCCCACTTGAACACCTTTACTCTTGCTCTTCTTTAATATTGATTTTCCACTTTGACTTTTCTTCTTCTTAGCATTCCACTCAATCTGTTCTTCAAGTTTCTTAATGAATTGACCAATTGCCAAATCAGAGTATTCTCCAGTTCTTTTTAAATTCAAAAGAAATGTACCCCACTCTTGTTGAGGTAAGGAATTGGCTAATTTATCAACCCATTCATCTGAACTTTTCTTAATACCCTTCTCAGATATTGAACGAACAAGATGGCTATACCTCTCAATGATACTTTTAGTACTTTCTCCTGGATAACCTGAAAATGAATCAAATTCTTTATTTAATACATTTATTCTATCAAGTGTTTCTCTTGTCATATTAAAGAAATTGATATCCATGATTCTTGTAGTTCAAGCAGAATAGCCTAACAATCAGATTCAAGCGGAATAGCAACCTGTCTTTCAAGCGGAATACCTGAAACAAACAAACAAACGATCAGTTTAAACAAATTATCGATTAATCAAATAAGACTAGTACTCGAACTGGTGATAATTCTGTGTGGACTGAAAGTTGACACACTGTGCGGACAGCTTTGACCTGATGTGATTTCAAACCAGCAATATGAATTTCTTTAACTTTTGGCACAAATCCACTTATCCGACAAACATCAAAAATCACATGCACATCAAATAGTTCTGATCACCTCTTGCAAATACTAATACCAAGAAATGGGCCGACAAACTCTTTAATACCCAAAGGAATATGATTGGGCCAACAACCTCTTTAACACCTATTAGACCTCAACCTACAGATCACATGTAATCACATATAAACTTTGTCAAAAGTAGCCGACAACTCCAAATTTGCGTTAAATCTGATTGGGCCGCCCACTTTGCAGTATATATCCAAACTTTGGGCCGTCAATTTTTAAACAAAATCACATGCAAAAGCCTGACAAGTTTTTTAAATGATACAACTTCATGTATTCTGACACAAAGGCACGAGATATATTTTCCCAACTTCCGACAACTTTAAATTTCAATCCAATTTGATTGAACCGCAACTATGAATCACGTGAAGTTCTGATCACCTAAACACTTTGTAGCTGCTGATGTTTGTCACTAAAAGCGGACCAAGATGTCAAATGAGCGAACCTTTGGAGCGGATCTACAACAAACATGACCTAATATGTCTGAATAAGTGGACCTCTATGAGCGGACCTCTATGAGCGGACCTTTATGAGCGGACCACTATGAGCGGACCTCTATGAGCGGACCTCTATGATAAAATGTCACTACAAGCAGACCACTTCAGCGGATCTAAGTGTAATTTGGAGCGGATCTACTGAAAAGATGTCTGAATAAGCGAACTTGAATGATTATTGGAGCGGATCTACCAAATGTCCGAATAAGCGGACCTTAGTTCGAGTTCAATTTTGTCCATTTTTACTTTGATTTTAGGACTCAAATTCTCAGGGATTTGTCTATGAGCAATAACGTACAATCTGTGAAATTTTGACCCAATTCTGACCGGTACAACTTTCTGAACTGAAAATAGAAGGTGTAGAAATAAGAAATGATGATGAATTCCAGCTAATTTCTGCAGAACTCCTCCTCCTGAAGCTCTGATACCAATTGTAGGATCGTGTTTTGACCCGAATGAGTCGTTCAGAGGCGTTCAACTACGTTTCAGGTGCGGAATAACAAGAAACGAAGGTAGAGACAGCTTGCAATTCACTTAATCTACTGTTTTATTGATTTGACAATGATTACAGCTCGATCTTCACACCGGCAGCACTTCGGTATGGAATTTGACAAGGTTACAAATGAGTTCGCTTATGTGGTATATATAGTGCAAGTAGGTTCGCATATACGGACATGTTCGTATAAACGGACCTGAACAGGTAGGTTCCCACATACGGACATGTACGTATAAGCGGACCTAACCATATAGGTTCCCATATACGGACATGACACAAAAGCGGACCTCCTATGTCCATATAAGCGGACCTCCTAGTTTAGACTTATACGCTATCCTATTTTCTCGTAAAACGTGCCCTGATCTAACAATCTAAAACTAAGACTCGATACAAGATGAAGTCGACAGATGTAGTGCACCAACATGAGGACTTGACGTTATTATGTATGATATACAGTGTTTTAAAAACCGGACCGAACGTGCCAGGCCGGCCGGTTAATTCAGAAATCAGGATATTCACCGGTCCATTTTTCCAAACTGAACCGCTTTCCAAAGAACCAGGTGGTTTTGATGTGAACTGGGTACAATGAAAAATCGAGATAGATCTCTCTCAGATCACTGTTGGTGCATACGTCTGTCGACTTCGTCTTGTATCGAGTCTTGTACTAGATTGTATAGATCAGGGCACGGAAAACTAGAAAATATATGTTTATGGGTAATTTTGCTTGAAATGACACAAGGTCATTTCATGCGAAATCAAGTGGTTAATTCCGCTCGAAATTAACTTGTTAATTTCGTTTGAAGTGATTCCGCTTGAGCATGTTCAAGCGAAATCACCATGCCTATAAATACCCTTGATCTGATTTTGTTTGTAATGCTTCTTGGTTTCGACGCCGAAGTGCTGTCGAAGTGTCTCTGGCCTGTAAATTGTTATCAGATCAATAAACAAGACAGTTAATAGTGATTCTAGTGTTATACAAGCTGAACGAAGACCGAATCAATGATTTCCGCCTCTGATTCTGTCTAAGAACTCTTCTGATCGACTCATTCGGGTCTGAAAACGATCCTACAAGTGGTATCAGAGCTCAGGAGGAAGAGTTCTTACCATTTAGCTTGTTTTCGCTGGAAAATTCTGATTTCTACACCTTCTTTTCAAAATTAATCAAGATTTCACGGTCAAAATGAACTGATCTTTTGATATAACATGTAAAATACAGTTTTAACAAACCCTTGAAAGAATCAGACCTAAATTCAGACTAAAAGTGACAAAAATGAGCCAAAAAGGTAATTTCGTTTGAACGAGCATCATAATTTCGTTTGAAAAGATGAGGTGATTTCACACGAAATTACTTATTTCGTTTGAACTTCATCTAATTCCGTTTGAAATAAGCTATTCCGCTCCAAACTGTGATTCCGTTTGAACTTTTCACACGAAATTAGTGATTTCGTTTGAAAGGGTGTTAGTTCACACGGAATTAGGTATTTCGTTTGAACAGGTAATTCCGTGTGAGATTGGGATTTAGTTGAAAGTGTTGATTCCGTTTGAAAAGGTTTATTTCGTTTGAAAGTGACCAACTTGTGAAACTTATCACCAAAACATGGATTCTGAAGAAGATATAGCAATGTATTATTTTGTATCTCAACAAGAGAGTTTTACTGAGATTAAAGAAGAACCAGTTTTCGAAAAATCAATTTCAAGAGAACCAGTTTCAATAAAAAAGGATTCAGAAATTGTGTTAGATAAAACTGAAAAGGGTTTAGAAGTTGATCCAGAAAAAGCTGAAAATATTTCAGAAGATATTTAAGAGAAAACTCCAGTTTTTGATCATTCATACTCATCTGATGAAGAGTGTGATGATGATAGTAGAGAAATTGAAAAACTTGAATTTTATAAAAAGTTATTTTCGTCTGAAATGTTTAATGAATCCTTTGCAGAACAAATTGAAAAGCTCAAGAATAAACTAGCTGTGAAAAAGAAGAATCACGAAGCAGCAAATGTGGAAGAAAATGTAAAATCTGAGAAGAAACAGGTTGACAGTGTTCATCAAGAAACATCTGAACAAGATGAAACAACTGTGTTGTCATAGAATGATGAAGTCAAATCTGAGGAAGAAGTTCGAATAGTAGAAGAACAGGTTCAAGAAATTCCGGCTCTCATAATTGAGAAGAAAGCTGATGTTGAGAAGATTTATGAGATGTGCTCAAACTGTGAAAACTCTATATCTGAAAATGTCAAACTCTTGAAGGATATAGAGAGTTTGAGATTGGAAAATAAAATTTTGAAAGAAAATGAAAAAGATTTTGAAAATAAAATAAAAATTTTTGAAAATGAAAAATTAAAAATTGAAAAAGAATTCAAAAATCAAATAAAAATTTTAGAAGATGAAAAGTTTGTTTTTAGCAAAAAATAATATTGAAAAACAAATTGCAATAAATTCTGATCTCCAGAAAATCATTTGGCTTGAAAATGAAGCTGAAATTGATAGAAATAAAATCAAGGAGTTAGAGAACAAATTGAAAGGTTTTGTGACTTCGTCATTAGTACAAGATTATATTTGTCCAAAACCGATCAATTCAGTTCCAATAAGGGACGATGTCATAAATTATGACGTGGTCATAATTGAAGATTGTGATGAAAGATCTGATGATGAAAATGAAAGAAAGAAAATGTTTTTGAAATTAAAAGAAAATTTTCAAGATACTGTTTTGCAATCTACAGAAAAAGGTGAATGCTCAACACAGAAACCTTTGAAGAAGATTGCAGAACAAAAACAAAGTATTAAAAATTCAAAAAGTTTTCAAAAAGAAAATAAAAGGTCATCAGTTCAATCATCCAATCGTGATAAAAAAGCACAAAAATCTGAAAATCAAAACTCAAAAACTGTTGGTAATAAGTGGTGCAGGTTTGACCACAGTGCTCAAAAGCCAAATCCAGTTTTCAAGAGGAGCAATGATTACCACAGAGCCAAACAATGTTATGATCTAAGTGTGTGGTGTGAAAGTGGTGAATGGTACGATAACAGAGTTTGTTACACATGTGGTGTTCAAGGACACATTGCTGTTAACTGCCAAAGTTGGAGGTTTGAGACAAGAAGATGCTTTGAATGCCAAATCAAAGGTCACATTGCCAGAGAATGCCCAATGAGATCAAAGGGAAGATCGAGGGCTGAATCTCAGAAAATGGCAAAGAAACCAGTCAAAGTCGAAGAAAAGTCCAAAGAACAGAAAGTGAAATTTTCACAAGGGCAGAAAGACAGACTGAGGAAGAAAAGGAAGAAAGCGAGGGAATATCTCGAAAAGATTTTGTCCTCAGATATAACAGGAAAATCAGATAGCAGTTCTGATAAATCGTCTTGCTCGCCAAAGAATGACAAATCAAGCAAAACGAATTCATCAGATACAAATCTGAGGACGAAAGGGATATTAAAGAAAGAAAATGCGGTTAATCAAGAGATTAACAAACCAAAGAAAGTGAAATTTTCACTTTCTGGCGATGAATTTGTTTCTTCGGAAACAAAGAAGCCATGTTTTGGAAATGAATCTGACTTATCAAAGTCAGACAAGCCACGATCTGGCAATGAATTTGACTTGTCAAAGTCAAAGGAGCCACGTTCAGGTAATGAATCTGGTTCGTCAAAGCCAGAGGAGCCATCTGTTGAGCTAAAAAATGATAATTCTGTTAAGACAATTGATGATGCAAATTTTCCATCATTGTCAAATGGAAATTTAAAACAAAAGTTTGAAAATAAACCGAGTGATGATCACTCAAAGACACCCAAGGCTCGTCAGGCTTGGGTGGACCTGTTTAAATAAAAAACCTGACTTGTCCGAGCTCCCAGGTTGGTAAGTGTGGAGCAGGTATCGGCATCTTTCTTGAGAAATTCACATTCGTGATATTTCGTCTTACAAGTGGTAAATCAGGGACATTAAGTTGTACTTGATTTTCTACAAGTGATTGTGTTGTGAAAATCGGGAAATGGTAAATTTCTACATGTGGTTACAGAAGAACAAGGTGATGAATTGTACCCCAATTTTACAAGTGGTAAAATCAACAAAACTAATTTTTCCGGAAAAACCATTTTGATTAAAACAAACTTAAGCGTTTTGAAATCATAATGGGAAAATAGTTTGTTGTGAGGGGGAGTTCTGATTGTTTATGCCAAGTGAATGGCAAATTGAAGTAATTCGCATCATGTTGTCTTTTTACTTGTACAGTCTATTGTTTTCAAATTTTCCTGGAAAATCAAAATTGAAACATATTTTGATTTTAGGGGGAGTAAGAAAATTTTTAGAAATTTTGAAAATTTGAAAAATGTAAAAAACATTGAAAAAGTAAAAATGAGTTTTGTTGTGAATAAGAGGAAATGATAGAAAATCAGTGGACTATCACAGCATGCTAGAGATTTGGAAAGTCAAATGTGATAAACGGTCTCACTAAAGATGTGACGATAGGCTCAGCTAGACTAGTAGATTTGCAATAACGATACAAACTTAAAAGAAAAAGCCTAGTTCTAGTGGGAAACATGGTTGAAAGCATAGTACTTAGTTTTATCCTTCGTGATTGTGTGCCTACTCAGTAATCGCTGATTGTCTTAGGACATAAAACTGGTTAAGTTTGTGAGCTTTCACAACTTTTCTGAAAAGTCGCTGTGATTGTGCATTTCATTTTGCAAAGATTTAAACTTGTTTTATTTCTTTATTTTGTTTAAGCATTGGACATCCTCTGCGTATGCGTGAGTATCGACCTGGATGTTAGTGCCTAAACGTTCTGCTTTATTTTCTTTGGTGTTTCGTTTAAGCTTTGGATCACCTCTGCATATACGGGAGTATCGACCTGGTGGTTAAAGCCTAAACAATTTCAACTTGTTTTGTTTAAACATTGGACTTTCTCTGCGTATACGGAAGTATCGACCTGATTGTTAATGTTTAAACATTCTGCTTTGTTTTCGCACATATCACGGTTGATGAAAGTTTAAAGGCATTACTTGAGTTAGTGTATTGCATGATGAGGGGATATGCTGAGATCGTGGGGTCCATAAGAACTTAGTGCAAAATTAACATACCTTAACGTATCGGAAAGCATTTCGAAAGTTTTTAGATTGAGTTTAAGTGGACAACAATATCGTCAATCAATGTGAATCGTTTAGAACTTAATATGTTTAAAGCTTAACGGTGCTAGTGATGTGTCTCATAACCTGATATGATCCTCTTGCACAAACTAACAAAAATATTGTTTGTATATATTTTTCTTTACTGTATTTTTTTAAACTTACAAAAATTCCAAAAAGATTTTAACTGTGTTTTAGCATAAATTTTGAAAAATCCAAAAAGATTTTCGACAACTGATGTTGAAGAACTGAATTTCAAAATTTCAAGGGCTGAACATGATGAACAGGGTTGGGAGTGTGTGTTTAAATGAAGAAATTTGTTTTGAGAAAGAAATTGGTTAGTTATTCAAGGTCATTAATTTGAACTTGAGATAACTATTGTAAAATCTTATGTGGTTGTGAGATAGTTTGGGCAGGAAATGTTGAACAAAGTAAAGTTTCGATTCCTGATGTTGAATTCCAGGCTTTCGTTTCTATGCTACAAGATAAAGAATTCCAGACTGCGATCCCAGCTAAGTGAAAGGGGGAGTCTGAAGACAAAGAAGCCAGGTTCCTGATCATGTTGCTATGGAAAGTCAGGAGAAGTTTCTAAAGTTGAAAAGACGGATAAAGACTGAAGGTTTGACAACCGAAGACTCGACACTGAAGACTCGTCAACATCCGAGGGGGAGTCTGTTGGTGCATACGTCTGTCGACTTCGTCTTGTACTAGATTGTATAGATCAGGGCACGGAAAACTAGAAAATATATGTTTATGGGTAATTTCGCTTGAAATGACACAAGGTCATTTCATGCAAAATCAAGTGGTTAATTCCGCTCGAAATTAACTTGTTAATTTCGTTTGAAGTGATTCCGCTTGAAAGTGATTCCGCTTGAGCATGTTCAAGCGAAATCACCATGCCTATAAATACCCTTGATCTGATTTCGTTTGTAATGCTTCTTGGTTCCGACACCGAAGTGTTGTCGAAGTGTCTCTGGCCTGTAAATTGTTATCAGATCAATAAACAAGACAGTTAATAGTGATTCTAGTGTTATACAAGCTGAACGAAGACCGAATCAATGATTTCCGCCTCTGCTTCTGTCTAAGAACTCTTCTGATCGACTCATTCGGGTCTGAAAACGATCCTACAATCACAAATCTTATTTTAAAGATTCTGAACCTTGACACTCATATAAAGAAAATGAATATGTTAAGGAATTAAGGATGATTCGAAGTCAAACTTAAGCTTAAATACTTCCATTTTGACTATTAAGCCAATTCAAGAACAAATAAGCATAGATAAAATCAACCATATTAAATCCTTTTACTAAAATCAATCTAGTCGTCTCCTTAGTCTCAAGTCAAAGCCAAAAGGATTTGTTGTTTCTTTAAAGAATCCCAATGAGCAAGAACAAATCAAGAATTAACCTTGAAAGAATTGGTCAACTTTTCAAACTGTTTCTTAAGGTAATTTGAATGAAATGGTCAAACTATATCGCATTTTCCAAAAGTCAAAATAAGCTACATTTTAAAATACAAAGTTTATAAGGAACCCATTTCAAGTAACATAAAATCAGCAAGAATCCCTCAAATTGTTCATAGAATCATCAAAAAGTTTGTTGAAATTAACAACAATCATTCAGTAGATTGCTCAATCAAATAAAACCATCTATAATTTTCTCAAACCCTCAGGTTTTCAAGATCAATGACAACGCATCAATAATACGTCACCAAATCCACCCGAACCAACATATATAAATATTTAGGTGCTATAAGTGTCTTTTAATTAGGTACGGGTATTTAGTATTTAGATCTCATTATACACATCATATATAAATATTTTCAAACCGGGCAAAACTAGAGGGCGATAAGGGCGGACATAGTTCCCTTATAAGTTATCAATTTCATATTTACTAGAATCCTATCATTTTTAAGTTGATGTTTTGAGTTAAATTTCCACACTTTAACCTCCATACATCCATCTTCCTTTTGTTTTGGAACACTGATGTTTTTATGTATATACCAAAGAATATTAACATCTTAAGTATTTTGTGTGTCACCTGCCTGATCCTTGTTTGAGACTGATTTCAAAGTTTCTTTGACTAGCTCATCTTTTTCATTTTTCACCTGTTTAAAATTTACAAGACCATGGTATAAAATTGTTATAAATACATCCATCATCATTTTAAATATAAAATGGAAACTAAAAAGTGTTTTGGAACTTACGTCGTTAATCACTCCAAACTCAATTCACTCAACATAGATCGATCCAATTCCACAATGGTATCATGTAAAGCTTTAAGTAGAGCCTCAAAATAAGTATCTTTCTTGTCACTCAAAAATCAACACAATTCAATCATCATCCACTCGTCATCTCTCCATGTTTCAAAATATGCATGTCAGGTGTATCAACTAATTAAATTGCAAAACAAGTAGAAAACAATAACTAATTTTGTTGATCTTATTTAAGTTGCAACTAATGCCAACAGTAGTAATAAGACAATTTCTTAAACATATTTCTGTATATACTTAAACAATGAACCTTTTTTATAATTTTTGTAGTTAGTCTAAAACTTCAACTAATCCGCGAACACACTAGGGTTGTTCGAAACCGGATATCCAAAAATTTGGGATAGCTAATTTCACTATCCGAATCCGTATCCAAAATTTTGGATATATATGAGATATTCATTCAGATAGTGAAACGAATATCCGAAGTTTTAGAAAGAAATTATTTTAATAATTTTAAAAATATATTTAGGAGAACAAATATATATTTTGGATATCCAAAATATACGAAAATTATCTGAAATATCCAAAAATTATCTGAAATATAAAAAAAAACAAATACTGAAAATTTTCTGAAATATTCGAATTTTCTAATTTATAGTTATTATTTAATAAATATTAAAAATATTTTGGATAATTCAGATATCCAAAATATTTGAAATTTTCTAAAATTACTATCTGAATCCGTATCCAGAAATTCAGATATCTAAGAATTTGGATATCTAAATTTTTGGATATTTCGAATTCGGATTTTTTTGCACACCCGTAGAACCACCATATAAATTAATTAACATATGGATTATAAATTGATGTGCTTTAAAGTTTATAACATATAAAATTAAGAGTTTGTGCTTTATATTTTACAAACCAATGCGAAGATAATTGTATGTTAGTTAACTAACAAACTTCTCACCGGATAAAAGATGTTAAGAGAAAAAGGAAATTTATATTTTATAAAGAGATACTTACTTGAAAATCTAACTCTTTAATAAATTAATTTATGATAAATTCCATTGTTGGATGGTCAGATTGAGTTTCCGCCGAACATTGATATGCGACCTCTGTAAATATTTCCAAAGACTCTTCATCGACCCCTCCGACTTGCATAAAAATGTTTTCTTGGGTTTCCATTAGTTTTAGGTCTACCAAAGTATTAAATGTTTTCTTATTAAAGCACTGGTGTGCTACTAAGTCCCTTTTCACTATAAGTTTCATCATATGCGAGCTACCCACAAATGATTTCAAACAAAACTACTCCAAAAGAGCAAATATCTCAGTATACCACTCTTTACATATTTCGCATCGATGTATATCTTTGTCCCAAGAGCATGATCGGTAGCGAATGTGCTACCTTGTTGACTTGCTCGTTGTAACTTAAAAAGCCCAAAGTCAGTGATCTTCACCAACCAGTTACCATCCAATAAAAACTTGGAACTTTTTATATCCCAATGTATTATACATCTTTTGTCCTGTGTGCGTGTATGGAGGTGCTATAATCCATGAGAAATGTTAAGACATGTTTGTATATGTTTTGCCGACGTAAAATTATTCATATTACCGACATTTTCCAAATAGCTTCCATTAGAAACAAACTCGTAAACGAGTATCATCTCCCCTTCTTCATCATAAAATTCGTGAAGAGAAACTATATTTGGATGGTTACATTTACTAAGCAATTCAATTTCTACAATGAAACCACGTTCCCCTTGCTTGTTTTTTCTACTATATATGCGTTTAATAGCAACAGTGTCATTTTTCTTCTCTAGGAGAACACTAAGTTTTGCTTTGTACACCTCTCCATAAGTTCCAAACCTCTGATGAATAAGGTTTCGGAAAATGTATTGGTTGCCAAGTTTAAATCGTTCAATCTAAACTTTAAGTGATCCAAGTTTTTCACCTGCAATATCCAATAACATGTTAAAAGAAAAGCATCACATGTAGACTACATTATAGGTGGAAAGGAAACCTTGTTTTATTCTTTATCTTCAAGCAGTTGGACGATGTTGTGCCTTCATCTTCACAAGTGGTAATTTGATGTTCCTTTGATAACAATAATGAGAACTAGTCGGTAAACTTAATGTTATGATAAAAAAATGAAGATACAGGAGAAGTCAAAAGGTTACATGTTCCCATTGAAGTTCCAATGCATTTTCAAGTTTTGAGAGAACTTGTATCGTAGATGGATGTTCTAGTTGCAGCTCATGTATGCAATAAAATGTTGTTTCATCAAATAATTCCAATGATTGCATGCTCATCTGTCTTCAAAGATCAGTATCGATAAGATCATCTAGTTTTTTTTTCTTGGAGTAGTTTCTTTTTTCCGTAGACCATGCTTGTCTCCCAAACAAAACTTTAAACAATAAAACACAAAAGGAGAAGACGTCTGACTTGTGATTAAATCCCCAAGTTTTTTCATATGTTGGATCCATGTATTCTCACTTACCAGGATACCTATGAGTAAGGTAAAGATGGTGCTTTTTAACTTTAGTATCTAATCTAAAACCATGTAGCTTAGCCTCCCAATTGCGATCTAGTAAAACGTTTGAGAACTTGACATTATTGTGTATGTTATACAGCATTTAAAAACTGGACCAGGTGGGCCAGTCCGGCTGGTTAAACCAAAAATTAGGATATTCACCGGTCCGTTTTTCCACACAGAACTGCTTTCCAAAGGACCGGTCAGTTTTGATGTGAACCGGGTATAACCGGGAACCCAGTCAAAGCGTTTGCAACCAATTTGGGTCTGATATTAGGAAGCTATACTTGTTTAATTTATAGAGTGGGAAAGGCTTAAGATTTTATATATTGGGTCGATGTGAGACATGTTAAGTTTTTTCATAAGAGGTAATAGGGTTGAAAACTTCTCAAGTGGGCATGTGGAATATTTGTATGCTGGAAGGTAAAATCAAAATCCAAGTATACATTCACATGACTCGAACAAAGGACCTATAGGATAGAGGATTCTACCCCTGCTACCCACATGTTTATTTATTTAGCCATTAGGAAAGGCTTAAAACGGATTGCAATCTTCACATGAAGTTATTTCTCACATGCAAACAAATATTCATATGCATGAAGGTTTATAGACATGCCAAAATATATTGATGACGATGAATAATTTTAATCTTTTGATTATTCTTTTTTTAGTATTGTGAACATTTGGTTTTTTGTATTTTATTTATGTATAATATTTGTTAAATTATTTATTACATGATCTGGTTCTTTAATCCAGTCCGACGGATCCAACCAGCGGAGCAGTAAGACGACCAGTTTGATTTCCGGTCCGGTTTTAAAAACATTGCATATGAAGAGATTGAATTAGCCACCAACAGCGTTGCCGAGGAGAATCTCCTGGCACATGGTTCCTCTTTTAAGGTTTACAAAGCATAACTCTTGCACTCAGGTGACATCGTCATATTGTTGCACCTGAATCTTTGAATTCTTGGTATACTCTAAACGAGTTGTTTATATCTAGAAATCTCAACCACAAAAATGTTGTTTTCGTTTTCAAGTTTTGCAAGAATAAATTTGAAAGAATCATCATTAACATGCATTACACGAATGGAAGTCTTAGTAAACATTTAAGTGGCCCAACCACCCTCACTTAGATGCAAAGATTGCATATATGTGTGGCGGTTGCAGATGCCTTGAAATACATCCATTATGACACATTTGAAAATGAGTATATCATCATTGTTTTTTTTAAACTAGACCGGGCATCGAACTAGTCGTCTTACTAGTCCAATGGCTAGACCGGTTAGACCGGATTGAAGAACTGGACCATCTAATAAATAATTTTAAAAAATTGTATAAAAATAAAATACAAAAAATCCAAATGTTCATAGATACCAAAAAAAGAATAATCAAAAGTTTAAAATCATTCATCATCATCAATATAATTTGGCGTGTCCATAAACCTTCATGTATATGAATATATGTTTGTCTGTGAGAAATAACTTCATGTGATGATTACAATCAATTTTAAGCTTTTCCTAATGGTTAAATGAACAAACATGTGGGTAGCAGATATGGTATTTCATAGAATCTTCAATCCTATAGGTCCTTGGTTTGAGTCTTGTGAAAGCATACTTGGTTTTTGATTTTCCCTTTCCAACATACAGATCTCCCACACCGCCCACTTCAGAAATTTTCAACCTTATTACCTCTTATGAAAGCTTAACATGTCCCACAACGACCCAATATAGAAAATCTTAAGCCTTTCCCACTCTATTAATGAAACAAGTATAGCTTTCTAATATCATACCCAAATTGGTAGCAAACAGTTTGACCTGGTTCCTCATTATACTCGTACGCGGTTCACATCAAAACCTCCCGGTTCTTCGGAAAGCGGTTATGTCTGGAAAAACGGATCAATCAATATCTCGATTTCTGGTTTAACCGGCCAGTCCGGGTCGGTTTTAAAAACATTGTTCATATGGGATAATTATGGGAATTAAATATTTGTAAAATGAAATCACCAAAATCAGCAGTTGATCAAAACTTTACATCCAAAATCCAAGTTCAAAATCAAAGTCATGTTACGAAATTGTCCAAGGTCAAAGGTGTAACACCCTAAAAACGGGTTTGGTAATCAAACCGCGTTAATATTAAAGAACGGGTAAAATACCGTTGGTGGTAAAAGTGAACCCGCAAACAAAATAACTAGGAACAAATTAACCGAGTTAGTAACATGTGTATAAGTAACAAGACAATGAGTTGTAGTCTCATATATAATCAAAACTAAACTTGAGGGACCAAAGCTGCCAAAAAAGGAACTAGTGCTTTTAAAACATAAAAATTAACACATAACACACACTTAGTGTGTGTGTATGTCGATCATCAGAAGGTGCAACAAGGGCAAACCCTTGTTCAACCAGGAACATCAAAATTGAAGGAGATATTGGACCTCGAAGTCTTGCATGAACATGAATTATCGATCACCTAGGTTAGGGGATCGTAAGGTATGTATAAAAAACTTAGATTAGTGAAAGTATAACTCGAGACAAGTAGAATACTTGCAATTAGATTGTTGGATTATGATCCTAAGATGAAATTGAGTGTATATGTATGTTTAATTTCGTTAGACATAATGAAATTATGAAATATTTGATGCAAGATTACTTGTAAGTGATTAACAAGTAGTTTATGAAGTGAGTTTTGATAATATGATGAAGTTGATGATAAACTTGTGTTTAGAATCATCATACATGGTAGTAATAGGAAAAATACTTGAACAATTTATGTGTTGTTCGTACATGACTTGAAATGGGTTTTGTATGATACTATGAAATAAATGATATATTCATGATAAATGATGTTTGAAATCATCATGTGTTTATGAATGTTTAAAGTATTTGGCTAAGTTTGATGTTTGGGTAAATTCCATATATATGATGCAATGGATTGATTTATAGTGATGAAACAATCCTAAGTTTTTCTATGAGATTGATAGATTAGCATACAATGATTGAAATTATGTTAAATTGATGTTAACAATTGCGTGAACTTTGTTAGGGAACGCGGTTATAATGGTGGCCTAAAAATAGTGCCTACTGGGTCATTAACAAAATGCCTAAATGAGTTTTTGAACGTATTTGTGGGTTTGTATATGTTAATAGCCAGTTGACTTTTAAAAGTCAAACTGACCTATAATAAGATCGAATGATAATTTTGATATAAAATCCGTAAGATGGAATAGTCGTGATAAATGATGACTAATCTAACCATCTTACGAATGATAAATGATAGTTTGATACTTGACAAGCTAGGTGGAAGCTTGGGAAAGAAGCAGGTCAAACGGATCAAGTACGTGGGAAAAGCATAATCGGATGCAAGGTAAGTAAAGCTTACATCTTTAAAATGCAATACATATTCATAAATTTGGTTAAGAACAATGAGACTTAGTAATTGAAATAAGTCCATGAAATATGAAGTTCCGACACGAATTGATACGGGTCCGAACAAGTAAAAATGGTAAGAAACCGTGTTTAGTAGTAAAAAGGGTAAAATGGTAATTCGGTCACGTGTTGACAAATAAACAATAAGTTTTGAAAAAGATTACATTATGGTGTAAGCCATAATGGATAAAAGGGTAAAATGGTAATTTAGTCACGTGTTGACGAATAATAATGAGTTTTGAAAAGTCACCCTCTGGTGTAAGCCATGATGGGTCAAATGCGTAAGGAAACGACTTATGTAAATATGGCCACTAGGTGTAAATCGAAATGGGTCAAATGAGTGAGATGGTCAATAAATACAATGTTTGGTCGTCCTAACGCAAAAAGGGATAGGTCAAGAAGTGGGTAAAATGATCATTTAGGCCAAACGGGTCAAATGGTGATGTTATCACCATTTGACAATAACGACTAATGTTTGCTTATCGAGTCTTATGCTCACAGGGATGAATAGCGTATGAGATTGCGTTGTTATTAATTTGCAACTAATATGATAAGGTATTAAAACGGGTAATTGCTTTGACCCGATCCAGGTATGTGAAATGGGTGACGTGACCGTGTCTAGGGCTGTTCATAAAGCTCGCGACTCGTAGCTCGGCTCGAAAGAAGCTCTAGAAAAACTAGCTAAAAAACTCAATTTGAGATGACGTGAACCAAGCTGTCTCATTTTGTAACCAAGCCCAGCTCGAGCTAAGCTCGGCTCGGCCCACGGCTTGGCTCGTTGGCTCGTTCTTAGGCTCGTTTAACTCCGACGTAAAGCTCAAGCCAAGTTTAACCGCCTGAATTAATTTCGAGCTTGAGCTCGACCCCACTCTGGCTCGACTCGGCTCGACTCGTTTACAGCCCTAACCGTGTCGTCCCGATCAGTCAAAAACCCAATTAACCTAGGTAGCTAGGGTAAGTCGAGTATCGTATCCACGAAGAGCATGTGGTCAGTATTGCATGACTTGTTTGATTTATTTAAACTATTTACAAAAATGTACAAAGTAATTATGAAGCTTGCTAATTTTCTTTAAAATTGTGTTTGAAAAGGGTGAACCAACAATGTGATTCCAATTGGTTTGTAGAAAACGATTAAATGATGTTATTTGGAATGATGAATATCAAAACGATAATTAAAATGGATTTTTGAATACTATTTAGAAAATAATCACACCCGGGTTTTGGATTATTAAGTATCTAGAGCTATCCAACATGAATGGTTTGATTATGTTATGATCACCAATAACTTCTTGAGTTTGTTAATTTGAAATCCTAATCTTGGACATCAACAATCGTCTATCATACGCAACCGGTGCAAGATAACCATCACAATATGAGACAATAGTATGCTTTATTAATCAAGAACAAAAACCAAACCCTAGCATAAATCACAACTTAATGGTAGCAACCATCTCTCAACGTCAGTGTTGCAAGAAAACTTAACAATTTCGAGTTCAGCAATACCAACAAATGATTCACACAATTTCAATCAAAGATTAAAAATGTCTGTATGAAACCAAAACATGAAAAACAAGCCCTAGAAACTCACAATCTTTCACCCGGGGATGATCTTGGGGAAATTTGCCATCCATGGTTTATGATTGATCTTCAAACCATGATTGAAGGGGTATGGTCCCAGATATCGCGTCAGCACGACCGCGAGTGACCATTACCCTTATCAAAAACCCCCACCAGCAAGGACTTATCTGTGTCCGTGCGGGCACGCGTGAACACAGCTGTCGAATCCAATCGGTCAAGCGATGGAAGAAGACTTACCTTGTGTATGAAAACGGGTGTACGCATAGCGATGCGGCCTAGCACCACATCCTATGAACACTTTCGTCATGACAAGGGATCTGGACAACAGCAACAATCACCATAAGCGGTGATGCGGCCTAGCACCGCATCCCGCAGCCTTCGCAAGAGTGGGAACGCAGAAACAACTGCGGTTACCACAGGCAGCGATGCGGCGTCGCACTGCATCCTGCCCACAAGGCAAGTGGGACTGACACCACAGAGCAAGTGGCAACAATGATAGTCGCCTGTCAGCCCTCACGTAAGCAATAGACTGAAGCTGCAGTAGGACGTGGCTTTATCTCCACAACCGACAAGCCTAACATACCTGCGTAAGGGTGGCATGTCGTCAGTCTGTCCACTCAACCACCTCCTTCACTCATCGGCTATAAATACCCATCCCAAACCAGGTTTGAGGTATCTCTTCACAACTCTCTCACTACTACTACTACTATCACACACTTTGTTTCTCAAGCAAATTACTGATTCTCACACCGGAGAGTGGTAACAAGGAGCACCCCACCTCTTCCTCCTTGTTACGAGTCACGGTGTGTTTTCCTTGTGCAGGAGACAGCCCAGCTGACGGTCCAGCCATCGATCCTCGGAAAGAAGGGATTAACCCTACTTGACGAGACCAGTGAATTAACCTCCCCTGGTTAACCGATGTTTCATCATTGGCGCCCACCGCTACTCTTAGCACTTTTTTCCACATCTCATTCTTTCTTGAGATCATGTTTGATCGTCCAAACAATACTACCGGGGAAAGTCTAAACCCCGCAAACCCAGAGCCTGCGGGGACTGGTCCCCCAGCTCAAAATGCTGGCCACATAGGCACATCCGTAGCAGGGGGCGCTCCCCCCACATTTGCACTGGATGTTTCACAGTATGCTTTTGTGATACCTCCAGGCATGGAACTCCATACCTGGTATTTCCAACAACAAACTATGCTGGCCGCAGCATACAATAAATCTTACGCTGAAGCGCAAGTTCCTGGCGGTCCCACCCCCGCACCATATACACCTACGGGTCGTATCTTACAATACGACGGCAGGGTCCCCACACACCCAGCCTCTCGTAGTAGGCACGAGGACCGCGGTTCCTCTCACTGCGAGGTCCGCACACTTGATGAGGAAGATTCTTCATATGGGTCCCGCCGCAGGGGCCCTGTACATAGCCGCCTAGGCCCTCTTGGCGAAACTAGGCGGCAGTCTACAGCCCACCGCGGCTCCGGCATCCACAGCCGCCTGGGACCGCAGTCCCACAACGAAGGGTATGGTCGTACCGACCCGGACGACCATACATATTGCGGGGAATCCCACGCAACTAACAGGCGACCAGGAGGGCACAATTATGTCCCTCCCCTGGAACCCCGCACTACATACCTCCGCGCTGCTAAGCGCAACCAAACCCAGGCCTACAGACCAAAATCCGCGGCCCAAAACTCCAAATTTATGCCGGAGATTGCCCACGCCGATGTCACAACGACTAAATTCCCACTAACAATTGGGAAGTATAATGGGTCGGCCGACCCAGACGACCACATGAACATTTTTACCGGCGCGGGGCGCAATGGCAAGTGGGATGAAGCCACTTGGTGTCATTTTTTTCCCCAGACCCTCACGGGTCTGGCAAGGGCTTGGTTCCATTCTTTGCCAGTGGGATCACTGGCTTCATTTGAAGACCTGCAAGCAAAATTCCTTGCACATTTCACCCAGCAGCGACGTCACAAACGAGATTCCATGGACGTCATGAACATCTGGCGTGGAGACAGCGAAACTATGGAGTCGTTCGTCGTCCGCTACAATAAAGAGTGCCTCGAGATCGGTGGAGTCGCAGATCAAATGGCACGCAACCATTTCATTCGAGCCGTCAAGGACGATGAAATGGTTATGACCATCTCGGGCAAGGAGGGCTTTCCAGAAAGGTAGGACGACGTCATGGCCGTGGTCAAGACGTACGCCCAAACTCAGCGGTCTCTCAAACCGCATACTGCCAAGGCACAGCCCCAAGCGGAAGGTCAATCCTCCCACCAAGACTCCAAGCGCAATAACAAGCGCAACCGGGACTCATGGAACCGTGGCAACGATTCCAAACCATACGTCCTACGCAACCACCAGCCCAACGCAAGGGCAACAATCAATGCCCAGCGCGACAACCGGGCATCCAAGAAAGAATCTTCGGGACCGTAATTGGACCGAGATCAACCAGTCGCCAAGTGACGTCCTCCTTACGGACGCACAATTCTTGCAACCGGCCCAACCTATGAAGTCCAAAAAGAACCAGGATCTCACACTCTACTGTGAGTATCACAAGGACTCGGGCCACACAACCAACAACTGCATTAGTCTCCGACTAGAGATTGAGCGAGCCCTGAAAGAGGGGAAGTTGCAAAATCTGTTGCCTGCCGCGCAAAAGCAAACGAAGCGCATCACCCCCTACAACGAGGGCACCTCCATGGGTAAAAGGGCCATGTATGTGGCCTCAACCCATAAGTCGTCTTTCCAAAAGTCCGAGCCGGACCACGCGATAGGCGCGTCGTCGTCATTACAGGCTACCTGCCTCATTACTGTACGAAGCGATTATTCATCAACCCGGGCAGTACGTCTGACATCATATATGAGCAGTGCTTCAACCAATTTGATCAGGAGGACAAGGATCGGTTACAGCCGGTAGATTACCCCTTGGCCGGGTTCGCGGGGGAAACCGTATTCCCCCTAGGCCAAATTACTTTCCTTGTGCGCCTCACCAACGGAAGGCACACACAAATAGAGGAGGTAAACTTCATGGTTTTACCCCACACCTCCAGATACGATGTACTTCTCGGGCGAGAATCCCAAGGCGATTTCAACATGATTACATCCGTCCCCCACTCTGCCATCGGTTTTCCAACCGAGACGGGGGTCGCAATAATCTATGCCCACAGAGAGGTTATGACCACGGACGAGCTGCATCCGACCAAGACGGCGAGGCTCACCCCCAACACCCAACCGGAAAAATGGGTTCTTAACGCAAGACACCCAGAACAAACGGTCACGTTGGGACATGCCTTGTCCAACAACGTTAGAGCGCGCCTGAAGCGACTCCTCTTCAGGAATCAAGATATTTTCGCATGGACACCCGCTGACATGACAGGGGTGCCACGCGAAGTCGCGCAACATTTCGTGAATACCTTGCCAGGTATCAAGCCGGTGATCCAAGGCCAACGCCACTTTGGGTCCGCAAAGAACGAGGCGATGAATGAGCAGGTCAAGGAACTGCTCTCCGCAGGCATCCTGCAGGAAGTCAAGTACCAGACTTGGTTATCCAACCCAGTCATGGTAGAAAAACCAGCTGGGGGCTGGCGCATGTGCGTCGATTATAAAGATCTCAACAAAGCCTGCCCCAAAGATTGTTACGCACTTCCCAAGATCGACGAAAAAGTCGATAACCTCGCCCCATTTTGATGGAAGTGCTTCCTCGATTGCTACAAAGGCTATCACCAAGTACAGAAGGCAATCGAAGACGAAGATAAAATGGCATTCCGCACACCTACCAGAAATTATTGTTATACAAAAATGTCGTTTGGGTTGCGCAACGCGGGCGCAACCTATCAGAAGTTGATGAACGACACTTTTGGTGACCAAATCAGGTAAAGTGTTGAAATCTATATGGACGACCTAGTCGTCATGAGCATGGAAGAAGAGACCATGCTCAATGATATCGAACGAACATTCCAAACTCTGCGCGGCGTCAATATGAAGCTCAACCCAGGGAAATGCTCGTTTGGAATGGAAGAAGGCAAGTTCCTTGGATTCATCGTCACCAAAGATGGATTCAATGTAAACCCGGAAAAGGTTCAGGCGATCAAGCGCATGCCATCGCCTTCCACAATGAAGGAAATGCAACGGCTAGCCGGCCGGCTAGCAGCGCTAAACAGATTTTTAGCCAATCAAGCAGCTAAATCTTATCCTTTCATCAAGACTCTGCGAAACTGCTTAAAAAGGAACAATTCTAGTGGACCGCAGTGGCCGAAAACGCTTTTCGGGAGATGAAAGAGTGTCTGATTCAACTCCCAACTCTAACCGCACCACGCAAGAAAGAACCACTTATCTTGTACCTATCTGCCGTAGACAACGCGGTAGGCGCGGTACTCATCGTGGAATGTGAGGCAATTCAAACACCCATCGACTACATCAGCAAAATGCTCAACGACCCAGAGACAAGATACTCCATCATGGAAAAATTGGTACTCGCACTGGTGCACGCATCAAGACGGTTACGACGCTACTTTGCAAATCAATTCATCACCGTACTAACCAAATACAGGATCCGGCCAATCCTCTCAAAACCCGACATATCTGGGAGATTAGCAAAATGGGCCATTGAACTGGGCTCGCACACATTAATCTATAAACTGCGCCCCGCGATCAAAGGCCAGGTTCTAGCTGATTTTGTCGCCGAGGTACCGGCGAATCGCATCCAAGAATGCGAAGAAGAACAAAACCCTACACCACCACCATCCTCAAAAGATACATGGGCACTATATACCGATGGTGCATCCAACGAGGATGGTGCAGGTCTGCGACTCGTCAGCCCCGACGGCCAAGAGCTCACCTATGCAATCTGCCTCGATTTAAAAAGCACAAATAACGGGGCAGAGTATGAGGCTCTACTGGCAGGGCTGAGTCTGGTAGTCAAACTCGGCGTCCAACACCTGGAGGCACACGTCGACTCACTACTAGTTGCAGGACAAGTGCGCGGCGACTATGCCGCAAAAGGGGATATCATGATCCTCTATCTCGAACAAGCCCTGCAACTGAAATCAAAGTTCACTTCCTTCAATATTCGCCATATCAGCAGAAGTGAAAACAAACCCGCGGATGTACTTTCAAAACTCGCATCCACTAGCTTCCAACATCTGGCAAAGGAGATACGCATTGAAATTCTGCAGAATCCCTCAGTACCCCTCCGCCAGGTCAACGTCATCCAGTACGGTACAACATCCTGGATGACACCAATCATTGCATACTTGCAATCAGGTGTTACTCCCAAAAGTAAAAGCAGAAGCACGCAAGTTGCAATACAAAGCGTGCCACTATCAAATGGGAGACGATATTTTATACCGCAAATCATACCTGGGGCCACTCCTACGATGCGTCGACCCCCAAGATGCCACGTATCTAATCCGAGAGATACACGATGGAATATGTGGCATACACGTGAGCCCATGCATGGTGGTGGCCAAAATCATGAATGCCGGGTACTACTGGCCTGGCATGCACCTGGACGCGGTCAAGGTCTTGCGCAAGTGTTTCAATTGTCAGCGGCATGCTCCCAAAACCTTGCGCCCCAAGAACAACCTGATCCCCGTCACTACCGCATGGCCATTTCAAAAATGGGCAATCGATGTGGTAGGACCATTTCCAGATGCACCAGGTGCGGTGAAATTTATCATAATGGCTGTCGATTACTTCACCAAATGGGTAGAAGCAAAACCGCTTGCCTCAACCATCGCTATGATAACAAGGAAATTCGTTTGGGAACATATCATATGCCGTTTCGGTCTACCAATGTGCATCGTTACCGACAACGGCACCAACTTCGCTGCCGAAGACTTTCAAAAATGGCTAAAGGAACTAAACATTGAACACATATTCTCCTCAGTGGTGCATCTGCAAGGGAACGGCCAAGTAGAGAATATCAATAAAAGTCTAGTCGAAGGCATCAAGGCACGGTTGGGAACAGCCAGACGCGGTTGGGTCGATGAACTCCCTAGTATCCTATGGGCTCATAGAACTAGCCCAAAGACAAGTCATGGTGAGACACCCTTCAGCCTGGTCTACGGCTCTGAGGCGGTGATCCCCGCTGAAATAGGTCTCCCTTCACCTCGAATGTTGGTTGTCAACAAAATTGACAACAATGATGAGCGAAGGCTTGACTTGGACCTCCTAGAGGAAAGGCGTGAAAACGCAGCAATCAACGAGGCCAAGTACAAAACCAAATTGGAAAAGTACTACAATGCGTGTGTTCCATTTGTACCTTCATCCCAGGAGACTACGTCCTTCGCGATAATGAGGCGTCTAATGCGGAACGCCCAGGAAAACTTGCCCCTAAGTGGGAAGGACCTTACCTCATCCAAGAGGTCCAGGGTAAAGGCGCATATAAACTGCAAACATTAGAAGGCGAACCTATCGCACGCACATGGAATGCACAGCAGCTTCGACGCTGTTACATGTAAGCCATGTTTTACATTTTCCTTGTAATCTATCGGGCCATAGGCCATTTGCAAATAAATAAATGAACGATTCACTACAATATTGTTTATTTTCTTCTATTACAAATGCATATTCCACTTTGCGGTATCTGCAAAAACAGATTGGCAAAATCTTCATTCGCGATACCCACACAAAGTGGTGACCACACACAAATATTGTAATAGGCCAGCAAAGGCAAAACATCAATGTCTATCCGGCTGGATACGCACATACGGTTTTTACAAAACCTACACAATTCCTAAACGCTAACGGGATAAAAACAGGAATTGACTACTACTCACACGGCAAAGGTGTAGAGTATACTCAACTGCGCTTTACAGCCAACAGAGTTATCCACATACGCGCTCACACAAAGACAAAGTAAATATTCTTTACTTACACACTTTGAGCCGCACATACTTGCATATCACCTAGATATGCAAAAGGCAACTTCAGACTTAATGTTATTCATGAAAACATTAACTCACATAGGTTCAAGAACGCAAGTAATAAAACAGACTTATACAAATTGAACAAAAAGATTAACTGTGTATTCCAAAAAATTTCTACACCTACGCGGTGCACAAGAAATTTACATAAGTTTTTCTACCATTTACATCAAAGAGGAAATAAAAAAGAAGGGCACGCAGGCCAACCTAATCTTCTTTTGTACCACTCGTACCCGCATCACCCTTAGCGCCACCAGCGGTCTCTCCCTCTTCTTCAAGATCAGCATACAACAACCGCAGGCGGTCCACATAATCTTCCGCCTCCAAGCATTTATCAATATCATCAATGGCGTAAATGGACAAGTTGTTGTGCGCCTCAATGGCTGCAACATACCGCCCTTCAGTATCTACGCCATGAAACCCAGACCTTTCATCGGTAAATTTGCTTTGGTACAAGGGGTTCATGTGGCTAATGCATCGGTTGTAACCAGCCTTGAATCCTGCCTGCCGCGTGCGCTCCTTAAGTTCATCAACAGCAGCCGCGTTCTCAGGCGCGTCAAGAATAGTTGCAACAATCTGAAAAAAAACAAGTTATAAGGTTAGCAAAAGCAAACCTAAGGATAGCAAAGACACCGGGTACTTACATGCCCGATACCGTGATCACGCATCCAATCGCGATCTGCCCTAAGCTGATCAAATGAAGAAACCAGGCTATCTCTGGCCTCAGCAGCCTCCCTGGCACGCGCTTCAGCTTCAGTCGCACGCACAGTGACCTCCTCAAGCATAATTACTCGGTTCTGCACTTCAGCCTTTCAATAACAAAGAAAATACAAGTATAGAAAGGCGATCAGTTATATTTTTAAAAGAAAAGAAAAGGAATCAGATTCAAGTGTAAATGCAACCCATACCTTGAGATCCTCAACAACCTTGTTCAAATGGTTGCGGTCAGCATTCGCCTCTTCAAGAGCCTTGGCAGCGCGGGCCTCCGCCTCCTTGGCCTCTTTGGTAACCGCCTCAACTGCGGCCTTCTCCTTCAGCAAAGCAGCACTCGCTGCTTTGAGATTAGTGACCTCCTGACAAACACGGTAAAGTTTTTCATTTTCTCGAGCGCAAGCTTCCCTCCAACCTTTGCGCTCATCAGAAACAACTTAGCAAGAGTGTGAACCTGTTTAAGGCCAGCTGTTGCAGCCCAAGCCTCAGTCTTCTTATACTGCTCAAAAGCAGCTTTCTCCCTTTCAAGTTGCTCCGCACCATCCCGAGCAGCCTTAGCCATCGCCTCGGCCTCAGCCCGCAGGCGAGCAGTTTCCTCCTATTTGCGACCCAAAACCTTGTAGTCTTCCATAATGGCGAATGCCATTATGGAACTCCCAACAAGCATGGAGGAGAGTTGGTTGATCCGGTGCTCACGGGGCAAACCACGGGCCCGAAGAACCTCAAACGGGGTGCCCAAACCACTCAAAATATCCCTACAAGCAGAGGGATCATTCGAAATATCATCCCCTTGCATAACGCTCCAAGGGGGACGATGGTAGTTCACACCCCGGTCTTCTGTATAAGTATGGTAGTAGAACTCCAACTCAGACTCACCAAGCTGAATGGATGGTTCTTCAAAACCCGTACCCCCAGAGCCAGAACCAGAAGCCTTCTCGACAGCAGGAGATTTTTGCTTTTCAGCATCAGCAAACTTCAAATTTTCAATATCCCGCGAGGGGATCAGATTATCATGAGAATCCACCGTATCAAAAATTTGATCCGCGGTCTTCTTTCCAACATCCTCCGCTTGCATAGAGGGCTCAGTAACCACTTCGAAAGAAGGGCTTCTTGTAAACTCTTTATTAACCCCGCATCCGCAGCCGCGTCATGCGCGGGGGAAGTGGGAGCATCAAACAAGGAAAAACTTTTCTCTTGTGGCTCTGCAACAAAGCAAAAACAACTATAAGTTACAAGCTTACAATGACAAACACTTATAAAGTTATGATTCACTTACCAGCCGCAACCGCAGGCTTTGGCTGCGAGACAGCAATTGTCCGTTTCGTTCTCAACCTCGGACGTTTCTACTCACCGGCACCAGCAGCCTTCTCCTCTACCTTCCTTTTCTTCTTCTCATCCGCAGGTTTGGAACCCACAGACGATCCACCTACAGCCGCACCACCACCTGGAACACCCAAACCCTCAAGGGTGTCAGACACTACCACGTAATCGGTGTATCTGCGAAAACGAGTAGGAGAGATACCTGCCACCTGCGGCACCAAAGGAGGAACAACAGCAGGCTCATGCTTTTTCTTCTGGCGACCCCGCATAGCTTTCTCCACCTGCTTTTTGGGAACACCCTTCGCTTCAGTGTCTCCCAAAGCCCCAAGATCACCTGCGTTTAAATCATCAAACAAGCAAATCAGCAAGTCCATCTGCTTTACAAAGCAAGAAGGAAATTATCTACTATACCTTTGCCTTGTGACAGTGGTGCCTTCATCGCATCGCGATCAGGAATGTGGAAGTTGCCGTGAATGGTCAAGTTAAAACTTTCTTCACCCTCCGCACAAGCAAGCGCCTCCACCTTGTCCTTGAAATTCGGATCGAATATTCTCCAAAGGGCAGCATCCTCTGATAGTACATTTACAAAAAAAAAAATCAATAACAAAGTTAAGGAAGTCAGAAACCGCACAGGAAGAAAGGTACTTACCACCACTTTTTTCCCGCACAACGGGCCTCGCCTTCCTGCTCACCCTCCCCAGCATCATTCGCAACACCCACAACTCTGTGTTGCTCAGTCTTCTCCACTCAATGGTCCGCAACCTCGGGAACCAGTCCACCGTCTCAGCCCTGGGGACAACAATAGTCTCCGATATGATCGTCTCGGTCACATTCCGAAAAGTTAACTTGGCAGTGACCGCGGCAGACTTGATGTAGAAGAACTTTGTCTTCCACTTTGTAATACCCTTGTGAGGGGTCATCAACTTGGTACTACCGTCCCGTTGACGGAAGGAAAAGAACCCCAGTGACACTGTCATTTGATAGAACTGTCGGAAATCCCCGACAGTGGGCTCTATACCGAGAGCACGAAAGGTATATTCAAAATTCCGAATCCGGATCATGCTAAACGGACTCAGTTGAGAGATATGGAGTTTGTACCACTCCAAAACCTCAGCGACAAAGATAATTAACGGTAACCGGAGGTTACAGTCACCGAAAAAATCTGCCCACATGGTGACGTAACCGGCCGGAGCATCAGCAGCGGTATCACCCTCATGTGGGTAAATAGCCCCATATTCTTGAGGCATTTGAACTTCGGTCATCAGATGATCGAATGAGGATTTTGGCCATTTTAGCACCGGTAAGCCACCACCTGGTGCACCACCTTCCTCCTTCTTCGCCGCCGTCGGCGACGAAGGGTCAGGGTTTTCACCCTCAGCAGAATGGGGATTCGATGGTTCAGCCATCAGAATGTAGAAGAAAGTAAATGAAGAACGAGTTCAAAAAACTCAGAAACCTCACCGGAAAATCAAACAAATGATCGAAGAAGACGAAGGAGTTTCTCTTTCTCTCACCGGAATTTTTTGAAATTTTGAAGAAGTAAGGGGAAACCACAAACGGTTTCCCTTTTTATAGTCATCGCAATAAATGCGGAACAGAAACCGAAACGTCGTGGGTAAAAAGAACAAACCATGCAACGACACGTGTACAGCGACGGTTTCACTGACGGTTACCACGCGCGAGTAGCCGCTCACGCGCCTGACAAAAGAGACTTTTACATTCCTGCTACAGTGCAGTGATTACCTCGGGCAGTGCAAGCGTCCTTTCGTTTCAGCACATGTCAGGAAAATCTCACCAACTTCCACCAACTCGCACGTGCGGTCTACAATGATTGCAAAAAGCTACAAATGAAGATAACTCGCATGTACGCGGCATGCGGTTTTTTATGGTTTCCCAAACCATAACCTAGACCGCATGTCGTTTTTTACATCCCCTCAAAAAATAGAAAAAAATATATTTACACTATGTAAAGGGGATAAATCAATATCCGCACATACCTACGAGCACACGTGGAATATGCGGAGATGACACACACGAGCCCGTACAGGTGTGTCAGATACTCAGAACCAGCGTTGTTCTTTGGACTGTGAAAACCGCTTCTGAGAAACAACCAAAACCGCTTCACCTTGAAGTTCTTCAAGCTTCAAATCCCTCGTGTCCCGTTCACAACCACAGAGGGTACGCAAACAGCTTCTCCTTAGGGAAAAGGATAGGTATGATGCGCAACCGCACATCAGCAACCCTGACTCCTGATCCTTCAAGAGCCACATCAAAGGGAATCCCTCTTTTAAAGCGAGTCATCTGTGGCAAACCGCAGACACTCACGAGTAGCTGCGGCGGAACGCAACTCCGCGAACGGTAGCTATGGAAGAGCCACAACTAAGCCATCACGCGGTTGAGCAACGTTACTTCCAGGAAAACAGTTTTCCAACGAAGCATGAAGGAAAGTGGCTACAGAACGAATGCGGACGAATTTCACCCAGATTCCTAAGTATCTAAGGTGATCTCCTTGAGCAACAAGCCAAGCAACAGTGGTAACAAGTCTGCTTATGACTCTGTTTGCCTACCTATGAGCTGCATAGAATAAACAATGGTGGGCACAACTGTAACAACTCTAATCAAAAGTCATAATTATTAAATTAATTAGTCTAAAAGGAAACCCTAATTGAGACACCCAAGTGATTCTGGACAAACCCTAAAATTTTCATAATTTTCAGAATCAGGATTAGGGCCCCTAAAACTCAGGGGGGGTTAAACCCTATGGACGATTATCCATCTAAAACGTTGGCAGCAAGTAAATTTCGAAAATTATCAACTCAGCAAGGCTAGTGCCAACCGTGGCAACCCTAGGCCTAAAAGTAGGTCTTACGCGGGCCGCATAATGTTAAGCTTAAATCTCACGCGGGCCGCGTAAGGGTCAAAAGTTACCTATAAATAGAGGGCAGTGGGACTTAAATTCTGAAAGAAAAACGACGTAAAAATTCGAAATATTCACTGAGATACGAACAGTATACTCTCAATTCACACACGGGTCTCGAAATTCTGCTGCAAAACAGGGTATTAGCACAATCGCTGCTACGATTCATTTTCCGACGATCAATATATCCAATGAATGTTTAAGTGCCTCCCACATTAGGGTTATACTTTATCGTTCGTCATTAATTTGACGGATCATCGTTAATTCGATGGATAAATGTATTATACTTTGTCGTTCGTCATTAATTTGACGGATCATCGTTAATTCGATGGATGAGGTATTGCACTTTGTCATTCATTGTGAGAATTTGATCTCGTGAGTTATCGTAATTGCTGGATTGATTACTAACCCAGTTTTGTGTATATTGTTATTTAAATTAGGTTAACAAGGCTAAATCATAGACTAAACTCTGTCCGTATTAAATCAGCAATGTGAGTCATTCTCTCTTTTTATCAAATCTATTTACAAAATCATATTTATTTTCAAAGTTATAATTACGGGGATTAAGTTTATGTAATCACCATATTACAGCCGGTATGTGGGGTTTTGTATACATTACTTGATAATCGTCACCATTGGGGCAGCCAATGGGGGATATGACCATAGTCACAGACACCATTGGACGAATGGGCCAATGGGTCGAGTGACAAAGTATTGTGGGTAATTGGTTTGATATTAGAAACATTGTAATCTTCCTTAATACTGTAAATTATAACAAATGTGTCATTTTAGTAAATAGAATGATTCACTCAGTATTTCCCGCTGACAAAACCTTTTTCAAACATGTTTCAGGTGATCTGTTGTAATTCAGGAAAAAGTGCTGGGGAGTATTTCAAGCTTAAGATAGTGGCTCATTATAAAAATAAAGAAATAAGTTTTGTAACATAACGATTGTATAGTAAAACCATACTATTGTAAATTATCGGGGTTTTATCCCGAATTGTGAAATAAAATAATCGGGGAAAATTTTAGCTTTAAACGATCCTGATGAAAACTTCCGCTGTTAAACTTAATCAATTAAATACCGCAGTATTTCTGTCCCGCGGCTCCTGAAACGGGTCAAACCGGGTCGGGGGCCGTGACAGAAAAAGGTGGTATCAGAGCCACTGAGTTAAGCTAATTAAGTATTTAGAAATACTTAATTTTTCCTGATTACTATTATGTGATTATGTGTGATATTAACTGATTATTTGTTAATTACAGTATGGGTAAGAAAAAGCTAGCAAGTATCTATCTTAAATTAGATAGATCATCCAATGAGAAGGGAAGTTCATCCCGAACCAAATCCTCGAATCAGACTGAAATTCCTGAAGAAGGAATATTTGTGCGAAAGGCACAATACGAGGAAACACTTTCTCCTAGAAGGAGGGAGATGATTATTAAGAAAAGTAAAGAGCAAATTCGACAAAAGAAGATTAAACGGGAAACCCAAGAATTAATTGATAAATCACCTTGGGAAGATAAACTAGATGAGAACTGGGCAAATTTATATATGCTAGCCACAGTAGCAGAAAATATAAATCTTTAAATATTTTAAAGTTTTAGCACCTTACCCTTACAATCTAGAAACCTTGTGCAATAAATAAAATTTAAAAAACCTAAGTGTATTTTCTAGTTATCTTTGTAATAAATTAGTACCCAGTATGTAATAAATTAAAAAGGTTATTTATGAATTTTAACTTAATATTTTATGCATTTTGCATATATGTTACATCAGCATGAGTGGGATATCTGAAGCTTTTCAGAACCTTAATCTTTACCCAGTGACTATCGAAGCTTCCAAAGAATATACTAGATATTTTCCCGATATAGAACAACCGGTAGAATTCAAGGTTCCACCTGTGAACAAGCCAAAACCCAAGAAAAGAAGTTATGTAGGATGGAGAAAGATACGTAAGAAAAAGCCAGCTACAAAACTTCCCAAAATAAATAATCCTTTGAAAAAGGGAAAAGAAATTATAATCGGAGAAAGTTCCAAACCACAGGAAATGGAAACTAAAGACAAGGAGGAGATTAAGGAGATAGGAATACAGATGGAAGAGGTTACTAAAGAAATAGTAATGGAAGTGGGGCAAGGCTCTAGACCAACTCAGATAGAAATCGGAGAGAGCTCCAATCCAATCCAGGAAAGGACTTTTCAAGATGAGATAGATTTCCTATTGGCAAGCTGTGAAACAATTCAGCCTGTCAATAATAATAATAATAATATTTTTAATTATCCTCTTGAAAACCAACTCCCTATGAATTGGGAACCAGCAATTCCAGACCCAATAGTCCACTCCCAATCACTAGGAATGGACGAATGGTGGAGAAACGATTGGCAATTCCAAAATATTGTCAACGATCCTTACTCTTTTCTTCCACAATTCGATCCAGAACCCCTACCTAATCCACCCATGAGTAATGAAAACATGGCTGAACTTCGCCACTTTGGTGAAGAGTTGTTTGATGCTGGAACTAGAATCAGGGAAATAGGGGGACAGATTGCCTGGAAGTACGATGAGAGGGAACTGCGTTTTTAGAACAGCAAGTGATGAGAGATAGTAGGATGGTAAAACGGTGTTTGTATAATAGTAATAGTAAAGTCAGTCTATAAATAACGAATAAAACTCTGTAAGATATTTGCGAGTAATGATGCATACTATACTAGATATAAAATGAAATCGAGAAATCGATTGTTTTGACTATACCTGTATTATAAATTTTTTATTGTTTGTATGTAATTGTTATTTAGCAGATACTAATAAAATTTATATATATATTATCAGATGACAAACAGTGGTAATGAACCTATAAATGAAGTTAATCAGTCCGAGCAACATCCAGGAGATCAATATATGACTCGGCAAGATATCGAAAACATTGTTGCTCAAGGGATAGCTAATTCTATTCCAGCATTCGTTGCTGCTATCAAGAATCCACCCGAACCACAAATTATCCCTAGTAAACAGATTACTGAAGATAACTTCAGTAATAGTGTAGATGGAGGCAATAATCATGTTAATCATAATAGGGAACCACATCAAGCTCCATTACCCAAGAAAATGAAAACTGCAACGCCTGGTTGCACTTTCAAAGAATTCCTTGCTTGTAAACCCACTGAATTTGCAGGCAATGAAGGAGCAACTGCATCACTGCATTGGTTAGAGAAAACCGAAGCAGTCATTGCAATAAGTAAATGTGGTAAAGATGATCAGGTCATGTATGCATCCAATCTGTTCAAAGAAGGAGCACTCGAATGGTGGAATACTGTGTTACAATCAAAAGGAAGAGTAATAGCTTATGCTATGACTTGGGAAGAATTTAAGGGTTTGGTGGAAAGAAAATTCTGTCCCGAGTATGAAAAAGAACAGATGGCGAATAAGTTTCTAAATCATCGGATGATGGGTGTGGATTGTCGTGGGTATACCTCGACATTCTTTGAATATGCAGGAGTGGTACCAACACTGGCTTCGCCAGAACCGGTACTCATTTCTCGCTATATTTGGGGGCTAATTGGTGAAATCCGCAATATTGTTAAAGCTGCGAGACCTCGCACTATTGATGATGCGGTAGAATTAGCCAATACTCTAACCGATGAACTGGTGCGCACAAGAGATGAAGATAGGAAAAAGGAATTAGCTCAGAAAATTACCCAAGGATTTCGTGTGGGTAATAATAATAGCTTCAAGAGAAAAGGAACAGGGCAATCTACAGCTCCGTCATTCTGCAGGAAATGCAAAAAGAAACATTATGGAAGATGCGATATCACTTGCAATTTTTGCAAGGGTATAGAACATCGTGAAGAAAACTGCAAAAAGAAAACCGTAATCTGTTTTAACTGTGGAGAAGCGGGGCATTATAAAACAGAATGTCCTAAATTGGTCAAACCAGTAGATAACAAACCCAAGGCGACCGAAGGAACCACAAAGAAGAATGCCAGAGCATTTCAGTTGACCACTCAAGAAGCAGAACTCATTCCAGAGGTGATAGCGGGTACGTTCTTAGTTCACAACGTGTACGCCAAAGTATTATTTGACTCTGGTGCAAACCAAAGTTTTATCAATACTTCATTCTGTCAAGCTCTTAGTTTACCTTTAACCAAAATTAGGCAGATTTTTACAGTTGAAACAGCAGACGGAAATTCAGTTAAAATAGATAAAGTTTTGCAAGAAGGAAACATAGAACTTTTAGGACATAAATTCTCTGCAAAATTATTGCCAATGAAATTAGCTGAATTTGATGTTATATTAGGAATGGACTGGTTAGTAGCCAACCATGCTAGAATCCTTTGTGATCAGAATTCCATAGAAATTCAATCACCCACCGGAGAAATGATTAGGATTACAGGAAATAAACCACGTAAGCCCATGAAGTTCATATCAGTAATGAAAGTTGCTAATTATGAACGAAAACAAGGAATAGTGTATATGATTTCAGTAATCATTAGCACTAAGGGAAAAGATCTTAAGGAAATACCAGTAGTCTCAGAATATCCTAATGTATTTCCAGAAGATTTACCGGGATTACCTCCAGATAGGGAAGTAGAATTTAGGATTCATCTAATTCCAGGAACTACACCGATAGCCAAGGCACCTTATCGGTTAGCACCCACAGAAATGTTAGAACTGAAACAGCAATTAGATGAATTATTAAGTAAAGGATTCATACAACCTAGCTCATCCCCTTGGGGAGCGCCAGTGTTGTTTGTAAAGAAAAAGGATGGTTCAATGAGAATGTGTATCGATTATAGAGAATTGAATAAGGTTACAATTAAGAATCGATATCCATTACCTAGGATTGATGATCTTTTTGATCAACTTCAGGGGGCTAGATATTTTTCTAAGATAGATTTACGCTCCGGATACCATCAATTGAAGGTACAAGAAGAAGACATACCTAAAACTGCTTTCAGAACTAGGTATGGTCATTACAAGTTTACAGTCATGCCCTTTGGATTAACAAATGCGCCTGCAGCATTTATGGACATGATGAATAGGATCTGTAAACCGTACTTGGATAAATTTGTAATTGTCTTCATAGACGATATACTTATTTATTCCAAAAGTCAGACAGAGCATTGTGAACATCTTCATGCACTCTTAACTTTGTTAAGAAAAGAAAAGTTGTACGCCAAATTCTCGAAATGTGAATTTTGGCTAAAGGAAGTGCAATTTTTAGGACACATGGTAAATCATGAAGGTATTCATGTAGATCCTGTTAAAATAGAGGCAATTACCAAATGGAAGGTTCCACAAACAGCAATGGAAATTAGAAGTTTTATAGGATTAGCTGGGTATTATAGACGGTTTATTAAGGATTTTTCCAAGATAGCTGTACCATTAACTAAGCTAACCTGTAAAGCCACTAAGTTTGAATGGGGACCCAAACAAGAAGAAGCTTTTAAGATTCTGAAACAGAAATTAACCCATGCACCAATCTTAGCCTTACCAGAAGGAACTGAAGATTTTGAAGTATATTGTGATGCTTCAAAACTAGGATTTGGATGTGTGCTTATGCAACGCAAGAAGGTAATTGCGTATGCATCAAGGCAATTAAAAAAGCACGAAGAAAACTATACGACTCATGATTTGGAATTAGGAGCCGTAATTTTTGCCCTTAAGATTTGGAGACATTATCTTTACGGAAGTAAATTTACTGTCTACACAGACCACAAAAGTTTAAAATATATATTTGGGCAAAAAGAGTTAAACATGAGGCAAAGGAGATGGATGGAAATCTTAAGCGACTACGACTGTGATATTCAATATCATGAAGGAAAGGCGAATGTAGTTGCAGATGCCTTAAGTCGTAAGTATTATGAGAAACAACGACGGGTTCGTGCTCTCAGATTAAATCTACAAATAGATTTAATGGAACAATTGAAGAATGTTCAAACTACAGCAATCAAGGATGATGCTGAAGGAATGAAAGGACGAATCAAGGAATTAGAACAAGGAGCAGATGGAATTTGGAGATTCCACAAAAATAGAATTTGGGTACCTAAACAGGGAGACTTAAGACCTAAGATTTTAGAAGAAGCTCATAAATCTAGGTATACGATACACCCAGGAAACAATAAGATGTACCAAGATTTAAGAAAGAACTTTTGGTGGATAGGAATGAAAAAGGACATAGCCAGCTATGTTTCTAAATGTCTTACTTGTTCACAAGTTAAGGCAGAACATCAGAAACCTTCAGGATTACTACAACAATTAGAAATGACAGTATGGAAATGGGAACTTATAACAATGGATTTTGTTACTAAGTTACCCAAAACCAGAAAAGGTAATGATGCGATTTGGATAATTGTGGATCGATTAACCAAATCTGCTCACTTTCTACCTATGAAAGAAACCTTTAGCATGGAAAGACTGGCTAAATTGTATGTAGATGAAGTTGTATCCTTACATGGAGTTCCACTCTCCATTGTTTCGGATAGGGATAGTCGTTTTACTTCCCATTTCTGGAAAAGTTTCCAGCAAGCTATGGGAACTCGACTAAATTTGAGCACTGCATATCATCCCCAAACAGATGGGCAAAGTGAAAGAACGATCCAAACTCTAGAAGACATGCTCCGAGCATGTGTAATAGACTTTGGTGGAAGTTGGGATGATCATTTACCATTAATTGAATTCTCCTATAACAATAGTTATCACTCAAGCATTGATACTGCTCCATTTGAAGCATTATATGGAAGAAAGTGTAGAACTCCAGTTTGTTGGGCAGAAATAGGAGAAAGTCAATTATCAGGTCCTGAAATAGTGCAAGAAACAACTGATAAGGTAACTCAAATCAAAGAAAGGCTGAAGACGGCTCGAGATCGCCAGAAGAGTTATGCAGACAATAGAAGCAAGCCGCTAGAATTCCAAGTTGGAGACAAAGTATTATTGAAAGTTTCTCCTTGGAAAGGAGTTGTTAGATTTGGTAAGAAAGGAAAGCTAAGTCCAAGATACGTAGGACCATTTCCAGTGATCCAACGTATAGGACCAGTAGCTTATCGTTTACAGCTACCAGAAGAATTAGCTGGAGTACATGATGTATTTCATGTATCCAATCTAAAGAAATGTTTAGCAGATGAATCTCTGGTAGTACCTCTTCAAGACATAGAGGTAAACGACAAGTTAAAATTTGTGGAAAAACCTATTCAGATAGAAGACAGAAAAGTGAAGTTTCTCAAGCACAAACGACTAGTGTTAGTAAAAGTAAAGTGGGATTCAAGGAGAGGACCTGAATAAACTTGGGAGCTGGAATCAGAAATGAAGAGAAAGTATCCTCAATTATTCCAGTAAATCTCGAGGACGAGATTTTTATTAAGGTGGGGAGAATGTAACAACTCTAATCAAAAGTCATAATTATTAAATTAATTAGTCTAAAAGGAAACCCTAATTGAGACACCCAAGTGATTCTGGACAAACCCTAAAATTTTCATAATTTTCAGAATCAGGATTAGGGCCCCTAAAACTCAGGGGGGGTTAAACCCTATGGACGATTATCCATCTAAAACGTTGGCAGCAAGTAAATTTCGAAAATTATCAACTCAGCAAGGCTAGTGCCAACCGTGGCATCCCTAGGCCTAAAAGTAGGTCTTACGCGGGCCGCGTAATGTTAAGCTTAAATCTCACGCGGGCCGCGTAAGGGTCAAAAGTTACCTATAAATAGAGGGCAGTGGGACTTGAATTCTGAAAGAAAAACGACGTAAAAATTCGAAATATTCACTGAGATACGAACAGTATACTCTCAATTCACACACGGGTCTCGAAATTCTGCTGCAAAACAGGGTATTAGCACAATCGCTGCTACGATTCATTTTCCGACGATCAATATATCCAATGAATGTTTAAGTGCCGCCCACATTAGGGTTATACTTTATCGTTCGTCATTAATTTGACGGATCATCGTTAATTCGATGGATAAATGTATTATACTTTGTCGTTCGTCATTAATTTGACGGATCATCGTTAATTCGATGGATGAAGTATTGCAATTTGTCATTCATTGTGAGAATTTGATCTCGTGAGTTATCGTAATTGCTGGATTGATTACTAACCCAGTTTTGTGTATATTGTTATTTAAATTAGGTTAACAAGGCTAAATCATAGACTAAACTCTGTCCGTATTAAATCAGCAATGTGAGTCATTCTCTCTTTTTATCAAATCTATTTACAAAATCATATTTATTTTCAAAGTTATAATTACGGGGATTAAGTTTATGTAATCACCATATTACAGCCGGTATGTGGGGTTTTGTATACATTACTTGATAATCGTCACCATTGGGGCAGCCAATGGGGGATATGACCATAGTCACAGACACCATTGGACGAATGGGCCAATGGGTCGAGTGACAAAGTACTGTGGGTAATTGGTTTGATATCAGAAACATTGCAATCTTTCTTAATATTGTAAATTATAACAAATGTGTCATTTTAGTAAATAGAATGATTCACTCAGTATTTCCCGCTGACAAAACCTTTTTCAAACATGTTTCAGGTGATCTGTTGTAATTCAGGAAAAAGTGCTGGGGAGCATTTCAAGCTTAAGATAGTGGCTCATTATAAAAATAAAGAAATAAGTTTTGTAACATAACGATTTTATAGTAAAATCATACTATTGTAAATTATCGGGGTTTTATCCCGAATTGTGAAATAAAATAATCGGGGAAAATTTTAGCTTTAAACGATCCTGATGAAAACTTCCGCTGTTAAACTTAATCAATTAAATACCGCAATATTTCTGTCCCGCGGCTCCTGAAACGGGTCAAACCGGGTCGGGGGCCGTGACAACAACCATGCCTATGACCATGTTTATTTGACCATTATCCAGATTCACATTTGTTCGACCAAACACGGCCAACAATGACGCAAATACCCCACATTGTTCGACCAAACATGTCCAACAATGCAAAGGAACGAGGTAACCGCAAAGGACGTGCGGTTACTTGAGAGCTAACTGGAAGAACATGAACACCCCACAAAATAGGGATCATCGTTGCATGTCCAGTTGATAAACATAAAGCGAGAGCAAGGCACTTACAGCATTGCATCAGCTACCGCAGAGGTTAGAACTAGAGTTGCGGTCGCGGACATCTTCGGTCACCGTCTCAAAGGTTGGTTCGAAACCCATGGACATCTTCAGTCATGATCTCAGAGGTTGGTTCGACACACCAACAGGTGGCAACCAACCCTGATGACATCAGAAAAAGGTAGACCATACTACCGGATCAAAATCCTCGGCTGAGAATTCCGCATCATACGGAACTTGCTCACCGGTACGGAAGAGACGTCACACGACTCTACCAGATCCCTAGCTTGAATTTCTAGAAGCAGGAGCCATCTACATGGCCTAGAATCTTCTCCAAACTACGAACTACCTTCTAGACACCATAGTCCAGTACTCCTCCCACATGCAACTTGCATGAGGAAGCAACACTAGACTGGGGGACTTGAAGGGGTATGGTCCCAGATTTCGCGTCAGCATGACCGCGAGTGACCATTACCCTTATCAAAAACCCCCACAAGCAAGGACTTATCTGTGTCCATGCGGGCACGCGTGAACACAGCTGTCGAATCCAATCGGTCAAGCGATGGAAGAAGACATACCTTGTGTATGAAAACGGGTGTACGCATAGCGATGCGGCCTAGCACCGCATCCTATGAACACTTTCGTCACGACAAGGGATCTGGACAACAGCAACAGTCACCATAAGCGGTGATGCGGCCTAGCACAGCATCCCGCAGCCTTCGCCAGAGTGGGAACGTGGAAACAACTACGGTTACCACAGGCAGCGATGCGGCGCCGCATTGCATCCTGCCCACGTGGCAAGTGGGACTGACACCACAGAGCAAGTGGCACCAATGCCAGTCGCATGTCAGCCCTCACGTAAGCAACAGACTGACGCTGCAGTAGGACGTGGCTTCATCTCCACAACCGACAAGCCTGACACACCTGCGTAAGGGCGGCATGTCGTCAGTCTGTCCACTCAACCACCTCCTTCACTCGTCGGCTATAAATACCCATCCCAAACCAGGTTTGAGGTATCTCTTCACAACTCTCTCACTACTACTACTATCACACACTTTGCTTCTCAAGCAAATTACTGATTCTCACGCCGGAGAGTGGTAACAAGGAGCACCCCCCACCTCTTCCTCCTTGTTACGAGTCACGGTGTGTTTTCCTTGTGCAGGAGACAGCCCAGCTGACGGTCCAGCCACCGATCCTCGGAAAGAAGGGAATAACCCTACGACGAGACCAGTGAATTAACCTCCCCTGGTTAACCACTGTTTCATCAGTGATGGAATGTGATAATGGATGTGTCGAATCTTCAAGAATCTCCCAAAAAATGACAAAATTGCCTAGCAAAACCCCCCAATTCGTATGTGTCTAGCCTCACATGAATAACACTTTTTCTTAGTCAAAAAGGGCATTTTTACGATTTTGTAACTGATGAGGGACGCATTATGTGTCCTTATGGACACATTATGTGTCCCGGCACTGAAATCTACACTTTCATGTGCCCTCTATTGTGTCCCGAATCAAGTAACTTGCGTTCTCATCCCATGTTTTCTCCTTTCTTCTCAAAACCACTCTTGATCACTTCCATATGCTTCCATGTGCTTCCCATTTCTCAGTTAGCTACCAAAATGCATTTATTTAAGCTCCGGTAAGCTCCTAAATGCATGATTTCCTTGTCACCTTCATTCCAAAGCTCCTAAAGCTTCCAAAATACACCTTAAACCTATCAAGTCCTGCAAAATACAAACCATCTCAAAGTAGGGTATTCAAAACCTCAATTTCACACAAGTTGATATAATTAAACACATTAAGCTTTGGAAATTTACCAACCCATCACATCCCCACACTTATCATTTGCTTGCCCTTAAGCAAATCTGTTTTTCACTTTCACGTGAGTCGAACGAGAAACACACGCCCCATTCCTGAGACTAAGGTTAAGGTCTGATGTCATACCTGGTTCAAACTTTTTACAATTTTCAACATATTTAGCAATAAATGATTAATCATATAAAAATGGTTATCCAAGATTAACCCGCCCTTGAAACTCACAAATCATACATATACCTCATAATGTTCACTCCACTCGGTTTACAAATTGGCTAATTTTAATGATGTATTAGCACCTTTTTAAAGTAATCACTCAAAACCGAATAGAACACGTACCCACATAGGCTTGCAACTCAATCATCTCCACCACCGAACACGAATACTAAGCACAAGTCAAAAGGTCTTTGAAGGGTTGTAATGGGGCTAGGCGAAGGGTATGGAATAGGATATTTTTAAAGTGGCTAAGGTGATGAAACTCGATTTTTATTACAAAATCACTATGCTAAACACAACTATCTACGACATCGAGCTAGAAGGCAACACTTTTCGCCTTTTATTCAACAAACTAAAACACATATTTTTGTATTTTTCTCAACAACTTTTCTCTTCTTTTTTTTTCTTTCTATTTTTTTTTCACAAATAAATAAATAAATAAATAAATCACAACTATACGAACATATACTCCTATAATCGAATTTTCATCACACGGGCTTAAAAATAAAAGGTTTACGGTTATGGGCTAATTGGGTTGGTCAAACGAAAGGTTTAGGCTCAAAGTGGCCGACTAGGGGATTTATTTGGGTAAAGATAGATAAATGGTTTTAAAGGAAAAGGTTCACCTAATGCCTTAATCATTCTCGTGCTTGTATTCGGTCTATGGTCTCAAACGTATCAAAAATCACAAGTTCTACAATACGTGACTAATGGTCCACTCAAATAAAGAAACATAAATATGTAATTCTATGATGTAAGAATGGCTCAAAACCTCACATATAAAGGGTATGGTATGTGACATGCATGATATGTTAGTTTCTCAGGCGAATTATTCCCAAATAACCACCTGCTAAATACCCGTCATGCTATTAATTTCAACTTGACAATGACAAAAGACCAAATGGGTTGTGTCATCCCTCGTTGACTTAGTTACTTGTGTTTTTAAGATCGCTTCAAGCAAAGACATTTTGAAAAATTTTTGAAATTTTTCCCCATCCCCACACTTGAGGTAAACATTGTCCTCAATGTGTAGTGTTTAAATGAACGGGTCAAAAATCGAAAAACTTTTACTCCCCCATCCCCACACTTGAGGTAAACATTGTCCTCAATGTGTAAGAACTAGAGTTTTTTTAAATCGCACAAGGGATGTGACACGGCTAACCTTCCCCAAAATTTCACCCCGGAAAATAAAATACAAATTACACTCCACTTATTTGCTAACTAAAAATCAAAGGTAAAAGGAAACATATGCACTTGATTTTTGAGCTCATTCCTCATGTGCTCTTCATCTTTCAACAAAGTGGTCGTCTCACGAACATGGTGTACCTACAAATCTCAACCCTTGTGTAGAAGCATGCTTCTCACAACCATCAAAGTTTGTTAGTTACCTAGTTCTACCACTTTTATGAAAACATTACCAAGCCATACGTTGTTTCACTTTGATTTATGTGGAAAAATAATGTACAATAACAACAAACCTAACTCACTTTCGTAGGAATCAAGGTTGCATTTAGCTTATGCAACAAGCCCTTTTAAACCTCTCGATAGCTCGGGAGGGCGAGTAGGTCTCATGAGGGTTATATAGGGAACACACCCATAATGTTCATTTAACAACTAAAATAAAATAAAACGAATAATAATACAAACTCTACAACAATCATACCTGATTTGCCTCTCATGGTGGTCCAGTTCACATTTGCCTACCGAGTTTCCAACATACGCTTGGTAGTTGGCATGCCGAATCCACTCTCTCTTTATTCTATCCGGCATGCGTACTTTACAACCTTGGGGTCGCTTCTTACTGAACTGACCAATGTCTTGCAACTCCACCCTTCGAATCCTTATACCCGAACCTTCATCCCCAACTTTGTTGGTTGGAATGATGATTACGGGAGAAGGATCGATGTGAACGTGGGATTCTTTCGGATCTGATTCGTATCGCGGTGTCATGTCTTCCGCTCGGTTCAAACATTCATTTTCTTGCTCTGGAAGGTCTATAACCTCTTCCACCACATTACCATCCACCATTGTACCATTAGCCAAAACCTCTCGCTCGCGTTTAATTTGGGCTATTTCCTCGGTTAGTTGACCAACCTGAATAACCAAAGCCTCAAATGATTTGTCCCTCAGCTCGTCTTTCTTTTTCATTTCTATCATCATGTCCATGATTGCATCGAGCTTAGAGTGTAATGAATCTTGAGGCTCCTCGTATGTCGGCTGAGGGGAGTCATGATAATAGTCATCATACTCCTCATGGTAACATGGGAAATGTGGCAAGTCGGGTTCATAGTTGTTGTAACCCCTCTCTTGCTCATAATGGTAATCAATCTCCGGATAGTAGTAGTCTTGATAAGTTGGTGGTGGTGGTGGTCTAGCGTATGGATAATGTGAAGATGGATCATTGAAATCTTCATAATCCACCCTCCTATATTCATACAATCCGCTAAGGTAGTCTTCCCGATCCTTGTATGCTTAAACCTTCTCATTGAAAACTGAGCAATCTTCTAATAGATGCTCTCCGCTTCCGCAACACTCACACGGATCATCATCTACCCAATTCATATCGAAAGATGGTGCCTGCAAAACATGTACCTACACAAACAAGCTCGACCACCCAAAGTAAAATCACAAAAGTACAAAAAAAAAGAAAAAAAAAGAAAACTAACACTAAAATCGAACAAGCAATGAAAAACTAAGCGCACTAGCTCCCTGGAAACGCGCCATTTTGACGTGACCGGTCGTCCCGATCAGTCAAAAACCCAATTAACCTAGGTAGCTAGGGTAAGTCGAGTATCGTATCCACGAAGAGCATGTGGTCAGTATTGCACGACTTGTTTGATTTATTTAAACTATTTACAAAAATGTACAAAGTAATTATGAAGCTTGCTAATTTTCTTTAAAATTGTGTTTGAAAGGGTGAACCAACAATGTGATTCCAATTGGTTTGTAGAAAATGATTTAATGATGTTATTTGGAATGACGAATATCAAAACGGTAATTAAAATGGATTTGTGAATACTATTTAGAAAATAATCACACCCGGGTTTTGGATTATTAAGTATCTAGAGCTATCCAACATGAATGGTTTGATTATGTTATGAACACCAATGACTTCTTGAGTTTGTTAATTTGAAATCCTAATCTTAGACATCAATAATCGTCTATCATATGCAACCGGTGCAAGATAACCATCACAATATGAGACAATAGTATGCTTTATTAATCAAGAACAAAAACCAAACCCTAGCATAAATCACAACTTAATGGTAGCAATCATCTCTCAACGTCAATGTTGCAAGAAAACTTAACAATTTCGAGTTCAAAGCAATACCAACAAATGATTCACACAATTTCAATCAAAGATTAACAATGTTTGTATCAAACCAAAACATGAAAAACAAGCCATAGAAACTCACAATCTTTCACCCGGGGATGATCTTGGGGAAATTATCCACCCATGGTTTATGATCGATCTTCAAACCGTGATGGAATGTGATAATGGATGGGTTGAATCTTCAAGAATCTCCCAAAAAACTGCCAAAATCGCCTTGCAAAACCCCCCAATTCGTATGTGTCTAGCCTCACATGAATGATACTTTTTCTTAGTCAAAAAGGGCATTTTTACGATTTTGTAACTGATGAGGGATGCATTATGTGTCCTCAGGGACACATTATGTTTCCCTGCTCTGAAATCCACACTTTCATGTGCCCTCTATTGCGTCCCAAATCAAGTAACTTGTGTTCTCATCCCATGTTTTCTCCTTTCTTCTCAAAACCACTCTTGATCACTTCCATATGCTTCCATGTGCTTCCCATTTCTCAGTTAGCTACCGAAATGCACTTATTTAAGCTCCGGTAAGCTCCTAAATGCATGATTTCCTTATCACCTTCATTCCAAAGCTCGTAAAGATTCCAAAATACACCTTAAACCTATCAAGGCCTGCAAAATACAAACCATCTCTAAGTAGGTATTCAAAACCTCAATTTCACACAAGTTGATATAATTAAACACGTTAAGCTTTGGAAATTTACCAACCCATCAATGGGTCAAACTCTCATTGAGGATATAAGGTTCGACGAGAGTTAATCGAGTCATGGGTGGGCTTTGGATTACCTAAAGTGAGGTATATCAAGCGAATTGAAATTTAGATATTATGTTCTTACATACATAATGAAATTAAAATGGAATACGGGTTAAAAGAGTATTCTTGTTCAAAACAAGCTTTCAAAATGTCTTTAGTGATTAAAAGACTAAAGTTGACCAAAACGCCCTCGAATGATAAACCGGGCAAACGACCCTTAAGGGTAGTTTAAATATGAATTCTATAATTCGGTCGATCCTTACGATAGTATAAAATGGAAGGCTTAAACCATTATGGCTTAAAACTATACAATGGGTCATTTTCGTAAAATCTCTAATTTGGGGGTAGAATGAGAATATAACGATTCTTCCCATTCACGATCCACCACATTTGAAGTTGTAAAGATATATAAATGAAAATCATAAGCGGGAACGCAAACTATAAATAAATGGACTCGGTTAAAGAGTAATGATTGAAAGGTTTGGAATTTTTAAAAAGAATTCGGACTAATCAAAGTTCGACCTTTGAAAGGTCGAACAGGTCAATTGGCATAACCGCGAACCGGATAATGGTCGCATAAAACGCAAGAATAATACCCAGGGTTATGGGGTATAGTCGTAAAAATAATGTTCTTGCAAAATGACTGTGAGATCGTTTGCTTAAACATGCAAACGGGTCAATTATTTAAAATACATATATATATATATATATATATATATATATATATATACAGAGGGTGAGGTTCCTCTACAAAGTGTGTTTTTCCTAGAAAGTGTAGGAAGTGTTTTGGACCATTGGATGGGTATTGATGGAGGACAAAAAAAGTCATTTGGCGGGATTTAAAAATAGCAAGTAACTATCATTCAATAAAACCACTCCTTAAGTTTTGGAAACTTCTCCCTTTTTCTCATCTCTGTTTCTCTCTCTCTCACACACACACACACACACACACACTTATCATCTTCTATACTTAAAAAAACAAGTTTAATGATTCCTCTTTCAAGTTGTTCATCGTGGGATCATACACTGGTGTGTTTTATATTGTGTCTAATTGAATCAGAAACAAGTGTGTTTTATATTGTGTATTTCAGGCACTGATGTCTATATCAAGTCAGACACTGGTGTGTTTTATGTTGTTTATTTTAGATACTGGTGTGTTTTATGTGTGAGGGGCGTGTTTAATTGTGGTAACTGATATAACACAATGTAAAGTAGCCAAAAAACTAATAAGACAGAACGTCAAGAAATAATGAATGTGTTTTATGTATCGAAATGTGTGAGAGGTGTGTTTAATTGTGAAAATTGATATAACACAATGTGTAACACCCCGTGTTTTCACTAGTCAAAGTCAAGGTCAAAGTCAACGACCGATTTCGCGCAACTTGACTAGTAGTAGATTTCTTTTATTGTAACTATTATGTGGAGTAAGTGTCTATAAATGCAATAAATCGACGTATATTAATCGCTTTTCAATCGACCTACGACTGTGAACTATAGGAAGTAACAATGCGATAAAGTTAATTAATCAATAATCAAGCTATGCTAATCAAATCGATAACAAATCGCAACTCGGGCTACGTATTTTTACGTGTGTGTGCCTTACGTGTTACCTGTGCATATTTATTTATGTTGTGTTGTGATAATCAAGCGAACTCAATCGAAACTCAAAATCTAACTCGAAATGCAATCGAACTCGAATCGTAAACGAATTTTGGTAATTGGTGGAGAAGAGATTATGCGAGATATGAAGTAGTTTGGACTGAAAGTAATTTGACTAGGAAACCCTATCGTATCGAACCGCTCGCAATCGAAATCGAAATGCCACAAATCGTCGCGTCAAACATCCGAACCAGGTGCCATCCAGCCGGATAGCCATCCGACCGGATAGCCACCTTGTGACAGGTTAAGGGTCACCCGACCAGGATGTCATCCGACCGGATTGCCATCCGGGCGGTGAGTCATCCGATCGGATCACACTTTCCTCTTTGGGAATCCTATAAATACCTCTGTCATTGTCATTCTTTCCACTTTTGGAAACCCTCTATCCGAACAACTCGTGTTCCTCACCTTTTCTTCGATTTCTCTCAATCCAGGTAAGATCCCGTCCTAAATCTTGTACTTTCTTAATCTACACGCACTCCTACACCTTTCGATCTTTTAAATCTTAACTTTTAACCATGAAATCACTGGATTTCGGGTGTTCTAGGATGATGTCATCATGTGTTCTTCAAGAACTTCATGTTTTGACCTCAATCCACCAAGAACAACTGGGATCTAACCGATTTCCACAAAGATCTGGTAAAGATCTCGATACAAGAGTGGTGAAAAGGACTGTAAGATGGTTTCTAACTTTCTTTCAACTCTTTTACACTTAAACCACTCAAAAACTGGTAGAATCGGGTTCTGATCTAGTCTAGTGCTCATCCTTAGTGTTTCACTGGTTCAGATCTGGAATCCGCCTACGAGACCACCGACTTCGGGTCAAACAAGAACAACCGTCTAGAGCCGGTAACTGACCGAGCTAGGGTGATTCCTGGTCTGTTTAGTCCTCTGGGTCAAAATGGGGGTTCTGTTGGTTGACACGTTGTCAAAGCGTCTCGAAACAACGACAAACCATCAAAACAACCAAGTGTAGGACGATAGGAACAATCCGAACGGATTACCGTCCGACCGGATTGCTGTCCGATCGGATAGGTCATCCGAACGGATCACACTTGGGTCCCACTTTAAACAACCTTAAGTGAAGTTTGAGTATTGAACAAATTGTGATCCGATCGGACGACCATCTGATTGGATTACTCTTCGGATCATGAGATACTAAGACTTAAACAATTTTCAACATGATCATTAACAGAGCTGCCACCCGATCGGATGGTCATCCGATCGAGTGACACTTCTCTTTAAGAGCTTGCCTTCACTAAGAACTCTCACCATTCAATTACCGTCCGACCGGACCACCGTCCGAACGGATTGTCATCCGCACGACCCACCATCCGATCGAACGACTTGAAAGATAGAGATACTTCAATGTTTTCAAAATACTACAACGAAAACTTCAAAAGTCAAGCCATCATACACAAGCACATCTTTCCTCATAGGAAGAAACAATCCACTCGAATAGTCACCCGTTCGGATAAGCTATCCGACCGGATGACCATCCGAACGGATTACCATCCACACGGATTGCTGTTCGCTCGGATGACCATCCGAACGGACTACTATCCGATCCACTCTTACTTGTAACGTTTTACGTATCCCTTATCGTTATGCTATCGAATCTATTCAGGCAAACCTTACTCGTTAAGCGCTCCCTTCAATCCATTAATCGCTGTGAGTATACTCGATCCCTTTTTGCTTTATGCAATTTTGGGTGTTACATACGTTACGAATATTCAAACTACAACAATCACACTACTCAATACTATTTGAACGCTAACCGCTAATGCATGTTATACGTGGCTTATGAATGCTTGTTTGTTATGTTTACACATGGAATGCTGTCTACCTGCCTTAGCAACGATAGTACTATAGTTTGGACTCAGCACCCGTTCACACGGGGGTTGTTAAGGACCATTACTTGCATGGATTACGGTGGTAATCATGTATTGCGAACTGCCTCGGGCAGTCAACCCGCAGTCATTGGTATCGATGGATCTATGTTGATAACTAACGTGCTTCAATTCACTATGTGTACGTGCTGGTTTTGCGTAAACGAATTCGAACTCTATATGCTATTATCAAACTTGTATGCTCACCTTTACACTTTATGTATTGACTTTATTTTAACGTATGTGACAGGTGCTTAGGAAGTTTACATGCTTAGCATGCTGTGAACTTGAGGCTAGGAAAGGTCTAGGATGCTCTCTGTGTTGTGATGAAATCGAAGCTAGGAAAGGAGGTCCTAGAAACCAATAAATAAACTATTTATGTTTAAATCTGAGTTGTCGAAACAGAATATTTGCCTAGATTTTGTCTGTAATAATTATTTTACTGTTTGAGATACGGTATGGGACGTATTATTTAAATTGAATAGTATTGATAATTGTTATGGAAACTTCTGGACAATCTGTTTCGCTCAGTGCCATGCCCCGATGATTCCGTCATCGGTTGGGGTGTGACACAATGCGAAGAAAACCATCAACTGATAAAACACAATGTCAAGAAATATTTAATGTGTTTTACGTTTCGAACTTCGGATGAATCAATCGTGGATATGAAGGATGTAACTGCCGATTTTGAATAGTTAATAGATATATAGTTGCCATAAAAATAGCATTTTATTGTTTAAAAGATGTATCTTCCAAAAATAGAATTAATTATTGAATTACCTTTATGCCCTTTAATACAAAAACCCTAGATGCCACATGTCACTCTTAGAACACTTCCTACACTTTGTAGGAAAAGTGGACTTTGTAGCCAACTCCCACCCTATATATATAAATATATATATATATATTGAAATCAATTGCGTAAAACAAATTTTTGTGAATCTGGATCATGGGTTCACAAGTTAGAAATGTGGGCAAATGTTTCACGATCAATTAGAAACAAGTTTGAAGCGAAACGGATGAGTTTTCGAGAAGTTACGAAGTTTTTACGTACAAAAGGCAAAGCAGAAAGTTGTAGCTCTAAACCAGGCGCAAGGTTACGCCCCCAGGCACAAGGTTGCACCCCTGACTGATGTCATCTGTATTGCACCAGAATTGACACAAGGTTGCGCCAGACTGGTTTCTTCTTGCGCAAATAACTTGTTCTTTCTTATTGTTCGCATTCTTCAACTGCAAACTTGTGTGAAGGCTATCTAACTACGTTATATTCATTATATAACTAATGTTTGAAATGATATTGGATATATAGGTGATTTCTATGATGTTACGGATGAAGATCAAGTCTAATGAAGAACCGAACACAGTCAAGATCAAGCTTCCGCATTTTGTTTAGTCATTTTCGAAACTAAACAACGACTGTAATGCCCAGCATCCCTAAACTTTAGACACTTGGAAAGAATAGTCCCTAAACTTCTAATTAGTTGTCAATATTGGTCCCTGTAGCTTTATGGAGTTGATGTCTTGATACTTCTGGTGAAAATCTTGTTGATACTTGATGCTTGACACTATGATGCTTGATTATTTATTCTAGATGCTTGATTCTTGACGCTTAAACTATGAGACTTGGTACTTAATCTAGATACTTGACTCTTGATACTTAATCTAGACTCTTGATTCTACGGAAACTAGATTCTTTATGATTCTTGATACTTGATACTTGGACTCTTGATTCTTGATTCTTGATGCTTGAGAAACTATGATTCCTGACTCTTGAAACTTATTTGGTGCTTGACTCCTTAGACTCGTGAAAATTGATTCTTGGTTAAACGAGAGACTGGAGCCTTGTCACTGGCGGAATCTATGAAACTTGGAAACTTTTGGTTTGTAATGTAATCTAGATACTTTACCTCAACTATACGCAATGCAACGCCTAACCTAACACGTAAAAACGAATCAAAATCGGGAACGCGGAAAAGGTGGATTGGCCAGAGTGGCCATCCTATAGGATGCCCACCCGATCGGATGACCACCCGATAGGATGATCACCCGATCGGGTGACCACTCGAACGACCAGCCACCCAATCCACCTTGCACCGCCCTAATGCACTCTCACCCTATAAATAGACCTGTCACATCACCATTTTGAATGATGTGACAGCTCTGCTCGACTCAGACTCACAAACGCCTTTCTCCTCCATTTTCTTGCTGATTTCGGTACGTTTTAGGCTAGATTCTTGTACTTTCTAGATCTACACATCATCCTCTACGTGATTCTCACTTGAAATCACACTTTTCTCCGTGAAATCTCTCAGATCTGAGTCCTTGAGGGTGATGTCATCATGGAGTTTTGTACAAACTGCCAAGTGACGTCATTCTGAGCAAGATCTAGCTCAAATCTAAGATGTTTCATGCGTTTTCACACTAAACCTAAGCTAAATCTAGATTTTTTCCTATAAAACTTGAGTATCTTCGTCTTTTTCTCAAACTTTTATTTTATTCGGTGGAAATCGGGTCTAAACTAACTGTAGATCTGATGAACAGTCTAGAGTTGGTATTGATCTGGGTTCTTACCGGTAAAAGACGAGCATGGCAACAGATCCCGACGTAAACCCATTAGAAACAAACGACTGATTGAACAAGGGTGATTCCCACTCAATCGTAGTTTTGAGTGCTAAAGGGTTTTACCGTTGTCTCGATACGTGTCGTGCCGTCACCGTTAATCCAGAAACTTAGAAATTTAACAAACATGTTAAACGAGAACAAGGGTCGCCCGATCGAGTGGCAACCCGATCAGACAGCCGTCCGATCGGACAACCACCCTATCAGGTGACGCTTGCCTTAGTCTTGAAACATTCACACACTTGGTAAACAATCAAAACTTTGAAGCCTGATCGAATGGCAACCCGATCGGACAGCTGTCCGATCGAGCAGTCATCCGATTGGGAGGACCAGAATACCTACACTCGGATCAAGTGGCAACCCGATCGGATAGCCATCCGATCGGGCAGCCATCTGCCTACTCTTGTACGAATGTCATCCGATCGACTGGTAATCTGATCGGACAACCATCCGATCCAATGACCCATTGACACTTTGAGCAACCTCGTTACTCTGCTCGACTCTTATCCTATTGTAATCTAATCAGGCTAGTCCTACAAAGAGCTCCCTTTGATCCAATAGCAGTTTATATTGTTAAGCAATCGCTGTGAGTATACTCGATCCCCTTTTACTTTAAACTTTTGGGGTGTAAAATGTATTCTATGAAACTTAAACTTGAATCATTGAAACTTATACTCTATCCTATGTGAAACTTGTGATTCTTGATTCTTGACTCTTTGTGCTATATGACATTTAACCCAGAGTGTGTAGTTCCGCCTTAAGAATAGTAGCGCTATAGGAGATGCACCTCTCCCATTATTCTCGAGGGGGTATTGTTAGGAGGATTCTAGTTTACCTTGAGTCTTGGGTAAACACTAAAGCATCGGGATACTTGGGCTATCACTGCGTGGACTGCGACACTAGCACGGCTGAAACTATTTTATTGTTTACACTATGGAAACGAGTTGTTTTAATCTATTATTCTAATATCAAACTTGTATACTCGCCAATACTTTCGTATTGATATTTTAATACATGTTGCAGGCTGATAAGATGCTTGGAAATGCATGGAATTCAGCTAGGAGATGCTTAGAAACGTCGCCTAGTTAACTTAGAATCTTTTGAACAATTTGAACAATATCCGTTTTGGTTTGTATTCGATACTTGTATTGATTGTGTTTGCTTCTAGACAAATGTTATGATGAATTTGATCTAATTTCTATTGAAACAAATAGTGTTATGGAATCTCATGAGCAATCTGAACGCTTAGTACTCGCACCCCGATGTTTCCGCCATCGGTTGGGGTGTGACAGATTGGTATCAGAGCCATAACTATAGGGAATTAGGATAAGTAGGAATACTTGCCCTAGTCTACAGTTCTAGGACTCTTGACTCTTATTTGTTGTCTAAGACTTATGTAATCTACCGTATCTGCTTCCTAGCAGCACATTTCCCTGTTAAATTTACATGCCTTTCCTAAGGCTGATACAATATACACTTGATGCTTTGGAAACGCTGTTAATCGGTGTTTGTATTTTGCACGAGATTTGCCCTCAAGTCAGGAGTGACATCCAAACCTTGATGGAAAACCTCCATATTATTCTAGTCGGTCTTATCTGCGAATGAGTACCAACGCTGTTAGGGTACGATGTTGTCAAGTTAGAGGTGAAACTCAAATCTTGATAACAAGTCCCACTCCTTGATTTTCATGTCTCGCCAAAGTCTCGTAACTTCCGATCAATTGAGTACGTGAAATGACCAAAAGGACAAATATCGTAGGCCTAACATCGATGACGTATTTGTCTGAGTAAGTCAAGACACGTTACCTCAATTTGAAAGGGGTTCGAATCACTTTGGTTAGTCACCGTTCCTCTACCCGGAACAATCCTACGTTTTATGAGCCTATCTTGCTTTTGTGTTATCTCGGTTTTATGCATGTGGTTTTAAACTCGATTCCTCGATCATTTGGTATGCTTTTAACACGAATCACACGTTGTCCGCAATCTAAAACGCAAATTCTAATCTCAGATCGAACTAAATTTATGGAGCCTTATTCTATGTGCGATCTATGTGATAATGTGATTGTAAGACATTAGACGTAACATGGCATGGAACACGAGGGAAAAGTGACGTGTCCGAAACATGGTGGATACGTCGCTGGTACTTCCTATATATAAGTGTTTCTGGCATGTTACCAACTTTCGTACCAAGTTCCATGCGAAATTTAGTGTCTGGTGAAGGATTCTAAAGCTATGGAAGGTCTATTTCTGCATTCTATGAGAAACTTATGTGAAATCGATCGTATACTCTAGTAAAATCTATGTGTAAGCTACATATGTGTGATGGAGAAACAAAATACGAAATGTAGCCTAGCACCGAAGATGAGGGGGAAAGTGGCATGTCCGAAGCGTGGTGGATACGCCGCTGGTACTTCCTATATATAAGCGTTTTTGGCATGCTACCAAACCTTCGTACCACGCGCTAAGCGAAATTCGTAGTTTTGTAGGCTCAGGTTTGAGTGATTGAATCTACCTTGTTAATCTATGTGGTTGAACCTATATGGTTAATCTATGTTTGAGAAGTGGTGAAATCGAAAGCGGTGGTTAACGAGGCATGACACCGACAACGGGACGGATGTGGCATGATTGAAGCATGGTGGATACGCCGCTGGTACTTCCTATATATAAGTGAACTTTCGTAACACGTGCCATGCGGGATTTCGTTGGTTGGGGATTGTTAGCACGAGTCTATGTGAAACTATGTGAATCTATTGAATCTATTGAATATATGGGAATCTAATGGAACTGTCGAAATCTATTGGAATCTACTTGAGACTATTTGAATCTACTTGGATTAATCGGTGATTGAGTGTGGATATTGACATGTGAACATGACATCGAGTACGAGGCGGAAGTATTGCGTCCGAAGCGTGGTGGATACACCGCTGGTACTTCCTATATATAAGCGTTTCTAACATAATGCCAAGCTTCGTACAACATGCCATGTGAGGATAGTGGATTGCAGTGCGTAATGTATTGGAAACTATTGGTTTAGCCTACGTGTGTATTGTGATAAAAATGAGTGTATTGTTTGGCAATTGCGACACGTAACATGACGCCGAGTGCGGGGTGGAAGCAATGCGCCCGAAGCGTGGTGGATATGCCGCTGGTACTTCCTATATATAAGCACTTCTGACCTGTTGCCAAACTCCATACAACGCGCCATGCGAAGGTCGTGGGTTTGCGGTATCTATGAGAATCTTGTGAATCTTGAGTCTTAATCTACCGTACGTGAATCTATGTTGATCTATGTTAATTTAGACTTATACGATCCTCTTATTGGATCTTTAAAATGTATTCTCGAAAACTATCTGACACTCTCCGGAAATCCAGGGAGAAGTCTCATAAAAAGATGATGTCCTTCATGGCCGACCAGATTGCCCGAGTTGTGCCAAAGATCGTCTATGAGCTCCAAGGATCAAACACTCCTCCATCCTCTGTGGACTCAAAGGCCAAGAAGCAAAATCCTACTAAGTTCAACTATAAGCATTTCATCTCTTGCAACCCTAAGTCTTTCACGGGCAGTGATGGGGTGACTGCTATGCTCGAGTGGTTCGATAGCATCGAGGTTACCTTCATTAACAGTGAGTGCCCAGATCACTTAAAGACTAGGAGTGCAACTGGAATGTTCCAAGGCAGAGCGTTGGAGTGGTGGTCGAATGAGAGAAACATCCGTTCGAATGAAGAGGCCTATGCTCTTCCATGGCCTGAGGTGCGAGAACTCATGATGCTCGAGTTCTGCCCTCCTCATGAACAATTGAAGCTGGAAGAAGAGTTTTGGCATCTGAAACAGGTTGGCGATGATAACCTGGCTTATACTACTCATTTTAAGCAGTTGAGTCTTATCATTCCTCACTTGGTTTCGACTCCTAAGCGAATGATAACCAAGTACATCAATGGCCTACCTCCTAATATGCGTGATTCTATTGAAGCAGCCCAACTGGAAACTATTGAAGAAGTCTATCGTCTGGCAGCAAGTTTGAACAACAACCGTGTTCGTGATAAACAGCTCGCTACTCCTGCTCCCTCTAAGTCTGCAAATCAAGTTACCCAGCAGCCAGGCGGCGGCAAGAACAATGAAAGGAAATCCCAGGGTTCTGGATGTAATGTTATTACTCCTGCTGCAAACCCTGCTGCTAAACCTGCTCCTGCTACTGCTGCTGCTAACCCTGCTGCTCCCGAAGCTAAGAAGCAATACACTGGGCCTCATCCCAAGTGTGCAACTTGCAACTACCATCATCCTGCTGCTTCTGCATGTCGTCTGTGCACCAATTGTAATCGCTATGGCCACACGACTCCTTACTGTCATCAAGCTAACACTGCACAACAAGCTCAGCAAGCCCCAGCTCAGGCAGCTCTACCTGCACCTCCAGCACCTCTACAGAATCCTAGGCCAGTCAATGTTGTTCGTGCATGCTACAAGTGTGGAGATACTACCCACCTCCGTAACCAGTGTCCTCAGCTGAACCAGGACCAGCATCCAGCCGCTCGTGGATGAGCGTTCAACCTTAACGCGAATCAGGCTCGTAATGACAATGACGTTGTCAATGGTATGTTCCTTGTTAATAACCTTTATGCTTCGATTCTATTTGATACTGGTGTCGATAAAAGCTTTGTGTCCGTGGAATTTGAGTCTTTGATAAACTGTGCACGCTCCAAGTTACCTGAGTCGTTCTCTGTTGAAGTCGCCAATGGTAAGTCGATTCTTGTGAATTCTATCATGCGTGATTGTTCCTTGATTCTTAATGATTACGTCTTCTCTATTGATCTTATACCCATGCGATTGGATAGTTTTGATGTCATCATTGGCATGGACTGGTTGTGTAAGAACCATGCCGAGATTGTTTGTCATGAGAAACTTATTCGTCTTCCTCTTCCCTCTGGTGATACTTTGATCGTCTATGGAGACCGACCTTCAAAAGGGCTGAGGTTGATGTCCTGCACACAAGCGAGCAGAAACTTACGTAAACAGAACCCTGCCTTCCTGGCCCACATGGTGGAACAAAAAGGCAAGGGGAAGAACATAAGCGACGTTCCAGTGGTGTGTGACTTCACCGATGTCTTTCCTGGAGATCTTCCTGGTCTTCCTCCTCCCAGATCCATTGACTTTCGTATTGATCTCATACCTGGTGCGACTCATGTCGCCAGGGCTCCTTACCATCTTGCACCTTCTGAGATGCAAGAGTTATCTAGTCATCTCCAGGAGTTACTCGATAAGGGTTTTATTCGTCCAAGTACCTCCCCGTGGGGTGCTCCCGTTTTATTCGTCAAGAAGAAGGATGGTTCCTTCCGTATGTGTATCGACTATCGTGAACTTAATAAGCTTACCGTGAAGAACCGTTACCCTCTACCTCGCATCGATGATTTGTTTGACCAACTACAAGGCGCGTCCTATTTCTCTAAGATTGACCTACGTTCGGGATATCATCAACTACGTGTCCTCAAAGATGATATTCCTAAGACTGCGTTTCGTACTCGATATGGGTACTACGAGTTCGTAGTCATGCCTTTTGGCTTGACCAACGCACCTGCAGTGTTCATGGACCTTATGAACCGTGTTTGTAAACCCTATTTTGATCGTTTTGTGATAGTCTTTATTGATGATATTCTTATTTATTCTAAGTCTAAAGCTAATCATGCTCGCCATTTACGTCTTATGCTTGAACTCTTGCGTGGTGAACGTCTGTATGCTAAATTTTCTAAGTGTGAGTTTTGGATTGGTGAAGTGCAATTTCTTGGTCATATTGTTAGTAGTCAGGATATTCATGTTGACCCTTCTAAGATTGACGCAGTGAAGAATTGGTGTACGCCTAAATCCGTGTCCGAGATTCGTTCTTTCCTAGGATTGGCGGGTTATTACCGCCGATTCATCGCGGATTTTTCTAAAATCGTTGTTCCCCTTACTATGCTAACCCAAAAGGAGAAACCTTTTGTTTGGGGTCCCGAACAAGAGGAATCCTTTCAAACACTTAAGAACCTTTTGTGTAATGCTCCTGTGTCAACTCTACCCGATGGCAACGACGATTTTGTGGTATATTGTGATGCCTCGAACCGTGGATTGGGTTGTGTGCTCATGCAGCGGGACAAGGTTATTGCTTATGCCTCTCGTCAACTCAAAGTACACGAGAAAAACTATACTACTCACGATCTGGAGCTTGGTGCGGTTATTTTTGCATTGAAGATCTGGCGACACTACCTTTATGGTACTAAGTGTGTGGTCTTTACCGACCATAGGAGCCTTCAGCATATCTTTGACCAAAAAGAGCTGAACATGCGACAAAGACGTTGGGTGGAATTGCTTAACGACTATGACTGCGAAATTCGCTATCATCCTGGCAAGGCAAATGTAGTAACCGACGCCCTTAGTCGTATGACCCATTTCAAGGCTATTTGTATCTCTAGTGACCTGCATGCTTGTATTCGTGAAGCTCAGTTTTCGTCAGCAAATGAAGGAAGTCTAACTGTTGAAGTACATGGCGCTAATGTGAATCAGCTCGAAACTAAATCTGATGGTCTGCTGTATTACCTAAATCGCATCTGGGTGCCAGATCGCGATAATCTCCGTGAGCTCATTATGACTGTGGCTCACAAATCCCGTTACTCTATCCATCCAGATGCCGATAAGATGTACCAGGATCTGCGTGCGACTTATTGGTGGCCTGGCATGAAGAAGGACATTGTTGTATATGTGTCTAAGTGCCTCACTTTCTCGAAGGTAAAGGATGAACACCAGCGTCCTTCTGGACTCTTAGAACAACCCAAGATCCCAGTTTGGAAATGGGATAGTATCGCTATGGATTTTATTACTAAGCTACCCCGTACCTCTAAAGGTCACGATAGTATCTGGGTGATTATTGATCGTTTGACCAAATCCGCTCACTTTCTTCCTATTCGTGAAGATTACAGAGTGGAGAAACTTGCTCGAGTCTATAATGATGAGATTATATGCCGTCATGGCATACCTCTTGACATAATCTCGGACCGTGATGGTCGTTTTACTTCGCGTCTTTGGCAAACGTTTCAGTCTGCTATGGGTTCGTACTTGAATCTTAGCACGGCCTTTCATCTTCAGACGGATGGACAGACCGAGCGTACTATTCAAACCCTAGAGGATATGCTCTGTTCTTGTGTCATCGACTTTGGTGGTAACTAGGATGTACATTTACCATTGATAGAATTCGCGTACAACAACAACTACCATTCCAGTATTCAGATGGCTCCTTTCGAAGCTTTATATGGGCGAAAGTGCCGATCTCCTCTCAGCTGGCATGAGGTTGGGGACAAGCAGTTCACTAGCCCTGAGATTGTTCAAGAAACAACGGATAAGATTCTTCAGATCCGTGATAACTTGATCAAGGCTAGGAGCAGACAAAAGAGCTATGCTGATAATAGGCGGAAGCCTCTAGAATTTGTTGTTGGTGACCGAGTCCTACTCAAGGTATCTCCCTGGAAGGGAGTAGTTCGTTTTGGAAAGAAGGGAAAGCTTGCTCCTTGCTATGTGGGTCCTTTCGTGATACTTGAAAGGATTGGCAAGGTAGCATACAAACTCGACTTGCCACAAGAACTAAACAACGTGCACCCAGTGTTCCACGTATCTAACCTATGGAAATGCCTAGCCGAAGAGGGACTGCATGTTCCTCTTGAATACTTGAAAATAAACGAAGTTGTTCAGTTTGTGGAGAAACCGGTCGAAATCGTGGATCAAACTGTCAAGCGTCTGAGGCGCAGCAAAATTCCCATTGTTAAGGTTCGATGGGAAGGAAAGCGTGGCGCCGAATTCACTTGGGAATTGAAAAGTGATATGAAGGCCAAGTACCCGCATCTCTTCAAACAGTCTTCTTCTAAGATTTCGGGGACGAAATCTCCTAAAGGAGGGGAGACTGTAATGCCCAGCGTCCCTAAACTTTAGACACTTGGCAAGAACAGTCCCTAAACTTCTAATTAGTTGTCAATCTTGGTCCCTGTAGTTTTATGGAGTTGATGTCTTGATACTTCTGGTGAGAATCTTGTTGATACTTGATGCTTGACACTATGATGCTTGATTCTTTATTCTAGATGCTTGATTCTTGACGCTTAGACTATGAGATTTGGTACTTAATCTAGATACTTGACTCTTGATACTTAATCTAGACTCTTGATTCTTGATACTATGGAAACTAGATTCTTTATGATTCTTGATACTTGATACTTGGACTCTTGATTCTTGATTCTTGATGCTTGAGAAACTATGATTCTTGACTCTTGAAACTTATTTGGTGCTTGACTCCTTAGACTCGTGAAACTTGATTCTTGGTTAAACGAGAGACTGGAGCCTTGTCACTGGCGGAATCTATGAAACTTGGAAACTTTTGGTTTGTAATGTAATCTAGATACTTTACCTCAACAATACGCAATGCAACGCCTAACCTAACACGCAAAAACGAATCAAAATCGGGAACGTGGAAAAGGTGGATTGGCCAGAGTGGCCATCCGATCGGATGACCACCCGATCGGGTGACCACCCGATCGGGTGACCACTCGAACGACCAGCCACCCTATCCACCTTGCACCGCCCTAATTCACTCTCACCCTATAAATAGACCTGTCGCATCACCATTTTGAGTGATGTGACAGCTCTGCTCGACTCAGACGCACAAACACCTTTCTCCTCCATTTTCTTGCTGATTTCGGTATGTTTTAGGCTAGATTCTTGTACTTTCTAGATCTACACATCATCCTCGACGTGATTCTCACTTGAAATCACACTTTTCGCTGTGAAATCTCTCGGATCTGAGTCCTTGAGGGTGATGTCATCATGGAGTTTTGTACAAACTGCCAAGTGACGTCATTCTGAGCAAGATCTAGCTCAGATCTAAGATGTTTCATGCGTTTTCACACTAAACCTAAGCTAAATCTAGACTTTTTCCTATAAAACTTGAGTATCTTCATCTTTTTCTCAAACTTTTATTTTATTCGGTGGAAATCGGGTCTAAACTAACTGTAGATCTGATGAACAGTCTAGAGTTGGTATTGATCTGGGTTCTTACCGGTAAAAGACGAGCATGGCAACAGTGTCACACCCTGGCTTTGCGAAAGCGTGGTTAATTTGGTGTGACTTCTTAATACCATAGCTTAACCATAACAAAGCTATATGAAATAAAATCATGCAAGATCATCCATTCGATTAAGTTTTAAAAACCAAATACAACAACATTGTCTTAACGGATACACATCCTAACGACATAAACATTGTTCAACAAACACAACATAAGCATAGTCTAAGGACTGTGACTTGTCCAGGAAAGAGTCACATTCCCTAAACCCGGATGACCTCGTAACTAGTGCAGCGGGAAAACGTGTCATACCGCGCCAGATCCTTTAATTCCCTGAAATACATGTAAGTTGAAAAATCAACAATAATGTTGAGCGAGTTCATGTGTAAGTGAGTAAATAAACCTTTGTAAGTATGAAAATAATCCTGGTATGTAGCAAATAAGGGAATTGAGATCACCAATGGTTTGCAAGGCCATTGATATGTGTGAAGTGCAAGTAGGGAGACTCAAACCTAGCGGATTTATGCGTTGGGCACGAAGTCACCCCGAGGTCCGTTTCTAGTTTGGCCTGGGGCTGGGCTCGCTACACCCAGATAGATCTACCGCTCCTGTCCCTCGGTCCTACCATGAGGACTAATGGCCTCATGTTGCTCCTACCCACTCACATGATCTAAGTAGTAAACCTCCTTACGCTAACCATACCATGTATAAAGTACTTGTAATCAAAGTAACATGTATTTCACCCCCGTAGTTTAGAAAACTGAAAACAGTTAAGAGAAAGGGGGACATGAACTCACAGTGGTGCGTCTCTACCAAGTATGTCTCCTGATCAAGCAGCTGAGTGATGACCTACACGTACTAACTCTATTAGACGGACGGCCGTGCCTTAGCTTTAAGGTTTAAGTTTTTTGGGAAATAGTTAGACAACTATTTCGTGTTTACATTTAGTAAATACTTGGTAATCATTTTCCTTCCCAAGGATGGGGGATTTAATACATGTGTGTTCGTAATATATTATTAAGTCTCACTTAAAATATATTTTATTTCTAACTCCCAAAATATAAATATTCTTCTCAAAAATATTATATTTTCTATTACATAAATTTTCCCAAAATAATACCTTGACAAAATACGCGTTAAGTCATATTTTCTTAAAATGCGTAAGTTACGTTTTAACGATCGAGTGGTAATAATAATTACCGGTGTAACTTATATTTTTATCGTAGAGGCGTTCGTATTATTTTGGATCCGTTAACATTTGATAGTATTATTTTTACCCTAAAAATAATACTAGTATTTTCACAAAATAATCATAAACACACATCAAGTGACTTTAAGAAAATTATATATACTAAATATATATTTACCAAGTTTTATTTTGTGAAATTTCACCTCCGATGTTTTGTAATTAAAGTCGTGGCGAAATCTATAATTTGAAAACAAGTCGAAAAGTATTTCTAACACTTATAGTGAAAATATTTCTAAGTGTTAGGTTTTTGGAGAAATTTCGCCAGAGTTTCCTCTGTAACTGGAGGTGGCCACGCTCTCAAGCGTATCATTTTCTTTTATAAATCAACCCAACAATTTCCTTATTTAACCAAAACAATGTTTAAGACAACAAACTAGTTAACAAACATGTAATTCGCAAGAATCTCATGAACTTGTAGTTTTTCCAACACTATTATGTAACTCCCATTACTTTTAGCGGATCTTTATATAAAGCAACCCGATTTCGTAAAAACCTCGTTTTTAAGGAAATTCCGTCTTTACAACTTCTCGTCATCTTTTTCAAAAATAGTTATTTTGTCGAAAGTGTGTGTTACACAAGTGTTTACACACTTGTGTGTTCTAAAAATCATTCGTGTTAGTGTAAGATCCGTCTTTAGAAAACATGATTTCTTTGATACTTGGTTCTTTGAAAATACCGCTTGTAGATACGTAGATCTACTAGTTTTAAACACTATTTCACAAGCTAAATCGCTTTTACACAAGTTCATGATTCGTGTGTGGTAGAGTTTCATCCTTTAACCCTTGTTACTTCCAAAACAACCTTATGTCATGATCCATGATCATGACCAACCCGGGTTAAATTACGATCCGAGCTACCACAACATAGATCGGGTCCAAATAATCACACAAATCAATTACTACAAGATTTACACAACATATGAGCTTTTAACCATCACTTTTAGTGTTTTTAGTAGACTTTTATGCTTCATCTTGTATGTTTGCGACTTTTAACCGTTACATATCATATTAACCACTTCAAAATAGTTCGAGAGGGTGATTATAGCAACTTACTACTAGCTCGAGGCTAGGGAAGAATCTAAGCGCAAAATGAGAGGATAAAAGCAATAGAGTGAGGTCCTTCGCGTTCCGATTGCACCAAGCTTCCTCGTATGTGATCCTTAACACTTGTATGATCTTGGAATGGCTTGAAATAAACTCGAAAATTTGATGGATGGTAGAGGGGTGTTCGGCCGAAGCCTTTGAGAGAGAGAGAGGGAGTGTTCAAGTGTTGTGAGTTGTGGTGAAGGTTATGTTGTGTTAAGGGTTAAACTTATAGATAATTATCATGAGCATTAACCAATGGTTAATGTGTTATCTAGATATTAAGCACACTTATTATTATAATCAACAAATAGGACAAGGGTGTCCCCCAAGGGGACGGTTCGGTTAGGGGGGGGGGTAATCCGGGTATAGTCCGGTTGTTCAGTTGGATAGTAATCCGTTAAAGCGTTAAACAAGCTTTGAGTGTCGTTATTACCATTTTAGTGACACAACTTATTCTTCCAAAGTGTCGGGAATATTTTCCCCATGTCTTGGCACTTTATTAGTTAGCCAAATGCTGAATTATTATGTAAAGTGCTGAATTTTGTACTTAGAGTACGTTTTAGGCACATCCAGTCATTGTAACTTATTCCTAGAGACGCAGTTCTACAACCCTTGTATCCCTACACTCACCACTAGTGTAGTAAAATATTTCTGGCTCATACAGGCCTTTAGAGGCAGTGTCTGCCTGATGCTGGCTTTATCAGCATGTTCAATAGGTTATCCGTTTATAGTGCTACTGTGCTTTTTGTGCATCATGTTTGTCACTAAGGTTCAGCATGTAAATAATGTAGTGACGGTAAGTAAAGTATGATGCAGGTATATGCATGTATCAGAAATCAAGTAGCAGTTCATCAGTAATTTCAAACAAGCACAGTAATTAAGCAGTAATTAATTATTAATTAAGTCGTACGGATACCTGGTTTAGTGAGGGTTGTCACATTCTCCCCCCGTTAGAAAAATTTTGTCCCGAAATTTTAAGTTCTGCTTGTAGATGCAGGGTTCTTAGGAAATAAGTGGGGGTATTTCTCTTTCATCCGGTCCTCACGCTCCCAGGTGTATTCAGGACCATGTCTGGCATTCCAACGAACTTTGACGAGCTTGACACTGCTCCGGCGGGTCTTGTTTACTTTCCAATCCGTAACCTCAATCGGTTCTTCAACGAAATGGAGCGTGTCGTCAACATGAATCTCGTCGGTGGGAATGGCAATGGTATCTTGAGTTGGACTTTTCTTCAGGTTGGATACATGAAATGTATCGTGAACTGAATGGAGTTCAGCAGGCAAGTCCAGCTTGTATGCTACTAGTCCTATTCTTTCCAAAATTCTGAAAGGACCAATGTAGCGCGGATTTAACTTTCCACGCTTTCTGAAGCGTGCCACACCCTTCCAGGGTGAAACTTTCAATAAAACCATATCTCCTACTTGGAATTCCAAATGTTTCCGGTTTGGATCCGCATAGGCTTTCTGTCTTTCACGAGCTGCTTTGATGCGTTTTCGGATCTGCGCAATCTTGTCTGTCGTCTCTTGGACGATTTCGGGACCAGCAAGCTGTCTATCACCTGCGTCAGCCCAACATAGGGGTGATCGACACTAGCGTCCGTAAAGAGCTTCGAATGGCGCGGCACCAATACTGGTGTGGTAGCTGTTGTTGTATGAAAATTTGACCAAAGGCAAATGCTTATCCCAGCTACCGCCCAAATCCATAACACACGCTCTCAGCATGTCTTCCAAAGTCTGTATCGTCCGTTCGCTTTGACCGTCGGTCTGAGGGTGAAATGCCGTGCTCAGATTTAACTGTGAGCCAAAAGCTTCTTGGAAGGATTGCCATATCCTTGACACAAACCTTCCGTCTATATCAGAGATGATCGAGAGAGGCACTCCATGACGTGCGACGATCTCTCTCATGTAAATTTCGGCCAACTTGCTCGTATTATCCTTCTCTCTGATAGGTAAGAAGTGTGCTGACTTCGTTAATCGATCCACTATCACCCAAATAGTGTCATGGCCTCTTGGCGTTCTTGGCAACTTTGTAATAAAATCCATGGAGATTTGTTCCCATTTCCACTTGGGAATCTCGGGTTGTTGCAGAAGTCCTGAAGGCTTCTGATATTCGGCTTTAACCTTAGCGCATGTTAAACATTTGCTCACATAAACAGCAACATCGCCTTTCATCCTAGGCCACCAATAATAATCCTTGAGATCCTGGTACATCTTATCCACTCCAGGGTGGATAGAGTACCGCGACTTGTGAGCTTCATCGAAAATAACCTTCCTTAAACCTCCAAACAAAGGAACCCAAATCCTTTTCTCAAAACATAACGTTCCTTCCTTGTTTGGTACCAGTAGCTTCTCCATCCCACGGAGATATTCTTCTCCAAGGTTTCCTTCCTTGAGAGCTTCTTTCTGCGAGGCACGAATGCGCAAGGAAAGATCGGTTCGGATAATCATTTCTAAAGCCCTAACCCTTATGGGCTTGATCCTCTCCTTTCGACTTAGGGCATCGGCGACCACATTCGCCTTCCCTGGATGATACTTTATCTCGCAGTCGTAATCGTTCAGCAACTCAACCCAATGTCTTTGCCTCATATTCAGCTCCTTCTGGTTGAATATGTGTTGTAGGCTCTTGTGATCTGTAAAAATTGTACACTTTGTACCATAAAGGTAGTGTCTCCAGATCTTTAATGCAAAAACCACTGCGCCAAGCTCCAAATCATGTGTGGTATAGTTCTTTTCATGTACTTTCAGTTGACGCGATGCGTAAGCAATAACCTTTTGGCGTTGCATCAACACATAACCCAATCCTTGACGCGAAGCGTCACAGTATACCACGAAATCATTTGTACCTTCTGGTAGTGTTAAGATTGGCGCATTGCAGAGCTTATCCTTCAATATCTGGAACGCTTCTTCCTGTTTGATTCCCCAATCAAGCTTCTTATCTTTCTGCGTGAGGAGCGTCAGTGGTTGAGTGATTTTTGAAAAATCCTCAATGAATCTTCGATAATAGCCAGCCAAACCCAAGAATTGTCGAATCTCGGTTGGCGTCTTTGGCGGTTCCCAATTCTTAATCGCTTCGATCTTGGTTGGATCCACATGGATTCCATCTCCATTTACCACATGTCCAAGAAATTGGACTTCACGTAGCCAAAATTCGCACTTAGAGAACTTGGCATACAACTGTTCCTTCTTCAGCAACTCCAAAATAGCTCTTAGATGCTGTTCGTGCTCAGCCTTTGTCCTTGAATAAATCAAGATGTCGTCGATGAACACAATCACGAACTTGTCCAAGTACGGCTTGCAAACTCTATTCATCAAGTCCATGAACACTGCAGGTGCGTTTGTTAACCCAAACGACATAACTAGGAACTCGTAGTGCCCATAACGAGTTCTGAAGGCTGTCTTTGGGATACTTTCCTCTTGTATCCTTAACTGATGGTATCCAGATCGAAGATCGATCTTTGAATAAAATCTTGAGCCTTGCAGTTGGTCAAACAGATCATCAATCCTTGGCAGAGGGTATCTATTCTTGATCGTCAGCTTGTTCAACTCTCTGTAGTCGATGCACATACGAAAACTACCGTCCTTCTTCTTGACAAACAAAACTGGAGCTCCCCAAGGCGAGAAGCTTGGTCGGATAAATCCCTTGTCTAACAACTCTTGAAGTTGCGTCGACAGTTCCTGCATTTCAGACGGAGCAAGTCTATAAGGTGCCTTAGCCACAGGCGCGGCGCCTGGAACTAAGTCAATGCGGAACTCCACTTGCCTCTGAGGTGGCAGTCCAGGTAAGTCCTCTGGGAAGACTTCTGGATATTCCCTCACGACAGGGATGTCTTCTATTCTCGGCTCAGCAGCCTTCTTATCCACAATGTGTGCCAGGAAGGCAGCACATCCCTTCTGCAAACACTTTCGCGCTTTCAGGCAGCTGATAATTCTTAACGGCGTATCACGCTTCTCCCCGTGAACCACAATTGTTTCGCCATCTTCGGTTGGGATACGAACGACCTTTTCGTGACAAACTATCTCAGCCTTGTTGCCTGATAACCAATCCATTCCTACCACCACGTCGAAGCTTCCCAACTGGACTGGTAGTAGATCCAGAGCAAACTCACGCTCTCCCAATTCTATCACACAGCCTCTGACAACTTCATTGGCTTCTACTAACTTCCCATTGGCCAATTCGATTGAGTACGAAATATCTAATTTACTAGTGGCTAAACCAAGCATATTCTTAAATTCTAACGATACGAAGCTATAATCGGCGCCAGTATCAAATAAAACGGATGCATAGCGTTGGTTTACAGGGAACGTACCAGTGACAACATTGGGATCCTGGCGCGCCTCCCTCGCTTCAATATTAAACACTCTTCCACGGGCTTGGTTTAACTCTGGGCAGTTCCTCTTAAAGTGCCCGATATCACCACAGTTAAAACATCCAGGTCTTTGCCCGTTTCCACCTCCATTTCCAGCTTGGTTATTCCTTTGGTTATGATTCACAGCGCCCGCTTGATTAGCATTGTTGCCTCGATTCCCATTACCTCCATTGTTTCCTTGTGGCCGATTTCCATTCCCACCCCGGTTGTTATTTCTGTTTCCGGATCCTCCCTGGCCTCCCTGGCCAGCAGTGGCCCAACAAGTGTCCTTCAAGTGGCCCGGCTTTCCACATGCTTCGCATACTTTCATACTACAATGGCCAGAATGGTGACGTTGGCAGGTATTACACTTGGGCTGGGTGCCCATATATCCTTTTCCTTTCTTTCCACTACCAGCTGTAGCCTGAGCTGGCGTGCCTGATCCTCCTTTCTTAACAACCCCACTAGTGCCTTGTTTGAAATTCGAGAACTTCCGTTTGTTACATCCTGATGACTCGACGTGAGTCTCTTTCTTCTTAGGCTCAGCATCATCGAACTTGTTCAGGCGAATAGCCTCCTCTGTGAGAGCCACGCTCAGATCAATTGCCTCAGTAATTGTCGCAGGCTTGGATGAGGTCACCATGCTTATGATTTGAGGAGCTAATCCCCAAATGAAACGTTCAATCCGCTTGAACTCCGGAGTGACCATGTAGGGTACCACATGTGATAAGTCATGGAACATCTGAACGTATTCTGCGATCTTTGGACCTTCCATTTTCAAATGCCAGAACTCGGTTTCCAATCTTTGGATTTCCGCGCGAGAGCAGTACTTTTTGCGCATAAGTTCCTTCAGTTCGGTCCAGGTTAGCGCGTAGGCAGCAGCTTCACCAAGTGTTTGTACTTGCAAATTCCACCAAGAGAGGGCTCCATCCAAGAATGTAGGTCCCCTATTCGTATGGATCTTTCACAGAATTGTCTTTCCAATCAAGAGTGCGGAATCCTCTTGATCAGAATATCACAGAAACAAGTAGAAGAACAGAAACAACAATTCACTTTCAAACTGGGTTTCTATTGATTATCGATTACAAGAATTACAATCAATCAAACCCTAACCAACTATCAATTTCGTCCAAGACTCTAAGCTCTCACGAAATTGCTCTCAAACAATGTTCTAGCTGATTTTTTTAAACCCTAAAGCCTAACCTTGTTTATATAACACAAGGTTACTACTTGGGCTTAGTTAAACATCATGGACTGTGAATTGGACAGCCCAATTCGCCCCACATCCCCATAAGTATGGGTTTGGTTAGCCCAAACATTACAACTCACTAATACAAAGCTAAACCCGCTAACTGTTTATCGTTTAACTAATTACAAGATATCCAAAGACCAAATCTAAGCTGTTGTCACAAACATGCACCAACAAACTCCCCCTTGACAATAGCTTCATAAAATAACTTTGTCTTCAGTCATCTTGCAATCTTCATGTTGTCTTGCAATGTCTTTGGTCTTTGGATAGCTTCAGCTTCAACAGCTTCTGTCAGCAACAGACTCCCCCTAAGCTGATGCATCCAATCACCAAATCTTCAAAAACTTTAGCGTTTGAGTAAACTCCAGTTCAGCATATGTATAGCCATCTTCAAACTCTTCACTTCGTCTGCAATATAGAAAGGAGGTTCTACCATGCATCCAATCAAACTCTCATCTCTTCACAGCAACTTCTCAGCAACACAGCAACTTCTCAGCAACACACTGCTTCAATCTGTTTACTATAAAACAAACATCTCGAGAAACCATAAGAATTTTTCAACAAAGTTAAACAAATTATTATTTTTCAAGAGATTATATCACAGATTAAGCATTCTCAATTCATTACCAACACACAAACCTTTTCAATCACACAACCTATAACCCGCATGATTTAAAATTTTGAACTCACTTACTAACACCGTCTCCCCCTATCAGTAACAATTCCTCCAAGAATAACAGTTTTCCGTACGTTAAGAATTTTAAACAGAAAAAGACACTATTTTTGGATTTTTATATTTTCTGAAAGCAAGTAAATAACAAAAGCAATAAACACTCTATTTTTGTGAGAATCACTGGTAAGAAGATCATATCAGCATAATCAAACTGTTTTCACACAATTAGATAATTCTTTATTTAATTTTTCGTGAAAAGCAGTCCAAGACGATTACCAGTATGTTCGTCCACTTAAACAAAATGCATGAACATTTCAAGTACCATTACCGTATGATACATTAAGGTAATTTAATTACTGATATACTAGCGTGTCCCACTTCAGGATATACCCCCGCGATCAAGGTATGCACAAAGATTCATCGTAGTAGGTGAGTATACGGATGTCATCCTTTAAGATATCCTGACAATGTATAGGTCTGCATATAATCTGTTTTATCATGTTTTGATTGCTTAACAATGAACACCCAAATAAATAGTAATCAAATCCTGGAAATATAAACAACACACTCTATCATGCAAGTATCTTCCCTACCACATATTTCACAAGTCCAATCCAGATTTCTGAAATCTTAACTGGGAATAGGTTGAGAAGAGAACAGAATAGATCTTTAGGAGAGATGGTATAATATACCGATCAAATGAGTTTTCTCAGTTTGATATAGGTTTATTGGGTTTCTTTTGGGCACTTGAGGGCCTCTTTCGGGTGTATTAGATCTATAGCGCGACAACGTACAGCTAGGTCAGCATGTATCTGGATGCAGCAGAAGCTGTCGTTGCCTAGCACCTCCAGGTCAGCATATATCTGGATGCAGCAAAGGAGGTACACGATTTTTTCAGAGAAGATTTCAGAATCAGATCAAAATTGTGTGTATCGGGACAACATACAGACATTCAAATAGAAATGTGCTAATTCCAAGTGACTTTCTTTCCTGAGGTCATGTACAATTTTAGTTCTGAACAGAAAGACAGTCAAGATATCCCCAGATGAAATAACAGTATAAAGACCCAAAACTTCAGATTTTGGCAATCTATCAACGCAAGATTTAAGGTTATTAAACCATACACCACTGATGTGTTCCCCACTCATACACAATTTATTTAGATTTATATCACATTGGTAAGTTGATTATTTCATGCTTTTTGCCTACTGGTACATCATATAATGAAGCTGCTATCACACTTAAGCAATTTAATTTCAGTTTCAGTGTGACAGTCTAACTTGCTGATGTACTATCATTTCTCCTTTTTCACACAGTGATAACTCATTTTTAATTTTCTATTTTTTTATGTTTTTGAATTTTTTTTTAATGTTTTTGTATTTTTTATTTTTAAGAAAAACAGTAAACTATTTACAAAATTCTTATGAAAAACCAGTTATTCAGGATTCCTCATCCCGTTGAGTTCGACTAAGTGTTCAAAGCGAGCCCTGTCAAAAGCTTTAGTATAAAGATCTGCCAGGTTATCTAGTGTGTCGACTCAGCACTTTGAACTTCAATTTAAATCAATCAATATAAATATCAACAATCTCACACCCCCCTTCATGTGCCTAGAGCAGCCATTATCAACATAAGTTGATAATCCTCCTTAGCAGCTCCTGCACACACCAACTAAAAAATTAGTTAGATTGGGAGACCCAAGCCTTAATGGTCTTGGGTCGTCCAAATTCACCAACTACTGGAACATCCATCCAATATCCATTACTCCTAACTGGAGTCTTGGATCTCAGACCTGTTGATGGAATTTGATTTTGATTTCCATAAGGTCTTTGGTCCTGAGGTTTCCTATATGTATGTGGACTATTTGACCTTTGGAAATTTTGATTTTGATATCTTGAATTTTGATTCCAAGAAGCTTGATTGTTATAATTTCTAAAGCCATTGTTATAAAAATTTCGACAACCATTATTTTGGTATCGATTTTGATATTGACCTTGACTTCTGAAATTATTTAAATTTCCATTAAAATTACTTCTAGGTCTTTCAAATCTGCCTGGTGGAGATCTAGGCTGAAATCTTTGTTGATTTCTTTGAAAACGAGGAACTTGTGGAGTTCCTTTTTCAGCCTTATCTACACCAACAGCAACATTCTCTGGTTGCTTAGGAGCAGATTTCTTTGGAGAATTTGATCCTTTCTCCTCACTATCACCTTCCTTCACTGGTAATTTCCCTCTCTGTTTTTCACTAAGTTGTGCTTCACTCTTTTTGTTAGGACAGCAGCTTGCTACATGTCCCTTGACGTGACATTTGAAGCACGATCTCTTTCTCGAAGACTTCTTAGCTGGAGTCTCTGAGGTAGATCCCTTATCAGATGGTGATGATCCCTTAGATGAACCTTGTTCAGTTTGCTTTATTTCAGATTTTTCTATGCTCTTATTTTTAGCAAACTCTACATTCGATTCATTTTCAATAACAGTTGTTTCATTTTTCATATCACTACCTTGAACAAAATTAATCTTTTTAACAAAAGCTTGATTTTTATTCTTAGGCGGTGAATTTTTCCTTTTCAAATCATCACTCTCAGATCCATCACCTTGACTTGATGTCGATCCGAAACTACTTGGTGCGGATGCCATAAAGTCTGCTAGCTCATCTTCACTAGGCAGGAATGAATAGTCATGACTGAGAGGAGGTGGAACTTCATTGAAATCATGAAATCCCACACTGGTCTTGTCATTACTCTTCTTTAACCCACCCATCATGTGTTTCATTACAAAAGATGAATCTCTGAATTGACTCAATTTCTTTTCAAGTTCCACAATTTTGAGTTGTGCATCTGACAACTCTTTGCATTTATCAGAAATCTCTTTTGTTTTCTCAGCCATCATGTCATGAGCTAAGTCTATGACTTGAAGTTTTTCATTTAGTTTGCAAGTTAAAGCTTCAATTTCAGCTTCACAACCTTTTATTTTCTTCAAGTATGACGATTCATTTCTTTTAACAAAAAAGTTTGCTTCTTTTATGTTAGACATCTCACTTACCAGACTTTGGTTTTGTGTTGTCAACCTGGAAACCTCACCCTGTAGTTCACGACATCTCAAACATATAGAATTAGATTGTACCTTTTCCTCATGAACTTCATCAGCAACAACCTGTTCAGCTTCACTCTCCTTTTCTACTTCAGCATCCACTTTTGCTTCAGCATTCTTCACTTCAGATTCAGCATCACTCACACTAGTTTCAGCCTCATCAACCGACACTATCTCTGCCATGAATGCCTGAGTGGCACTCTCATTTCCCTGATATCGCTTTTGTAATGCATCCCACATATCCTTTGAATTATTGTACTTTGTGAAGGTATGCTTGATGCTATCAGGTAAGGACATCTTTATTGCCGCCAAGGCTCTCTTTTCAGCATCAACGACCTGTCTCTCAGATTCATCCATCTTGTCATAAGACAGCACTAAAACCCTTCCTTCAATACTACGCGTAGGAGCAACATAGCCATCTGTCATACAGTACCACATTCTAGTATCTTCACTCTTCACAAATGCCTCAAACTCCTCTTTCCAGTCAGCATATTCTTTGACATTTTTCAGCTTTGGCCACTGTTTAACAGTCTCACTGACCTTGTCCATTCTGACCATCTTTAAACACGTTTTTATCGTAACCGTACAAAATTTCTCCGAAAACAGTGGTTACCAAATTACACCTTTAGAATCGTCTCGAAAAGACGAGTCTGATGATGTCTAATGTCAAAAACCGAAATCGGGATTTTCCAGAGTTTTTTTTTTACCCTAAAAATCCAAGGAATTCAACGGTCCAAACGGTTCTGTCTAACGAGCTACGGATCAATTTCTATTTGCAAAACACTGAAATTTTATCGACGCTTGCCAACTGAAATTCCACCCTGTTGAAATCGCTGGTTTAAGTTAATTTCGCTGGACAACTAGGTCAAATTCACTGCTCAACAGTGTTACTTAAATTCGCTGCTAATTATGCTAGTTAATTTCGCTGCTTAATTTCGCGAATACGACGACACGTAAAGTCGCCGAAACCGTGTTAATTTCGCTGTGGAAAATTACACGGTTACCAAAGTCGCCTTTGGATTTATTTCGCCGATTAGTTCGCAGGTCTTATAAATTCGCTGGTCCAGTCTGCGAAATTACTTAAATTCGCCTGTTAAACTTGGAAACTTAATCTGTTCACAATTCTGAAGATTCTCCAACACAAATCTGCAAAATCAAAACACCAAATCAGCACAATAATTTCGAAAATTATCAAGAACAGATGAAAACCACGAAGAACACGAAGAACAGTCTTCGAATCTTCAAGAAATTCAAGCCAAAATCCTTCAAAAATCAACCAAAAACACTTAAGCAACAAAATTAAATACGCAAACGGATCAAACACTTCAAAAATTTCGAAAATCAGCCACCAATATTTCGAAACCCTAGGTCTTAAAAACTTAAAATTTTCAAAAATTTCCAAAACAACCCGAAAATCAACCCTTTTCTGCAGCAACAATTCTGAACCGAGCCTTCAAGAGCCTAATGCTCTGATACCAATTGTAGGTCCCCTATTCGTATGGATCTTTCACAGAATTGTCTTTCCAATCAAGAGTGCGGAATCCTCTTGATCAGAATATCACAGAAACAAGTAGAAGAACAGAAACAGCAATTCACTTTCAAACTGGGTTTCTATTGATTATCGATTACAAGAATTACAATCAATCAAACCCTAACCAACTATCAATTTCGTCCAAGACTCTAAGCTCTCACGAAATTGCTCTCAAACAATGTTCTAGCTGATTTTTTTAAACCCTAAAGCCTAACCTTGTTTATATAACACAAGGTTACTACTTGGGCTTAGTTAAACATCATGGACTGCGAATTGGACAGCCCAATTCGCCCCACATCCCCATAAGTATGGGTTTGGTTAGCCCAAACATTACAACTCACTAATACAAAGCTAAACCCGCTAACTGTTTATCGTTTAACTAATTACAAGATATCCAAAGACCAAATCTAAGCTGTTGTCACAAACATGCACCAACAAAGAATAGCCCAGAAATGTAGGTGACTTGCTGATCTAGTGCGCATTTGCTCATGCGAAGAACAGGTTCAGTTTTCTCAGCCCAACGAACAAAGGCGACAGCACCTCCTGTGCCATCAAAGTTGACCGGTTTGCAGTCTAGAAACTGTTTGTAGGTGCACCCTGCACATACGTTAAAACATATGAATGGCATTAGCATCCTTGCTAGAGATATCCAATTAGGTCATGGTATATCTTAATGACTTAGTATTACCATGAGGTGGATTGTTGTTGCCATTGTTGTTTGAGCTGCTTCCGCTGGGTCCTCCTTGCGAGGCGGCGTATTGCGCGATGGCAGCAGCGATGACTTGTTGGAGTTCTGCCTCATTGGTAGGCAACGGCGTTTGACGTCTCGGCGGCATCTTCTAAAAGATGGGTTCACGTCGGTCAGGCCATAATAAAGATCCCATGTTATAATACGTATGCTTTATTATGATAGTAATAGTACACAACATCTCATGTTATAATCATATCAATCACACAACATCCCATGTTACAAACATCAATCACACAACATCCCATGTCATAGAATATAAATAACCAAATCAAGCATCAAATATGATGAGAATACTGCGATTGCCATATATTGAGACCACATAGTAAGCGTACAAGTACATCACAGTGTCATACAACATCAGTCGACTAAGGGCTACATCACCCTAGTCCAAAAACTATATCAAATCAGTGTCAGTACATCAAATACATGTCAACAAAAGTCAGAATCATAATGTAGTCTCCAAAAATGCTGTGTAGTCAAAAGCAATCGCCGTCTTCTCACCAGCGTCTACCCATACGGTACTGAAGAGCTCTACACGGATGGCGGTGGAGGAGGGGGAAAGTGAGTGTAAAACAAGCGACGCAAATGGAGCCAGTCCTCCTCCATGGCTCTCTGGGTAAGCAACCAAGAAGCAACCTGCTGCTCAAGTGCCAAAAGGCGTGCAGCATAGTCTGGTGGTAAAGGTCGAGAGTGCTGCGAAGAAACAGGGTGGGTCTGACCCTGACACTGGCACGGCGGTAGCTGAGCTCTCTCAATCTCCTGAATGCGCTGCGTGTGTGCCTCGTGCTGGGCGACAAAAGACATCAGAACGTCCTCAATAGTATACCCCATATGGAAAGAATGGTAGGGGTCGGTCGGTGGCATAACAGAAGGTGACGACCAGAGTAACGGCTCACTGGTGGGATCAAAAGGTGCCACATGAAATGGAGAAACAGGGGGAAAAGTAGCAGACGGTGGTATAGCAGGGGTAGATACCGGTACATGTCCAAAAGGGTGAGCCGAAGAACCCTCTAGCTCTAGTGACGCGACGCCGACCTGGAGGTGTAAACCGAGGAAATGAAAAGGAGGTATCAACGTGACGGGTATCAGTGATCTGAGGGGGAATAGGTGGGACCTCGTCATCAGCAGGAATCCACCCATGCTGGGCGTGCTCATCTAGTGGGTCAATCTGTGCCTCAAAAATTGCTCGATCAAACTGTACAGGCATAGGGTCAAGATGGGGTGCAACAGGAGGGTCAGCAGGTATATCAGCGATAAGTGGGGGATCAACAAGATCAGCAGCAATAACATGATCGCCCTCCAACAACGGAGCATCCACTGGGTGATCATCAATAGGTGGGTCAGCAATGACAGGCTCTATAATAGGTGCGTCAGCATGAAATGGGTCGTGCTCAAACGCAGGGTCTAGAGCGGCTACCTGCTCAGGGGCCATGGCAGGCTCGGGGTCATCAAAGGCCATCTCAAAATCAAACTCAGGGTCGATGGGATCAACTGGTTCGACTGGATCCTCCATAGGCTGATCCATGGGTATAAACTCTATATCCTGATCTGGGTCGAATCCTGGGGGAAAGACAGGATCGGAATCCTCCACCTCATCGTGGTCGAAAGCAAAACTAGGAATAGGGGCAACAGAGGATGCCTGGTCGGGATCTGATCCATGTGAGAAGTGCTGCGCACTCTGGGTGTGTGAAGGTGCGGAGGCCACAGACTCGAAAGAGTCTAGGACCGGAGAGTGAGCGGGTGACTCCTCGGTGGGAGCATCTGCGATCATCAAGAGATCACCAGCAGCAAGAAGGGCCTCGCCCTGAACATCCTCCTCTAAGGGCTCATCATCAAACAGATCGACGTCGCCATCATCGTCGGCGTCGAGAAGCAAATCGTAAGCAGGATACGAAGCAAGTGGTTTGGGTGCAGGGATCTCTACAAGTGGTAGGTCCCCGGCCAAAGGGCCATCAGCGAGCTCATCAGCACCATCAGGTAAAGCAAAGGGCTGAAAGTCGTCCTCGTCCGTGCTAGTAACGTCGGATGTGTGGACCTCGTGCTCTGAAGACTCTAGGTCATCTGATACTATAAGTCTAGGTCCTGTGGTGTCTGAGTCACCTGTGCCAGAGGTGTCCATGGTGTCTGTAACATAAACACAAACATGCACAAACAGTCAATCATACAATCAAATAATCACATAAGTCACCAAGTAAGCATTCAAATAATTCTCCTAGTCCCACTAGCCTCCCAGTCTCCTAGACTGATACTCCTAGTCTCACTAGCCAAATTCTCCCAGCCTCTTAGACTGCTCTTCCTAGTCTCACTAGCCATCTACCTCGATCTCCCAGACCGAGCCTCGGCCTCCAAGACCGAGCCTCAGCCTCCAAGACTGAGCCTAAAAACAATAAATAAAATGTGCTCAACATTTGTTTGTAAAAACGTTTTGGATCTGGACATAAGTGGTATGCAGAAAAATGTTTTCGTGAGAGCCCTAGTGATCATAGTCTAGACTCGAGAAGGAATCCTAGTTCGCTATGATCAGAGCTCTGATACCAAGCTGTCACACCCTGTCTTTGCGGAAGCGTGGTTAATTTGTTGTGACTTCTTAATACCATAGCTTAACCATAACAAAGCTATATGAAATAAAATCATGCAAGATCATCCATTCGATTAAGTTTTAAAAACCAAATACAACAACATTGTCTTAACGGATACACATCCTAACGACATAAACATTGTTCAACAAACACAACATAAGCATAGTCTAAGGACTGTGACTTGTCCAGGAAAGAGTCACATTCCCTAAACCCGGATGACCTCGTAACTAGTGCAGCGGGAAAACGTGTCATACCGCGCCAGATCCTTTAATTCCCTGAAATACATGTAAGTTGAAAAATCAACAATAATGTTGAGCGAGTTCATGTGTAAGTGAGTAAATAAACCTTTGTAAGTATGAAAATAATCCTGGTATGTAGCAAATAAGGGAATTGAGATCACCAATGGTTTGCAAGGCCATTGATATGTGTGAAGTGCAAGTAGGGAGACTCAAACCTAGCGGATTTATGCGTTGGGCACGAAGTCACCCCGAGGTCCGTTTCTAGTTTGGCCTGGGGCTGGGCTCGCTACACCCAGATAGATCTACCGCTCCTGTCCCTCGGTCCTACCATGAGGACTAATGGCCTCATGTTGCTCCTACCCACTCACATGATCTAAGTAGTAAACCTCCTTACGCTAACCATACCATGTATAAAGTACTTGTAATCAAAGTAACATGTATTTCACCCCCGTAGTTTAGAAAACTGAAAACAGTTAAGAGAAAGGGGGACATGAACTCACAGTGGTGCGTCTCTACCAAGTATGTCTCCTGATCAAGCAGCTGAGTGACGACCTACACGTACTAACTCTATTAGACGGACGGCCGTGCCTTAGCTTTAAGGTTTAAGTTTTTTTGGGAAATAGTTAGACAACTATTTCGTGTTTACATTTAGTAAATACTTGGTAATCATTTTCCTTCCCAAGGATGGGGGATTTAATACATGTGTGTTCGTAATATATTATTAAGTCTCACTTAAAATATATTTTATTTCTAACTCCCAAAATATAAATATTCTTCTCAAAAATATTATATTTTCTATTACATAAATTTTCCCAAAATAATACCTTGACAAAATACGCGTTAAGTCATATTTTCTTAAAATGCGTAAGTTACGTTTTAACGATCGAGTGGTAATAATAATTACCGGTGTAACTTATATTTTTATCGTAGAGGCGTTCGTATTATTTTGGATCCGTTAACATTTGATAGTATTATTTTTACCTTAAAAATAATACTAGTATTTTCACAAAATAATCATAAACACACATCAAGTGACTTTAAGAAAATTATATATACTAAATATATATTTACCAAGTTTTATTTTGTGAAATTTCACCTCCGATGTTTTGTAATTAAAGTCGTGGCGAAATCTATAATTTGAAAACAAGTCGAAAAGTATTTCTAACACTTATAGTGAAAATATTTCTAAGTGTTAGGTTTTTGGAGAAATTTCGCCAGAGTTTCCTCTGTAACTGGAGGTGGCCACGCTCTCAAGCGTATCATTTTCTTTTATAAATCAACCCAACAATTTCCTTATTTAACCAAAACAATGTTTAAGACAACAAACTAGTTAACAAACATGTAATTCGCAAGAATCTCATGAACTTGTAGTTTTTCCAACACTATTATGTAACTCCCATTACTTTTAGCGGATCTTTATATAAAGCAACCCGATTTCGTAAAAACCTCGTTTTTAAGGAAATTCCGTCTTTACAACTTCTCGTCATCTTTTTCAAAAATAGTTATTTTGTCGAAAGTGTGTGTTACACAAGTGTTTACACACTTGTGTGTTCTAAAAATCATTCGTGTTAGTGTAAGATCCGTCTTTAGAAAACATGATTTCTTTGATACTTGGTTCTTTGAAAATACCGCTTGTAGATACGTAGATCTACTAGTTTTAAACACTATTTCACAAGCTAAATCGCTTTTACACAAGTTCATGATTCGTGTGTGGTAGAGTTTCATCCTTTAACCCTTGTTACTTCCAAAACAACCTTATGTCATGATCCATGATCATGACCAACCCGGGTTAAATTACGATCCGAGCTACCACAACATAGATCGGGTCCAAATAATCACACAAATCAATTACTACAAGATTTACACAACATATGAGCTTTTAACCATCACTTTTAGTGTTTTTAGTAGACTTTTATGCTTCATCTTGTATGTTTGCGACTTTTAACCGTTACATATCATATTAACCACTTCAAAATAGTTCGAGAGGGTGATTATAGCAACTTACTACTAGCTCGAGGCTAGGGAAGAATCTAAGCGCAAAATGAGAGGATAAAAGCAATAGAGTGAGGTCCTTCGCGTTCCGATTGCACCAAGCTTCCTCGTATGTGATCCTTAACACTTGTATGATCTTGGAATGGCTTGAACTAAACTCGAAAATTTGATGGATGGTAGAGGGGTGTTCGGCCGAAGCCTTTGAGAGAGAGAGGGGGAGTGTTCAAGTGTTGTGAGTTGTGGTGAAGGTTATGTTGTGTTAAGGGTTAAACTTATAGATAATTATCATGAGCATTAACCAATGGTTAATGTGTTATCTAGATATTAAGCACACTTATTATTATAATCAACAAATAGGACAAGGGTGTCCCCCAAGGGGACGGTTCGGTTAGGGGGGGGGGGTAATCCGGGTATAGTCCGGTTGTTCAATTGGATAGTAATCCGTTAAAGCGTTAAACAAGCTTTGAGTGTCGTTATTACCATTTTAGTGACACAACTTATTCTTCCAAAGTGTCGGGAATATTTTCCCCATGTCTTGGCACTTTATTAGTTAGCCAAATGCTGAATTATTATGTAAAGTGCTGAATTTTGTACTTAGAGTACGTTTTAGGCACATCCAGTCATTGTAACTTATTCCTAGAGACGCAGTTCTACAACCCTTGTATCCCTACACTCACCACTAGTGTAGTAAAATATTTCTGGCTCATACAGGCCTTTAGAGGCAGTGTCTGCCTGATGCTGGCTTTATCAGCATGTTCAATAGGTTATCCGTTTATAGTGCTACTGTGCTTTTTGTGCATCATGTTTGTCACTAAGGTTCAGCATGTAAATAATGTAGTGACGGTAAGTAAAGTATGATGCAGGTATATGCATGTATCAGAAATCAAGTAGCAGTTCATCAGTAATTTCAAACAAGCACAGTAATTAAGCAGTAATTAATTATTAATTAAGTCGTACGGATACCTGGTTTAGTGAGGGTTGTCACAAACAGATCCCGACATAAACCCATTAGAAACAAACGACTGATTGAACAAGGGTAATTCCCACTCAATCGGAGTTTTGAGTGCTAAAGGGTTTTACCGTTGTCTCGATACGTGTCGTGCCATCACCGTTAATCTAGAAACTTATAAATTTAACAAACATGTTAAACGAGAACAAGGGTCGCCCGATCGAGTGGCAACCCGATCGGACAGCCGTCCGATCGGACAACCACCCTATCAGGTGACGCTTGCCTTAGTCTTGAAACATTCAAACACTTGGTACACAATCAAAACTTGGAAGCCTGATCGAATGGCAACCCGATCGGACAGCCGTCCAATCGAGCAGTCATCCGATTGGGAGGACCAGGATACCTACACTTAGATCAAGTGGCAACCCGATCGGATGTCCATTCGATCAGGCAGCCATCTGCCTACTCTTGTACGAATGTCATCCGATCGACTGGTAATCCGATCGGACAACCGTCCGATCGAACAACCATCCGATCCAATGACCCATTGACACTTTGAGCAACCTCGTTACCCTGCTCGACTCTTATCCTATTGTAATCTAATCAGGCTAGTCCTACAAAGAGCTCCCTTTGATCCAATAGCAGTTTATACTGTTAAGCAATCGCTATGAGTATACTCGATCCCCTTTTACTTTAAACTTTTGGGGTGTAACATGTATTCTATGAAACTTAAACTTGAATCTTTGAAACTTATACTCTATCCTATGTGAAACATGTGATTCTTGATTCTTGACTCTTTGTTGTGACACCCCAGGAAAATCTGGAAAACAACGCAACTTAACTAGCTTCCTCAGTAACCACGCGCTAAATTTCGGGACGAAATTCTCTTAACAGGGGGAGAATGTGACAACCCTCAAAATCCCATGTAGTCCGTACAAATTATTAATGAAAATTAAAGTGTCTGACGACTGCGTGGAATTACTTAACTGCTTTCTGATACCTGTGTTATGCTTACACGTATTTGTTAATATACCAATAGTATACAGATAAGTCACTAAATAGTCCGTTATATCTTCTTAAGTGTTAGAAAGTAAAAACGTTACAAAATATGTAAATAGGACACCTTTCGGATTAATTAAGCGCTTTAACGGAACAGTGTCAAACCGAACAACCGGACTTTACCCGGAACATGAAAATATTATTACTTTGACTATTTATATTTTTCTGAGCCAGTTAGGGTCCCTGATTACCCTAACACCCGCCATAACGTGTAACATACAACTAACTAAGTTAAACACTTAACTTAACTTAGTTAACCTAACTAATACTTGGTACTTAGTTACAAACCAACCAAGACCCCCCCCCCCCCTCTAACCAAAACCGTCCCCATGGGGGACATACTTAGTACTTGTGATTTGGCTAAATCTTGGATGTTTAGTATCAAGGTGGCATAAAACCCAATGGATAATAACACCTAAATTTCCTATAAATAACACTTAACACCTAGGACATAATCTTCATCACTAAACACCACCCAACTCAACCCTCTCTCTTGCTCTCCCTACCTTCGGCCGAACCCCACTCCACCCACCATCATACTTTCGGTTCTTGTTCTTGACATTCCATCATTATACACACTTCAAGGATCGCGTATTAGGAGCTTCGGTGCACTCGGAACACGAAGGACCTCTTCCGTTAGCTTTTATCCACCCATTTTCCATCAAGAATCTTCCCTAGCCCCGAGCTAGAGGTATATCACTTAAAACTCGCTCTTGAACGTATCTAGAGTGGTTAATAAGAGTTTCGTCGGTTAAAAATTACGAACATATAAGATCAAAGTCTAAAAGTTTACTAAAGTAATGAACAAGGTGGTTAATGGATGAATATGTATGTAAATCATGTAGATCTTGTGTGATTATGATGATTGGGTGATTATCTGATGCTTTACTGAATGATATTAGTATATGATGTTGTTGTGGTCACTAAACTTGTTAAAGGAATCGATCGAACACGATTTAGAAGGTTAAACACAAAAGAATCAGAATCTGTCCAACTTTTACAGCCCACTTCTGTTGGCTGTAAACAGGTCTTAACCTCAACGAAAAATCGATATTTTGAATCTAAAATATGTTATTATGAAATACGGTTCTAATGGCACCGGAATCGTAATTTTTGGACTCCGTTTACTATTTTTAAAGTGTTAATTTGTAACAGCTACTTAAGCTGAATTTTGACAGCAATAAATGGGTGTCGTACTTTCAGTCATAACCTGAGTTTTGTGATGAATCGGACCATGAAAATTTTACTGTAGATGATAACTGAAGTATTTGTAATTACCCCACTGGAATTTCGCAAATCGGACTTACGAAGAATTTTTAATAAATTGTTTCGTGGACTGTGGTCAGAAATACATAAATCTGAGTTCAGTCCCGAATATGAATTTTTATAAAATATTGGTGATGAACCGGACCCCGATATTTTTACACAATAAAATATGGAACGTTTAAGACATTCTGTAAAAATTTGGGAATTTTTGGAACATGTTAACTATTTTATTAAAATCCCCGAAAACAGCCCAGTTTCGAGTATAAAAGCTGAAACGACATAAGTAGTGATTTGCGTGTCTAAATGTCGAGTATGCTATCTGTGAATGATCTAACATGTTATATGTGTTATATGCATTATTGTATGTTTGCTTATGAGTGGGGAATGGATGGGAAGTATATATGGGCGTAAATCGTTAAAGTGTGTGCTTGTTATGTGGTAGAAGTAATGTGCAAATAAACCGTACGTAGGATACGTGTTATGCATGAGAAACTGATTGTTATCCGTACCTTATTAGGACGCGATTGACCGACCTTGACTGTTAACTGTATTGAGAATCTAACCGAGCAAACCGAGGTGAGTTCACACTTTCTAAGGCATGGGATTCCCGGTGGTTTGGGAATGGGTTAAAGAATTAAAACTAAATCTACATATCCTCCTTGGGTAGGATTTGTACGGCCATCCTCCGTAGAATGGATGCCATTATTAAACCTACGAATTCTCCTGGTGCAGAATACGTACGTTCGTCCTCCTTGGGTAGGACAACAACCTTAAAACTAGCTAGACAAAACTCTATCATGAAGTCCCTCAATTTATATCGACTTAATCGCCGAGGCCAATGGCGAGCGGGTCATTAGTTAATAGCGCTATTAGGTTTAACAAACCTCACACCGTGCCAGTCGGACGGGCGTGTACTAATGGACTATGGCAGACTGTCAGTGATGATAGACACTGATATAGGGCACAACTTATTTGCGTAGCAGTCGATATCATTCCGTCTAGTAGTTCAAACGGGGAAAAACCCCCACTGATCATGGTTATGGATTGGGTAAAGAAAAAGAGAAATGGTTAAACATACTTTCAACTACGGGGTAACCCCCACGGCAAATAAGCCAACGAAAGTCAAACCACGTTTTCAGAAACAACTTAAAACTAAACAACCAAACGTGAACTCACTCAACTTTGTTGTTGACTCGTTGTTACATGCCTTACAGGTCGCTAAATGCTTGGAGCTTGCACGGGGAAGGAGTCGTTGTGGTGTACGGACTGTTATGTTCCGTGCTTAATATTTAAATCCTTATGAACTTACTAAACTTGCGTTTTGAAACTTTAAAACTATGGACTTATGCTTTTGAACTCACGTCTATGCTTCCGCTGTTTAAACTAAACAAGGTTAACTAGCTTTGGTCACCAACCGTATTATGTTTGGTTTTAATTACTTAATTGAGTTGTTTAATATGATTGGTGGCTCGATCCTGGTCATGTCACGCCTCCAAGCGGTGATACTCCGCATGGTGGATTTTGGGGGTGTGACAGATTGGTATCAGAGCCATTGGTTATAGAGAACTTGGTTTTAATAAGGGAAAAGTTTTCATTAAAACCAGACTATAACCTGTACAGTGCTCAACGATCCACAACGACGCTTCGCTCCACGTGCAAGACTCGACACCATAAGTGGTATGATTATGTTATATTGTCGGTTAGATAGTTCTCACTGTGCATTAGATAACGTGATAATTGCTATTTGAACCTTGTGTGCTTACTCTCTACTATCGTCCCACACTTACGCACTTTCGCGACACTTTCCTCACTTACGTTGCTTCATTATGAAGATCATGAGCGGACGCGAAGGACGTATCAACCTCACTCAAGCCCATTTGACGGCTTTGATCAACGAACGAGTTGCGGAAGCACTCGCAGCTAACCCTGCAGGAGGTATAACCTGCCATACCAACTCACCTTAGGACATTTAGATCCTACCTTCGCAAACCAACCCTCGTGCTTAATCTTGTCTTTTATTCTCGCGCAACAGGTCAACATGCTCAACCTCCTGTGTGCACGTTCAAGACGTTCATGGACTGTCGACCTACCACTTTCAGTGGCACCGAAGGAGCAGTGGGCCTTCTTCACTGGTTTGAAAAGCTTGAGACAGTTTTCGAGATGTGCGAATGCCCCGAAGACCGTAGGGTGAAATATGCTACCGGAACACTTGAAGGAGCTGCGTTAACCTGGTGGAAGGCACAGGTTCAACTACTAGGGCTGGCAGTTGCTAATGCCACGCCCTGGAATGGTTTCAAAGAGCTGATCAAAGAGGAGTACTGTAGTCGGGATGACATCCACAAGCTAGAAGTGGAATTTTACAATCTGAAGATGACAGGATCTGAGATCGAGGCGTATACCAAGAGGTCGAACGAACTGGCCATCCTGTGCCCAACTATGGTGGACCCTCCCATCAAACGTATTGAGCTTTACCTCAAGGGCCTTGCACCAGCGATTCAAAGTCACGTAACTTCAGCCAACCTGGGTACCATTCAGCAAATTATCAAGTTGGCTCATCGTCTCACCGACCAGGCGGTGGAGCAAAACAGGCTACCCAAACGTATCAGTGCCACAGCTACTTCTGATGCACCTACCGACAACAAGCGAAAATGGGATGGGAACTCCGGAAGGGGGTCTACTTCAGTTCAGTCTCAACAGCGAAAGAGTGATGACTACCAGAGTCCCGGTCAGCAATCTTCTGGTAATCAAGGACAGGGTGGATACCGAGGAAACCACCCCAAGTGCAACCGGTGCAACAAGCATCACAGCGGGCAGTGCAACAAAGGTCGATGTCAGAGATGTCACAGGCTGGGCCATGAAGCCAAAGATTGCAGGAGCCCACGTCCTGCGCATCAGAATCGCCAACAACAACAACAAGCCCCACAGAACCACCAGCAACAGCATCAGCAGGGAAATAAAGGATGCTTTCAGTGTGGCGCTGAAGGCCACTTTAAGAGGAACTGCCCCCAGTTAAACCAAAACCATAACAATAACCAAGGAAATGGGAACCACAATGGGAACAACAATGGAGGCGGAAATGGGGGAGACAACAATGGCAACGGGGCAAGGGGTCGTGTGTTCGTGATTGGTCAGGGAGAAGCAAGGAATGATCCCAACGTTGTGATGGGTAAGTTTCTTCTTGACGACTTCTTCGTTACTGTTTTATTCGATTCGGGTGCCGATACCAGTTATGTGTCCGTAAAAGTTAGCCAAATTCTTAAGCGCACCCCAACACTCCTGAACACCAAACACACGGTAGAACTAGCTAACGGTAAAAGTCTTGAAGCCACACACGTAGTTAAAGGTTGTAACCTCGTCTTAGCTGGTCAGACTTTCCCTATCGATCTTGTTCCTATCACACTTGGTAGTTTCGACATCGTTATTGGGATGGATTGGCTATCTCATCATCAAGCGGAGATTGTTTGCAAGGAGAAAATCATCCGCATTCCTCGTTCTGATAAAGAACCCCTCGTGATTCGTGGCGACAGGAGTGGTGCTGTCGAAGGCATCATCTCTTTCCTTAAGGCCCAGAAGTGTTTGCGAAAGGGCCACACTGCCATTTTAGCACTCGTTACTGACACATCCACGGAAGAGAAGAGAATTGAAGACATCCCTATTGTGCGCGAATTTCCCGAGGTATTTCCTGAGGAATTACCTGGTCTTCCTCCTCATCGCCAAGTTGAGTTTCAAATCGAGCTAGCTCCTGGAGCAGCGCCAGTAGCTCGAGCACCATATCGTCTAGCCCCATCAGAACTCGAAGAACTGTCCACACAGCTACAAGAACTCTTGGAAAAGGGTTTTATACGTCCGAGCTCTTCACCCTGGGGAGCTCCAGTCTTGTTCGTGAAAAAGAAAGACGGTACCTTCAGGATGTGTATTGACTATCGCGAACTTAACAAGGTGACTGTGAAGAATCGTTATCCTCTTCCACGTATTGACGACTTGTTTGACCAGTTGCAAGGGTCGAGCTATTACTCCAAGATTGATTTGAGATCGGGATACCATCAGCTGAGAGTCCGAGATGAGGACGTCTCCAAAACAGCATTCAGAACTCGTTACGGCCATTACGAGTTTCTGGTTATGCCATTCGGGCTGACGAATGCACCGGCAGTCTTCATGGATCTCATGAACCGAGTATGCAAGCCTTACCTGGATAAGTTCGTTATTGTGTTCATCGATGATATCCTGATCTATTCTAAGAGTCAGGAGGAACACGAGCAGCATCTACGACTTATGCTGGAACTTCTTCGAAAAGAACAGTTGTATGCCAAGTTTTCGAAATGTGATTTCTGGCTTCGCGAAGTCCACTTTCTAGGCCACGTGGTAAACAAGGATGGAATTCATGTGGATCCATCTAAGGTTGAATCGATCAAGAACTGGCCCGCACCCCGCACACCAACAGAAATCCGCCAATTCTTGGGTTTGGCCGGATATTACAGAAGGTTTATAAAAGATTTCTCCAAGATTGCGCAACCTCTCACTTCACTGACTCAGAAGGGCGTCATCTATCGTTGGGGTGATGCACAGGAGTCCGCGTTTCAACATCTAAAGGATAGACTTTGTAGCGCGCCTATCCTCTCATTGCCAGAAGGCACCGATGATTTCGTGGTTTATTGCGACGCTTCCATCCAAGGACTTGGTTGCGTATTGATGCAACGTGACAAGGTCATTGCCTACGCATCGCGCCAACTTAAAGTTCACGAAAGAAACTACACTACTCACGATCTGGAGCTGGGAGCAGTTGTATTCGCGCTTAAGATATGGAGACATTACCTGTACGGTACCAAGTGCACCATTTACACCGACCACAGGAGTCTCGAGCATATCTTCAAGCAAAAAGAGTTAAACATGCGACAACGCCGATGGGTCGAACTCTTGAATGATTACGAATGCGCTATCAAGTATCATCCGGGCAAAGCCAATGTTGTGGCTGACGCCCTCAGTCGAAAGGATACTTTACCTAAGCGTGTACGAGCATTACAGCTTACCATCCAGTCTAACCTTCCTGCTCAGATTTGAGATGCCCAGGCCGAAGCATTGAAAGCAGAGAACATCAGGGCTGAGTCCCTACGAGGATCGAGGCAGCGGCTAGAACAAAAGGAAGACGGTGCCTACTATGTTAACGGACGCATCTGGGTTCCATTTTATGGCAACTTATGCGAGCTTGTGATGGATGAAGCACATAAGTCTCGTTATTCTGTACACCCTGGTTCACACAAGATGTACCACGACCTCAAGACTACGTATTGGTGGCCTGGCATGAAAGCCCACATAGCAACCTACGTAAGTAAGTGCTTGACTTGTGCGAGAGTCAAGTCTGAATATCAGAAACCATCAGGCCTACTTCAACAACCGGAGATCCCGAAATGGAAATGGGAGCAAATTTCCATGGATTTCGTTACCGGCCTGCCCAGATCTCAACGCGGAAACGATACCATTTGGGTGATCGTAGATCGATTAACCAAGTCTGCACATTTTCTGGCCATCAAGGAAACGGATAAGTTTTCTACTCTTGCAGACATTTACCTAAAGGAAGTGGTATCAAGGCACGGAGTGCCCATCTCTATTATATCTGATCGTGACGCGCGTTTTACTTCTGAACTGTGGCAAGCAATGCACAAGTCCTTTGGCTCACGTTTAGATATGAGCACCGCTTATCACCCACAGACGGATGGGCAATCGGAACGCACCATCCAAACCTTGGAAGACATGCTTAGGGCATGCGTAATCGACTTCGGCAATGGCTGGGAGAAGCACCTCCCGCTAGTGGAGTTCTCATATAACAACAGCTACCACACCAGCATCCAAGCCGCTCCGTTTGAGGCATTGTACGGACGCAAATGTCGATCGCCTCTCTGTTGGGCAGAAGTTGGTGACAGCCAAATCACTGGCCCAGAACATGTGGTAGATACCACCGAGAAAATTGCTCAGATACGACAGCGAATGGCGGCAGCTCGTGACCATCAGAAAAGCTATGCTGATAAGGGAAGAAAACCACTCGAGCTCCAGGTTGGGGATCGAGCGCTACTCAAAGTCTTACCTTGGAAAGGTGTAGTCCGCTTTGGCAAACGAGGCAAACTCAATCCGCGTTATATCGGACCATTCAAAGTCATTGAGAAAATTGGCCAAGTCGCCTACAGGTTGGATCTACCTGAAGAACTCAGCGGAGTTCACAACGTATTCCACGTATCAAATCTAAAGAAGTGTCTGTCAGAGGAGACCTTCATAGTTCCTCTCAAGGAACTCACAATCGACGACCAGCTGCGATTCGTCGAGGAACCAGTAGAGATTACGGATCGAGATGTTAAGATCCTCAAGCACACAAGAATACCTCTCGTCCGAGTTCGTTGGAATGCTCGTCGTGGCCCAGAGTATACATGGGAACGAGAAGACCAAATGAAACTCAAGTATCCCCAACTGTTTAAGAAAAACGCAACCACCACTGAGGCTGAAGCTACCGCAGAATTTCGGGACGAAATTCCAAATCAACGGGGGGATGATGTGACACCCCAGGAAAATCTGGAAAACAACGCAACTTAACTAGCTTCCTCAGTAACCACGTGCTAAATTTCGGGACGAAATTCTCTTAACAGGGGGAGAATGTGACAACCCTCAAAATCCCATGTATTCCGTACAAATTATTAATGAAAATTAAAGTGTCTGACGACTGCGTGGAATTACTTAACTGCTTTCTGATACCTGTGTTATGCTTACACGTATTTGTTAATATACCAATAGTATACAGATAAGTCACTAAATAGTCCGTTATATCTTCTTAAGTGTTAGAAAGTAAAAACGTTACAAAATATGTAAATAGGACACCTTTCGGATTAATTAAGCGCTTTAACGGAACAGTGTCAAACCGAACAACCGGACTTTACCCGGAACATGAAAATATTATTACTTTGACTATTTATATTTTTCTGAGCCAGTTAGGGTCCCTGATTACCCTAACACCCGCCATAACGTGTAACATACAACTAACTAAGTTAAACACTTAACTTAACTTAGTTAACCTAACTAATACTTGGTACTTAGTTACAAACCAACCAAGACCCCCCCCCCCCCTCTAACCAAAACCGTCCCCATGGGGGACATACTTAGTACTTGTGATTTGGCTAAATCTTGGATGTTTAGTATCAAGGTGGCATAAAACCCAATGGATAATAACACCTAAATTTCCTATAAATAACACTTAACACCTAGGACATAATCTTCATCACTAAACACCACCCAACTCAACCCTCTCTCTTGCTCTCCCTACCTTCGGCCGAACCCCACTCCACCCACCATCATACTTTCGGTTCTTGTTCTTGACATTCCATCATTATACACACTTCAAGGATCGCGTATTAGGAGCTTCGGTGCACTCGGAACACGAAGGACCTCTTCCGTTAGCTTTTATCCACCCATTTTCCATCAAGAATCTTCCCTAGCCCCGAGCTAGAGGTATATCACTTAAAACTCGCTCTTGAACGTATCTAGAGTGGTTAATAAGAGTTTCGTCGGTTAAAAATTACGAACATATAAGATCAAAGTCTAAAAGTTTACTAAAGTAATGAACAAGGTGGTTAATGGATGAATATGTATGTAAATCATGTAGATCTTGTGTGATTATGATGATTGGGTGATTATCTGATGCTTTACTGAATGATATTAGTATATGATGTTGTTGTGGTCACTAAACTTGTTAAAGGAATCGATCGAACACGATTTAGAAGGTTAAACACAAAAGAATCAGAATCTGTCCAACTTTTACAGCCCACTTCTGTTGGCTGTAAACAGGTCTTAACCTCAACGAAAAATCGATATTTTGAATCTAAAATATGTTATTATGAAATACGGTTCTAATGGCACCGGAATCGTAATTTTTGGACTCCGTTTACTATTTTTAAAGTGTTAATTTGTAACAGCTACTTAAGCTGAATTTTGACAGCAATAAATGGGTGTCGTACTTTCAGTCATAACCTGAGTTTTGTGATGAATCGGACCATGAAAATTTTACTGTAGATGATAACTGAAGTATTTGTAATTACCCCACTGGAATTTCGCAAATCGGACTTACGAAGAATTTTTAATAAATTGTTTCGTGGACTGTGGTCAGAAATACATAAATCTGAGTTCAGTCCCGAATATGAATTTTTATAAAATATTGGTGATGAACCGGACCCCGATATTTTTACACAATAAAATATGGAACGTTTAAGACATTCTGTAAAAATTTGGGAATTTTTGGAACATGTTAACTATTTTATTAAAATCCCCGAAAACAGCCCAGTTTCGAGTATAAAAGCTGAAACGACATAAGTAGTGATTTGCGTGTCTAAATGTCGAGTATGCTATCTGTGAATGATCTAACATGTTATATGTGTTATATGCATTATTGTATGTTTGCTTATGAGTGGGGAATGGATGGGAAGTATATATGGGCGTAAATCGTTAAAGTGTGTGCTTGTTATGTGGTAGAAGTAATGTGCAAATAAACCGTACGTAGGATACGTGTTATGCATGAGAAACTGATTGTTATCCGTACCTTATTAGGACGCGATTGACCGACCTTGACTGTTAACTGTATTGAGAATCTAACCGAGCAAACCGAGGTGAGTTCACACTTTCTAAGGCATGGGATTCCCGGTGGTTTGGGAATGGGTTAAAGAATTAAAACTAAATCTACATATCCTCCTTGGGTAGGATTTGTACGGCCATCCTCCGTAGAATGGATGCCATTATTAAACCTACGAATTCTCCTGGTGCAGAATACGTACGTTCGTCCTCCTTGGGTAGGACAACAACCTTAAAACTAGCTAGACAAAACTCTATCATGAAGTCCCTCAATTTATATCGACTTAATCGCCGAGGCCAATGGCGAGCGGGTCATTAGTTAATAGCGCTATTAGGTTTAACAAACCTCACACCGTGCCAGTCGGACGGGCGTGTACTAATGGACTATGGCAGACTGTCAGTGATGATAGACACTGATATAGGGCACAACTTATTTGCGTAGCAGTCGATATCATTCCGTCTAGTAGTTCAAACGGGGAAAAACCCCCACTGATCATGGTTATGGATTGGGTAAAGAAAAAGAGAAATGGTTAAACATACTTTCAACTACGGGGTAACCCCCACGGCAAATAAGCCAACGAAAGTCAAACCACGTTTTCAGAAACAACTTAAAACTAAACAACCAAACGTGAACTCACTCAACTTTGTTGTTGACTCGTTGTTACATGCCTTACAGGTCGCTAAATGCTTGGAGCTTGCACGGGGAAGGAGTCGTTGTGGTGTACGGACTGTTATGTTCCGTGCTTAATATTTAAATCCTTATGAACTTACTAAACTTGCGTTTTGAAACTTTAAAACTATGGACTTATGCTTTTGAACTCACGTCTATGCTTCCGTTGTTTAAACTAAACAAGGTTAACTAGCTTTGGTCACCAACCGTATTATGTTTGGTTTTAATTACTTAATTGAGTTGTTTAATATGATTGGTGGCTCGATCCTGGTCATGTCACGCCTCCAAGCGGTGATACTCCGCATGGTGGATTTTGGGGGTGTGACATTTGTGCTATGTGACGTTTAATCCAGAGTGTGTAGTTCCGCCTTAACAATAGTAGCGCTATAGGAGATGCACCTCTCCCATTATTCTCGGGGGGTATTGTTAGGAGGATTCTAGTTTACCTTGAGTCTTGGGTAAACACTAAAGCATCGGGATACTTGGGCTATCACTGCGTGGACTGCGACACTAGCACGGCTGAAACTATTTTATTGTTTACACTATGGATACGAGTTGTTTTAATCTATTATTCTAATATCAAACTTGTATACTCGCCAATACTTTTGTATTGATATTTTAATACATGTTGCAGGCTGATAGGATGCTTGGAAATGCATGGAATTCCGCTAGGAGATGCTTAGTAACGTCGCCTAGTTAACTTAGAATCTTTTGACTAATTTGAACAATATCCGTTTTGGTCTGTATTCGATACTTGTATTGATTGTGTTTGCTTCTAGACAAATGTTATGATGAATTTGATCTAATTTCTATTGAAACAAATAGTGTTATGGAATCTCATGAGCAATCTGAACGCTTAGTGCTCGCACCCCGATGTTTCCGCCATCGGTTGGGGTGTGACAACGACAACATGTTGAAATCTTCAAATTTTTATAAAGCTTGAAATTACGAAGGAACATGTATTTGCATTATATTTAATATAAATGCAAATTTCTTTATTTAATTTATGTTTATACAGTATGGGTCTTACAAAAGGGTCGCCAGCTGTCGTGCGAAAGGAGTAGGAGGGTTTACAAGTTGTGGGTTTCACTTTCAACATAACCCAAGTGGGAGGGCAGTTTATATTTCATAATAACGGGTCAAATGTTGGTCAACAACTTAACCCTTATCTCTACAGATGAAAATGAACCGAAAACATTCGGACAATAGTTCGATTGTGTTTGTTCGTTTAATAAATGAACGAACAAGAACAATAAACTTCGTCCATTTAGTCAAAGGAACAAACATGAACTAAGGTCACGTTCATCCTTTTATATTCCTGGACGTTCGGTAATGTGTTCAACAGTTTGTGTACATAGCTTGACTTATGGCCAAAAAGTACAAGATTTCTTGAAATTATGCTAGCTAAAGTTGATGTTGTGAATATGGTTGTTGTTGAACATGATTACAACAATATTACGGATCGAACACACACGATGTGCAAAGGCATTATCTGTGTCTAAATTTTTTTACTTCTTTAGGTAGCTTGCAAAACCGAACCTGTAGCAAGTATGATTTCTAGGATGGTGAATTTGATTTTTCTCCATAAATTTGAGGATCTACTATAATTATATATATCTAGTCTTAGAATAATGTGAAGTTTTGTACTTGATTTTAACCTTAAATCTTGTTTGTTCCGACTTATGGGAGTTTTCATTGTTGAATGACGTTGTTTGATGAAGATCAGTCATATTCTATACGTTTACATTGTTGTGCAAAGTGATTCTAGCCTCATTTCTAGAACCATGAACGTCTCATGAAAGATCGAGCTAGATCTCTCTCGGATCACAAAATCTTATTTAAAGATTCAAAACCTTAACACTCACATACAGAAAATGAATATGTGAATGGATTCAAAGTCAAACATAAGCTTGAAGACTATATTTCGCCATTTTCTTAAATTGTGATAATTAAGCCTCAAAGGTAAACCAAAAACAATTTAGCATACATAACATCAACCATATTAAATCGTTTTACTAAAACCAATTTAATCGTCTCCCAGGTCAATAGTCAAAGCCAAAATCGTTTTACTAAAACCAATTTAATCGTCTCAAAATCAAAACAAATTGTTCATAAAAATTGTTGAAATTAACAACAATCATTCAGTAAATTGTCAAAACAAATGAAACTATCCATAATTTGGTCAAACCAAAAACAAAAGCTCCTTAGCAAGCTGCTAAAGCAGAACATCCTCACCACAAGTCCACAACAAAAAGGATTACATTCACAATGACTCAAATTTACACCAATTTTCTATTTCAATACCTTACACCATAGCTCTCTTTACCAACTTCCAATATGTTGATACCTTGATATCTTCCACCGGTTTGAAGGGCGATTCTAGTTATATAATAATTTAATTAATCGAGCAAAAGAACATAAAGGAAGCACCCAGTTCGTAAAACATAATTAGTTTTATTGCGAACATACTCAGATAATATATTATAAGTCTGAATCAATTCCAAGATACAAATCCAAAAGAATCTTAAGAAGATCCCTAAAATCCAGTCTAATACAACAAATAAAACATTGACCGGCAGTAAGTAATAAGTAGACTAATTGTAATCAATCGAAAAGAGCATTTTGACATTCGAAAGTCCATCAACAAGCGAAATCAAATGGCTTAGAGATTACTTAAACCCTAAAAACACACTAAAATTTGTAATGAAATTTGTCGCACATGGCCCACCTTCAAACCTAATTAATCCTTATCCTTATTATTATAATAAATAATTTCAAATAATGTGACGTGTCACCAACCGAATCACTCTTCTGTATTTATCTTTTACACGAATTTTAATTTAAATGTTAATTTTTAATTCCTACAATATAAGAATATACATGTTAAATCTTTATATAATCGCTATCTCTATGTATCTACTATCTTTTTACTTTACCTAATATGAAGAATCAAATCTTAGCCACGAGGGTTCAGATCAATTCTACTAACAGACATCTTCGAGGAATGACAGAACGGCCAACCACTTGTAAAACCTGCAGAACAATAACATCGTTAGACTCGCCATAGGATGAGATTCCACACTGTGACCCACCTCCGACGTCAGAATAAGTATTCTTCCGATTCGAGAAATTAGGATTTTAGTGAGAGAGTGAACATACCTTGGTAATGTAGATCTCCTTCTGTTTATAGTGGATCTTATTTGATGTCATTTTCATTCGGGTGAGGTGGTCCCTACAGTAGTAACCATTTTGCGTGACACCCATGGAAAACATTCCATGCCCAAGGAGTGCATGAGGGTGCTAACATCACCCTTGCTCTGATTAGAGGAGAGAGAACCCACGTCCAAGGTGTTCATGGCACGCAATATGCTCTACGCAGGACCACCATAAGGTAGAAAGTGTGGTGTTGCTTTTTGTGAAGCCTTCCGTTGATCTGCTGCCACGTATCTCTGGTGATGTTATGGCTGGAAAATTTGTAATGTGTTGCAAAACACACTACTTTTCCTTTGTATTTTGTATAATACGAGTTAACGCAACCCGCGCGTTGCAGCGGGATGTTGATTATGAATGCTTGTATTATCACTATATGAGATGTTGATTACGAACGTGCCTTTAGTACATGTTGAAACACACTTTTCTTCAATTTGACATAGATACATCTCTAGTTACACTTACATGACACTATATCTAAAATTTGAATGCCAACTACATACCCCAGCCCAGCCAAGCCTAGCACAGCCCAGCCCAGCCCTGGTTGATTAAAGATAAGGAGGAAATTTGAATGGAATATCTTTATAAGATGCATTCTTGCTTTCAAACTATTGTTAGCAGGGGGGAGGTTATGTATTTCATCATTGAAGAACAAATTATTACGTACTATAAAGGAATTCCATTATGTAAATGGATTGAAATAAATTCAAGTTAATTGACAAATCAAAAAACAATAGACGGCACCATCACATCATATTTATGTTATGATGTGAAACATGGATCGACAAAGGATAATTCTTGAAACATATATATGAAATATTCATCTCATGTACAATCAAATCCCAATAGAACAATTCTAAATGGAGATCAATAAAACATAAACGAAATTACGATAACTGAAAAAGACAGAAGAAGCCCTTTTCATGCAAACGAATTTTAGTTTCGAGTAAAAAAATATAAATGACTCACACGATTGTGTTAGAATGCCATTTATGTTTAGTTTTGAATTTTGGTCAAAGTTTTAATTCACAAACAATTTGCAAACGCATCATTCTGTTTCTTCTTGTCGGTTCTCTCCTCCGGTGATTTTTTTGCCGCCGGCCTCAAGCAAATGCTCAAACCTTTTGCAATCGGGGCTTCGAATCCTTCTTCGTTCTTGTTTGTTGTCACCATTAATCGCACCTCTGCGATGTTTCTTATGCTCTCCGTATGATTAACACATGTTCTAATTCCGTTTCGCCGATCTTCTTCATATTCGCAATCTGAGAATTCGATTCTCTAGAAACAATTCCACAATTCTTTAATTACAACAGAAAACACAGGCCTGGTTCTTTTCCTTGTTTCGATTTGATCGGTAATCGAAATCACTCACTTCCTGATCGTGTTCTCATTCTTGATTCGTTCTTCGCGACTGATACCAATTTCAAAGGATCAATTAACACATAATAACGAAATAAAGAACAACGCACAATTAATTGACATAAACTAATTCGCAATATAATATATGTATGAACGAATTTCACCAAAGAACACGACGTGACGTAAGTCTCAGAAACTTCAAATTCCGCAAGGTATCTCCGTATCTATAATTGCTAATTTCTTCTGTCACGGTCTATTTGCATAATCTTCGCCACTTTCTAGAGATTTTGTATTATATGGTATAGAGATTTTATTTATATTATCAGTTTGTGAAAGGGTGATAGGGGTGCACACACCTTTTCATTTTTTAACCAAAGTGGCTTTTCATGCATATCTGAATTCCGATGCTTGGTAATAAATACCTGATGCGATGGTTCATGCATATTTGAATTCATGTGTATTTGTAGTATTATATATAATATAATGAAAGGGTGTGAGTAAAATAAACTAAAGGGTGTGACTTCTAAACAAATGATACATAACCCAAGTTGCTAATTGTATAAGGGTATAATTTTGATAGATTTTTTATTTGCTTTTTGGTTATTTTAGGCTTTCATTTGATTAGTTTGTGTATTTGTTGGTCCCGGTGCGAAAAAAGGAGAAAAAACGAGCTAAAACAGACAAGAAACGAGCAACCGGGAGCAGCCAATAGTCCAAGGGCTGAAAATGAAAAAAACTGAAAGTTAAGGGAGTTAGCGTATCGCGACAAAAGAAGGTCCCGTTTGTCGAGATGCGCCACGTGGGGTTCCATTAACCAAGCCTAGTTTAGGTTGACCGACTATTTTGTCATGTAGCGGCATTAGAGTTATAAACTAATTAGGATTTCTTGGACGGGATTTAAGTGTCGTTTTCTCCCAGTCTACACAACCATTTGATACAAAACTTTGAGGGGCGATTCTAAGGAGCATTAGAGCAAAGGAATTTGTGAAAAACCCGAGGATTGAAGATCGAGATCGCGTTTTGAATATTGCAACCCTTAAGGCTTCGGTATCGATTTTTCTTTGTTTTTGATGGTTTTGGACATGATGTTTGTTATCGTTGAACTTGGTTTTAGTTCTGTAATCATGTTTAGAGGCTAGTTTTCTATAGCCGCCTAGGTTTGATGAACTAATCACATGTTTTGACTTGTTCGGTTTGACTTTTACCTTGTTTATGTGTGTGGTTTAAAATAGTTTTTATTGTTGCAGATTATGATCATGTATGCTACTCTTTGTTGATGATATTTAATTGATTTTCAGTATTGATGTGTTTGTAAAGGAAAAATTCACCATAATCACATTAAAATTATTAGTTAATTCGTTAATCCGACTAATTATCATTTTTAACCTTATTATTAGAGATAATATAGGTAATTAATTAGTTAAAATAAGTAGACGAGTTAATTACATAGTTAGTCCCTGTGGTTTGCACAAAATAACATACTTAGGTACTAATAGTTTAAAATCACATTCTAGGGTATTAACTTTTCATTTTGTAACGTTTGGAGGTATTAACTTCTAAGGTAGCAACATAGGTAGTTCCTGTGGTTTGCACAAAATAACATACTTAGGTTCTAACAGAATGTGATTTTAAGCCTACAAATAAGCTTAATACCCCCAAACGTTACAAAATGAAAAGTTAATACCCTAGAATGTTATTTTAAACTATTAGTACCTAAGTATGTTACTTTGTGCAAACCACAGGGACTAACTATGTAATTAACTCTAAGTAGACAAAAGTGTGCATCCAATTCCCATTGAATAGAGATATGATTTGGGATTGCTAGGGTTTGTTTAGTCATTTTTTTTATTTTTTTTTGTAGCTTTAGACACTCGATAGCTCTGGGTCATTCTATATATTCACGTCTAGGTGATACTAGGTTTTGGTTTATCAATTTAAAACTAGCTTCATAACTAAAAGTTGTTAAAAGTGTTACTTTTTCATGTCTCTAGTTATGTGATTCGGCATGGATAGGTCGAGTTGTTTCTATCTAACACTTCATTCACATTTTGATTGTTCTTAATAGTTCAGTTCTAGGAACTAGAGAGTGAGGGTCTCGCTCTGAGCTGAATAGTTACTATATGACTAAATCATCCATAACGGGAGGTTGGTCAAGTTAGAAATCAGAAAATTGTCAACTGTAAAAGTCTTTCATGTGGTTAGGGACTCTTGCCCAGGTGGTTGTTGACTTGTTAGATTCAACCTCTTAAAATGTCTTTCAAAAAAATACATACTAAATAAATAATATAATAATATTATTTATTCCCTTAACATGCTACTTCCCAACTTTCCCCCATATATGATGTGCCGAGTAAATTATGACAAATAGTGAAGAGTTGAGAACCGGTCCATGCCGGTAGTAATTAGATCTAACCCATATTAAACTCACCATGTTGGTCTACGTCGGTGTTGAAAGTGGGTCCAAGATTAAGACCGAGCTATCTTCATTAACTCATTAACACTGACACGGTAATATAAACATGAAATGGCCCAAGTGGCCAAGTCCAAAGGTAATAATGACATATCTAGCTAAAAATAATACACACAATCAACCGTATTTTATGTTGGAAGTTTAGTGTGAATGAAAGTCTCAAGTTGGTAATTCACCTTGTCCCACATCGATGTGGGAGTGAAAAGATAGGCTATTTATAAGGTGAAACCTTAATGAAGCCTTTGAAGTCTTATGACATGTTTTACCACAAGTCCTACCCGCGCGCACGCAGGGGGGTGCAAAAAATGGAACCGGATTTAGTTGAACTCGTGTACGCCCGCACGTCCTGCGGACACGAATGCAGTTCCGAAAACCCGGTAGCTGATATTGGAGCATAGCATCATGGATACGAATGCAGCCTGGAGTATGTTACAGATTATATCCAAAAATGGTCCATGATGCTATGCTCCAATCTGTACCCATATTAAGCACAGTTCTTGCAAAGGTGTAACATACTCCAGGCTGTACACGACCGCATCTCTGTCAATAGTAATTCCACCAGAGAATGAGATGAGAAACACAAGAGACAACTTCGACCAGTTTACTTATGAACATGTCGATCTGGGTCAAATTCATCCCAAAGGGTATAAAATTTGAAGAAAAACGAACTTAAAAAAATTATTAGAAAAGATAAAACGATGGGTTACGTTTTATCTCAAACATACAAAAGATAAAACCATGCTGAAGTTGTGTGCTTCGACAAGATGATTCGATTTTCGCTCGCGAATGGTGATTTATTGTGTTGCCTAACATTGTAGTAGCGGAGAAGGAAAAGAAAGGTAGCCCTGGTGTAAACAATGTTCCAGTGGTCCGAGAATTTCCTAACGTCTTTCCTGACGATCTTCCCGGCCTACCGCCAAGTCGTGATATCGACTTTCGTATCGACCTCATTCCTGGAGCCAACCCTATTGCCAAAGCCCCTTACCGACTCGCACCGTCCGAAATGCGTGAACTTTCGAACCAACTCCAGGAATTACTTGAGAAAGGCTTCATTCGCCCGACCACCTCTCCTTGGGGCGCGCCAGTCCTTTTCGTCAAAAAGAAGGATGGGTCGTTCAGGATGTGCATCGACTATCGAGAATTGAATAAGTTAACTATCAAGAACCGCTATCCCCTACCTAGCATCGACGATTTGTTTGATCAGCTACAAGGTGCTACGTGCTTCTCAAAGATCGATCTACGCTCAGGTTATCACCAACTACGCATTCAAGAGGAGGATATACCCAAAACCGCATTTCGCACTCGATACGGCCACTACGAATTCGTTGTTATGCCCTTTGGTTTGACCAACGCACCCGCGGTTTTCATGGATCTGATGAATCGCGTGTGTAAACCATATCTCGACCGTTTCGTCATCGTATTCATCGACGATGTCTTGATCTACTCCAAGTCGAAAACCGAACACGCGTAACATCTACGTTTGGTTCTCGAGCTACTCCAGGGGGAATCGACTCTATGCCAAGTTCTCCAAGTGTGAATTCTGGTTGGAGGAGGTTCAGTTTCTGGGTCACATTGTTAATAGTCAAGGTATTCACGTCGATCCCGCGAAGATTGAAGCCGTTAAGAGTTGGATTACACCTAAGAACCCGTCCGAAGTCCGTTCTTTTCTCTGACTAGCGGGCTATTATCGACGATTTATCAAAGGATTCTCAAAGATCGTTGTACCGCTTACCGCTCTCACGCACAAAGACAAGTCTTTTGTTTGGGGAACTGAACAAGACTCTGCTTTCCAAACCCTCAAGCACATGCTTTGCAATGCTCATGTTCTCACATTGCCCGACGGAAACGACAATTTCATTGTCTATTGTGATGCTTCCAACCTTGGTCTTGGTTGTGTTCTTATGCAGCGAGACAAGGTTATAGCTTACGCATCTCGTCAGCTCAAAATCCACGAGAGGAACTATACAACCCATGATCTCGAGCTAGGCGCAGTTGTTTTTGCGTTAAAGATTTGGCGACACTACCTGTATGGTACCAAGTGTACGATCTTCACCGATCATAGGAGCCTACAACATATCTTTAATCAGAAAGAACTTAATATGCGTCAACGCCGATGGGTAGAACTTCTCAACGATTACGACTGTGAGATTCGTTATCACCCAGGCAAAGCAAACGTTGTTGCCGACGCACTCAGCAGACGGAGCTATCTGCTTAGCACTCGTAACGTCCAAGCCCAATACGACCTCGAAACCCTCATCCGTGAAGCGCAGCATCCATGTTTTAATGAACGCACTCTGAAGAAGGAAAGAATCTACCACGACGGAGCCCAGCTTGTGAGTAAATCAAATGGGATATTCCACTTTCTGGACCGAATCTGGATCCTTAAACGGACTGATTTGCGACAGATTCTGATGGACGAAGCCCACAAATCCCGGTATTCTATTCATCCCGGTGCCGACAAAATGTACCAGGATCTTCGTTACAAGTACTGGTGGCCGGGCATGAAAAGGGATATTGCTCTCTACGTTGGAAAGTGCCTGACTTGTGCAAGGGTTAAGGCTGAACACCAAAGACCCTCTGGCTTACTCGAACAACCACCAATCCCTATGTGGAAGTGGGAGAGTATAGCCATGGACTTCATAACAAAACTTCCGCACACGTCATCAGGTCACGACAGCATCTGGGTTGTTGTTGACCGTTTGACTAAATCAGCTCACTTTTTACCAATACGGGAAGACTACAAGGTAGAACGATTAGCCCGAATCTACACCGACGAGATCATTTGTAATCATGGGATGCCTCGTGACATCATATCTGACCGTGATGCTCGGTTTACCTCGCGACTGTGGGAAACGTTTCAAACGGCTCTCGGTACATTGCTTAATCTAAGTACCGCTTTCCACCCTCAAACCGACGGACAAACTGAAAGAACGATCCGTACTCTTGAAGACATGCTCCGTTCGTGTGTCATAGACTTCGGTGGTAATTGGGATAAATACCTGCCGTTAGTCGAATTCTTGTATAACAACAGTTATCATTCCAGCATTCAAATGGCACCATTCGAGGCTTTATACGGAAGAAAATGTCGATCATTTATTGTGTGGCACGAGATCGGTCACTCGCAATTAACCAGTCCTGAGCTATTGCAAGAAAAGACAGACAAAATTTTCCAAATTCGAGACAACCTGGTGAAAGCTCGAAATCGACAGAAAAGTTACACCGATAGACGATGCAAGCCCTTTGAATTTGACGTTGGCGACCACGTACTCCTAAAGGTATCACCTTGGAAGGGTGTGGTCAGATTCGGCAAAAGAGGAAAGCTCGCGCCTCGATATGTAGGACCCTTTAAGATTCTGGAAAGGATCGGCAAAGTGGCTTACAGACTCGAACTACCGGAGGAACATAGCAACGTCCACCCAACTTTCCATGTTTCAAACCTCTGAAAGTGCCTGGCTGATGATGATTTACACGTACCTCTTGAGGACCTGCAAGTAAACGAAACACTACACTTCGTGGAGAAGCCTGTCGAAATCATGGATCGCCAAACCAAGTAGCTCAGACGCTCGCGCATTCCTATTGTGAAAGTCCGATGCGAAGGCAAACGAGGCGCAGAGTTCACTTGGGAACTCGAAAGCGACATGAAGGCGAAGTACCCACAGTTGTTCGTTACGGCTTCGGCATAATTTCGGGATGAAATTCCCTAAACAAGGGGAGGCTGTAACACCCCGTGTTTTCAAAAGTCAAAGTCAAGGTCAAGTCAACGACCGATTTCGCGCGACTTGACTTGTAGTGAATTTCTTTTATATGTTTATTTTAGTTGTATTATGTGGAGAAAGTGTCAATAATTACAATAATCGACGTATGTTATTCGCCAATCAATCGACTTACGACTGTGAACTATAGGAAGTAACAATGCGATAAAGTTAATTAATCGATAATCAAACTATGTTAATCAAATCGACATCGAATCAAATCGCAACTCGAACTACGCATTTTGGTTATTGTTATACGTGTGTGTGTGCCTTACGTGTTACTTGTGCATGTTTATTTATGTTATGTTGTGGTAATCAATCGAAACGCAATCGAAACTCGAATCGCAATCACACTCAATCGAAATCGAACTATGATATTTAGTGGAGAAGAGATAGTGCAAGATATGAATGGTTGGGATTAAAAGTAATTTAACTAGGAAAATCTATTGCATCGCTCGCAACCGAAACCGAAACAGCAAAAATCGTCACGCCGCGCATTCGAACCAAGTGCCATCCGGCCGGATTGCCATCCGACCGGACAGCCATCCGGGCGAGATGCCATCCGACCGGCCGACACTTTCCTCTTTGGGTAACTCTATAAATATCCATGTCACTTTCATTCTTTCTACTTTTGGAAACTCTATGTCCGAACAGCACGCTCTCCTCACATTTTCTTCGATTTCTCTCAATCCCGGTAAGATCTCGTCCTAAATATTGTACTTTCTTGATCTACACACACTCCTACACCTTTCTATCTTTTGAATCTTAACTTTTAACCGTGAAATCACTAGATTTGAGGTGTTCTAGGATGACGTCATCATGTGTTCTTGATGAACTTCATGTTTTGGCTTCAATCCATCAAGAACAACTTGGATCCAACCGATTTTCACACAAATAAACAAAGATCTTGTATAGATCTAAACACTTTCATGGTGAAAAAAGATTGAAAGATGGTTTCTAACTTTCTTTCAACTCTTTTACACTCAATGCACTCAAAACCAACAGATTCGGACCATGTTCTAGTCTTCTACTCATTCGAGGTGTTGTACTAGCTCAAGATCTGGATTCTACTCACGAGACCACCGATTTAGGGTTAACCAAGAACAACCGTCTTAAACCGGTTAACTGGTCGAACTAGGGTGATTCCTGTTTGATCGGGTCACTTGGGATAAGATGGGGTTCCGTTGGTTAGCACGTTGTCAAAACGTCGCGATAAAAGCAACAAACAATCAAAACGGCCAAGTAAAAGACGAACGGAACGACCAGCACGGAGTGCTATCCGACCGGACTACCGTCCGAACGGATAAGCCATCCGAACGACTAGGTCATCCAAACGGCTTACACTTTGGGTCCCACACTTAACCAACTTTATCTGAAGTTTGAGTATTGAACGAACTGCTATCCGATCGGACTACCATCCGACCGGATTACTCTTCGGATCATGAGATACTTGGACTTAGACAATTTTCAACATGTTCAATGCACTAAGGATGCCACCCGACCGGACTGCTGTCCGACCGAGTGACAACCTGCTGTGGACTTGTTCTCACTAAGTAACTTCGCCACTCGAGTCGCCGTCCAACCGGATAACCCATCCGAGCGGATTGTCGTCCGCACGGCTGACCGTCCGATCGACCGACCTGAAAGGTAGAGATACTTCAATGTTTTCAAAATACTACAACGAAAACTTCAAAGGATAAGCCATCATACACAAACACATCCTTCCCAAGGGAAGAAACAATCCACTCGAATAGTCATCCGACTGGACAACCTGTCCGACCGGATGACCATCCGAATGGATTGTCATCCACACGATTGGACCATCCGGTCGGATAACCATCCGACCGAACTGTTGTCCGAACCACTTACGTCATGCACCATTTTACGCGTCACTTATCGTTATGCTATCGATCTATTCAGGCTAACCTCACTCTCTAGCACTCCCTTCAATCCATCATTGCTGTGAGTATACTCGATCCCTTTTTGCTTTACGCACTTTTGGGTGTTACATACGTTACGAATATTCAAATCACAACGAACACACTACTCAATACTATTTGAACGCTAACCGTTAATGCATGTTATACGTGAATGCTTGTTTGTTATGTTTACACATGGAATATTGTCTACCTGCCTTAGCAACGATAGTACTATAATTTGGACTCAGCACCTGTTCGCAGGGGTTGTTAAGGACAATTACAAGCATGGATTACGGTGGTAATCATGTATTGCGAACTGCCTCTGGCAGTCAACCCGCAGTCATTGGTATCGATGGGTCTATGTTGATAACTAACATGCCTCATTTCATTATGTGTACGTGCTGGTTATGCGTAAACGAATTTTGAACTCTATATGCTATTATCAAACCTATACACTCACCTTTACATTATATGTATTGACTTTATTTTAACGTATGTGACAGGTGCTTAGGATGCACACCTGCTTGGAAATCGAGGCTAGAATAAGGCTCTAGTGGCCAACAAATAGTTGTCTGTACAAATTAAATCAAAGGTCTCTAGAAGCAGATAAACAATTACTCTATTTGAAAATCTGAGTTGTCGGAATAGAACTATTTGCCTAGATTTTGTCTGTAATAATTTGTTTACCTTTTGAGACATTGTATAGGATATGTTATTATAAATTGATTGGTAATGATAATTGTTATGGAAACTTCTGGACAATCTATTTCGCTCAGTGCCATGCCCCGATGTTTCCGCCATCGGTTGGGGTGTGACACGCCGAACCTCCAACCGGGACGCCTACTCACCCCATCGAGATCTCTGATGGATCATCTTTCCATGGATCACCATACCGTGGTCCAGACAGTTACCAGGTGAGATTCGTCCAATACGACTGGGTGTTCACTCCCTCCTACAACCAGCAGGAGCAGCAGCAGGATCCTTCCGAGGATTCACGCTTTGTGGCGGTCACGCCACCGCCACCACCACCAGTGCAGCAAATGCCTCCGGAACCACCGAGGCATAGGAGAACAGGCGCACGGATGTCCGTGCAAGATGGGGGTTTCCACTTCAGCACCCCCAACCTTCAAGTGGCAGTCACTACCCGCCACTACATGAAGACCCACATAGGGGTGGGCCTTCAAACCCTGTTTCCGAGGTGGGCTCTGCGCCAGTCGCACCACCACCATTGGGTTTTGGCAACCCAATTCCTACCTACGCCGGCTCAGCGGCGTACAACCCCTTTGAGCAGCCTGCCTACCCAGGGTATAACTACTATAATGCCCCGGCCGTCGACCCTTACGCTGAGGCGGCCGCCTACAACGCCCTTCACCCCGAAGGACCTTTTGGGACTTCGTACCAATCAGGATACCTACCGCAATGGTATCAATACTCGATACCCCCTCAACCTCCGATGCAGCCGCAGCCGCCACGGTTTTCCCCGCCAGAACAGGAGGAAATCCTCCAGAGGCTACGCCAGGTAGAACAGCAAGTTCGAGAAGAACGTAAGAGCCGCCATGGACTACTCAAGGGTCTGGCATGCTTAATAAAAGGGAAGAAGAAGAGGGATCATTAAATCCCTATTTGTATTGTTGTATTTCCTTTTTAGTCCCTGCGTGGACATCTGTTTCTGTATTCAGCCCCTACGTGGGCATGTCCTTCAGTTTAACCCCTGCGTGGGTATGTTATGTTTGTTTAGCCCCTGCGTGGGCAAGTTATTTTCCTTTAAGTCCCGTTTAGGGCAACCGTGTACTTTTAACTTTGTAGTGGAATGATTAAATTTACATTTTCATTTTTTAATTATTTGCATAAACATAAAATATGAAATAAATGAAAAATAACTTTCCTTTTATAAGATCTACCATTATAATAAAAATGGCAAAATCTAAAAAGGACAAGACCTAGCCCATGTGTCATGTTAAGACAGGGCCAAGATGGTAATTCCTCAATTAGATTCAGATCCTTATTAACATCTCAATTTAGGATTGTTCTGTGTCAAATATTAAAAAGAATCTTAAAGGTAAAACCTAGCCTATATGTCATTATAAGACCTGGCCAAGATGGTAAAACCTGTTTAAAATGATTCAAATCCTTGTTAACGTCTGAAAACATGTTAACACTCCTGGCAGAAGTGATTCGTTAAATCACACATGTCATCCTTATAATAGGATTCTTCAAAAGACTCCTAACCTAACCTAATGATCTATAAATCATGGGTTTAAATCATCCATTAAGATGATCATATATTAAACATCCATTAGTGATGAACTGCCTATGGGCCATACTCATTGTCATATAAGACAAAAGACAGTTGTAGCCTACAACTCCCTGTCAATAAAAGGTAATGAACTGCATTCAGGCCTTGAAAACCTCGGTTCTCTGAAATCAAGGTTTATAATTAAATTATCCTTGTGACTAGGCCTTATGTGCCATTAATAATACCCTTAATACTTTATAATTAGGATAAATTATAATAAAAATCCTAAATAAATAAGTCTAAATAAATTAACCACATATGGTTTATAGTTACCATGGTTAATGAATTGCCATAAAAGACAATTCAATAATAGACTCATGAATAAATCCTTGTTAACATTTTGTGTAGCAATACAAGCTACATGGCGAACTCTGATGAAGTCAACAGTCGCCCAAGGGAAAATCATGAAAATACCAGAATAAATATAACGGGCGCAGAACTGCAGGCATTAGTGGACAATGCCGTTACTCGAGCTCTGGAAAGACGAGATGATGAATCTAGTAGTACCCGCAGCAAAACCCTATCGGTTCAACGTGCAAAATCACACCCTAAGACTCACTCCGAGGCTCATAATAAGCCACCCTCTAAAACTCATGAGTCGAAAAAGGATGATGACCGACATTCTTCAAATCAGCATAGTGTTCCGTCTAAAAAGATCGTACTCGATCAAGAGCCACGTATTGGGGGTTATTCCTATAAATACTTTGTCTCCTGCAACCCCAGGGACTTCACTGGGGAAAAAGGAGCTATTGACTGTACGACGTGGTTGGATGAAATGGACACCGTGGTTGATATCAGCAGTTGTGCTGAAAGGGATGTGGTGTCACACCCCGACCACGTAGAACATACAAAACGTGGCGGAAACATCGGGGAGTGTTGTAACAGAATTAATCGTGTCAAATCCATGGCAATTGAAGTTTCGTTTTATTGATTACAAGTGTTACAATGTCTTAACAAACAAAGAAATACAACATAATTAACTAGTCTTGTATCTTTTATTGTCACTAAAGCCCAAGTCTGCCTATGTGTATCTTGATCATCTTATGCAATAGCTCCTGAAAAACACATGTGAAAATAGGTACGTCAGCATAAAAATGCCTGTGAGATACATAGGTTTTTGTGAAAATAGGTTTCATGACTTATGTTTGAGAAAATGTTTAGTCATGAACCTTGTAATTTGCTTTGTCTTGTAAATCATTTGAAAAACAATGAGTTCAGATGATATGTATAAATAAGTGAATAATGTATGGTTAAATGAATAACCATGTAACTGAGTTTGTATAAGATAAGTTGTTTGTAAAACAATGTCTTGTGAAAAATATGTTATTTGTATAAAATGTTATATGTCTCAAACTGAAATGATTCAAATAACGCTACGATATGTAATACCATACAAACACTTATATATAGGAAGTACCAGCGGCGTATCCACCATGCTTGTATCATATTACACACACATCGTTACCTAATCACTTAATCAAACCAAACCAAACAATGTAAAATGTCTATGTTTAAATCAATTGTCAAATGTATTGAATAATATGTCAAAGTATTCATGTCAAGATGTAAATCATGTCAAAATGTCTATGTCAAATATCCATGTCAAATGTCTATGTCAAATATCCATGTCAAATGTCTATGTCGAATATCCATGTATGGCAAGTGAAATGTCTCAACTAAACCATATGCACAACAACAAAGTATTGAAGTAAAACTTGGTTTAAATCAAAGTTATGTTTTGTGGGAAATACATGATCAATGTCAATCATGTTAAAATGTCTATGTCGAAATGTCTATGTCAAAATGTCATGTAAAACAATGTACTAAGTAATGCACACAATGGCAATACATAGCATGAAATGTAATGAAATCATGTACTATAATGTACTAACGAACATGGCAGTATATGATGTGAAAACAGGAAAGCAGGAAAGTAACAAGTAGGCACATGTGTTCCACCCCAAAACAGTTTGGAAAACAGTAAAAGAGGGGTCTATGTACTCACTTGAGATTGCTCAGAAGTCCTTGAGTAACAACCAAACAATGCTAGAGATCGCGGATATCAAACGGCACCTAATATAGGTAACTATGTTAATTAACCGGACCTAGATCGGAAGATCGGGTAGCATTAGGGTTTGTAAACCAAACGAGTGTAGAGACTCGTGTCATTTGGTTTGGCAAAGCCTACATACTAAATGAAACTTAACCTAATTGTTTACGACCCATTACGACTCGTTTAGGAAGCTTATGCTACTTTAACGCGTCGTGCGCGTGAAACGCGTTCGGACCGTCTAACTAGTCCTATGACAAGTGTTATATGCCTAAACATGTTACATAATCAGTTATGTGACAAAAGTTTAGGTTACATATGCTTAATTACCAATTATACATGAAAAGGGTATTCTGGTAATTTACCTAAGGCATATAAACTACCTATCATACAACTACTTAAACGATGTGACCATAGGGTATAACCTCGGAAGGTTATTCCCTACCTACTATGGTCACCTAATGTGTTTGGTCGGATCCTAATGATCGACCAAACTGGGTCGGGTTCGAAGGTATAGGCGATTTATTAGATCGCCTACCCTACGACCCTAGACAACGTGGTAATCAGTGGGCATAGTCCCAAGGGACTATGACCATCGTGATTACAATCACGTTGCGAAGTTCTAACGAACTTCGCATTGACCATTACTGGTCAACGCTGAAAGTCAAACAAAGTTTGACTTTCTGACTCGAAAAGCAGTAAAATAAGGAAAAGAACGAAAGAATACTTACGAAGGGTCCCCGAATGCTAATCCCGATTCAAGAATCTCAAGTATGAAACAATGGTTTCAACTTAGAGGTTCTCAAATCAGAATTCTAGTGATTTTAGCAATGGGGGGTATGGGGTATTTATAGGAATACCCGAACCGTTAAGATCGTTTCATGGAAAACGTGCCTTAATCCCATCCGTACATGTGTCGCAAAGTTATGGTGTTTAGGTGTTTAAATACCATCCATACATGTGTCGCAAAGTTATGGTGTTTAGGTGTTTAAATTCCATCCATACATGTGTCGCAAAGTTATGGTGTTTAGGTGTTTAAATACCATCCATACATGTGTCGCAAAGTTATGGTGTTTAGGTGTTTAAATTCCATCCATACATGTGTCGCAAAGTTATGGTGTTTAGGTGTTTAAATACCATCCATACATGTGTCGCAAAGTTATGGTGTTTAGGTGTTTAAATTCCATCCATACATGTGTCGCAAAGTTATGGTGCCAAAATCCCATCCTTATCCGCTGACCAAGCAAGTCAGAATGTGTGGTTGTGAATTAAACAACGGCTAATACATCGAATCTGGTCCCGAAAACGCAAAACTGAGTTTTCTGCATGTTTTCTGTCCAGCATAGGCAGTCGCGTAGCGCGACTGCATAGGCCCTTAGGGCTCGCGCTACGCCACTGCCCCTCTGTTTCAGAAATGTTTCCAAAATGGCAGGTTTAGTCCCTGCAGCCCGTTTAAGCGATTTTCGATGCGTTTGAACCCCGTTAACCTCATTTCAAGGCTCTAAAATGAAGTTAAAGTATAGGGAACTCAAAACATGCTCAAAAATATGCCGGATGATGGTTCGTTTGGTCGTACGAACGCGATGTTCGCTTAATTACGACGGAATGCGCACAAGCGCGAAAAACTATCCAAATGACGAAACGAATGGATTTTTCTTATGGCGAACACTAAAATATAATATAGTCATGCTTACATAAATTTTTGGATGTCCGGATGTATTCAGAACGTAAGTTATGCGCGAAAATGCAAACTTGTGCACTTTTTGACACTTTTAGTCCCTGAGTGACACAAAAGTTTATTTTAGCATACCGAACACCTCAAAGCCTATTTCTAAGCTATGTGAAGGGTATTTATGGTATGTTTAACTTATGGTCATGCTCCGGAATGTCTGTTACAGTTCAAATTGGCATACTTTCGCAGTTTGTCAACTTTAGTCCCTGTAAGCGATTAAACTTTGATTTCACCACACCAAACCTTCCAAAACTTATATCTAAGTTATGTAAAGGTTATTTAAGGTATGTTAAACCTATTTCACTATTCCGGAGTGTTTGTTGCATTAAACTGGTTATATTTACGCATTAGTGCGCGTATAACCTTCCAGAAAGCGATTTAGAGTTTGAAATCGAACAAGAGTTGATATGTGCACAAGATACACATATTTATACAAATCCAAAGTATGAAATACAATATTTCATTGGTTTGGAATTTGTTTGATGGTCGTGGAGGCACAGGTGTTACAGTCTCCCCTACTTTAGGAAATTTCGTCCCGAAATTTAGTTTTAGAGGAAACTTGTGGAGACAGCTGTGACGGTTTTGCCTTTAGACAAATCCATTGAGCCCTTAAGTAAAACTCTGGGCCATGTTAGGATTCTTAGCAAAGATGTCAACCCTCAAATTGAAGTCATTGTAGTAACAAAACATGGAGTTTTGAACTATAGACAGGAGAACAGTTCCCGTGAAGAATTTCCATAGGAAACTTGTGTGTGCTTGAAATCAGAATTGGGTAGTGTGAGAATAAATGACATTGGTCAAAGTCCAAGACTTCTCCCGTATCATTACTCTTGCCAATGTTGGTCTTAACACATGACAAAACTTCCTGTGGTTCCTATGCACTGAACTCCATAATTATGTAGGCCTCCATAATTACGTAGTTCCTTGCACAGTCCGCACAGTTTATTTCATAATGCGTATGGGGAAAAAAATTAAACGAATAATCTCTTGAACTAGACCTCACGAGGGTCTATCTAACTACATAAACACATGATACATTTAACTAGATTGTCGAACCAATCTATTTAACTTAACTACTCAAGAGAATTATTTAACTACTACATCGACGTAGGATGTATTTAACTACTACACCGACGTAGGATGTATTTAACTAGATTGTCGAACCAATCTATTTAACTTAGATCGACGTAGGATCTCTTTAACTACTACACCGACGTAGGATGTATTTAACTAGATTGTCGAACCAATCTATTTAACTTAGATCGACGTAGGATCTCTTTAACTACTACACCGACGTAGGATGTATTTAACTAGATTGTCGAACCAATCTATTTAACTTAGACCGACGTAGGATCTCTTTAACTACTACACCGACGTAGGATGTATTTAACTAGATTGTCGAACCAATCTATTTAACTTAGATCGACGTAGGATCTCTTTAACTACTACACCAACGTAGGATGTATTTAACTAGATTGTCGAACCAATCTATTTAACTTAGATCGACGTAGGATCTCTTTAACTACTACACCGACGTAGGATGTATTTAACTAGATTGTCGAACCAATCTATTTAACTTAGACCGACGTAGGATCTCTTTAACTACTACACCGACGTAGGATGTATTTAACTATCAACACATGTTGCCCTTAAACTTTGGAATAGTACTTTATAATCCAAGGGACTTAACTACAACGTAGAAGTCCATTAAGGATTTAAGATAGTACCTTTTTGAATATCCTACTATGAATCCTTCATATGAAGATAAGAAAGATTCTATGAGGATTCGGATAACGAATATCCAGAGTATACAAAAAACACAAAATGCATAAACACATAGTCACGTAACCATAAAATTGTTTATCTAGATCTTTGATTTGTAAGTTTTGTTTTGTTAATTACGTACGTGCATTTAAAGCACACTAGGAATCCATTTCATGGATTTCATTTGGCACTTTAATCATTTCAAGAATCTATCTATGAAGATAGGAAAATCTTAAAAGAAATTCGGCTTTGTCCCTATTGAATTGTGATGTACGTATTGAATCATACAAAGAATTCAATTAAGGATTCCGATGAATAATATCCATCCACAAGGATCTAATTATGAAGATAGAAAGATCCTACATGGATTTTGGAGTTTGTGTAACGAGAGTGTTCCGACACCTTGCACTAGGCGTGCTTACGTCGATACACAAGGTAGAAAGTTCATGAGGTTGAGGCGCCAGATATGCCAAGCGACATATGAAGCAGAGTTTGAAGGTTGAGCAGCAGCAGGATTTGTAACAGCTTTGCTTTGGATTGCAAAGCGGCATATGTTAACCAAATGTCTCCATCGTCCACCGTGGGTACATTTGAAACAAGGTATTTGATTTGAATAATGACGATGGCATTGATTGCACCAAGGAGCAGTTCCCTTATACAGCTTCACCCCTGAGGCGAGTCATGGTGATAGCTAAGTCAACGGTCCTCTGGAGTACGACGCCTATTCGCTGGGTAATTGCAGCACCTGGTTCGGACATTGTTGTTGCGATGAAGAAGCATCTTGAAGATAACGAAAGGCATAGGAGGAAACAAGCGAAAGATAGTCAAAAGGAAATGACAAGGCATGTAGATTGTGACCATTTGTTTGTTACCAAAGGTAAACAAATGAGATAGTGACTAATCAAAGTAAGCGGGTCAATATAATGTATCGCGAAGACATGCTCGCCTATAAGTGAACACTCATCCCAAGAATTCCCAGGTAAGCACAACTGGTCTCGCGTCTGATGAGATGTATACGAAGTGCTTGCCTAGACAGAAAACCCAGAATACAGGCATTCACCCTTCCAGTTTGCACGTGTTCACACTATTTAGGACCCAAAACTTTGACGAGATTTTGAAAACTCAAAGGGGTTCAAAATCTTATAACAGAGGGTTCAAAACCTTGTAATAAATCATCCTAGAACAGATGATTAGTTTTCAAAGCGGTTTCGAAAATTGTTTTCTTGTAGTGGTCGTCGCCTAAGGATAGGTGACAGTATTGTTTTACGACTAAACGCAAGTAAACTCGCGTTAGGGTCCTAAGAAGGTTATAGACTAGGTCAAAGCATTACTAATAACCTAATTCCCTATAACCATTGGCTCTGATACCATCTTTTCTGTCACACCCCGACCACGTAGAACATACAAAACGTGGCGGAAACATCGGGGAGTGTTGTAACAGAATTAATCGTGTCAAATCCATGGCAATTGAAGTTTCGTTTTATTGATTACAAGTGTTACAATGTCTTAACAAACAAAGAAATACAACATAATTAACTAGTCTTGTATCTTTTATTGTCACTAAAGCCCAAGTCTGCCTATGTGTATCTTGATCATCTTATGCAACAGCTCCTGAAAAACACATGTGAAAATAGGTACGTCAGCATAAAAATGCCTGTGAGATACATAGGTTTTTGTGAAAATAGGTTTCATGACTTATGTTTGAGAAAATGTTTAGTCATGAACCTTGTAATTTGCTTTGTCTTGTAAATCATTTGAAAAACAATGAGTTCAGATGATATGTATAAATAAGTGAATAATGTATGGTTAAATGAATAACCATGTAACTGAGTTTGTATAAGATAAGTTGTTTGTAAAACAATGTCTTGTGAAAAATATGTTATTTGTATAAAATGTTATATGTCTCAAACTGAAATGATTCAAATAACGCTACGATATGTAATACCATACAAACACTTATATATAGGAAGTACCAGCGGCGTATCCACCATGCTTGTATCATATTACACACACATCGTTACCTAATCACTTAATCAAACCAAACCAAACAATGTAAAATGTCTATGTTTAAATCAATTGTCAAATGTATTGAATAATATGTCAAAGTATTCATGTCAAGATGTAAATCATGTCAAAATGTCTATGTCAAATATCCATGTCAAATGTCTATGTCAAATATCCATGTCAAATGTCTATGTCGAATATCCATGTATGGCAAGTGAAATGTCTCAACTAAACCATATGCACAACAACAAAGTATTGAAGTAAAACTTGGTTTAAATCAAAGTTATGTTTTGTGGGAAATACATGATCAATGTCAATCATGTTAAAATGTCTATGTCGAAATGTCTATGTCAAAATGTCATGTAAAACAATGTACTAAGTAATGCACACAATGGCAATACATAGCATGAAATGTAATGAAATCATGTACTATAATGTACTAACGAACATGGCAGTATATGATGTGAAAACAGGAAAGCAGGAAAGTAACAAGTAGGCACATGTGTTCCACCCCAAAACAGTTTGGAAAACAGTAAAAGAGGGGTCTATGTACTCACTTGAGATTGCTCAGAAGTCCTTGAGTAACAACCAAACAATGCTAGAGATCGCGGATATCAAACGGCACCTAATATAGGTAACTATGTTAATTAACCGGACCTAGATCGGAAGATCGGGTAGCATTAGGGTTTGTAAACCAAACGAGTGTAGAGACTCGTGTCATTTGGTTTGGCAAAGCCTACATACTAAATGAAACTTAACCTAATTGTTTACGACCCATTACGACTCGTTTAGGAAGCTTATGCTACTTTAACGCGTCGTGCGCGTGAAACGCGTTCGGACCGTCTAACTAGTCCTATGACAAGTGTTATATGCCTAAACATGTTACATAATCAGTTATGTGACAAAAGTTTAGGTTACATATGCTTAATTACCAATTATACATGAAAAGGGTATTCTGGTAATTTACCTAAGGCATATAAACTACCTATCATACAACTACTTAAACGATGTGACCATAGGGTATAACCTCGGAAGGTTATTCCCTACCTACTATGGTCACCTAATGTGTTTGGTCGGATCCTAATGATCGACCAAACTGGGTCGGGTTCGAAGGTATAGGCGATTTATTAGATCGCCTACCCTACGACCCTAGACAACGTGGTAATCAGTGGGCATAGTCCCAAGGGACTATGACCATCGTGATTACAATCACGTTGCGAAGTTCTAACGAACTTCGCATTGACCATTACTGGTCAACGCTGAAAGTCAAACAAAGTTTGACTTTCTGACTCGAAAAGCAGTAAAATAAGGAAAAGAACGAAAGAATACTTACGAAGGGTCCCCGAATGCTAATCCCGATTCAAGAATCTCAGGTATGAAACAATGGTTTCAACTTAGAGGTTCTCAAATCAGAATTCTAGTGATTTTAGCAATGGGGGGTATGGGGTATTTATAGGAATACCCGAACCGTTAAGATCGTTTCATGGAAAACGTGCCTTAATCCCATCCGTACATGTGTCGCAAAGTTATGGTGTTTAGGTGTTTAAATACCATCCATACATGTGTCGCAAAGTTATGGTGTTTAGGTGTTTAAATTCCATCCATACATGTGTCGCAAAGTTATGGTGTTTAGGTGTTTAAATACCATCCATACATGTGTCGCAAAGTTATGGTGTTTAGGTGTTTAAATTCCATCCATACATGTGTCGCAAAGTTATGGTGTTTAGGTGTTTAAATACCATCCATACATGTGTCGCAAAGTTATGGTGTTTAGGTGTTTAAATACCATCCATACATGTGTCGCAAAGTTATGGTGTTTAGGTGTTTAAATTCCATCCATACATGTGTCGCAAAGTTATGGTGCCAAAATCACATCCTTATCCGCTGACCAAGCAAGTCAGAATGTGTGGTTGTGAATTAAACAACGGCTAATACATCGAATCTGGTCCCGAAAACGCAAAACTGAGTTTTCTGCATGTTTTCTGTCCAGCATAGGCAGTCGCGTAGCGCGACTGCATAGGCCCTTAGGGCTCGCGCTACGCCATTGCCTCTCTGTTTCAGAAATGTTTCCAAAATGGCAGGTTTAGTCCCTGCAGCCCGTTTAAGCGATTTTCGATGCGTTTGAACCCCGTTAACCTCATTTCAAGGCTCTAAAATGAAGTTAAAGTATAGGGAACTCAAAACATGCTCAAAAATATGCCGGATGATGGTTCGTTTGGTCGTACGAACGCGATGTTCGCTTAATTACGACGGAATGCGCACAAGCGCGAAAAACTATCCAAATGACGAAACGAATGGATTTTTCTTATGGCGAACACTAAAATATAATATAGTCATGCTTACATAAATTTTTGGATGTCCGGATGTATTCAGAACGTAAGTTATGCGCGAAAATGCAAACTTGTGCACTTTTTGACACTTTTAGTCCCTGAGTGACACAAAAGTTTATTTTAGCATACCGAACACCTCAAAGCCTATTTCTAAGCTATGTGAAGGGTATTTATGGTATGTTTAACTTATGGTCATGCTCCGGAATGTCTGTTACAGTTCAAATTGGCATACTTTCGCAGTTTGTCAACTTTAGTCCCTGTAAGCGATTAAACTTTGATTTCACCACACCAAACCTTCCAAAACTTATATCTAAGTTATGTAAAGGTTATTTAAGGTATGTTAAACCTATTTCACTATTCCGGAGTGTTTGTTGCATTAAACTGGTTATATTTACGCATTAGTGCGCGTATAACCTTCCAGAAAGCGATTTAGAGTTTGAAATCGAACAAGAGTTGATATGTGCACAAGATACACATATTTATACAAATCCAAAGTATGAAATACAATATTTCATTGGTTTGGAATTTGTTTGATGGTCGTGGAGGCACAGGTGTTACATGTGGTGAAGTATGTATCCCAGTCATTCAAGGGAGAGGCACTAGCATGGTGGAAGTCTCTCATTCAAGCTGCTGGAAAGGTTCCACTGTACAATCTGACGTGGGATCAGTTTGTTGCTCTTATTAAAGAAAATTATTGCCCTCAACACGAGGTTGAAAGGATTGAATCAGACTTCTTATCATTGGTAATGAAGAATTTAGATTGTCAAGCTTACCTCACCAGTTTCAATACCCTGTCCCGACTGGTTCCGTATCTGGTAACACCGGAACCCAAAAGAATTGCTCGTTTCATTGGGGGTTTAGCCCCAGAGATCAAGGCCAGTGTCAAGGCATCTAGACCTGCTACTTTTAGGTCAGCAGCTGACCTATCTCTATCCCTTACCTTAGATGCGGTCAGGCTAAGATCGCTTAAGAACTCGGAGGAAGGTAAGAGAAAGCGTGAGGACGAAAACTCATGACGGTCTGAGAAGAAGCATAAGGGTAACACTGACTACAAGAAGAAGTTTGGGTCTGGCAAGGGTAGTCAGCAAGCAGATGAGAAGCCAAAGTGCAAAACCTGCCATAAACGTCACTTTGGAAAATGCAGGTTTGAATCTAAGTCTCAGTCAGGATCATCTGCATGTGGGTTATGCAAATCCAAGGAGCACAAGACAGTAGACTGCAAGAAAGTAAAGGATGCTACGTGCTACAACTGCAATGAAAAAGGGCACATCAAGACCAATTGCCCTAAATATGCCAAAAAGCCTAAAGAAATCAAGAAGACCAACGCAAGGGTCTTTCAAATGGATGCACGGGAAGCAGTTAAGGATGATAACGTGATAACATATACTTTCCTTATTAATGACGTTTATGCAAGGGTGTTATTTGATTCAGGGGCGGATAAGTCATTTGTGGATAATAGATTTTGTAAGATATTAAATATGCCTGTTAGAACCCTAAGCATAAACTATGAAGTAGAATTAGCTGATGGAACCATAGAATCTGCTTCAACAGTGTTAGACGGATGTTGTATATCCATTAGGAACCACTCTTTTCCTCTGTCCTTGCTTCCTTTGAAGTTAGTCTGTTTCGATGTAGTAATAGGCATGGATTGGTTGTCTCACAACCAAGCCCAGATCGTTTGTGATAAGAAGCAAGTGGTTGTCAATACTCCTTTTGGCGAGCCTTTTACAATTCAAGGAGATACTAAGTACAGATTGCCTGAGCAAGTGTCCATGCTCAAGGCATCAAGGTGCATGAAGAAGGGTTGTGTTATCTACATGGCGCAAGTGACTATTGATGAACCAAAGCCTAAGATCGAGGACATTCCTATCATCTCTGAATACCCAGAAGTATTCTCTGAAGAACTACCTGGTTTACCCCCAGATAGACAAGTGGAGTTCAAGATTGATATCATTCCCGGTGCGGCACCTGTTGCAAGAGCACCTTACCGATTAGCACCAACAGAGATGAAGGAGCTAAGAACACAACTAGATGATTTAGTAGCCAAAGGTTTTATTAGACCTATCTCATCTCCTTGGGGAGCGCCAATCCTTTTTGTAAAGAAGAAGGATGGCTCGATGCGTCTGTGCATCGATTATCGTGAGCTTAATAAAGTTACTATCAAGAATCGATATCCATTGCCCAGGATCGACGACTTGTTCGATCAGCTTCAAGGAGCGAGTTACTTTTCCAAGATCGACTTGAGGTCAGGATATCATCAGCTAAAGGTTAAAGATGAAGATATACATAAAACTACATTTAGAACTCGTTACGGTCATTATGAGTTCTTAGTGATGCCTTTTGGGCTCACTAATGCGCCTGCAGCATTCATGGATCTCATGAATCGCGTCTGCAATCCCTACTTGGATAAATTTGTCATCGTCTTCATCGATGATATTCTTATTTACTCGAAGAATCAAGCTGATCATGAGAAGCACCTCCGTTGTATCCTTTCACTGCTCCAGCAAGAGAAACTCTATGCCAAGTTTTTGAAGTGTGAATTTTGGCTTCGTGAAGTCCAGTTTCTTGGACACATGGTAAGCGAGCGTGGTATCCAGGTAGATCCCGCTAAGATAGAAGCCATCATGAATTGGCAAGAGCCAAAAACGCCCATGGAGATTCGTAGTTTTCTAGGACTGGCAGGATATTATAGGCATTTTATTTAAAACTTCTCAAGGATTGCTGCACCCCTAACTTCGTTGACGCGTAAGAATATTAAGTTTGACTGGGGTCCTAAGCAGCAGGAATCCTTTAACATTCTTAAGCAGAAGTTGAGCGATGCACCTGTGTTGACATTGCCTGATGGAATAGAAGAATTTGTAGTGTATTGCGACGCATCACACACCGGTATGGGATGTGTGCTCATGCAGAAAGGCAAGGTTATTGCCTATGCTTCTCGACTGTTGAAGGTGCACGAGAAGAACTACACCACCCATGACTTGGAGCTGGGTGCCGTGGTATTTGCACTAAAACTGTGGAGGCATTATTTGTATGGAACCAAATGCGTGATCTATTTTGATCACAAGAGCCTTCAACACTTGTTTAATCAGAAGGACTTGAACATGAGGCAAAGACGATGGATGGAAACTTTAAATGATTATGACTGTGAAATACGATACCATCCAGGCAAGGCAATTGTAGTTGCTGATGCTTTGAGTAGGAAAGAAAGGGTGAAGCCCATAAGAATCAATGCCAAGAGCATTGAATTAAAGAATAGTTTGAATGAAAGGTTGTTAGCTGCGCAGAAAGAAGCTGTATTGGAAGCTAACTATCCTGATGAAAAATTAGGAGTAACTGCTGAGCAGTTATCTTATGGCAAGGACGGAATCCTGAGGTTAAATGGACGAATATGGGTTCCAATTTATGGAGGACTTCGGGATGTTATCCTCCAGGAAGCCCACAGTTCTAAATACTCCGTTCATCTTGGAGCTGACAAGATGTACCAGGATCTGAAGGCAAATTACTGGTGGATAGGTTTGAAGAAATCTATAGCCACTTATGTGGCCAAATATCTGACGTGTGCTCAAGTCAAGGCAGAACACCAGAAGCCGTCAGGTTTGCTACAACAGCCTGAACTTCCCACCTGGAAGTGGCAAATGGTAAATATGGATTTTATCACCAAGTTACCAAAGACGAAGCGTGGGAATGATACTATTTGGGTTATAGTGGATAGACTGACCAAGTCATCCCACTTCCTACCTATTAAGGAAACACACACTCGGATAAATTAGCTCAACTGTACGTGGATGAGATTGTATCCCTCCATGAAGTGCCAGTATCTATTATCTCCGATAGGGATACTAGATACACGTCACACTTTTGGAAAAGCTTTCAGCAGTCGCTGGGCACTCGGTTAAACTTCAGCACTGCTTATCATCCCCAGACGGATGGTCAAAGCGAACATACCATTCAAACGCTGGAAGATGTGTTAAGGGCTTGTGTTATTGATCTAGGTGGAAGTTGGGATGATCATCTTCCGTTGATTGAATTCTCGTATAATAATAGTTATCATTCCAGTATACAGACTACACCTTTTGAAGCTTTATATGGAAGGAGGTGCAGGACGCCCGTTTGTTGGGCAGAAGTTGGAGATGTCCAACTAACACGACCTGATATAGTCCTAGAGACGACAGACAAGATCGTGCAGATACGCGATCGTCTCAAAGCTGCCAGGGATAGGCAGAAAAGTTACGCAGATTTAAGGTGTAAACCTCTGAAATTTGAGGTAGGTGACAAGGTTCTACTTAAAGTATCACCCTGGAAAGGGGTAATGCGATTTGGTAAGAAAGACAAGTTAAGCCCAAGGTACATAGGACCATTCGAGATCATCGAATGTGTCGGATCAGTGGCATACAAGTTAAACCTGCCTGAAGAGCTCAGTGGTATTTATAATGTATTCCACATCTGCAATCTGAAGAAATGTCTAGCCGATGAATCGCTAGTCATACCACATACGGATGTGCACATAGATGAGAGCTTGAAATTTGTGGAAAAACCTTTGTCGATCGAGGATCGACAGGTTAAGAAGCTTCGTAGGAAGCATGTGCCAATTGTAAAGGTTAAATGGGATGCCCGCAGAGGTCCCGAGTACACGTGGGAGGTAGAGTCCACTATGAAGGAAAAATACCCTCATTTATTTCAGTAAATCTCGAGGTTGAGATTTCTTTTAAGGGGGGTGAGGATGTAACACCTCAAAATTTCATGTCTAATATAATATTGACACGTGTCATGAGCTTTAAGCGTATAAAATATTACTTATGAGGGACTAAAGTTGACAAACAAGGAATCTATGTGTGTAAAAGGATTCAAGGTGTCAACAATGGATAAATGTACCTTCCAATAACCCTACATGATGTTAATACCCTTAAACGAATGAATTATGGATCATACGAAGCTAATTGTGGAAGAAACTGGGAAATTACAAACTACAGGGGTTAAAAGTGTCAACATGTTTAATTTATACCTCTGAGTGACCTTTTAGCAAACCCGAAGCTTTGTAACGATTAATTATGCTAACTAGAATAAGTGATAAAAATTTCACAAGGTTTCGATAAAGTATGAGAAAGTTATGATAACATTCGTATATGAGGGGTTAAAAGCATCAACGTTGAAATTTAGGGCTTATCGGGTGTTCATAAAGTTAACCAAGGACTTAATAAAGTTTGGTTATATCTTGGAGCCCTTAAAAATCAATTTAGAGGGTTAAAAATTGTAGGGATCGGGTTCGCGACCTAAATGAGTCGGTTCAGAGGAATTCCATCAAATACAGGTGCGGAAAACAAGTATTTGACTTAAACACAGCTGAATCTTCACTTTAACACTGATTTGTATTGATATGAACACAAATACAATCAGTTTTCACACCGGCAGCACCTCGGTATGAAAATCTCACAAACACAACTTATAATTTCGCTTGACACTCTCCTCCTATATATAGACTTTGAGATTTCGCTTCAACATCACTCAAGCGAAATCTGATATGATGATTTCGCTTGAGGCTTCAAGCGAAAACTCAAATACATTACACTCTTTCAAGCGAAATCTTCTAATTCTCTCATATTTTCTCGTTTTACGTGCCCTGATCTAATCTATCTAAGGTAAGACTCGATACAAGACGAAGTCGACAGATGTAGTGCACCAACAAAAATGCAAGAAATAATGTTTAAACCACGTTTACAAGGACCAGGGACCTAAAGTGCAAAAGCTGAAACTTGTGTAACCAGTTCTGGGCCTCACACGGGCCGCGTAAGCCCCCTGGGTATCCTTACGCGGGCCGCCAGGGACTACCAGCGATAGAAAATGTTTGGCAGCTGCCTGTTCAACCTGTTAACCGACTTAAATGGCTTGTTTTGCATACCAGGGGCTGCCCCAATGGTATTTCATGCACTAGGGACACTTGTGATGATCAGGAATCAATCCTAGACTTGTTTGGCATCATCTTATGTGATTTAAATCCCTATATAAGAGCCCCAAAGTTGCAACATTTCGGCACTTGCACTTGGAAACTTTCATAGCTCTTGTTCTGGAGATTCCTGGAGCTCAAGATCAATTCCTAGTGATCATTAGTCGTGCATAGGACTTCAGTAAGTGTCCTTAACCTTCCTTAATTCAGTTTTACTTAGTTAATTAGCCTAAAGTCAAACCGTCGTAATTAAGGTTTGACTTCATGATAAATCACAATTTATCCAGTCAATTCTCGAATTGAAAGTACCTATGAGGAGGTAATTATGTGGTTAATAAACCCTTAAAAGGGTACTCTCTGATTCCCACTCTAACTAGGTCAATTGTCGGGTCAACCTTGTTTATAAAAAGTCAACAGAAAGCTAATTTTCAAATAAATGCATAATTAACAATGTAGAAGCCATGTAACCTGTTTTATTACTCATATAACTTGGTAATTAATGTAAGAACATGTCTAAACATGTTCAACTCGACAATTTTCAGTTTAAGCTCGGTTCGGAACCGAAAGTCGCATAAGTAAACTTTTGCTTTGACTTTCAGTTCTGACCCATTAGAGCATAGTTTATATATGCCTTAGAGATTTATTAGGACCAGGTTTCATGTTAGTATAACCCTCTGTGATTATACAGCTTGGTTCATTAGTTATCCGATTCATATGCATGTTTCCGTTATACGCCTAAATGTTGACCGTTATGCCCTTTTGACCTTAAAACGATATTTTTGAAAATGTGAAAGAATAGGAACCTTTATTACTAAAATATAATCATGTCCCTAAATTTTCACATCAAAATGAGGTCTAGATTAGGAGTTATGCTCATTAGCGTAAATGAAAAGTTTTTTATTAATTAAACGGTATAATTAGCGTATAACCTATCTAAACCCAATTTTTGATATAAAAATTTTTACCCACTGATGTAAAATAATATTTTGGAATTTTTGAAGATTTTTATTTATTTTTAGGATGAGCATAACATAGAGTTATACCCTTGATTCGGTAATTGACGGTTTTGCCCTTTTGGCCTATAAAATGAGTTTTACAAATCATTTTGACACCAAACCTTTTTCTACTAATCTTATATGATAAATAAAGTATTTTAAGCTTTCTGGAATAATAAAAATATCAACCTTTCTTATAAAACCTGGAAATCGCTTAAAACCGCCTTTTTACGCATTTTAAACGCATAGTATGTATTGAAACTATTTTTAACATATAAGGTTGATACCTACTGATGTTTTAAGTAAATTTTCATAATTAAACTGTAGGTAAAAGTTTTAAACTCAGATTTCCAGTTTTGACCCTTTAAGCTTATGTGAAATTACCAAAATGCCCCTCCGGTGCATAGTTTGGTTATAAATGATAAATTTCACATATATGTAATACCCTACTGATATAACTTATTAAATTAAGTATTTTTACTAATTATATCAGACCTGAAACTCAGATTGATATTTAAACTATTTTATAACCTTTAAAATGACCAAAATACCCCTACGGGGCGTAATTTGAGTTTATATCCGTTTTGGGCATAATGGAAGGTATCCTACTGATATCTCAACATATTTAAGGCATATTAACTTAGGAAACCTGTTCATGATTCATTTGATTACCCGTTACGCACCTTTCGCGTTCGGATCGGTTTATGTAACTAGTTTGCATAAACTAGCCGAAACGGGTCAAACCTTATCATTTTTATCTCAAAATCCAGAATGTGATTAGTTAACCCATGTTACACAAGTCTTCAAACTTGTCGGGACTAAATCACATTCTAATCCGGTCTTCGCTTAATCGTGCGTTTTGAACCGTATATCTTCCTTAAAACTAATCGGTCTAAGTTTAGGCTTAATTAAGACCCGTTAGGAATCTAATAGGTTATTAAAACCTTTGTTCCAGATTAGGAGCCCGGTAAAAGCTACTTGCACTTGCTGTTTGTGATTTATACTTGCTCAGGTAAATACTTTTAACTTATTTTCCCTTATACCGGCTTGGGATACGGTATTATAATAATACCGCTTAGTCGGGTATGTAGTAATTTAAATCGGATTGTGATTAATGTATTTACATAACCTGTTTTAATCTGTATTATTTGGTGTATGTCCCTTGGGAGTTAAATGACCATGTCCCGGATATCCTTGGCATCATTCATTGAAATGGCCACGACCTAAGCACCGGGTGTAGGCATACACCTGACAGTTGCATTATGTAAAAACTGGTAATCCACTTAAAGGAATCAACCTTGTGGGCATTATACCTGTGGCATGTCAGTTAATCTTGTCCGGCTCTTCTAACCGGCCTTGACGAACGACAAATAAATAAAACTGTATACAAGATTATTTTTAAATAATTGTCCCAAGTTATAAAAGATATTTTGTGCCGGGTGCATTCAAACTAATTTTCTTAAAGTCTTTTCAAAATGAGTCAGTTAATTGTATTTACCAGTGTAAACTGACGTATTTTCCAAAAAGGCTAAGTGCAGGTACTAGACGAAATAGGTTGGCTACTCCTGGCATCATTAATCAAGTCTTGCAAGCTCTAGATGTTAAAGTCTGTTGAACAATGATCTTTTTATCTTTCGATCCGCCTGTGGATCCTTTACAGTCCGTTTGTAATACTTTGATATTACTATTTATTCGGTTTGTAATGCGATTCATCTTTTGCTTCCGCTGTGCATTTAAATTGTGTTGTTTGACTATGACGATATCAACTACGTCACGATACTCCCCACCGGGCCCACCGGTAATACGTGAAAATATCGGGGTGTGACACATAGGTTGCGACTCAAAAGTGCACCACTCGAGACCTTCTGCACGCGACTCGAAACCACTTGGTTGCGACTCGAGACTCGAGACTTCATGATCTCGAGTCGAGACCACCCGGTTTCGACTGGACTACCTTGCTTATTTATTGGGCCGCACAAACTGATGTTTTGGACTGTGTGCTACTGTTAATGTTTAACTGTTACTGTTTAACTGTTTATTTGCTAGTATAGGCCCAATAACGTATATGCTAGTATGACTTACGTGCTATGTGTTAGACACGTGTAGGATTATGCGTGTCATTACTTGCATACGAACCTAACGAATATTAATAAACATAATAGGGTATGGTTGACCAACATAACACCAGTAAATTATCAACCGAGCAAAGCAAAGGTGAGTTCACTACTTTTTACTTAAAGCATGCGTTCCCGGTGGTTGGGAAACGGAACAAAACACTTTTCCTGGTTTGGGATTGCTTACTATCTCCTTGTGTGGGATACGGGTAACAACACTATCCCCTGTGAGGGATACAAACCTACTTTTCTCCTCTAATGTAGGACCCTTAGTTAATTACTATTTATACTGGATGCAACAAGCAAAACTAAACGAAACTCTATCACTCAAGTCCTCACTTCTTAATACCGATTAGTCGCCGGGGTCTGGCGAACGGGTTATTAGTTGATAGCGTTATTTAGGTCTCACCAGCCTCACACCGTGCCCGTGTATGGGATCGGGAGTGAACTAATAGACTCTGGAAAAACCATCAATGATGATAGAACATTGACAAACGGGGCACTACGGAAACGTATGGATGAATAGTATTCGGTATTGTAAAACAGTTTAATAGCTTACTTATGGGGTAGCTCCCCATGGCATGTATAAATGAGTAAATTAACTGTTGAAACAAGTTTTTGGAAATAAAACTGGAAAACTGTAAACTCGTGAACTTGCCAACTTTGTGTTGACACTCTTCTGCATGCTTTGCAGGTTGCTCGGTACAACTTTGGACGGACGTTGCAATCGGATGGAGTGTGTGGTTCGTAAGTTTCATGTTAACAAACTTGTGGTTTCAAATTACGAAGTGTTCTCCTTTCCTTTCCGCTGCAATCTTAAACTATGTTTTGAAAATTTTAAATTGGGTCACTAATTATACCATTATTTGTAATAATAACTAAACGGTTCAAGATAATTAGTGGTTGGATCCTGGTCAGTCACACGACTCGCGGTAGTATTCCGCGTGTGGTATTTGTGAAAAGTATTTAAATAATAAATTTCCATTTCATTTCTAAAGAGTCAATTACAAAGATTTGAAATAAATACAACATGAGTAACGAAATACAATACAATAAGAATACAAATTTAAAGTGTGTATCTAAGCATCCTACTAGATTCCATGCATCACCAACATCATCGCTAAACTTGCAACATGTTTTAAAAGTGTAGTTCAATACAAAAAGTATTGGCGAGCATACAAGTTTGGTGCGTAGTTTATAAGTATAAAAATGGTAAGGAACAATCCACATGGCAAACCTAGTTATCAAGATTAACATATAAACTGGCATGCGATTTACAAGTCAACCCTCTGTTTACGCAAGTATGAATGAAAATTTAACATGACCACTAGTCTACGGGCGGTGCGTTACTCCTATAGCGCTATACATATTAAATGGAGGCTTGTACGAAGCTAATGACAAGTTCATCACATAAGTATGGTCCAGAAAACACGAATCAAGCATAACAAATAGTAAGCATGTATTGGATTGTTTGTTTGTAGTACATTTGCATAAGAATATGTATAGTAAGTGTGTTTTGTATATAATAACATGTTACACACAAAAGTGTGAAAACGGTAAAATGGGTCAAGTATACTCACAAAATATGCATATGCTTTCCGATTATCCAATGTGACGAATTTGTTGAGACTAGTAAGTTGAATGTGTTCGATTTGGAGTTTAAGAGGTGTTTACATATGGTTCTAGGGATTTGGAGTTTAAAATGTATATATGAGGAAAATAATCATCTAGGCTTATAATACTTGTTTTGACACTATGAACCCAAAAGAATTAGAATGTTTTTCAAGGGTCAAACTACCCATTAGAATCATAACAAGTTGTTAAAGTCACGGATGATGCAACCTACTATCTTGACAAATGACCACTAGTTCATCATCAAAAGTTCGATTACTTGGGTAATATGTAAGTATTATATAGTATTCATTAAGTTATATAAGTCAAGCATGAGGTAGGAGGATGAATCCTCCATTTAGGAACCTCTTTTGTATCATATAAATCATGCATGAGGTAGGAAGAACAAGTCTTCCATTTAGGTACCTCTTTGTTCACCACTACACATGTTGTTATAAACAACAAGGAGGGTCAAGAACATACAATAAAGAAAGAAATTACTACAACTATTCTAAGAAAAACATCAAGTAATGCGTGGATTTTCAAGTAGGATAAGCCAAGCTAGTCCTATAATCACACAAACTACAAGCTTTAAGCTTGTACCCTAACCAAAACAGAAAGTTTATGAGGTTTTAACCTCTGATTTTTAAGTGTCACAACCTTGTTTTAAGCACACATAATCGTAATCTTGATTAGTGGCATAAAGACATAGGAATGTATGAAGAAAAAATGAGTTTTCTTCCAAAACACGAAGAAAAAAATGAGCAGAGTTTAGGTGCACTTTGGACCTCAAAAATGGTGAGGTTTCACCTTAGTTTGCCCAAGCAAACTTGTGAGAACCTTCCTATAGGTTATCCAAGTGTTGTAGAAGAAGAAACAAGAAGAAAATTGAAGTGGAAGTGAGTTAAAACTCACTTTTTATGGCTGGAACTTTCAAAAACTGGCTGAAACTCAGCTGAGTTTGGGAGAGTTTTTGAAGTGTTTGGAGACTTGTAAAAGTGGAATAAGGAGTGGGGAAGGGTTTATTATATAGGGAAGAGATTAGGGTTTCAATGGGTTGGGCTTTGGACGTGTTTAGAAGGGGTTAAACCTTGAAACAAGCCCACAAAACCCAACCATATGGGGCTGAATTTTGTTGATTTGGGGCTGCCTTATTTTTTTATTTTTATTTTTTTTAAAACATTATAATGAGTAATTTTGTTAATTAAGTTGTGTAATAATATGCAACAATGTTTCCTCTAACTTGTAACAGTGTATAATATGAAATAAAACATGATTTAACTAGGTAAACAGTGTGATGTATAAGTATGCAACATGTTTGTAAGTGACAAGTATAGGTCACATATTAGATGATTAATCCTTGTGTAATAAAGCATATTATTAGGGGTTTTTAAGTATCAACAATATAAGGACAAGTATGGACATGTATGGTTAAGTTTATGCATCGTAAATAAGTATCGTATGCGTATGAATTATGAATAAGGATTCGAACGTATGAGCATGTATGAATTTAAAGAAATACGCATTTTTATTTATGATCCAAGTATTGGATTTTACAATGATTTACAATGAAAGAACGATTACGAAATAATCAAGTTTCCAAAAATAGATTTACAAGACACGATTTCTAATTATGGAAAGTATGAAAACGCAGGGCGTTACATTCTTATCCTACTCTATTATACACAAATCTCCGTTTGGACGAATTACTTCTACAAATGTTACTCGTTGGAGCAACGAGCCAAAAATATACCCCGGGGGTAAAAGGGTATCGCAAGCACTGTTCTTCGAACTGGATACGATCAACACCTAGTTGCGACACTCGAATTTATTCCATCCTGTCAAAATTCGACACTTGTTTCTTTCAACGACGCCCGAACCTATTCCGAAAACCAGTGGGAATCAGGACGACCCCTACGCTCTACCCTGGTACTTCTACGATGCAAAACCTCCTTGCGCTAAGTTTTCAGTACACGACTTTTAACGTCGCAAAGCCCGCATTTCTCGACCATATACGCAACCCCTCACTATTTAAACTCGAAAGAGCATCACCTAGCATTCGAGAGATGCTCAAGTATCCGCAACTCCAGCAATTGGAAGATGATCTACGAGGTGCTTCTATCTTATCCTATCCTGTCCAGGGCATTGATGAAATGTCTGCTAGTAACGCCACGTGACCAAAGAAACCAACAAGTTTTCGAATTTGCAATCATCTACTTGACATAAGTAGATGCTGGGCACGGAGTGCCAACTTCTATCACTTTTGATTGAAACCCACGTTTTGCATCGGATTCGTCACTAGCTGTGAACAAGGACCTTTGGCTCACAGTTAGGCATGAACACTGCTTATCGACCGCAAACTGATGGTCAGGCCAAACGCACCATCCAAACACCCAAACGCATGCTAAGAATATGTGTTATCAACCTTGGATACGAGTGACACTTCCCTTTTGAAGAATTCTCTTCCAACAACTGCTACCACACTAGCATTCAAGAAGCACCATTTGAGGCATTGCACGGACGCAGATGCCGGTCAACTCTGTGTTGGGCGGAAGCCAAATTACCGGCCCAGAACTTGCAATTGACACAACGGGTAGGATTGCCCAAAATAGACAACGTATGGCGGCAGCTCGGGACCGTCAGAAAGGCTACGCAGATAAGCGTAGGAAACCTCTAGAACTCCTAGTCGGAGATTGGGTTCTACTTAAAGTTCACCCTTGAAGGGTGTGGTACGTTTTGGCTAACGGGACGAACTTAATCCGCGATATGTTGGACCGTTCGAAATTACCGAAAGGATCGGTAAGGTAGCTTTGCAGACTAAACCTGCCTGAAGAGCTGAGTGCGGTACACAACGTCTTTCACGTGCCTAACTTGAAGAAGTGTCTGTCAGATGAAACATTCGTTGTTCCTTTTTAGGAACTTGTGATCAGCAACAAACAACGCTTCATTGAGGAACCGGTTGAGATCAACGATCAAGAAATCCAAACCCTCGAGCGTAGTGTAACCAACAGTCCGAGTTCGTTGGGACTCACGCCGTGGCCCAGAGTTTACCTGGGAACGAGAAAACCAACTGATGCGCATGTATCCCCAGTTGTTTGCAAACTATACTTCCAGCACTGCGACTACAACTGAATTTCGGTAAGAAATCTCAGGCCAACAAGGGGATGATGTGACGCCCCACGAAAACGTTTAATCACACTAGCTTGTTAGTGGCTGCGCACTAAAATTTCGGGACGAAATTTCTTAAACTTGGGGATAATGTGACACTTCGGGTTTTCCTGTACATTTCTTGGATGCTATAATTAATTTTGTGAAATTCTATACTAAGTGAAATACGTACGAACTCTGTGGATCTTGTGCCACGTGATTTTCGTGCTATGTGATTTTATGTGCTATGTGGCTTACATGTTCATTTTGTGAACTTTCTTGAACTACGTGTATTTAGGTATAACAATAAGGTTATTAACGAATCGTATATCTTAGCTTAAATTTCGAGGACGAAATTCCAGTAACATGGGGAGAATGTGACAACTCGTACTCTCGTGTCGAGAGATGGGTATTTTAGTAATACGTGCGCGTATTAATAATTTACTATTATTATTAATATTATTAATATTATTATTGTTAAACCCGTTATAAATTTGAGTGTTATGATAAGCGGGTCGGTTAGTTAAACGTGACACCCGAAATATTACGGATCCATTCGCATGAGCCCAAGCCCAACCCAACACACATAAATCAAAACCCTAGCCTATTTATACATCCTATTCATCTACCCCCTTCTATTTTTTTTCTAAAAACCCTAAATAGAAAGACATCAGCCGCACAATGTCTGATCCCCCTATCCCTCTCTTCTCTGCCTTTCCGGTGACCGGAGCCACATCTCGGGCGACTTCCGGCACCTCTCTTTCTCGACTGATGACCTTCATCGCACACCCCTCTCACTCGTACACCTCCACACCCACCTATTTACACACCATTAACCTCCATCACAGACATACAAGATGAGAGAGAGTAGCAGAGAGAGAGATAGATGGAACGGAGAACGATGAAGAGCCGTAACGGCGGCCGAACTGGCAGCAGCGGTGGTGCAGTGGCGTTAGGCCACGACGTCAACAATTGTGGCCATATTAGGAGGGACGATTGTGTGCACTTCGGCTCCGATTTGAGTCCCAACAGAAGCTTCGTTACTCGACAGGGGAGAGGTGGTAGTTCTGCTCGATCGGTATTAGGGGTTGCAGCGGAGGTGGTGGGGGCGGAGCCGTCGGAACTCCGACTCGTGCACAGCAACCAAGCGAGCAGTCCCTGTTGTCTCTAAGTCTCGGTCAGTGAGGTGTTGTCTTTGAATGTTTGTTAAATATGTGTTGTTCTGTGTATTATTTAAAAGTGGAATAAGACATTATTCTTGAAGTGCTTCGATGACGGTAATTGTTGATCATAGAGTTTTATTGGTAAACCACCTTTTCATGATTTGGACATAGGTTTGATAAACTGTTTGGAAAAAGAGGAATGAGTAATGTGCATAATTGTGATTTGTGGCCAGTAGTATGTTTAGTGGCCACTACCATTATGTTTATTTGAAGTTCTATGTGATTATATCAATAGTATGTTGTGGTTAAAATTAGTGTTCATTGCAAATCCTAGTTAGAAACTCAGGCGTGTTGGCTGTTTTGTACTAAGGTTTGTTTTTGGGTGATTAACTGATATTACACAATGAGATTTGAAGTTGTTTTATGCTAAGTGATAGTATACAAGGGTGTTCATGATATATAGGTTATGTGTATGCATGTTCCTATTTCCGTAAGAATGTATGTTATGTGTTGATGAACATGTGATTCTTGTGAAATGATTCTTGACCGTTTCGAGTGATGGGTTGTGCTAATGTTATGGTTATAAGGTGGTGGCTAGTCATACATGTTAGTATGTTCCGATGACACAAGGATAGGAAATAGTGTTAGATCTGTTTTGAATAAAGGATGAAAACCTTGATGAACTGTTGAATGTTCTAAAGATATTTGAAATAATATGCCGTTGATCTGAATTGTGAGTGCACGATACATGAAACCATGTTAGTGAAATGTGATTGGATAGTACATGGTTATGAAATCAGATTTGGATAGTACTATTCTGTGTATTCTAGAAAGATTCCATCAGCTGGGATGCGAGTCAAGACCATCCCGGTTGCGACTCGAGATCATCAAAGTTGACAACTCGAGACCAGGGCATGCACTTCAGGAGTCGAGACTAGCATGATTGCGACTCGAGGCCGGACTCGAGATCTCATTGGTTGCGACTCAAAAGTGCATCACTCGAGACCTTCTGCACGCGACTCGAAACCACTTGGTTGCGACTCGATACTTCATGATCTCGAGTCGAGACCACCCGGTTTCGACTGCCTTGCTTATTTATTGGGCCGCACAAACTGATGTTTTGGACTGTGTGCTACTGTTAATGTTTAACTATTACTGTTTAACTGTTTATATGCTAGTATAGGCCCAATAACGTATATGCTAGTATGACTTACGTGCTATGTGTTAGACACGTGTAGGATTATGTGTGACATTACTTGCATACGAACCTAACGAATATTAATAACCATAATTGGGTATGGTTGACCAACATAATACCAGTAAATTATCAACCGAGCAAAGCAAAGGTGAGTTCACTACTTTTTACTTAAAGCACACGTTCCCGGTGGTTGGTAAACGGAACGGAATACTTTTCCTGGTTTGGGATTGCTTACTATCTCCTTGTACGGGATACAGTATTTCTATCTCCTTGTGTGGGATACGGGTAACAACACTATCCCCTGTGAGGGATACAAACCTACTTTTCTCCTCTAATGTGGGACCCTTAGTTAATTACTATTTATACTGGATGCAACAAGCAAAACTAAACGAAACTCTATCACTCAAGTCCTCACTTTTTAATACCGATTAGTCGCTGGGGCCTGGCGAATGGATTATTAGTTGATAGCGCTATTTAGGTCTCACTGGCCTCACACCGTGCCCGTGTATGGGATCGGGAGTGAACTAATAGATTCTGGCAAAACCGTCAATGATGATAGAACATTGACAAACGGGGCACTACGGAAACGTACGGATGAATAGTATTCGGTATTGTAAAATAGTTTAGTAGCTTACTTATGGGGTAGCTCCCCATGGCATGTATAAATGAGTAAATTAACTGTTGAAACAAGTTTTTGGAAATAAAACTGGAAAACTGTAAACTCGTGAACTTGCCAACTTTGTGTTGACACTCTTCTGCATGCTTTGCAGGTTGCTCGGTACAACTTTGGACGGACGTTGCAATCGGATGGAGTGCGTGGTTCGTAAGTTTCATGTTAACAAACTTGTGGTTTCAAATTACGAAGTGTTCTCCTTTCCTTTCCGCTGCAATCTTAAACTATGTTTTGAAAAATTTAAATTGGGTCACTAATTATACCATTATTTGTAATAATAACTAAACAGTTCAAGATAATTAGTGGTTGGATCCTGGTCAGTCACACGACTCGCAGTAGTATTCCGCGTGTGGATTTTGTGGGTGTGACACAAAGCCAAAACAAAAAACATCAAATAATCTGCCAGCGGCAAGGGCTCTTGAGGGTCGCGACCAATGTCGCGTGACGCGACCATAATTCTAAGATGCTGTCGCGTAGCGCGAAAGCCCTAATTCGACAGAAAATTCCACTATGTTGCTGTATTTGCCCAACTATGGTTTCCAAGAATACTTCCAACTTAAAATTTACATAACTTTTGATCTACAAATCCGTTTTACACGATTCTTTTTCCTACGCAATCGTAAATTGATTATCTATCATATGAGCTTGTAATGTACATGGACTAAAAACAATTTTAACTTAAAGCCTTCGGCTTTACATACTTGTTTTCAACTATTTGACCAATTCATGTGTTTATTACTAAAACTCGCATATCTCGGGCATTTCACAACCAATTCACTCAAAACTTATTTCTATTTGTCCGTAAAATATGTCCTTACATTATTGACTAAAAATATTTACCCCGGGTCCTTAATCATTACGTGTTTCATTATCATTACAAAACTTATGCAGATTTATTCGACCCATTAGTATTATTGTCAAACAGCTCTTTTGTTTAAAGTCAAAAGCTAAGTCTTTTGACTATTAACCCAAGTCCTCATTTCTCGGTTAGCGCGTTTATATGCAATTCAACCCATTACCCGGTTACAATACCGTAGCCATTACTTAGACATCATTCCGTCATATCAATACGACCTCATTTTGACCCGTTCGGTCTACTTAGCTAAAATAACCGATTTCATACAATCAAAACCATATTTAACTAAAATAGTCAATATGCTTAATTAACTAGATGTTACCTTACTTAAACAACTAAGAAGTGATTTCAGAAATCACTTACCTCGTGCATCTGAATTCATGCATAGTTTCCGTATTTGCTCTTGACCCGTTGCCCTTCCATGCTCGTGTCCATGTTGACATGGCTCCTATCCGTACATGTAGTCACATTCATAACATAATTAGCATACATACACTCATTCAACTATGTCCAAAAGCTCATTCATGGCATTTATACATAGTTGACTTTCAAAAGTCAAATGTCCAGCTTATACAAATATATTCAAATTAAGGATATGAATCCGTCTTAATATGGTAGACCATATTATAAACATCATTCGCAATTTCACACTCATATTGCACAAGATCATTGAATTATATACACATACACATTCCATTTCGTTCATAGTAGCATCTTCATAATTAACACCAACATCATTTAAGTTTACTCTTTTCCAGGATTCTCATTCGTTCCATATCTACTCTTAAGTCGAAACTAATACGATCAAACAATCCATATACATATTTATCACATCATTCAAGCGTATAGTGCAAATTTCTAAAACTTAATTCTATTAAATCACATATCAACCACATTCATACATAGATTTCATCATGGATATGTTCCTCATGGCATTTGACATCAAATACCTTACTCCTACATTCTTTACATACTCCGCTATTATTTTCAAGGCAAATTGAAATATTATAATCGTTTAGACATCTCATCAAACGACTTGTGTGCGTACTACCATCTAAGCTTAATGTAAAAGTATCTTGTGCACAAGCTTACTATTTCATATCAATCATTGATTCAACAATTATCACATAACTTTCATTCTAATTAGGTTCTTCAACAACAACCTACAACATCTAACTTCATCCATCAAAATTCTATAAAACACAACACATGTAATCATCATCTTCATTCTACTACTACTACAAATGGGGTTTTCCTCAAAACACCAACATAATCGAAATTAAGCATATTATAACTTCTATATATTCATATTATCTAGAATTCCTACTCAATTTCAATAAACATTCACGGATTACACATAACCCACTTAATCAAACATTACCAAAACACTTAATTCGATTTACTTGGTGTTAGAGACACTTAGGTGATCAACATTTCAGGTTCATCCATTCGTTTATCCTTTAATCCCCTTTTAATTTGATGGATTTGTGATGCTAGGGTTTTTGTTCTTTCTGCCCCCTTCCTCTCGATCGCACCCCACAACAAAAACACTGACTAGTTTTTGTTACATGTTTATTTTATAACATTTTCACTATTAACCCCTCGTACTTTTAGGACATGTCATTTCTTTCATTTTTACATACTAACTTGGTTAACTTTATGTGCACATAAGTTTTAGACTTTCCATAACTTTTAAAACTCAGAAAATTGTAAAGTAAATCTATATTTACCACATCTTATCATCTAAACATTAAAATTTTAATATTATATTGCGACATACGAAATTCGGGGTGTTACAAAAGTCTTCAGTTCCTTCTGGTAATGCGAGTATGGGTGCATTGGTTAACTTATGCTTAAGAATTCTAAATGCTTCTTCCTGTTTTAGTCCCCATTCAAACTTAACTGATTTACAGGTTAACTTCGTTAAGGGAATAACTATTCTGGAAAATTTTTGAATAAAACGTTTATAATAACCTGCTAGTCCGAGAAAACTTCTCACCTCCGTTGGTGATTCAGGGACTTTCTATTTAGTAATTGCCTCGATTTTTGTGGGATCCACATGAATTACTTCATGATTAACCAGGTGTCCAAGGAATTGCACTTCTCGTAACCAGAATTCACAATTTGAGATTTTAGCATAAAGTTTCTCTTTTCTAAATAATGTCAGAAGTGTATGCAGATGTTCTGCATGTTCCTCTTTACTTTTAGAGTAAATCAGAATATCATCTATAAAGACAATTATGAATTTATCCAGATATGGTTTACATATTCTGTTCATCATGTCCATAAATGCGGCTGGGGCATTGGTTAGACCAAATGGCATGACTGTAAATTCATAATGACCATACCTTTTTCTGAAAGCAGTTTTAGGAATGTCCTCTTCCTGTACTTTCAGTTGATGATATCCTAAGCGTAAATCGATTTTAGAAAAGAATCGAGCTCCTTGCAGTTGATCAAACAGATCATCGTGGGTACCGATTTTTAATCGTAATCTTGTTCAATTCCCTGTAATCAATGCACATTCGCATCGATCCGTCCTTTTTCTTGACAAATAAGATTGGTGCTCCCCATGGTGATGAACTAGGCTGCATGAATCCTTTCTCTAGAAGTTCGGTACTGTTCCTGGTAGTAGATGAATTCTGAATTCAACCTCTCTATCTGGCGGTAATCCAGGTAACTCTTCTGGAAAATAACATCTGAGAATTGAGATACTACGGAAATATCTTTCAATTCTTTTCCTTTAGTGTTAATGATTATGGAAATCATATGCACTAGTGATCCTTTTCTTGCATAGCTTGTAGTTTTCATCACATAGATGAATTTTGTGGACCGGGTTGGTTTATCTCCTTTAATGGCGATCTTTTCACCCTTTGGTGAATTTACTTGTATTGACTTTTGATCACATAGAATACTGGCATGGTTGGCTATTAACCAATCCATTCCTAATACGATATCAAATCCAGCTAGATTTATTGGGTAAAGATTAGCAATAAAATTATGGTTTAAAATTTTTATTCTTGCTCCCTGCAAGATTTCAGTAATCTTAATGGATTCTCCATTTTCTGTTTCTAGCAAACATTCTTGTTGAAGTTTAGTTAATGGTTGATTTAGAATTTTGCAGAACGAAGTATTAATAAAACTTTGGTTCGCACCACAGTAAAATAATACTTTAACAAAAATATCATTAACTAAAAACGTACTGGTAATCACGTCCGGAACCATCTTGGCTTCTTCGGCTGTCAGAACAAATGCTCTAGCATTCTTGGCAGTTTTGTTGTTCATGGTTGGAGCTAGTTTCGGACAGTTCGGTTTAATATGCCCCTTTTCTCCATAATTGAAGCATACCCTATTACTGGGTTTCTTCCTACAGTCCTCTTCCTTGTGTCCAGATATTTTGCAGAAGTTGCAGTATATGGAACATCTTCCCGAATGCTTTTTCTTGCAGTACTTACAATAGGTGCAGAAGTAGAACCTATAGTTTTCCCACAATTGAAATTTTCAGAACGAAATTCTTTGGTAAGCTTTTGAGGTAGGTTCTTCCTCTGGTTCTCTTCTTGTGTACGTACTAATTCATCAGTCAAGGTATTGGCTAGTTCTACGGCTTCTTCTATGGTTTGTGGTATAGCTACCTTGACTACATGTCTAATCTCACTGATTAATCCCCAGATGTAACGAGATATTAATACTGGTTCTGGTGAAGCTAAGGTTGGGACTATCCTAGCATATTCAAAGAATATGGTAGTGTAATCCTTGCAGTCTATTCCAGTCATCTTAAGATTTAAGAACTTATTGGCGATTTGTTCTTTTTCATGAGGAGGACAAAATTTCCTTTCAACTATATCCTTAAAGTTAGTCCATTCCATATTATAGAATTTATCACTGCCTCTAGACTGGAGAATAGTATTCCACCATTCTAAGGCTGCATTCTTAAAAAGATTAGAAGCAAACATAATCTTATCTTCATCTGCACATTTGCTTATTTTTAAGACTGCTTGGTAGTAGATGAATTCTGAATTCAACCTCTCTATCTGGCGGTAATCCAAGTAACTCTTCTGGAAAAAAAATCTGAGAATTGAGATACTATGGAAATATCTTTCAATTCTTTTCCTTTAGTGTTAATGATTATGGAAATCATATACACTAGTGATCCTTTTCTTGCATAGCTTGTAGTTTTCATCACATAGATGAATTTTGTGGACCGGGTCCTTCATTGCCAGATAATTCTATTGGTTTGCAAGACCAAAATTATTTGTAAGAACAGCCATATGACATGGTTGTTCTTCTTTTTGGGACTGGAGCTTGGATAAGGGGTCTATTATTATTGTTCACACTGTGACTTGGTTTAGTGTGTTGTCGTTTACTTCCACTATTATTTTTATTATTTTCGGCTTCTTTAACAGTCTTGATGATATATGGCATAGCATCTATAATTCCTTGTGCTACGATATGTTGGATAATACTGTTATCTATTTGATTCCCATTATTATCATTATTCGGGTTTTACTGATTTACTTCGTTGTCCGTCTGAATTGGAAATATTTATCAGGTATTAAAATCACAGAATAAAATTTAATGCAAACACATATATCAAAAACGTCAAACATTGCGACTTTTACTCTTTTCATATATATATATTTATTACAACTACAATGGAAATTTAAACACACTACTAGTTATGCATAAATAAATATTAGGTTATCTAATTTTTTTTTCAAACCACACATATTTATATATATATATATATATATATATATATATATATATATATATATATATATATATATATATATATATATATATATATATTTGTGACAACCCGAGTTTTCAAGGTCTTTCCTCGACACGTTACTTGTTTCACAACTGTGCTTTCATAATTCGTTTTGTTGTATTATGTGCACCTTTGTTATATGATTAAAGAATTGTTATATTGTTTGGTTAACTAATGGAAATTTAGTAACTGTTTGACTAAGATTAAATAGACTTAACTCATGCATTGATGAAACATAGGTTTTTCGTCATTACCTTACTTGACGAAACACTAGGTGTTTCGTCATCAACATCACGGCAAAAGACGGTCCTTCGTCGAAGCTTTTTTCACCGTATGGGCTTGTGGCCCAGGTATAAATCAGATATATATACCTCATATTCGCAAAACTCTACGTAAGATCACAACCGACGAAACCCTAGAACTCTCTCTCTGCAAACCGACGGCAGCCCTTGATTTTCCTGATCGTCTTGATCTCCGATCTTATTCACACGGTTAGTATATCCCGATCGTTACTCGTCGTGACTCTCTTTTGTGCTAATTGTATGGTTATGTCTTAGTGTGTTACAGGCATAGGATCTTGAGTAGAATAGCATTTGTAACCATAGAATGGTAGATCTAGAACTAATATGTTTAAACTGTTGATGATCTGAGGGTACAAAGCAACTGTTATTGTGATCTAAATGCGGGATGAGAAACTGGGTTTTGAATGATGTGTGTCCATGATTAATTTATGATTGGAATGATTAAGTGATGATTTCAATTAATCATTTAGGCATGAATAGAACAGTGGCAGTTAGGGTTTCTGTGTGTGTGCAAGGCAAACTGATAATGTGACGAAACTACCCTATCGACGAAACACTTGATGTTTCGTCACTTACCATGCCGATGAAACACTTGGTATTTCGTCATTAGTTCACAGCAGACTGTGGGACTTTGTTGATGAAACCCTATCACAACCTGTTAAGGATATAGATATTGACTGAGGAAACATGGTTTGGTTGTCATGAGTAGTACACTTAACTGTTAAATACATTTGTGAAAGATACATGTGAATTGAGGAATTGTATGATTTTGAATAACCACTATGTTGCTTGTATGCACACTATGATTATAGCTTATACGTGAACCATGCGAATGTAAACTGATTATGTATACATGAATACCATAAGGTGTGACTGTTTAAGTGTGAACAAGTAACTAATCATACCGAGCAAACCAAGGTGAGTTCACTTCTCTCAAAACAAGCATGCTTCCGGTGGGGACAATCAAACTGACAAAACTTGTAAACGGATTTTCGTAAACCCATATCCTTGTAGGGGATATGAGGCGGTTTTCAAATACCCACATCCTTGTGGGGGATGTGAGGCGGATTTCACAACGCATATCCTTGCAGGGGATATGCAACGGTTTTCAGTAAACGTTGATGTTGGATAATACACTCACTCTTTATCACTTAAGTCCCATCATACTACCGGGTTAGTTGCTTATAGGGCAACGGGGTTATTAGTTGATAGCGATATTAGGTTTGGCACCCTCACGACGCTCCTGGATAGGACGGGCGTGAACTAATAACTTTAAATCATGACCAATGTTTGATAGAGCATTGGAGAAGGGCAAAAATGGCCGTCTGTGGTATCGAGTTATTATCAGCATAACAAATCATAAGTCATTAATTGGTAACGATCAGTTAAACAAACTGTGAACTCGCCAGCTTTCGCTGATACACTTTTCTACATGCTTACAGGTCCTTAGGTACATTGCATGGAACTTGCTATCTGAGAAGCTGGAGTGGTCATGGATCGTGGTTATCGGAATGCTTCTCATTACATTGTTGAACACTTTTATTTAAACAAACTATTATGCTTCCGCTGAACATGTTGCTTTTATTTAATGGTGTTTGAATTATACAATTACATTAAATGAAAGATTTTATCTTATTTTCTATATCTATGGTTCAACGTGATTAGCGGCTAGATCCTGGTATGTCACACGCCTTGCGGGGGTTTCCGATGGTGGTATTTTTTGGGGGTGTGACAATATTAGTATTATTATTACTATTATTATTAAGGGTCGTTCATCCAGAACTGCATTTCTCGCTCGTCATATTTCCATACGAGCTTTTCCCCTATCTGTCGTATTTTCTCTCCCTCCTCCATTAATTCCTCACCATATGTGCGAAGTTCCTGCACATTCTCCTCACTCATGGTTGGCAGTGGTGTGGGCATTGGACTAGGGTACTGAGGTATAGGTTCTTCATATGGGTACGGGTTGTTTAACACACTCTGAAAATATGGATCGTTATTCCAAAATGGATCTAAAGGATTAATGTTGGTATGTGGTGCTATAAGATTGGTTGTGGGCACTGGTTCTTCTAGAGGATATAACGCCGAATACGATCTATTGTCATCAAACCATGGGTCATATTCTGGAGGAGTAGGTGCTGGGATTCTAAGTATTTCTCCTGGGTTGACTGCTGGTAGAGGAATCTGGTTAGGTTCTATTTCCATTGGTTGGGTTGGGAATAGTGGTAATGGTTGTGGTGCAATTCTTTGGTCTAGGTTTGGATCTGCTGCAGTGGTGGCTAGTATGTGAAAGTTTGCCAACTGTCTATTAACTAGGTCTTGTGCTTAGGTGTTCATTTCCCTATTGGTTTCTGCTAAAGCCCTTTGTTGTTGTAACTTTCTCATTCTCTTCCTACGCTCATGTGCTCCCCGACTGAACCATCCTCTCTTTTTCGTAGGGAATGGTTCTTCGGATTGCGCCTTAAGTATGAAGATTCCCTCTTCTGTATCAGCAGAATACCCCGAAGGAGTAGGCTGTGAGGAAGTTCCTTCACTTTTGGGAGAACTATCTAGGTGATGATAGGCGTCAGATGGACCTTGATCACTCATACTGTAAACTAACAGATTGTCAAATAACACAAAACAATAATATACAGATATACACATATTCACATAGATTATTTCCTAACAGGATTGATAAATATCATGATGTCAGCAGAACACTTCCGTGGCTGAAATTAGTGGCTGTAGCTCTGATACCACCTTCGGTCGCAACCCCCGACCCCTATCCCGGGAGCGAGTGGTCGCGAGCCAGTATCAGTGGTATTGGTGTTTATTTATTTGGCAGCGGAAATTATATCAGGACCGTAGTTAGGAAATATTTTATCAGAGTAAATACCACATTTTTATAAATACAAATATATGGGAGAAACCTAAGTTTTTTTTACAAACATGTTGATAGGGATAAACCCTATTTTATTGAAAACAAAACGCCTTTTTATTTAGGTAACTTTTATAGCCACTTTTCCAAGCTTTCAGTGCTCTCCAGCTGGCTTCTATTTGGCTTTCACAATTTGTTACCTGAAACGCGTTTGAAAAAGGTTTGTCAGCGGAAATTACTGGTGAGTGAATCCCAATTTAATCAAGACAAGTTTTATCATTTAACAGCATTGAGGGCAATCCAGCAATTACATTTGTTTACATCTACTTTAATTACCACCCACGGTACTGTCAATCCTGACTTGTGGTCATGCTACTACTCATAGTTTAGTAACAAGTAATGTATACAAAACCCCAACATACCAACAGTAATTGTAGAATCACAAATACTCAATCACTATTAAATATAATTGAAAACAATTGAGGTTTTGTAAAAACAGTTTGCAAAAAGCAGAATAACTCGCATTGCTAATTTAGAGAATTCCTGGTGACTTCTTGGTTATAATCTATTAAAATTAAACAATGCACACGCGTTAGTATAATAACCCAATTTACATTAGCTATATCCCTCTCCCGAGACAGAATTCCAATGACTGAGTCAGGCAGAGCCTTGACATGCATTACGGAGCTCTAGATCAATCGGGCAGAGTAACTAATACGTAACCGGGGTTATAATACTTACAACGAGGCAGAGCTTCGCTAATTTAGTGGGTATTATACCCGGAAATTATTATTGCTATTCAGAATTGAGAGAGAGAGATCGAGATTTGAACGATTGAAACTGAATACCAACTGCCCCTATTTATAATGTCTGATCGACACTTTCTCGCGACCCGCGAGATCTGAAGACAATGTCTTCGCGCCCCGCGAGAGCCTCTAGGGTAGGCCCTAGCTTGGCTGACTCAAGGGGTAGGTTCAACACGAGTGTGACATGTGGCGGCACCGGGTTAAGTCTGGTGACCAAGTTGTCGCGCCTCGCGACAGTTTTAATCAAGGGGGTCGCGGCCCGCGAGCGCCCCATAAACCTTGTTTTTATTTAATTTTGTTAAATTAAAGGTATTTCAGGGTCGTTTTTCGGATGCGGGGTGTATTTTAGAACATATAGGACAGGTTTAAGGGTTTTGGGAGAGTTGTTATATGAGATAACTTTTAAATCACTATTATACTATGTAGTCAAACTTGTATACTCGCCAACTTTTTGTTGATCGTTATTTTAACACATGTTGTAGGAAACTAGATGATGATGATTGAAGAAATATATTTAGGGTGGATTATGCTCAGCCTAAAATTAATTAAAAATCTTCAAAAATCTCAAAATAATATGTTACATCAGTGGGTAAAGATTTTGATATCAAAAAGTATGTTTAAGTAGGCTATACGCTAAATACGCCGTTAAATTAACATAAAGCTTTAATTTTACGCTAACGAGCATAATTCTTAACCTACACCTCAAACTGATGTCAAATTGTGTATGCAAGTTTATATATCAGTAATTAAAGTTTCTACTCTTTTACATTTTCAAAAATCATGTTTTAAGGTGAAAAGGGCATAACGGTCAACATATGAGCAATTAACGGAATCATGCATATTAATTGGATAACTAATGATCCGAGGTGTATAATCACAGAGGGTTATACTAGCATGTAACCTGGTCCAAATAAAGCTCTAAGGCATTTCTAAAACATACCAAAATGGGTCAGAACTGAAAGTTAAAGTATAAGTCAAACCATGCGACTTTCGGTTCCGAACCGGGTCTAAACAGGAAATTGTCGGGTTGAACATGTTTAGACATGTTCTTACACTAATTACCAAGTTATATTAATGATCAAACAGGTTGTATGTGCTCTACATTGCTAATCATGCATAAATTGCAATTTAAACATTCTGTTGACTTTTTAATTACACGTTTGACCCGACATTAGACCTAGTTAGAGTGGGAATCGGGGGGAACCCTTTTGAGGGTTTATTACCCACATAATTACCAACTTATAACTACTTTTGATTCGACTAATCACTGGACCATTAGTGATTAATCTTAAAGTTAACCGTTAATTACGACGGTTTGACTTTTAAGCTAAAACTAGGGGAAAACTTAATTAAGAAAGGTCAAGTAAACTTACAAGAGTCCTATGCACGAATTATGACCACTAGAGTCTGCTTTGGAGCTCCAAGAATGATCAGAAGAGCAAGAATGATGGTGTGATTGCAATGTTGCAACTTAGGGGCTTTATATAGTGTTCAAATCACCACAAAATGTTGACATCTAAGTCTACCATGGACCATGAATCATCAACACATGTCCCTAAGGTTCTAGGAGGCATTTAGGGGTCGCCCATTATGTGAAAAATCGGATAAAAGTCGAGTAGAATGCAAAAGGCAGGCAAGAAACAAGAAAAATTGGATCAGAGGGACCCTCGCGTGGCGCGAAGGACCCCCCCCTGGGCTTCGCGTGGCGCGAGGCCTCATCTGACAAGATCTTAAATTTTTGATTTTTGTGTTATGGTCCTTGGCTCTTCAAACTTTGTTTAGACATCATTTTCTTGCACTTTGAGCCCTCCAATTTGATGTTTAGGAGCTTCAAAACATATACCCATTTTGTTAAGTCCCTGGTTAACTTTGTTGTTACCCGAAAAGTCCTAACTTTCAACGTTGACGCTTTAACCCCTCGTATACGAATTTGATCACAACTTGCTCATACGATAACGAAACTTTATGAAATTTATATCGTGTATTCTAGTGAGCATAATTAACCGTTACAAAGCTTCGGGTTTGTCAAAAGGTCACTCAGAGGTATAATTTACACATGTTGACACATCTAACCCCTGTAGTTTGTAATCTCTCACTTTCTTTCATATTTAGCTTCGTATGATCCATGATTTATTCGTTTGAAGGTATGAGCATCATGTAGGGTTAATGTACAACATATTTATTCACTGTTGACATTTCAAACACGTATATTCACGTACTTTCCATGTTTGTCAACTTTAGTCCTTCTATAATATTCTTTCACACGTTCAAACATATGACACGTGTCCACACATTATAGGACGTGAATTTTTGAGGTGTTACATCCTCACCCCCTTAAAATAAATCTCGACCCGAGATTTACTGAAATAAATAAGGGTATTTTTCTTTCATCGTGGATTCAACCTCCCACGTGTATTCGGGACCTCTACGGGCATCCCTTTTGACCTTTACAATAGGTACATGCTTCCTTCGAAGCTTCTTTACCTGTCGATCTTCAATCGACAAAGGTTTTTCCACAAATTTTAAGCTCTCATCTATATGCACATCTGTATGCGGTATTACCAGTGATTCATCAGCGAAGCACTTCTTCAGATTGCAGATGTGGAACACATTGTGAATTCCACTGAGCTCTTCTGGTAAGTTTAACTTGTAGGCAACTGATCCGACACATTCGATAACCTCGAAAGGTCCTATGTATCTCGGGCTTAGCTTGCCTTTCTTACCAAATCGCATCACCCCCTTCCAGGGCGATACTTTAAGCAACACCTTGTCACCTACTTCGAAGTGAAAGGCTTTACGCTTTGGATCAGCGTAACTCTTCTGCCTATCTCGGGCAGCTTTGAGACGGTCACGAATCTGGACAATCTTATCCGTCATTTCAAAGACTATCTCTGGTCCTGATAATTGGACATCTCCAACTTCCGCCCAACAAACGGGCGATCTACACTTTCTACCGTATAATGCCTCGAAGGGCGCAGCCTTAATGCTGGTATGGTAGCTATTGTTGTAGGAGAATTCGATTAATGGTAAGTTCTTATCCCAACTACCACCCAAATCGATCGCACATGCACGTAGCATGTCTTCCAATGTTTGAATAGTACGCTCACTCTGACCGTCAGTCTGAGGATGATAAGCCGTACTAAAATTTAAACGTGTGCCCAAAGATTGTTGGAAACTCTTCCAAAAATGTGACGTGTATCTAGTATCTCTGTCAGAGATAATAGACACAGGTATGCCATGTAAAGCTACAATCTTATCAACGTATAACTGGGTTAACATGTCGGAGCTATAAGTCTCCTTGATGGGTAAGAAATGTGCTGACTTAGTCAGTCTATCAACTATAACCCATATCGTATCATTGCCTTTCCTTGTCTTCGGCAATTTGGTGATGAAATCCATCGTCACCATTTCCCACTTCCAAGTGGGAAGTTCTGGCTGTTGTAGCAAGCCTGACGGCTTTTGATGTTCTGCTTTGACTTGGGCACAAGTCAAGCACTTAGCTACATAGGCAGCTACAGACTTTTTCAAGCCTATCCACCAATAATTTGCCGTTAGATCCTGGTACATCTTATCGGCTCCAGGATGAACGGAGTATTTGGAACTGTGGGCTTCCTGGAGGATAACATCACGAAGTCCTCCAAAAATTGAAACCCATATTCGTCCATTCAATCTTAGAATTTCGTCCTTGCTAAGAGTTAACTGCTCCTCAATTACTCCTAACTTTTCCTTAGGATAGTTAGCTTCCAACACAGCTTCCTTCTGTGCAGCTAACAACCTTTCAATCAAATTATTCTTTATCTCCATGCGCTTGGCATTGATTCAGATGGGTTTCATTCTTTCCTTTCGACTCAAGGCATCGGCGACTACATTCGCCTTGCCGGGATGGTATCTGATTTCACAATCATAATCATTTAAAGTCACCATCCAATGGCGTTGCCTCATGTTTAACTCTTTCTGATTAAACAGGTGCTGGAGGCTCTTGTGATCAGAATAGATCACACACTTGATTCCATAAAGATAATGCCTCCATAGTTTTAGTGCGAATACAACGGCACCCAACTCCAAGTCGTGGGTGGTGTAATTCTTTTCGTGCACCTTTAACTGTCGTGATGCATAGGCAATAACTTTGCCTTTCTGCATAAGCACACACCCCATGCCGGTGTGTGAAGCATCGCAGTACACCACAAAATCTTCTATTCCATCTGGCAATGTCAGTACTGGGGCGTTGCTCAACTTCTGCTTTAGGATATCAAAGGATTCTTGCTGTTTAGGGCCCCAAACGAACTTTACTTTCTTCTTGGTTAAGGAAGTTAGGGGTGCAGCAATCCTTGAAAAAATTTCAATGAAACGCCGGTAATATCCTGCCAATCCCAGGAAGCTACGAATCTCTGTAGGCGTCTTTGGCTCTTGCCAGTTCATAACAGCTTCAACTTTAGCGGGATCCACTTGGATACCACGCTCGCTAACCACATGTCCAAGAAATTGGACTTCCCGAAGCCAAAATTCGCACTTGGAAAATTTGGCGTAGAGTTTCTCCTGATGCAGGAGTTTGAGAATACATCGAAGGTGTTTCTCATGGTCAGCTTGATTCTTCGAATAGATAAGAATGTCGTCGATGAAAACGATGACGAATTTTTCTAAGTATGGCTTGCAAACGCGATTCATGAGGTCCATGAACGCGGCCGGTGCATTAGTGAGCCCAAAAGGCATCACTAGGAACTCGTAATGACCATAACGAGTCCTAAAGGCGGTTTTATGCACGTCTTCATCTCTAACCTTCAGTTGATGGTAGCCTGACCTCAAATCAATCTTCGAGAAATAACTTGCCCCTTGCAATTGATCGAACAAATCGTCGATCCTGGGCAATGGATAACTATTCTTGATCGTGACCTTATTAAGCTCACGATAATCGATGCACAGACGCATCGATCCGTCCTTCTTCTTGACAAACAGGACTGGCGCTCCCCAAGGAGACGAACTAGGTTTAATGAAACCTTTAGCTAGCAGTTCATCCAGCTGTGTCTTCAATTCCCTCATCTCCGTTGGCGCCAACCTATAGGGTGCTCGAGCAACTGGAGCTGCTCCAGGGATGATATCGATCCTGAATTCCACTTGCCTATCTGATGGTAACCCAGGTAGTTCTTCCGGAAAAACTTCTGGGAATTCAGAGATGACAGGGATGTCTTCTATCTTCGGTTTGGGCTCATCAATAATCACTTGTGCCATGTAGATGACACAACCTTTCTTTAAACATTTTGAAGCCTTGAGCATAGTCACTTGCTCAGGCAGCCCATACTGGGTATCTCCCCGAATGGTAAGCGATTCACCAGACGGAGTCTTTATCACCACTTGCTTTCTGTTGCAGACGATTTGGGCCTGGTTATGAGATAACCAGTCCATTCCCAATACTATGTCAAAACCGGCCAATTTAAAAGGAAGTAGAGATAGAGGAAAATAGTGGTTCTTAATGGATATCACACATCCATCTAACACAGTGGAGACGGTTTCTATGGTGCCATCTGTTAACTCTACCTCATAATTTATACTCAAGGGTTTGACAGGTAAATTCAGCAATTTGCAAAATTTATGATCTACGAAAGACTTATCAGCGCCTGAATCAAAAAGTACTCTTGCATAGACATCATTTACAAGGAAAGTACCTGTAATCACATTGTCATCTAGAATCGCTTCTTTGGCATCCAATCGAAAGACTCTAGCATTGGTCTTCTTGACCTCTTCAGGCTTCTTGGCATACTTAGGGCAGTTGGTTTTGATATGCCCTTTCTCATTGCAGTTGTAGCATGTGGCATCTTTTATCTTCTTGCACTCTATCAACTTGTGTTCTCTAGACTTGCATATTCCACATGCAGGTGCTCCTGAATTAGAATTGGACTCAAGTCTGCACTTTCCAAAGTGGCGTTTCTGGCAAGTCGTGCACTTTGGCTTTTCCTCTGTTCGCTGACTGTTCCTTCCAGACCCAAACTTCTTAGAATCAGTGTTTCCCTTGTGCTTCTTCTCTGACCCTCGTGAGTTATCATCCTCACGCTTCCTCTTACTTTCTTCAGATTTCTTTAGCGATCTCAACCTGACCGCATCTAAAGTAAGGGATAAAGAGAGATCAGCTGCTGACCTAAATGTAGCAGGTCTTGAAGCCTTAACACTGGCCTTGATTTCTGGGGCTAAACCCCCAATGAAGCGAGCAATTCGCTTGGGCTCTGGTGTTACAAGGTAAGGAACCAGTCTAGACAGGGTATTGAAACTGGTGAGGTAAGCTTGACAATCTAAGTTTGTCATCACCAATGATAAGAAATCAGATTCAATTCTTTCGACCTCGTGTTGAGGGCAGTAGTTTTCCATAATGAGGGTAACAAACTGCTCCCATGACATGTTGTAGAGCGGGATCTTCCCAGCAGCTTGAATGAGAGACCTCCACCATGCCAGTGCCTCTCCTTTGAACGATTGGGATACATACTTTACTACATCCCTTTCAGCACAACCGCTGATGTCCACCACCGTGTCCATTTCATCCAACCAGGTCATACAATCTACTGCTCCTTTCTCCCCAGTGAAATCTCGGGGTTTACAGGAAACAAAGTACTTATAGGTACAAGACTTGGTACGTGGTTCATTATCGAACACTAGCATCTTGGATGGAACACTGTGTTCATTTGATGAATGACGATCATCATCCTTCTTTGGTTCTTCATTCTTAGAGGGCGGCTTGTTATGAGGCTCTGAATGAGTTTTAGGGACAGACTTAGAGTGGGGTACAGATGAGGCTCGACTATGCGTCCCACTATACTCCTTAAATTGTTCTTCTACAGCTTTAGATACAGCTGTATCAATCAGTGTACGAAGTTCTCCTTTGGTTATATTAATCCTGTCATTATCATCGTGGTTTTCCAAAGGATGACTGTTTATCTCGTCAGAGTCAACCATGTAGTCTTAGTTGCTACAAAAATAAGGGCAAGATTTATTTAGAAGCCCATACAGTATTATCGTTCTTAAACGATTTATTAACCATGCTTTTAATACACATTTTAGTTAATTTGTTAAATATAAAAATTGTTCAGGATCTTTATCATAATCCTAAATTATAAGTTAATAATAGCACAAAAGGCCTAGTCACGTAGACAAGTATAATTTATAAGCCATGATTTCAGAGAATCTATGCATTAAGGTTTGAATCAAAGTTCATTACCTTTTCTTGACAGGGAGTTGTAGGCTACCACTGTCTTTAGTCTCAGAGGACGTTATTCATAGCCCGTGGGCACTTCATCCATAAAGGATGATTATATAAATAAGGGAATTTAGAATAACCCAATTAAAAATGACCTATGTGATTTTATTGTATCACACTTTGTCGAGCATGTTAATATGCTTTCAGATGTTTAATATGGAATTGAATCTCTTGAATAGGTTTTACCATCTCGGCCTTGTCTGTAGTGACATTTAGACTAGGTTTTACCTTTAAGATTCATTTTAATATTTAACGCAGAACAATCCTAATTGAACTGTTAACAAGGATCTGAATCTAATTGTGGATCTACCATCTTGGCCCTGTCTTAATGTGGCGTATGGCTAGGTCTCGTCCTTCTTAGATTTTGCCATTTTTATTATAATGGTAGATCTTATAATATAGGAATGATATTTTAAATATGATCGTTCCTTTAAAAAAATTTACAATATATGGTTGCCCTAAACGAGACTTCTAATTAAAATGACTTGCCCATGCAAGGGCTAATCAGAAAAATAACAAAGAAGTAATTAGAAGACAAGGAAACGAATTTGGATTAGTCCTATGTTCTTGTCTAGACTCAAGAATGTGCAACTGTGTAACTGAGATTAAACACAAAAGGCTAGTGTTTAATTCACTCAGTGTTGGCTCTGGTACCAACCTGTCACACCCCGATTTCCACGTGTCACCGGTGGGCCCGGTGGGGAGTATCGTGACGTGGTTGGCAACATAATAGTCAAACAACACAATTATATAAATGCACAGCGGAAGCAAAAGATAATTATATTACATTCCGAATAAAAGTAATATCCAAGTATTACAACGGAAAGTAAAGGATCCACAGGCGGATCAAAATAAAATGAAAGCTGTTCAACAGACTTTGACATCTAGAGCTTGCGAGACTTGAGTAATGATGCCTGGAGTAACCAGCCTATTTCGTCTAGCACCTGCACTTAACCTTTTTGGAAAATACGTCAGTTTACACTGGTAAATACAATTCAATTGACTCATTTAGAAAAGATTTTGAAATTTGATTTGAATGCACTTCGGCAAAAATATATCTTTATAACTTGAGACAATTATTAAAATAATCTTGTATACAGTTTTACTCATTTGCCGTCCGTTAGCACCGGTTAGAAGAGCCGGTTTAAGTTAACTGACACGCCACAGGTATAATGCCCACAAGGTTGATTCCTTTAGTGGATTACCAGTTTTTACATAATGCATCTGTCAGGTGTACGCCTACACCCCGTGCTTAGGTCGTGGCCATTTCGTAAAATGATGCCAAGGATATCCGGGACATGGTCATTTAACCCCCAAGGGCCATACATCAAATAATACAGAATAAAGCGGGTTATGTAAATACATTAATCACAATCCGATTTAAATGACTACATACCCGACCAAGCGGTACTTTTATAGTACCGTATCCTAAGCCCGTATAGGGAAAATAAGTTAAGAGTATTTACCTGAGCAAAGTATAAATCCAATACAGTATATGCAAGTACTTTTACTGGGCTCCTAATATGGAACGAAGGTTTATAATAACCTATTAGATTTCTAACGGGTCCTTAATTAAGCCTTAGCTTAGACCGGTTAGTTTCAAAGATACGGTTCGTACGCACTATTAAGCGAAGACCGGATAGAATGTGATTTAGACCCGACAAGTTCGGAGACTTGCTTAGTATGGGTATTTCATACACATTCTGGATTTTGAGATAAAACCGATAAGGTTTGACCCGTTTAGGCTAGTTTATGTAAACTAGTTACATAAACCGAACCGAACGCGTAAAAAGCGTAACGGGTATACATATGAGCCATTTACAGGTTTCCTAAGTTAATATGCTTCATATATGTTGTGACATCAGTAAGATGTCTTTTATTATGCCCGAAACTTATTTAAACACAAATTATGCCCCGTAGGGGTAGTTTGGTCATTTAAAAGGTTATAAAAGAGTTTAAGTATTTACCTGAGTTACAGGTCTGATGTAATCAGCAAAAATACTTATTTTACTAAGTTATAACAGTAGGGTAAAGTATATATGTGAAATTTATCAATTATAACCAAACTATGCCCCGTAGGGGTATTTTGGTAATTTCACATAAGCCGAAAAGCTCAAAACTGAAGTCCGAGTTTAACAACCTTTGCTTACTGTTAAAACATCGTAATTTGCCTCAAATATCAGTAGGTATCAACCCTTGTATGTTTAAAATAATTATAGCACATACTATGCGTTAAAAACGCTTAAAAAGGCGACTAGAAGCCATTTCCGGGTTTGATACATAAATCTGATATTTTTATATTTCCAGAAAGCTTAAAATAATTTATTTATCATATGTGATCAGTAGCAAAAGGTTTGGAGTCGTTTAGATATGTAAAACTCATTTTATAGCCCGTAAGGGCAAAACCGACAATTACCGGATTAAGCCTACGACTATGAGTTATGCTCAGCCTAAAATTAATTAAAAATCTTAAAAAATCTCAAAATAATATGTTACATCAGTGGGTAAATATTTTGATATCAAAAAGTATGTTTAAGTAGGCTATACGCTAAATACGCCGTTTAATTAACATAAAGCTTTAATTTTACGCTAACGAGCATAATTCTTAACCTACACCTCAAACTGATGTCAAATTTTGTATGAAAGTTTATATATCAGTAATTAAAGTTTCTACTCTTTTACATTTTCAAAAATCACGTTTTAAGGTGAAAAGGGCATAACGGTCAACATATGAGCAATTAACGGAATCATGCATATTAATTGGATAACTAATGATCCGAGGTGTATAATCACATAGGGTTATACTAGCATGTAACCTGGTCCAAATAAAGCTCTAAGGAATTTCTAAAATATACCAAAACGGGTCAGAACTGAAAGTCAAAGTATAAGTCAAACCATGCGACTTTCGGTTCCGAACCGGGTCTAAACAGGAAATTATCGGGTTGAACATGTTTAGACATGTTCTTACACTAATTACCAAGTTATATTAATGATCAAACAGGTTGTATGTGCTCTACATTGCTAATCATGCATAAATTGCAATTTAAACATTCTGTTGACTTTTTAATTACACGTTTGACCCGACATTAGACCTAGTTAGAGTGGGAATCGGGGGGAACCCTTTTGAGGGTTTATTACCCACATAATTACCAACTTATAACTACTTTTGATTCGACTAATCACTGGACCATTAGTGATTAATCTTAAAGTCAACCGTTAATTACGACGGTTTGACTTTTAAGCTAAAACTAGGCTAAAACATAATTAAGAAAGGTCAAGTAAACTTACAAGAGTCCTATGCACGAATTATGACCACTAGAGTCTGCTTTGGAGCTCCAAGAATGATCAGAAGAGCAAGAATGATGGTGTGATTGCAATGTTGCAACTTAGGGGCTTTATATAGTGTTCAAATCACCACAAAATGTTGACATCTAAGTCTACCATGGACCATGAATCATCAACACATGTCCCTAAGGTTCTAGGAGGCATTTAGGGGTCGCCCATTATGTGGAAAATCGGATAAAATTCGAGTAGAATGCAAAAGGCAGGCAAGAAACAAGAAAAATTGGATCAGAGGGACCCTCGCGTGGCGCGAGGCCTCATCTGACAAGATCTTAAATTTTTGATTTTTGTGTTATGGTCCTTGGCTCTTCAAACTTTGTTTAGACATCATTTTCTTGCACTTTAAGCCCCCCAATTTGATGTTTAGGGGCTTCAAAACATATACCCATTTTGTTAAGTCCCTGGTTAACTTTGTTGATACCCGAAAAGTCCTAACTTTCAACGTTGACGCTTTAACCCCTCGTATACGAATTTGATCACAACTTGCTCATACGATAACGAAACTTTATGAAATTTATATCGTGTATTCTAGTGAGCATAATTAACCGTTACAAAGCTTCGGGTTTGTCAAAAGGTCACTCAGAGGTATAATTTACACATGTTGACACATCTAACCCCTGTAGTTTGTAATCTCTCACTTTCTTTCATATTTAGCTTCGTATGATCCATGATTTATTCGTTTGAAGGTATGAGCATCATGTAGGGTTAATGTACAACATATTTATTCACTGTTGACATTTCGAACACGTATATTCACGTACTTTCCATGTTTGTCAACTTTAGTCCTTCTATAATATTCTTTCACACGTTCAAACATATGACACGTGTCCACACATTATAGGACGTGAATTTTCGAGGTGTTACATACAAGGATTTAATCAAGTAACTAACATGAATTTGGTGTTGAAGTTTTGTACTGATAAACCAAGTATACATAACATATAATGAAGTGTCAAATAATTGCAAATCTCGTATTTGAATAACCAAGTGTTTTGCGTGAACGGAACGTTGAAGAATCACGAATACACGATTATTGTCTACGAGTTAAACTTATGTTTTTAGGAATTACGAATCCTGTATCAAACGAATGCACGTATCAATGTATAAACGATGTATACAAGATTCATTTCATTACGATCAAGGTCTCGGATTTACAATGGCTTGAAATGAAATACGAAGTACAAAAAAGGATGAGCTTCCAAAAATAGAAATACCATACACGTTTTCTAATTAAAAAAAGTTACGAAAAAACTGAGCGTTACAACATTACTATTACCAGTGGCGGAACTAGAACATTAACTCAGGGGTATCAAAAAAAAAATTCACGGTGCAATCGTACAATACTAAAAAAAACGACAATAAATAAATAAAGTAAAATAAATACCTAATAGATTTTTCATCTTTTTTTCATAGCTTGAAATCGTTCCATCACATCGTCGTCTTTTACTTCACGTAAAAAATCATTTTCGACCGCACAAACCATAGCATTGTTAAAAAATTCCGGGCCCATTTGATTGCATAAATCCGTCTTGACAAGCTTCAATTTCGAAAAACATCTTTCAACGGTTGCAGTTGCAACCGGTAAAAGCAAAACTAGCTTCACTACCCGATAAACTGAAGGACAAGAACTATGCGTTCCCTTTTTAACCATAACACGCGCAAGATCACTTATTCCATTCAAGTTTACAAATTTATCATCATCGCTTATAGTGTGACGAAATGGGCAATTGGGATTTGGGCTTTTTATTTTCAATCGATTAGTATCCTCGTAGTTGTGTCGTGCCGTGAATTAAAACTTCAGGGCAATTGGGCAATTATTTACAATCTTTTATTATTTTGAGCTAACATATTGGGCAATTGGACTTGTTATTTACAATCTTCAATTGATTTGGGCTAACATATTGGGCAATTGGGATTTGAGCTTATTATTTTCTATTGATTTGGGCTTATTATTTTCTATTGATTTGGGCTTACAGACTTTTTTTAGGGGTGTCCTCGTAGTTGTTCAGGGGTATCCTTGGTATAAAAACCGAAAAAAAAATTACACTACCGATAAAAAGTTGAGCCGTAGCTTGTGCTACGGCTCGGTATACATAGGGTCCGCCCCTGACTATTATTATATAATACAATTGACGTAGAACCTTAGGAACATTGGAATAATTGACCAAACTTTTGGACTTATTTACAGAATTGCCAAGTTCCTTATAATCTAAGAAGACATTGTACATATGCCATAAGGAAAATAGGTGCTTTGCTTTGAGCCATTAAGAACTACAAGTTATTTTAGAGAAAATAAAAGTCTTATTTTTGATGTAGGAAATACAACCTATATGTATCATTTTTATTTAATAAATATTATCTTTACTATTTTAATTCCTTTAAACACGTACATTTTCATATGAACTTTTTTACTTTAACGCTTATTACCTATATATATTAAATTTAGAAGTGAATGAACAATAACATCACTGAGGAATTAAAGAAATAGTATCGGGTATCGGTACATATATTAAATTTAGAAGTGAATAAACAATACCTTCACTAAGGAATTAAAGAAATAGTATCGGGTACCGGTACCGGTATCCGATTTTACCAAATCGGGTGTATTTTCGGTACCGGTTCGGCACCGGTATTCACCGATTTTTACCCTCAAATACCGGTGTCGTATCAGTACCAACCGGTACCAAACCAGGTATATTCGATACCGGTACACACTTTTGGGGATTTCGGTAACGGTATTTTCAGTACCGGTTGGTACCGAGCTCATCAAATCTTGTAGCAACGTAGCAATGCAAGTAATGAATGAATTGTAACATGTAAAATTAACTTGTATATTTAGATTATTGATGAGAAAATCGTATCAAATCCTGTAATCAAACCGGTATCGTATCGGTACCAAATTTACTATACCAAATCATTTTCGATGCCAATTTGGTACCCACTTTTTGCGTTTTCAGAATCGTTACTTTTGATTCGACACCGGTCTAGCACCATACCTGTATTTATTGATTTTTACCTTCAAATACCATACCGTATTGTACCGAGCATTTTCGGTGCCGGTACCTAATTTCAATGATTTTCCGGATCGGTACTTTCGGTGCCGTTACCGTTACCGAGCTCATCCATATTTTAACGTGTTAGCACCGTAATAACTAAATTGAAAACAACCAAATTTTCAACTTGTAGGACGTGTGGGTCCTATTATTATATATTAGGTTATTTAAAATCGCTTTTTCTAGGACGGAGCGACCATCCTTACCACGTCATTTTTATTTATGTTTTGATATTCGATATCTGCTGCTGATACGCGTTTTTGCAGACATTGGGTCCCCGCCGCAACGCGCGGGCGGAAAATCAACTAGTTTTTTTAACGATGTAACCTTTTGTTATTTACGAATCGATACATTTCTTCACGTATAACGTTAGCATCCTCGCCGCAACGTGCGGGAATCACCAACTAGTTAATTATATTATGTAATGCTGTTGAATTCATTCTTTGTAAATTTTGTTAATAATTATACATACACGTGCACGAAATACCATCAAGTAAAACGTAGATATGAATGGGCTTCAGGGCCCAAGAATAAATGAAAACAAAAAATACGAAGGAAAAAAATTGATAAAAGGTCTCGGACCAGGGACTAGTTCGTAAACATACACACGCAAAACCATTCAGCTGCAATAACATCATTATTTTAATTTGAGACTATATTTTTATATATAACCATCACTAGTGCTATAGTGGTGGCCACGGGTATTTAAGTTCCACTTATGGTGGGCCCGGGTGAGTTTTCCCCTCAAGGTCTCAAGTTCGAGTCTTGGTGATAGGGGTTTCTCATTGAGGGGTTTAAATTGGGGATCTATTGTGCGAGGGGGCTCTCTAGCGCGGACCCGGTTAAGACAACGTATGCTAGACCTCCCGACATTCGCGAATAATTCACACCTTTCAAAAAAAATATGTTTTATATATAAATATAAAGAATTTTTTTCTATTGTCCTTATTCGATGACACACCCTGCACATCCTGTAGATCGGGCCTGCTACCAAGATATGCTGAATATCCATGATGCGGTTAATGGGTCAAACAAACATTAAGAAAAGAATAATGCAAACGATAATCTTGGTTGGTCTTGTGTTGGGTAATATGGCGAATCAAGAATGAAATTGCCTTTGCTTCAAAGAAACTAGAGATTTAGTGCATTTTGGTAGATATAAAATTTTTGGGTTCTTACGGGTCAAAAATCACTCTAACCATTTTTTTTTGAACGGCGTACGGTTAGAATATCGCTAACCGGGTTAGTAGTTAGTATCACCAAGTTAGTATAAAACCCCCTTGCCTGGACTTGAACCCAGGACCTCCAAGAGAAGCAAAGCTTCCCACCTCCCTCTTAACCACTAGGCCAAGAGATCATAGGTAAAAAAAAAAAATTGTAGCCTTACTCCTTAAAATGACTTAGTTGGTGTAATTTTGATTTATGTATATAAATTTGTAGGGGTGTGTACGGTTCAGTTCGGTTATTAGCATCAATCGTAACCAAAGTCTTCGGTTAATCGGTTAGGTTAATTTGTTGGTTTTCGGTTTGGTTATTTTTTGTTAATAACCAAATCAAACAAGGGCTAAGATTTTCTTTAGAAATAAATGTAAAGGAGGTATAAATAGATGAAATAAATGTATAAATAGATGAAATAAATGTATGAATACATGAAATGGATGTATAAATAAATAAAATGAAGGTATAAATACATGAAATAAATGTATAAATAAATGAAATAGAGTTATAAATACATGAAATGAAAGTATAAAACATTAAATACATGAAATAGAGGTATAAAAGCTAGAAATATACGAATATATAAATGGTTCGGTTCGATTAATTTTGGTTAAGTGATGGTTAAAAAAAAAAACGATAACCGACTTTCAGTTAATTCGGTTTTGATTAATTTGAGTTCGGTTTCATCGGGTTTCAGTAGAATCTGGCCTTTAAAAAAAAAAAAAAAATTTTAAGAGTCCAAAAAATACATCATTTTACGACTCACACTCGAACACCCACCCACCCACCTGTCCACCACCTCCATTGATACAAGTGCGATGCGAGTGCACTTCATCATTAATATTAACTGAGAGCTCTTCTTCCATTGCAAAGCGGGCACAAAACCATCGCAGAACCTCAACACATCGAAAAGCGGGTTGTGTTCTTTTTCTCATTAATCGATTCAGGTTAGCGATCATCTTTTCCCCTTTCTTTTGCCTTCATATTTGCCCTAATTAACCCAAAAGTTTACCAAACCCTAAGAAATTTCAATCATGCAAAACTACTTGTACTGATGTTGTCTCTAATATTGTATGCATAAATTGTGAACTCACTGTTGATTTGGTAATTTGGTTCGGTTTGTGGGTTTGAAGTCTCTGGTTGTTTCTTCTTTGGCTTTATACCAATTCTATACCAGTTACTACTGATTAGCTTGTAACCCGCTGACCCGTAAAATAAACGATTAACCCAACACAAAATTGAAATCATTTCATTAACTGGGCATGGTTCTTGTATGTGAGCTAGCTAAGATGACCAACTTGCATTGTTGCCTTTTATTAATATTTTGTACTCTCATCTTTGTTAGGTTACCTGATTTGATCAGCTGTTGATTGTGGTTGGAGATGTCGTTTTTCAAAAAATGTAATTCCCATACGCATCCCATATGAAGAGATTGAATCAGCCACCAACAACTTTGCCGACGAGAATCTCCTCGCACAAGGTTCCTGTTTTAAGGTTTACACAGCACAACTCCTGCACTCAGGTGACATGGTCGATATTGTTGCACGTGTATCTCTGAATGGTCGGTATACTCTTAACGAGTGGTTTATGTCTAGCAATCTCAACCACAAAAATGTTGTTTTGGTTTTCAAGATTTGTAGGAATAAAGGTGAAAGAATTATCATTAACAGGCATTACGTGAATGGAAGTCTTAGTAAACATTTAAGTGGCCCAACCCCCCTCACTTGGATGCAAAGATTGCATATATGTGTGAGGGTTGCAGTTGCCTTGAAATACATCCATTATGACGCATTTGAAGATGAGTATATCATACACAATAATGTCAACTCCTCAAACGTTTTACTTGATCACAATTGGGAACCTAAGCTACATGGTTTTAGATCAGCTATTAAAGCTAAAAAACACCATCTTCACCTTACTGATTGGTATGATGGCAAGTTAGAATACAAGGATCCAGTATATGAAAAAACCCGGGGATTTAATCACAAGTCAGACGTCTTCTCATTTGGTGTTTTATTGTTTGAAGTCTTGTTCGGGAGACAAGCGTCCACTATGGAAGAAAATTTTGCTAGACTCGCCAGATCACATTACCAAGAAAAAAAATTAGATGATTTGATCGATCCTGATCTTCGAAGACAGATGAACACACAATCATTGGAATTCTTTGCTGAAATAGCATTTTTTTGCATACAGGAGCTGCAACTAGAACGTCCGTCTATGATACAAGTTTTCTTAAAACTTGAAAATGCATTGGAACTTCAACAAGAACATGAAATTACCACTTGTGCAGATGAAGGCACAACGTCTTCCAGCTACTTGAAGGTAATTATGAATTTATGATCAACCTGTAATGTAGTCTATATGTTATGATTTTCTTTTAAATGTTATTGGATATTGTATGTGAAAAACTTGGATCACTTGAAATTTAGATTGAGCGATATAAACTTGGCAACCAATGGATTTTCCAAAAACTTATACATCGGGTCAGGAGGTTACGGACAGGTGTACCGAGCAAAACTCAATGTTGACAAAAGAAATTTGTCGAAAAAGGACACTGTTGCTATTAAACGCATACATAGCAGAAAAGACGAGCAAGGGAAACGAGGTTTCATTGCAGAACTTGAATTGCTTAGTAAATGTAACCACCCAAATATAGTTTCTCTTCAAGGTTTCTGTGATGAAAAAGGGGAGATGATACTCGTTTACGAGTTTGCTTCTAATGGAAGCCTTTCTGATTATTTCGATGGCGGTAAAATGAAAATTTTTATGTGGGCAAAACGTATACAAATATGTCTTGACATTGCTCATGGATTACAGTACCTCCATACACGCACAGAGTACAAAAGATGTATAATACATCGGGATATAAAAAGTGACAACATTTTATTGGATGGTAACTGGGAGGCGAAGATCGCTGACTTTGGGCTCTCTAAGTTACAACGAGCAAGTCAACAAGGTACTACATTCGCTACCAATCCTGCGGGGACAAAGATATACATAGATCCGAAATATATAAAGAGTTTTATACTGAATACTAAGTCAGATATTTACTCTTTGGGATTAGTTTTGTTCGAAATCATGTGTGGGAAGCTCGCATACGATCAGACTTATGGTGAAAAAGGACTTCCGCTAGTAGCACGCCAATGCTTTAATGAGAAAACAATTAGTACTTTGGTAGATCCAACCCTAATGGAAACTGACTAAAACATTTTTATGCTAGTCGGAGGGGTGTTGACCATAAAAACTAGCATAAAAATGTTTTCGTCAGTTTCCATTAGGGTTGGATCTACCAAAGTACTAATTGTTTTCTCATTAAAGCATTGGCGTGCTACTCGCGGAAGTCCCTTTTCACCGTAAGTCTGATCGTATGCGAGCTTCCCACACATGATTTCGAACAAAACTACTCCAAAAGAGTAAATATCTGACTTAGTATTCAGTATAAAACTCTTTATATATTCCGGATCTATGTATATCTTTGTCCCCGCAGGATTGGTAGCGAATGTGGTACCTTGTTGACTTGCTCGTTGTAACTTAGAGAGCCCAAAGTCAGCGATCTTCGCCACCCATTTACCATCCAATAAAATGTTGTCACTTTTTATATCCCGATGTATTATACATCTTTTGTCCTCTGTGCGTGTATGGAGGTACTGTAATCCATGAGCAATGTCAAGACATATTTGTATACGTTTTGCCCACGTAAAACTTTTTATTTTACCGCCATCGAAATAATCAGAAAGGCCTCCATTAGAAGCAAACTCGTAAACGAGTATCATCTCCCCTTTTTCATTAAAGAAACCTTGAAGAGAAACTATATTTGGATGGTTACATTTACTAAGCAATTCAAGTTCTGCAATGAAACCTCGTTTCCCTTGCTCGTCTTTTCTGCTATGTATGCGTTTAATAGCAACAGTGTCCTTTTTCGACGAATTTCTTTTGTCAACATTGAGTTTTGCTCGGTACACCTGTCCGTAACCTCCTGACCCGATGTATAAGTTTTTGGAAAATCCATTGGTTGCCAAGTTTATATCGCTCAATCTAAATTTCAAGTGATCCAAGTTTTTCACATACAATATCCAATAACATGTAAAAGAAAAGCATAACATATAGACTACATTACAGGTTGATCATAAATTCATAATTACCTTCAAGTAGCTGGAAGACGTTGTGCCTTCATCTGCACAAGTGGTAATTTCATGTTCTTGTTGAAGTTCCAATGCATTTTCAAGTTTTAAGAGAACTTGTATCATAGACGGACGTTCTAGTTGCAGCTCCTGTATGCAAAAAAAATGCTATTTCAGCAAAGAATTCCAATGATTGCGTGTTCATCTGTCTTCGAAGATCCGGATCGATTAAATCATCTAATTTTTTTTCTTGGTAATGTGATCTGGCGAGTCTAGCAAAATTTTCTTCCATAGTGGACGCTTGTCTCCCGAACAAGACTTCAAACAATAAAACACCAAATGAGAAGACGTCTGACTTGTGATTAAATCCCCGGGTTTTTTCATATGCTGGATCCTTGTATTCTAACTTGCCATCATAGCAATCAGTAAGGTGAAGATAGTGCTTTTTAGCTTTAATAGCTGATCTAAAACCATGTAGCTTAGGTTCCCAATTGTGATCAAGTAAAACGTTTGAGGAGTTGACGTTATTGTGTATGATATACTCATCTTCAAATGCGTCATAATGGAGGTATTTCAAGGCATCTGCAACCCCCACACATATATGCAATCTTTGCATCCAAGTGAGGGGGGTTGGGCCACTTAAATGTTTACTAAGACTTCCATTCACGTAATGGCTGTTAATGAAGATTCTTTCACCTTTATTCATGGAAATCTTGAAAACCGAAACAACATTTTTGTGGTTGATATTGCTAGACATAAACCACTCATTAAGAGTATACCGACCATTCAGAGATATGCGTGCAACAATATCGACTATGTCACCTGAGTGCAGGAGTTGTGCTTTGTAAACCTTAAAACAAGAACCTTCTGAAAGTACTACTTGGTAAAAGAAGTTACAACTTGAACAGATTAAAGGGCATAAAAATCCTCAACCACTTTATTTAAAAATTGACTAATATTAAACCACTATGGTTGTTGTAATCAAATTTAATAAACGACCGTTTTAATGTTTGTACAAATATACTCTAGGAGTCTGAAATTAGGCGTGACATTGTACAAACAAAATCCTAATTCAAATTTAAAATCTTTGATGCTCCCTTTAGTTTTTTTGTCACCTATTAAGTTGTAGCATTGGTAGCTTATTGAAATCATAGTTTTCAAAAGCGTTCGCCAACCATACCGCCTTGCAGTTTCATATTTCTGCCATTTGTTATATGACTGAGATTTCAACAATCCAGTTTGTGTTTGTTCTTTGATGGTAAATTGATGAAGATCTTGCAAAAAAACAAAATGGGCTGATTTGGGTTCAGTTTTGTTGTTAATGGCTTAAGCTAGAGGATTCATTTAACTAAAAAAGAAAATGGGTAAAACGCATATAAACCAATCAAGTTGTTACAAAAAAGAAACTGTAATAGTATTTCACACATTTATTTTTAAAATTCAGAAAAATGGATCAAGTGTGTTTGTTGGTCGCTCCAACCCTCGACTTACAAAATACCCATTCTGAACGGACCCGTTTTGTCCACCTCTACTCATTTGTATTTCAGGTTGCCCTAAACTATTCCTAGTCATGCACATTTTACATTCCACTAAGAGAATGGTTATGGTAGCTGATGGTTTCAGCTGCATCATATATTATTGACAAATTCATTTAATAGGGCTTAGCTTAGCTTAGAGCTTGACACTGATCAGTGACGGTTTGTTTATGTGTTTTTCCTGCAGTATCTGGTAAATTCAGTAGTTTTATTTTGTAGATCTATTCTGCAATTTCTTTGATACTTTTCATAATTTTGTTAATTTTATTCTGCATTTTGTTCATAAGTCTACAGTTTCTGCATAGTTTTTGGAGTTTTATATTGCAGATTCTCCACAATTTGCAGCTTTATTCAGCATTTTATTTATAATTTCTTCAGATTTTTCATTGATTCTGCATTTTTATTGTGCAATTTTATCATTATTCTGCATCTTTTTAGTATTATAATTCTATGTTCTTTTTATAAAAATATAAGCATCAAATCCTAGACAATAGCAATAGATTGAAATAGCAAGGTACAACACACTGATCATATCCGGTATCATCATCGTCACCGGTCTCAGCCAGAAGGTGAGTACCGTGACAGCTGTAATGAACGAACAGAAAGTCTCCAGTCTCTTGTGTACTCAATATTAAGGGTTATTTAGATTTTTAAATATTTCAATGTGATATTGTGTTTATACTCTAATTTAAGTGTTCGATTTACAGAAAAACAGGAATGGCAGGTTATCTATCTCACTAAAAGACATACAATCCGCCACAGAGAACTTTAGTGACAGTAATTGCATTGGAAAAAGAGAATCCTGGAAGCTATATGAAGGAAAACTTGGAAATACCCCTGTTTTTGCAAAGCGGTGGTCTCCTCTAGAATATAATCGCTTTATACGAGAGGTTCAAATTCTTCTCAAGTATAAGCACGAGAACATCATTGGGCTTGTAGGCTATTGTAATGAAATGGGCGAAAATATCATTGTTTACGAGCATGCTTCCAATGAAAGACTCGATAAACATGTGGATAATCACAGTCTTACATGGATGAAACGCCTCAAGATATGCATCAATGTTGCAAGCGGATTGGAATTTTTCTATAAAGGCGATCACCATAAGGTGAAACATGGGCACATTGATAGTGGTAGTATTCTACTTGATAATGATTGGAATGCTAAAATTTCTAATTTTGAGTCAGCCTCATTTGTGATGTTAGATGAAGATGTTGAAATCCGTCAACATTTCGATGTATGCGATTTAGGTGTGATTTTAACTGATATGTTGACCGGAAGATCCTCGGAAGAAGAGGGGGGATATGCAGAACTGGATCGTGTGGTAGATTCTTTAGTTAGACACTATGATGAGAACGGAAACCTTGATGGGATGATATTTGAGGGTATAAAGGGACAAATTGCACCAAAATCATTGATTGCATTTCAATCGGATGTCTTTCAATTTATAGGGGACTCGTTAGTAAGTGCAAGTGATGTTGTAATGCAACTTAACAAGGCATTGGAATTTCAAGTAAGTCTTAATATATTTGTACCAAAACTTCAACATGTATTAAAGAAACATATCTAGAATATAATTAAAGTAAAAAGATAAACCGCTTAATGGTTGTGACTTGAAAATCAGTTTCTCTTGTATGTTTTTATTATAATAGAGACGAATGTTTGTACTGTAGTGTATATAAAATTTTGATTGTTCGATTTATATATATATATAGGTGGATTATGATATATGGGAGCCCAAGTTGCCTATAGACTACAAAGAGATCATCCAGATGTCAAAAACTCCAGGGATCAATAATTCAATCGAAAAGTATGAGGATCTCTACCACACATTTTCCACAGGAATCCTTCTTCAAAAGGGCAAAGTGGTAATTAATTTCTAATATTTCATTTCACTTAACCATTTTGTGTGAATATTTCTTTAAATACAAAACATTGATTTATATCATTTTCTTAACTCTTTTAAGAAAAGTACATGTTTAACTACTAAAAGGGATATAATGTTCCAAAATCATACATTCATTTAATTTAATTCTGATAGAATTTGTGCTTGATTCATTTTGTCTTGTATGTAGTTGTTTTCACTTGGCAGTAATGGAGAAAGAAATGAAATGATATCTGCAAGAATGTTTCTGTACAAAAATCATACTTCATACAAATGCCGTTCTCTTCAGGAATCAAGGTTCGTATACGGGGTCTATTAGATATCAGTAAATAACTACTTTAAGAGTCTGGATAAACATTTATTGACGAATATAAACTTAATTGAATATCTTTTAATCCGTGCAGGTTTCCGAAAGTAGTAGAGGTGTTTGATACCTCGAAGCTGAAGATCCCAATCAAGATAACAACACAGTTTTTATCTCCAGGAGTCAAATACGGAGCTTATATTATCTTTAAATTTTGTGATACAAGAAAAGCTTCAAGTAAACAAATATATGTGAACCTTAAGTACAAAATGGGAGGCGAGACCTTACATGCATATTTTGCAACGTGGAGAAACGACAAGTGGATGAAGATTGAATTGTGCCGATTTTTGTGTGACAAGAAAGATACTGATTTTGAGGTTCTACTTGAAAGCTTTTCAAGATACCATTGTGGAATTGAATCCATCTATGTTGAGGGAATTGAGTTCCGAGACGTAAGTTTCCATTCTACAATTCTTCATCTTTTAAAACGATGATGGATGTATCTATTACAACAACAATTTTATGCTATGGTCTTGTAAATTTTAAACAGTTGAAAAACGAAGAAGTTGAGCAAGTCAAAGAAACTTTGAATTCGGACTCAAACACGGATCAGGTAAAAATACCCAAGAGATTATTAATATTGTTTGGTAATAAAATTATAGGCTAAATTGCACTTTTCGTCCTTTATGTTTCAGGGTTTCTGCAAGCGCTGTCCTTTAAGTTTAAAAATTACACTCTATGTCCTTTATGTTTGCAACCTATAAAGGGCGGTGTCCTTTCTCATAAACCAAGTTAACTTTTTATGTTAAAACCCCTTGTCTCTCTCAACTTCAAACATGAGGGACCTTTTATGTAAAAAAGTGAAACATTAAAAAATAAAACAAAAGCATCAGCCGCCATCTTCTACGTTTATCCGGTCGGCAATTTCTACGCTTTTTCGGTCTGTTTCTTTCGCAATAAACATCATCTCATATTATAAGATGGAGATGATGGAGATCAGTGGCGATGCTTTGAAGGGGCCGGGAGGGGCGCCCGACCCCCCGAACTTTTCGGCCAATAGTGTTATATATGTAGTTTTCGTATAGAAATTTTTGGGCATATATGTTTTCGACCCCCCGGTTCTATAGAATTTTTTGGGTATATACGTTTTCGACCCCCCCGTAAAAAATTTCAAGCTTCGCCAGATGATGTTTATTGCGAAAGAAACGGACCGAAAAAGCGTAGAAATTGCCGACCGGATAAACGTAGAAGATGGCGGCTGATGCTTTTGTTTTATTTTTGAATGTTTCACTTTTTTTACATAAAAGGTCTCTCATGTTTGAAGTTGAGAGAGACAAGGGGTTTTAACATAAAAAGTTAACTTGGTTTATGAGAAAGGACACCGCCCGTTATAGGTTGCAAACATAAAGGACATAGAGTGTAATTTTTAAACTTTAAGGACAACGCCTGCAGAAACCATGAAACATAAAGGACGAAAAGTGCAATTTAGCCTAAAATTATATTTAACCCTTTGATGAACAGTGTTTATCCTTAAAAGAAGTCGACACAAAGAAACATCTTATGCTTTCAGCAGTGGAAGTTTTGTATGAATCTGCGAGTTTAAATGTGCACCCCTCAGTCAAGTCGAGGTTTGCTTTATGATCTTCTAATCCAAACAAACAATTCATATATGTATATTAGGTTGCGTAAGAAATTATGTTCAATTGATGCAGATTTCAAGAGGCGATCGAGCGACCACGACAACACAAATTTCGTATCAAGTGCAAAATTCAAAGTCAGATGTTGTCACCTGATACAGTTTACTCGTGTTACCTTGTTTATAAGCTTTCAGAAAACTGTGTCGGGTTGCACTGCCCGTTGATAGTAAGAGATCTAGTTCGACAAAACAAGAATGAAGCTCAAATTGTCTATGTCAGGACCCCAAGCCCATGGAATATACATGAAAACATCAGCGTTCCAAAACAAAGGGAAGATGGATGTATGGAGGTTCAAGTGTGGAAATTCAACTCAAAGCTTCAACTTATAAACAATTGTATTCTAGTAAATCTCAAACTAATAAATTATGAGGGAACTATGTACGGCCTTATTGTATGCGGCCTCGAGTTTCGGCCGGTTTGAAAATATTTATATATGACGTGTAAATACCAAATACCCGTAACTAGGGCTGTAAACGAACCGAACGTTCAACGAACAGTTCGTGAACCGTTCGGCGGGAAGTTTGTTCATGTTCGTTCGATTAGCTTAACGAATGAACACGAACAAAAAATTTCGTTCGGTTAGCTTAGCGAACAAACACGAACACAGGTCTCGTTCGTTCGACTACGTTCGTGAACGTTCGGTAATATGTCCGTTTACGTTCCTTCATGTTTGTTTAATTATATCAAAAAAATAATAAAAAATAAACCTTTTATCTAAACATATTGAAAACTTGAAACCCTATTTTTTGTAAGTAGCTAAAATTTGGACATTCTAAGACATTTTTGGGGATAATTATGTCTAAATTAGTTAAATTTGATTCATCGTTTGGTGGTTTAGTAGACTTCTTGTGTTTTGATTTATCATTTGATGGTTGTATTTAACTACTTTTATTCGATGTTTAAGGATAACGATGTTTTTATTTTTTTATTTTCAAGTTAAATGTTTGTTTGCGTTTGTTTTTATTTGCTTGCGTTCGTTTGTGTTCGAGACCAGTGTTCACGAACTGTTCGTGAACAACTGAATTTCCTTAACGAATGAACATGAACATAAACTTATGTTCGGTATGCGTTCGCGAACATGTTAATTTCCTTAATGAACGAACACGAACATGGCCCTGTTCGTGTTCGTTCGGTTCGTTTACAGCCCTACCCGTAACCCGATTAAACCAACAGTTACAGTACCTAAATGTTTATATATGTTGATTTGGTGTCGTATATATGAGTTGAATCTTTAAAATAAGATTTGGTGCTTTCATTAGTTCCGTCTGACGTGATGAATGGAGAACAAAAACAAGCCTTCAGGTATTCGTTTGACTTTGACTTGTGGTTTTGAATTTTGACTTTGACATGTTCTTAAATTCTTTGATCTACGATTGAACGTGTGCCGCACAAAAGCACCTGATCGATGCAGTTTGGACCAACGTCTATAACAGACGAGTTTCTTCCCAGGTGAGAGACACACACTAAACTTGATCAAAAAAGATGTAGTTGTGAAGTTACCTATATGTGTATTATTATGCCATGTGGCAAATAAGTTCGATCACTTGTCTTTGTGAATCTAATCTTCTTTCTCAATTCACTTGTCATTTGAGAATGGGTGATATAACTGTGTAGATTATCTGTATTGATTTAGACATTCAGTTGTTTAGTATATTCTTTGTCATGGTGATGAAGATTTAGTAGGTCTTGTAGGTTGTAATGGCTTTCACAGTCAATTTTATATCATATATATGGATTATGAATTATCATTTTTGGGGTTTCAGCATGATGACTTGTTGGTCACTGCTTCTAATGCCATGATTGCTGACGGGTCGGTTGGAAAGGGCGCCTTTTTTGCCGGGTTTCCAACAGCCGGCGATGTGAATCAAATGCCGGTTGGGGTGGATTTGGTGTCGAGTCGCCTGATGTTGACCAATTAATTTTTTTTTGCTACTAAAAGTAGAGATTTTACCATAAAAAGTGTTAAAAAAATAATTTTTTTGTGATTTTTTTAGATTTTTTAAGGTTTTTGGAAGGTTTAAGGGCTGTTTGGTAGCCTCTTAATGACCATTCAGATGCTACCTCTTAATGGTTTAAAACCTCTGAATGAATAAGAGGTAACCTCAAGTCTGAATGGTTAAGAGGTAACCTCTGAATGGTAAATTATCACATGTTACATTCTTCTACCTTCTCATTGGTAAAATTCTTAATGGTTCCATTAAGAGGTAGCCTTTTAATGACCATTCAGAGGCTACCAAACAGCCCCTTAGTTTTTAGCGTTTAGCTTGGGTGGGGTGGTGGGAGGTTTAGATTGTTTTTTTTTTTAGTAAACTGCAATTTTACCCCCTGAGGTTAGGGGTGATTGGCACCCTTACCCCCCTAAGGAAATAATTGCAATTTTACCCCCCACTGTTCACTGTTATGTCGCAACCTTACCACCCGGCCTCAAATTTATTGACTAATCTGTTGACTATAACTTGAAATGACTATAATGCCCTTTCATATTACCCCCTGCCACCACTGCCACTGCCATTCACCACCACTGCCACCTCCAGCCACCACCCTCAACCATTTTTCAGTGTTTTGTCACTAATTAAGCAATCTTGCACATGTTTATCATAATAAATTAAGCAATCTTAACATCCTCCGTAGCAACTTCCATCAACACCGGTCATCTTCTCCGACCACTCATCTCCGGTGTTGATGACAGGTTTCCGGTGACTGTGTTACGGTCACTGCTGTACTGCTAGTTGGCTGCCCTTGAAAACCCTATCATTATACAAGAATGCATGAACATAAAATAAGCATTCAAATGTATCCAACACTGTCAGAGGGAGAGTACTAGAGGCCAAAGACCTATAACCACAGCACAAACATTATACCATTCACTTCGAACCAAAACTTAAGATACAAACAAAACAATTCATATGAATCATGATCAATTTGCAACAATTTCTAATTTGGTCACAGGTCAATAGAGGGGGCATTCAATAGACTTTATACACTATCCACATCAAATAATCAACAATAGACACAAAATGAATGATTATGAACCTGTGGAACAGTGTGTAACAACGAGTGTGACTGCAAATTCTCAAACTGAGGAAACAAACCACTCATATTCATGCTTCCTCCTCTCTCCTGCACAGCAACAAAACAAAATTAACTCCATTACAATTCTATACCAGTTACTACTGATTAGCTTGTAACCCGCTGACCCGTAAAATAAACGATTAACCCAACACAAAATTGAAATCATTTCATTAACTGGGCATGGTTCTTGTATGTGAGCTAGCTAACATGAACAACTTGCATTGTTGCCTTTTATTAATATTTTGTACTCTCATCTTTGTTAGGTTACCTGATTTGATCAGCTGTTGATTGTGGTTGGAGATGTCGTTTTTCAAAAAATGTAATTCCCATACGCATCCCATATGAAGAGATTGAATCAGCCACCAACAACTTTGCCGACGAGAATCTCCTCGCACAAGGTTCCTGTTTTAAGGTTTACACAGCACAACTCCTGCACTCAGGTGACATGGTCGATATTGTTGCACGTGTATCTCTGAATGGTCGGTATACTCTTAACGAGTGGTTTATGTCTAGCAATCTCAACCACAAAAATGTTGTTTTGGTTTTCAAGATTTGCAGGAATAAAGGTGAAAGAATTATCATTAACAGGCATTACGTGAATGGAAGTCTTAGTAAACATTTAAGTGGCCCAACCCCCCTCACTTGGATGCAAAGATTGCATATATGTGTGAGGGTTGCAGTTGCCTTGAAATACATCCATTATGACGCATTTGAAGATGAGTATATCATACACAATAATGTCAACTCCTCAAACGTTTTACTTGATCACAATTGGGAACCTAAGCTACATGGTTTTAGATCAGCTATTAAAGCTAAAAAACACCATCTTCACCTTACTGATTGGTATGATGGCAAGTTAGAATACAAGGATCCAGTATATGAAAAAACCCGGGGATTTAATCACAAGTCAGACGTCTTCTCATTTGGTGTTTTATTGTTTGAAGTCTTGTTCGGGAGACAAGCGTCCACTATGGAAGAAAATTTTGCTAGACTCGCCAGATCACATTACCAAGAAAAAAAATTAGATGATTTGATCGATCCTGATCTTCGAAGACAGATGAACACACAATCATTGGAATTCTTTGCTGAAATAGCATTTTTTTGCATACAGGAGCTGCAACTAGAACGTCCGTCTATGATACAAGTTTTCTTAAAACTTGAAAATGCATTGGAACTTCAACAAGAACATGAAATTACCACTTGTGCAGATGAAGGCACAACGTCTTCCAGCTACTTGAAGGTAATTATGAATTTATGATCAACCTGTAATGTAGTCTATATGTTATGATTTTCTTTTAAATGTTATTGGATATTGTATGTGAAAAACTTGGATCACTTGAAATTTAGATTGAGCGATATAAACTTGGCAACCAATGGATTTTCCAAAAACTTATACATCGGGTCAGGAGGTTACGGACAGGTGTACCGAGCAAAACTCAATGTTGACAAAAGAAATTTGTCGAAAAAGGACACTGTTGCTATTAAAGGCATACATAGCAGAAAAGACGAGCAAGGGAAACGAGGTTTCATTGCAGAACTTGAATTGCTTAGTAAATGTAACCACCCAAATATAGTTTCTCTTCAAGGTTTCTGTGATGAAAAAGGGGAGATGATACTCGTTTACGAGTTTGCTTCTAATGGAAGCCTTTCTGATTATTTCGATGGCGGTAAAATGAAAATTTTTATGTGGGCAAAACGTATACAAATATGTCTTGACATTGCTCATGGATTACAGTACCTCCATACACGCACAGAGTACAAAAGATGTATAATACATCGGGATATAAAAAGTGACAACATTTTATTGGATGGTAACTGGGAGGCGAAGATCGCTGACTTTGGGCTCTCTAAGTTACAACGAGCAAGTCAACAAGGTACTACATTCGCTACCAATCCTGCGGGGACAAAGATATACATAGATCCGAAATATATAAAGAGTTTTATACTGAATACTAAGTCAGATATTTACTCTTTGGGATTAGTTTTGTTCGAAATCATGTGTGGGAAGCTCGCATACGATCAGACTTATGGTGAAAAAGGACTTCCGCTAGTAGCACGCCAATGCTTTAATGAGAAAACAATTAGTACTTTGGTAGATCCAACCCTAATGGAAACTGACTAAAACATTTTTATGCTAGTCGGAGGGGTGTTGACCATAAAAACTAGCATAAAAATGTTTTCGTCAGTTTCCATTAGGGTTGGATCTACCAAAGTACTAATTGTTTTCTCATTAAAGCATTGGCGTGCTACTCGCGGAAGTCCCTTTTCACCGTAAGTCTGATCGTATGCGAGCTTCCCACACATGATTTCGAACAAAACTACTCCAAAAGAGTAAATATCTGACTTAGTATTCAGTATAAAACTCTTTATATATTCCGGATCTATGTATATCTTTGTCCCCGCAGGATTGGTAGCGAATGTGGTACCTTGTTGACTTGCTCGTTGTAACTTAGAGAGCCCAAAGTCAGCGATCTTCGCCACCCATTTACCATCCAATAAAATGTTGTCACTTTTTATATCCCGATGTATTATACATCTTTTGTCCTCTGTGCGTGTATGGAGGTACTGTAATCCATGAGCAATGTCAAGACATATTTGTATACGTTTTGCCCACGTAAAACTTTTTATTTTACCGCCATCGAAATAATCAGAAAGGCCTCCATTAGAAGCAAACTCGTAAACGAGTATCATCTCCCCTTTTTCATTAAAGAAACCTTGAAGAGAAACTATATTTGGATGGTTACATTTACTAAGCAATTCAAGTTCTGCAATGAAACCTCGTTTCCCTTGCTCGTCTTTTCTGCTATGTATGCGTTTAATAGCAACAGTGTCCTTTTTCGACGAATTTCTTTTGTCAACATTGAGTTTTGCTCGGTACACCTGTCCGTAACCTCCTGACCCGATGTATAAGTTTTTGGAAAATCCATTGGTTGCCAAGTTTATATCGCTCAATCTAAATTTCAAGTGATCCAAGTTTTTCACATACAATATCCAATAACATGTAAAAGAAAAGCATAACATATAGACTACATTACAGGTTGATCATAAATTCATAATTACCTTCAAGTAGCTGGAAGACGTTGTGCCTTCATCTGCACAAGTGGTAATTTCATGTTCTTGTTGAAGTTCCAATGCATTTTCAAGTTTTAAGAGAACTTGTATCATAGACGGACGTTCTAGTTGCAGCTCCTGTATGCAAAAAAAATGCTATTTCAGCAAAGAATTCCAATGATTGCGTGTTCATCTGTCTTCGAAGATCCGGATCGATTAAATCATCTAATTTTTTTTCTTGGTAATGTGATCTGGCGAGTCTAGCAAAATTTTCTTCCATAGTGGACGCTTGTCTCCCGAACAAGACTTCAAACAATAAAACACCAAATGAGAAGACGTCTGACTTGTGATTAAATCCCCGGGTTTTTTCATATGCTGGATCCTTGTATTCTAACTTGCCATCATAGCAATCAGTAAGGTGAAGATAGTGCTTTTTAGCTTTAATAGCTGATCTAAAACCATGTAGCTTAGGTTCCCAATTGTGATCAAGTAAAACGTTTGAGGAGTTGACGTTATTGTGTATGATATACTCATCTTCAAATGCGTCATAATGGAGGTATTTCAAGGCATCTGCAACCCCCACACATATATGCAATCTTTGCATCCAAGTGAGGGGGGTTGGGCCACTTAAATGTTTACTAAGACTTCCATTCACGTAATGGCTGTTAATGAAGATTCTTTCACCTTTATTCATGGAAATCTTGAAAACCGAAACAACATTTTTGTGGTTGATATTGCTAGACATAAACCACTCATTAAGAGTATACCGACCATTCAGAGATATGCGTGCAACAATATCGACTATGTCACCTGAGTGCAGGAGTTGTGCTTTGTAAACCTTAAAACAAGAACCTTCTGAAAGTACTACTTGGTAAAAGAAGTTACAACTTGAACAGATTAAAGGGCATAAAAATCCTCAACCACTTTATTTAAAAATTGACTAATATTAAACCACTATGGTTGTTGTAATCAAATTTAATAAACGACCGTTTTAATGTTTGTACAAATATACTCTAGGAGTCTGAAATTAGGCGTGACATTGTACAAACAAAATCCTAATTCAAATTTAAAATCTTTGATGCTCCCTTTAGTTTTTTTGTCACCTATTAAGTTGTAGCATTGGTAGCTTATTGAAATCATAGTTTTCAAAAGCGTTCGCCAACCATACCGCCTTGCAGTTTCATATTTCTGCCATTTGTTATATGACTGAGATTTCAACAATCCAGTTTGTGTTTGTTCTTTGATGGTAAATTGATGAAGATCTTGCAAAAAAACAAAATGGGCTGATTTGGGTTCAGTTTTGTTGTTAATGGCTTAAGCTAGAGGATTCATTTAACTAAAAAAGAAAATGGGTAAAACGCATATAAACCAATCAAGTTGTTACAAAAAAGAAACTGTAATAGTATTTCACACATTTATTTTTAAAATTCAGAAAAATGGATCAAGTGTGTTTGTTGGTCGCTCCAACCCTCGACTTACAAAATACCCATTCTGAACGGACCCGTTTTGTCCACCTCTACTCATTTGTATTTCAGGTTGCCCTAAACTATTCCTAGTCATGCACATTTTACATTCCACTAAGAGAATGGTTATGGTAGCTGATGGTTTCAGCTGCATCATATATTATTGACAAATTCATTTAATAGGGCTTAGCTTAGCTTAGAGCTTGACACTGATCAGTGACGGTTTGTTTATGTGTTTTTCCTGCAGTATCTGGTAAATTCAGTAGTTTTATTTTGTAGATCTATTCTGCAATTTCTTTGATACTTTTCATAATTTTGTTAATTTTATTCTGCATTTTGTTCATAAGTCTACAGTTTCTGCATAGTTTTTGGAGTTTTATATTGCAGATTCTCCACAATTTGCAGCTTTATTCAGCATTTTATTTATAATTTCTTCAGATTTTTCATTGATTCTGCATTTTTATTGTGCAATTTTATCATTATTCTGCATCTTTTTAGTATTATAATTCTATGTTCTTTTTATAAAAATATAAGCATCAAATCCTAGACAATAGCAATAGATTGAAATAGCAAGGTACAACACACTGATCATATCCGGTATCATCATCGTCACCGGTCTCAGCCAGAAGGTGAGTACCGTGACAGCTGTAATGAACGAACAGAAAGTCTCCAGTCTCTTGTGTACTCAATATTAAGGGTTATTTAGATTTTTAAATATTTCAATGTGATATTGTGTTTATACTCTAATTTAAGTGTTCGATTTACAGAAAAACAGGAATGGCAGGTTATCTATCTCACTAAAAGACATACAATCCGCCACAGAGAACTTTAGTGACAGTAATTGCATTGGAAAAAGAGAATCCTGGAAGCTATATGAAGGAAAACTTGGAAATACCCCTGTTTTTGCAAAGCGGTGGTCTCCTCTAGAATATAATCGCTTTATACGAGAGGTTCAAATTCTTCTCAAGTATAAGCACGAGAACATCATTGGGCTTGTAGGCTATTGTAATGAAATGGGCGAAAATATCATTGTTTACGAGCATGCTTCCAATGAAAGACTCGATAAACATGTGGATAATCACAGTCTTACATGGATGAAACGCCTCAAGATATGCATCAATGTTGCAAGCGGATTGGAATTTTTCTATAAAGGCGATCACCATAAGGTGAAACATGGGCACATTGATAGTGGTAGTATTCTACTTGATAATGATTGGAATGCTAAAATTTCTAATTTTGAGTCAGCCTCATTTGTGATGTTAGATGAAGATGTTGAAATCCGTCAACATTTCGATGTATGCGATTTAGGTGTGATTTTAACTGATATGTTGACCGGAAGATCCTCGGAAGAAGAGGGGGGATATGCAGAACTGGATCGTGTGGTAGATTCTTTAGTTAGACACTATGATGAGAACGGAAACCTTGATGGGATGATATTTGAGGGTATAAAGGGACAAATTGCACCAAAATCATTGATTGCATTTCAATCGGATGTCTTTCAATTTATAGGGGACTCGTTAGTAAGTGCAAGTGATGTTGTAATGCAACTTAACAAGGCATTGGAATTTCAAGTAAGTCTTAATATATTTGTACCAAAACTTCAACATGTAATAAAGAAACATATCTAGAATATAATTAAAGTAAAAAGATAAACCGCTTAATGGTTGTGACTTGAAAATCAGTTTCTCTTGTATGTTTTTATTATAATAGAGACGAATGTTTGTACTGTAGTGTATATAAAATTTTGATTGTTCGATTTATATATATATATAGGTGGATTATGATATATGGGAGAGCCCAAGTTGCCTATAGACTACAAAGAGACCATCCAGATGTCAAAAACTCCAGGGATCAATAATTCAATCGAAAAGTATGAGGATCTCTACCACACATTTTCCACAGGAATCCTTCTTCAAAAGGGCAAAGTGGTAACTAATTTCTAATATTTCATTTCACTTAGCCATTTTGTGTGAATATTTATTTAAATACAAAACATTGATTTATATCATTTTCTCAACTCTTTTAAGAAAAGTACATGTTTAACTACTAAAAGGGATATAATGTTCCAAAATCATACATTCATTTAATTTAATTCTGATAGAATTTGTGCTTGATTCATTTTGTCTTGTATGTAGTTGTTTTCACTTGGCAGTAATGGAGAAAGAAATGAAATGATATCTGCAAGAATGTTTCTGTACAAAAATCATACTTCATACAAATGCCGTTCTCTTCAGGAATCAAGGTTCGTATACGGGGTCTATTAGATATCAGTAAATAACTACTTTAAGAGTCTGGATAAACATTTATTGACGAATATAAACTTAATTGAATATCTTTTAATCCGTGCAGGTTTCCGAAAGTAGTAGAGGTGTTTGATACCTCGAAGCTGAAGATCCCAATCAAGATAACAACACAGTTTTTATCTCCAGGAGTCAAATACGGAGCTTATATTATCTTTAAATTTTGTGATACAAGAAAAGCTTCAAGTAAACAAATATATGTGAACCTAAAGTACAAAATGGGAGGCGAGACCTTACATGCATATTTTGCAACGTGGAGAAACGACAAGTGGATGAAGATTGAATTGTGCCGATTTTTGTGTGACAAGAAAGATACTGATTTTGAGGTTCTACTTGAAAGCTTTTCAAGATACCATTGTGGAATTGAATCCATCTATGTTGAGGGAATTGAGTTCCGAGACGTAAGTTTCCATTCTACAATTCTTCATCTTTTAAAACGATGATGGATGTATCTATTACAACAACAATTTTATACTATTGTCTTGTAAATTTTAAACAGTTGAAAAACGAAGAAGTTGAGCAAGTCAAAGAAACTTTGAATTCGGACTCAAACACGGATCAGGTAAAAATACCCAAGAGATTATTAATATTGTTTGGTAATAAAATTATAGGCTAAATTGCACTTTTCATCCTTTATGTTTCAGGGTTTCTGCAAGCGCTGTCCTTTAAGTTTAAAAATTACACTCTATGTCCTTTATGTTTGCAACCTATAACGGGCGGTGTCCTTTCTCATAAACCAAGTTAACTTTTTATGTTAAAACCCCTTGTCTCTCTCAACTTCAAACATGAGGGACCTTTTATGTAAAAAAGTGAAACATTAAAAAATAAAACAAAAGCATCAGCCGCCATCTTCTACGTTTATCCGGTCGGCAATTTCTACGCTTTTTCGGTCCGTTTCTTTCGCAATAAACATCATCTCATATTATAAGATGGAGATGATGGAGATCAGTGGCGATGCTTTGAAGGGGCCGGGAGGGGAGCCCGACCCCCCGAACTTTTCGGCCAATAGTGTTAAATATGTAGTTTTCGTATAGAAATTTTTGGGTATATATGTTTTCGACCCCCCGGTTCTATAGAATTTTTTTGGGTATATACGTTTTCGACCCCCCGTAAAAAATTTCAAGCTTCGCCACTGATGGAGATGATGTTTATTGCGAAAGAAACGGACCGAAAAAGCGTAGAAATTGCCGACCGGATAAACGTAGAAGATGGCGACTGATGCTTTTGTTTTATTTTTGAATGTTTCACTTTTTTACATAAAAGGTCCCTCATGTTTGAAGTTGAGAGAGACAAGGGGTTTTAACATAAAAAGTTAACTGGGTTTATGAGAAAGGACACCGCCCGTTATAGGTTGCAAACATAAAGGACATAGAGTGTAATTTTTAAACTTTAAGGACAACGCCTGCAGAAACCATGAAACATAAAGGATGAAAAGTGCAATTTAGCCTAAAATTATATTTAACCCTTTGATGAACAGTGTTTATCCTTAAAAGAAGTCGACACAAAGAAACATCTTATGCTTTCAGCAGTGGAAGTTTTGTATGAATCTGCGAGTTTAAATGTGCACCCCTCAGTCAAGTCGAGGTTTGCTTTATGATCTTCTAATCCAAACAAACAATTCATATATGTATATTAGGTTGCGTAAGAAATTATGTTCAATTGATGCAGATTTCAAGAGGCGATCGAGCGACCACGACAACACAAATTTCGTATCAAGTGCAAAATTCAAAGTCAGATGTTGTCACCTAATACAGTTTACTCGTGTTACCTTGTTTATAAGCTTTCAGAAAACTGTGTCGGGTTGCACTGCCCGTTGATAGTAAGAGATCTAGTTCGACAAAACAAGAATGAAGCTCAAATTGTCTATGTCAGGACCCCAAGCCCATGGAATATACATGAAAACATCAGCGTTCCAAAACAAAGGGAAGATGGATGTATGGAGGTTCAAGTGTGGAAATTCAACTCAAAGCTTCAACTTATAAACAATTGTATTCCAGTAAATCTCAAACTAATAAATTATGAGGGAACTATGTACGGCCTTATTGTATGCGGCCTCGAGTTTCGGCCGATTTGAAAATATTTATATATGACGTGTAAATACCAAATACCCGTAACTAGGGCTGTAAACGAACCGAACGTTCAGCGAACAGTTCGTGAACCGTTCGGCGGGAAGTTCGTTCATGTTCGTTCGATTAGCTTAACGAACGAACACGAACAAAAAATTTCGTTCGGTTAGCTTAGCGAACGAACACGAACACAGGTCTCGTTCATTCGACTACGTTCGTGAACGTTCGGTAATATGTCCGTTTACGTTCGTTCATGTTTGTTTAATTATATCAAAAAAATAATAAAAAATAAACCTTTTATCTAAACATATTGAAAACTTGAAACCCTATTTTTTGTAAGTAGCTAAAATTTGGACATTCTAAGACATTTTTGGGGATAATTATGTCTAAATTAGTTAAACTTGATTCATCGTTTGGTGGTCTAGTAGACTTCTTGTGTTTTGATTTATCATTTGATGGTTGTATTTAACTACTTATATTCAATGTTTAAGGATAACGATGTTTTTATTTTTTTATTTTCAAGTTAAATGTTTGTTTGCGTTTGTTTTTATTTGCTTGCGTTCGTTTGTGTTCGAGACCAGTGTTCACGAACTGTTCGTGAATAACTGAATTTCCTTAACGAATGAACATGAACATAAACTTATGTTCGGTATGCGTTCGTGAACAGTTCGCGAACATGTTAATTTCCTTAACGAACGAACACGAACATGGCCCTGTTCGTGTTCGTTCGGTCCGTTTACAGCCCTACCCGTAACCCGATTAAACCAACAGTTACAGTACCTAAATGTTTATATATGTTGATTTGGTGTCGTATATATGAGTTGAATCTTTAAAATAAGATTTGGTGCTTTCATTAGTTCCGTCTGACGTGATGAATAGAGAACAAAAAACAAGCCTTCAGGTATTCGTTTGACTTTGACCTGTGGTTTTGAATTTTGACTTTGACATGTTCTTGAATTCTTTGATCTACGAATGAACGTGTGCCGCACAAAAGCACCTGATCGATGCAGTTTGGACCAACGTCTATAACAGACGAGTTTCTTCCCAGGTGAGAGACACACACTAAACTTGATCAAAAAAGATGTAGTTGTGAAGTTACCTATATGTGTATTATTATGCCATGTGGCAAATAAGTTCGATCACTTGTCTTTGTGAATCTAATCTTCTTTCTCAATTCACTTGTCATTTGAGAATGGGTGATATAACTGTGTAGATTATCTGTATTGATTTAGAGATTCAGTTGTTTAGTATATTCTTTGTCATGTTGATGAAAGACTTAGTAGGTCTTGTAGGTTGTAATGGCTTTCACAGTCAATTTTATATCATATATATGGATTATGAATTATCATTTTTGGGGTTTCAGCATGATGAGTTGTTGGTCACTACTTCTAATGCCATGATTGCTGACGGGTCGGTTGGAAAGGGCACCTTTTTTGCCGGGTTTCCAACAGCTGGCGATGTGAATCAAATGCCGGTTGGGGTGGATTTGGTGTCGAGTCGCCTGATGTTGACCAATTAATTTTTTTTTGCTACTAAAAGTAGAGATTTTACCATAAAAAGTGTTAAATTTTTTTTTTTTTTTTTTGTGATTTTTTAAGGTTTTTGGAAGGTTTAGGGGCTGTTTTGTAGCCTCTTAATGACCATTCACCGAGTTAGCATATCTCTCTCACCTACCTTAGCTTTAACTCTCAACCACCTCTCTTTTCTTTTTCGTTGATCATTATGATCAATTTTTACTTTCAAGTAATGTGTGCTAGTAGTATGGAGTAGAAACTCCTTTAAGGAGTTGATGTAAATATCAAGAAGTTCTCCTTCGAGAGAACAGTTATGAAATAAAAACTCATTCGTAACCCCCTATCTTATTTTCTATCAAGAAGTTGTTTCTTATTCTGTAAAACCTGGAGTCCTGGAGCCCGTTGAAGTACCGTTTAGGCAGGAGGCCGTTAGGGAAATAAGGGTTGGATTGGTCCCTTGCAGAAGAAATAGAAACTTTTCAAGAAGAAAATACAAGTTAGAAGAAGGTATAGATTTTATTTCTAACTGTTAAATTACTTCAAAATTGATATTTCATATCTCTCCTTAAAATCTAAAAAAGAATTTTTATTCACACAAAAAACTAAGATTTTGATTAAATCAAAAATGATGTTTATAAACAAACATAAAAAGAGCACATGGCTCTGATACCACTGTGCGGAGGTACTTCAGAATTTTTAAAAAATTCAACTAAAGGGTTCATTAAGTCCTTTAGGGGTTTTGTGGTCTGGTTAAGACTCATTGGTTGCAAGGAATCTTTTTCTTCCCGACGTCTTGGTTCATACTCATTGTATGAATTTGTTCTAGTAAAGTTTACTAGTAATAAATATTTTGGGGACCAAATCATGTGGTCATTTCAAAAATCAATTCCCATTTTTGTCGTTAAATTCATGTTCATGAATTCACTCATTTATTAGATGTAGGTACTTCATATTTATTGAAGTATGACAAAGAATGCCATAATTCACCGGATGTTTACAAGACTTTGTAGTGTCTTGTTTACTAAAGCAAATGATTTTCGAATCGTTTGTTTTAGATTGTGAAATCATTTCTTTGAATTTACAAAATTCATTATTTTTTGTAGTCATTTTTTGACTAAAATTTTTCAATTGAAAAATCATTTGTTTCGATAGTTATTAATCGATTTCTTTTTATGTTTGTTTATAAACATCATTTTTGATTTAATCAAAATCTTAGTTTTTTGTGTGAATAAAAATTCTTTTTTAGATTTTAAGGAGAGATATGAAATATCAATCTTGAAGTAATTTAACAGTTAGAAATAAAATCTATACCTTCTTCTAACTTGTATTTTCTTCTTGAAAAGTTTCTATTTCTTCTGCAAGGGACCAATCCAACCCTTATTTCCCTAACGGTCTCCTGCCTAAACGGTACTTCAACGGGCTCCAGGACTCCAGGTTTTACAGAATAAAAACAACTTCATGATAGAAAATAAGATAGGGGGTTACGAAGGAGCTTTTATTTCATAACTGTTCTCCCGAAGGAGAACTTCTTGATATTTACATAACCTCCTTAAAGGAGTTACTACTCCATACTACTAGCACACATTACTTGAAAGTAAAAATTGATCATAATGATCAACGAAAGAAAAAAGAAAGGTGGTTGAGAGTTAAAGCTAGGGTAGGTGAGAGAGATATGCTAACTCGGGATGTGATGGGATCTAACTAATGAATTCAACTTCTTTATATAGCAGAAGTGAATTTTACAAAAGGTCTAAAATAGCCTTAAGTTTTCGTCATGCATGACGTTTTTTAGTCGACAAACCCATGTGTTGGGTCCAGCTCTCGCTTGTCGTCTTCTGAAAAGTAGCTGTCTTTAATAGAGGGACCACTTTTGTCAGAATTTTCTTCGATGGAAGATTCTTTACAGCTCATGCACTGATGGCTTTCCTGTGCTCTTTGCATTATTTTGCAGAGTCTTTGTTTGGTAGTAGGACTCACATCAACTTTGTTGAAGATAATGCGTTGCTCCATTTTTTCTAAAGCTTCTTTCTCGTGCTTTGGCAGTGGAGTTCCACTGTAACTTGTGATGATGCAGTGGTCGCTGCAATAATTCACTTTATTAAAGCTTTTTACTTTAATATTTTAAAGATTATTCAGGATTTTTAAGAATCCTTTAACCCTTATTTCGACCCAATTTTCGAAATTTTCTTGTTCCTCATTCATAACTTTTGAGGGGTTGACGGTTCTTGCTTTCGCGAGCCCGATTTCTATATGATGGTAACTTTGGGAAGAAGTTCCTTGGTACCAATCTGGAAGTGTAGAGTTACACTTTATGAAGATGTTTGCGTCTTTTGCTGCAGCAATCTTCTTTCGAAAGTTTTTAATAGCTTTCTTTATCCCTTCTGGAAACATGCTAATTTCAAGCAAATTTGGAGATGGATATATGAACTTTATTAGACCAGCAGAAAATGCTAGAGAAACAAGTTCTGGACTTGCGCCTGGACAAAAGACTAAAAGACTTTTAGTAGCCTTATCTTCTGTATATACATGTTCAAACTCGAAATCATCTTGACTAAGAGCTCTTGTTTTAGACCAAATTCTTCTGAATTCGTCCAAAGATATAATATCTTCTTCTTCTTTCTCTTCTTTTATTGTTGATCTTGAGAAAGTGTTTTTGAATTCGATGATTCTTTCTTTTTTCTTGGGCTTCAATGGCTCAGGAATAATTGTTACCTTTAAAGGTATTCCTTTCTTCCCGAGATTTGCTGAGTATCGGGTAGCTTCTTGTTGGGCTTGTGCTAACGACCCAAACTTCTTGAATGTTACCGGTTTTCCAGTAACATGTTGAGACACTATGGACCAATCTTCATAAATGCCTCTATGTTCACCATCGAAAATAACATAAAATTTTGAATTATGCTTTTCTGGAATTTGTGTCACTTGTAAGTAACTTGGTCTAAGAGAGACCTGTTCAGTTTTTGGCAAACTGTCAGCCATCAACGGATTTGATGTGCCTTTACCAGAGCCGTTTGCTACTGGGCTAGATGAAGATTGTAGTTCTTCATTAACTTTATAATTGCTTTTTTCCAAAGCAATAGGAATCAACGGACTTGATTTTTCTTTACCTTTAGCCGTTTGTAAAGGAATAGATTCAGATTGTATCCTTTCGGAATCCTGTTCTGAACTAACAGTTGTGTCTAGACTTTCGTCGTAGAGAACTATTTTTTCTTGAATAGCTTTTAATTCTATCAAAAGAATTTTTTCTTTTAGGCGTAAAGCCTTTAACTCTTCCATTTTTTCAAAGAAAAATGCCTTTCTTTTTGTACGTGTAAATGAGAATGATGACTTTTTGAATGAAGGAATGCCTTCTATTTATAGCAGTAAGAATGATAATGACATCATTGCTTACGATTTCTGAAAACTCGTGTCAAGTTATCAGTTAACATGTTTTTGGCCCTTCTTTAGATGTTCATTGTTGAATGAATATCCTGAAAACCATGTCTGCCATTTGACAAAATGTTTATTATTTCCAGATAAATTTTTGTTTTCAGGAAATAAATAATTTTTTAATAAACAAATTTCAAAATCGTTTTGTTTATCTTTATCCCCCCAACTAAAAAAGTGGTTGGACTTCATTCTGAGTCTTCTGTAGAAGAATCGGATGACATGTTGTCTAATATTTTTAATGTATATACTTGCGTATAGCCATCAAAAATATTTTCAGAAGGAAAATATCCTTCAGTTTCCGCTTTTGAAATAACTTTTAATTTTTCCGGAAACTTTTGTCTGTTGGGACATTCGTTGGCATAGTGTCCTTCTTCAGAACATATCCAGCAACGACAATTTTTCTTCCCTTGAGGACAAACCTTAGGTTTTTCTTTTGAAAAGTATTTTCCAGGAGAAAACTTTCTTTTCTTGGTTTTCCAAAAACGTTTTTTAGTTTTGGTTTTATATTTATTTTTATATTTCTTTTTGAAATAATTTTCATCTTTTACTGGTTCACAACCAAAAGTTAATTGTGGTAACTCAGTAAGTTTTTTGCAACAGCTTTTGTTAAAACGTTTTAGCTGTTTTTGTTTATCAGAAAAATCACAGTAAAACGCAATTTCTTCTTTGACAATTCTAGTTGCAAATCCAAGAGAATGCATCGTGAACTGATTCTTTTCTTTGTTCCATCGTTCTTTGGCTTTTTCTCCAACGATAGGAATCTTCATTAAGTAAGCCTCAATCCAAGAGTGGAATTCACCTGTACTTAATTTGTATAGATTTGTTTCATAAAGACAAGTAAAATCGTCTAATAAACAAATATCACAAATTTGTGCTTTTGCAAGATTTTGTCTTGCTTTTTCTAGCAATTTTTGATTTTCATGGTCTTTACTTGTTATAAAGTCGAGACCTAAAAACATCACATATATTGCATTTATGATTTGATCAAAAAGATCATCACCATTCATATTTTCATCCCAAGTTGTACCTTTGATGAAATTTTGAATTATCCCTGCAGACTTATGTTCCATTAATAATAACAAAGCCTTAGCATTAGAAAATTCATCTGAATTAGTCTGAATAATTAGACTGATTTCAGTGTTCCATTTGTCAATTACCTCTTTTCTTTTTTCGAGGCCAAAGATACAATCAATATTAATAGTATCAATAGTAGTTGAACTACCATTTTTATTACCATTAGAATTAGGTATACCTTTGTGATACGGCATGGAAAATTCCGTATTCTTTTTATTAAAACGTCTACTGTTAGTAGTTCTATGGTATGATGACGTTTCAATGTCTAAAGAGCTTTCTTCAGTTTCAGGTTCTTCATCCTTTACAGATAAAGGAAAAATCCGTTCTTTATTTTCAGGAAAATATCTTTCATTTAAGATTTTATTTTCAGAAAACATTTGTTCACATTCATCATCATCTAATGACATGAGATGAACAAGTTCATGCATATGTTCAAGTGGAAGGGTTTCCATTTGATCAAAAAAGATTTCTTCTAACTTTTGAGGTATAGAAATCATTCTATCCAATAGATAAAATAATTTTTGTCTCTCTAAGTCTTTGAATATCCTCTTTCATAAAAGAATTTTTTCTTTTTAAATCATTCAATTCAAAAAGTTTATCAGAAGGATGAATACTCCAATCCGAATGTAATTCATCAATTCTTTGATTATTTCTTTCTAAATAGAAATAATGCATAGAAATCTTTCGATTTATTTTTCTAAAAGAATTTCTCAATTGTTCTTTATTGGTCATTTGAAGTTGATCCAAAAGGCCATGTTAATGCATTAGGACATTTAGACTTTCCCAAAGATGGATTTCCAACATTAAAATTTGGAAATGAATATTTTTGAAAGCTTTTTTCATTAAAAATCTTTTCTTTCTTTTTGAGTAAAATATTTTCTGAATTCATTTTTTCATCAAGTTTGTCAGAGACATCCTTGATAATCTTGGTAGCAATTGCTTCAAGATTTTCATTGGTAGACAAATCTTCTACCTTCTTGGTTAAATCTCTAACTAGTTCTTCAATTTTACTCAGAGAACTCATGCTACAGAGATTAATGCCTTTTTAGCTTTAAGCTCAAGAATTTTTTGCTTAGAAGCAAAAATGTTTTTCTTAAGAATCTTTATATTAAGAATTTTTGTTTTATGACTTATCATAATATTTCCTTTAATTTGATTTATTCTCATAAATTCAAATTGTATATCAGCCTCTTCATAGGTGATTTGTTGATCAAGATATTGAAAAATAATTTAAAATTGGATTTGAAGACATTATTCTCCAATAATTCCTTTTAAAATTTTTCCATATCCATCTATTCTATGTGACATAGAACGAATTATTTGTTCAGTATTACTTGCATCTCCTATTTGTAAAGAGCTTTCAGCATAACTGTGTCTAGGTTCTAATCCTAGCATCTTTTTATTTCGTGCAATATCAATTGCCCAATTTTCTTTTAATTGTGAAGGTTCAGAAAACTTACACCCTTCAACAATTCCAATTTCAGAAAATATATCTTCAAGAGTTATATTTTCATTTTCCTTATACTCGATTGAATGAGTACTGTTGGTTAAAGCATACGAGATTAAATAATTAATCGTAAAAACTTTATTACCAGGTTCCATAAGGTCAGTTCTTTCGCACTGGTGTATGAAACTTAAAGTCTTATCAAAATCTTTTGAATTTCGATGTAAAGCAAATTTAGGATAGACAGTAAACATAAATTTACCATAAGCTAAATTTCCTTGAATTGCTCCCAAAAGAGCATCTTGCCTATTGATAATTCTATTATCAACGAGTGCCATTTTTATAGGAAAATTAATTCCATCTCTAAACTGAGCTTTAAGGAGGATTTTAACCGCTCCTATGTGTACCATATTGAGAGAATTTCTCAACTCTGGCTTAATATGTAAAAGTTTTTTTGCTATTTCACCCTTTGTTAAGAGTGGCAAATAAACTTCACCTGCTGTATTTTTTATGTCGACTGAAAGTTCTTCGGTATTAAAACAATAAAATACTTTATTTTTTCTTGTAAAAGCTTTAGAAACTAAGCTTTGTAAAGTTTTTGTTTGATTAAAAACTTGTTTCGTATCAAGCTTGAATTTAAGCTTGTTAATTTTAGTTAATTGATCAGAATTAATCATGTAATCTGATACAAAACCTTTTTCGTTTTCACTGAAATTTAAAACTTCAGTTACTTCTTGTTCGTTTGATTCTTTAGAATCTTCAAACGAATTTTTAAAACTCATTTTAAATTTTTTCTTTTAAGAAAAATGTTTAAAATTTATTTTAAATTTGTTTATTTTTAAGAACAGGAACTAATCCCCTCTTCTTAAAAAACGAGCACATGGCTCTGATACCACTGTGCGGAGGTACTTCAGAATTTTTTACAAATTCAACTAAAGGGTTCATTAAGTCCTTTAGGGGTTTTGTGGTCTGGTTAAGACTCATTGGTTGCAAGGAATCTTTTTCTTCCCGTCGTCTTGGTTCATACTTATTGTATGAATTTGTTCTAGTAAAGTTTACTAGTAATAAATATTTTGGGGACCAACATGTGATCATTTTGAAACTCAATTTCAAAATTTGTCGTAGACTCATAAATAAAGATGTCAACCATATTTATTGAAGTCTTTGTTAGTTTACTATGACTAACATGTCGAATTATTATGACAAAAGATGCCATAATTCACCGAATGTTTACAAGACTTGGTAGTATCTTGTTTACTAAAGCAAAAGATTTTTGAATCGTTTGTTTTAGATTGTGAAATCATTTCTTTGAATATAGAATTCATGTTTTTGAATTTATAAAATTCATTATTTTTTGTAGTCATTTTCTGACTAAAATTTTTCAATTGAAAAATCATTTGTTTCGATAGTTATTAATCGATTTCTTTTTATGTTTGTTTATAAACATCATTTTTGATTTAATCAAAATCTTAGTTTTTTGTGTGAATAAAAATTCTTTTTTAGATTTTAAGGAGAGATATGAAATATCAATTTTGAAGTAATTTAACAGTTAGAAATAAAATCTATACCTTCTTCTAACTTGTATTTTCTTCTTGAAAAGTTTCTATTTCTTCTGCAAGGGACCAATCCAACCCTTATTTCCCTAACGGCCTCCTGCCTAAACGGTACTTCAACGGGCTCCAGGACTCCAGGTTTTACAGAATAAGAAACAACTTCTTGATAGAAAATAAGATAGGGGGTTACGAAGGAGTTTTTATTTCATAATTGTTCTCCCGAAGGAGAACTTCTTGATATTTACATCAACTCCTTAAAGGAGTTTCTACTCCATACTACTAGCACACATTACTTGAAAGTAAAAATTGATCATAATGATCAACGAAAAAGAAAAGAGAGGTGGTTGAGAGTTAAAGCTAAGGTAGGTGAGAGAGATATGCTAACTCGGGATGGGATGTCTAAAACTAATGAATTCAACTTCTTTATATAGCAGAAGTGAATTTTACAAAAGGTCTAAAATAGCCTTAAGTTTTCGTCATGCATGACGTTTTTAGTCGACAAACCCATGTGTTGGGTCCAGCTCTCGCGTGTCGTCTTCTGAAAAGTAGTTGTCTTTAATAAAGGGACCACTTTTGTCAGAATTTTCTTCGGTGTAGGATTCCTTACAGCTCATGTAGTGATGGCTTTCCTGTGCACCTTGCATTATTTTGTTGAGTCTTTGTTTTGTAGTAGGACTCTCATCAACTTTGTTGAAGATAATGCGTTGCTCCATTTTTCCAAAGCTTCCTTTAGATAATGGGGTTTCACTATGACTCGTGAAGATATGGAAATTGCTTTAGAGGAATTTCCTTTTTACCACAATCGGCTGAGTATCGAGTGGCTTCTTGTTGGGCTTGTAATAAGGACCCAAACTTCTTGAATGTTACTGGTCTTCCAGAAACATGATGAGACACTATGGACCAATCTTCATATATGCCTCTATGCTCTCCATCAAAAATAACATAAAATCTAGAATTAGATTTTACCGTTCCTTGAATATCTTGGGAGTAACTTGGTCTAAGAGAGACCTGTTCAGTTTTTGGCAAACTGTCAGCCATCAACGGATTTGATGTGCCTTTACCAGAGCCGTTTGCTACTGGGCTAGATGAAGATCGTAGTTCTTCATTAACTTTATATTTGCTTTTTTCCAAAGCAACAGGAGTCAACGGACTTGATTTTTCTTTACCTTTAGCCGTTTGTAAAGGAATAGATTCAGATTGTATCCTTTCGGAATCCTGTTCTGAATTAACAGTTGTGTCTAGACTTTCGTCATAGAGAGCTATTTTTTCTTGAATAGCTTTTAATTCTATCAAAAGAAAATTTTCTTTTAGGCGTAAAGCCCTTAATTCTTCCATCCCCCTTTCTTAATAAAAATTTTTTGAATGTGAAGGTGATAATTTTTGAAGAAGAGATGCCTTCTATTTGTAGAAGAAGAATGACATCATTGCTTACGATTTTTGAAAATCTCGTGTTAAGCTATCAGCTAACACGTTTTTTGTCCCTTCTAGGTGTTCTGTATCAAAAGAATACCTCGAAAACCACATTTGCCATCTGACAAGACGACCTTGTTTATTATCTCCAGAAATTTTTGTTTTCAGAAAATAAGTAAAATTTTTATTGTCAGTTCTGACTAGGAATTTAACCGGGGTTAAATAAATAGAGAACTTCGAAATGGTTTTTTTACCGCCAGTAATTCTTTTTCATTACTGTGATAATTTCGTTCAGCTTGCTTGAAGCTTCCCGAAGTGTACCTGCAAATTTCTTCTCTATCTGCAGTTTTAGCTTTTAAAACACCTCCCCAAAAATCATGAGAAGCATCTGTTTCTATGATTAAAAAATCACTTTCATTAGGAAGATAAAGTTTAGGAAAACTGATTAAGTTTTTCTTTATCTTTTTAATGTAGTCGGTATCGGAATGTTTCCAATCCCATACGTATTCCTTTTTTAGCATAACCTGTAAAGGTTTTCTAAGCTCTGCAAGCTTAGGAATATAACTTTCTGCATAAGTTAATACACCTAAAAATCTTTGAAGATGTTTTTTGTCTTCTAAAGTATCTGGAAATTTGTGTAAATTTTCCAAGATATGTTTTTGTGGACAATGTGTCCCTTGATCTATTTCAAGACCCAAAAAGTTTATCTTTGTTTTAAAAAGATTAGCTTTCTTTTTTGATAAAATGATTCCATATTTTTCAATTGTTTTTAAAACTGATAAAACATGAGAATAGTGTTTATCTTCCGAGTTCGAGAAAACTATAATATCGTCAACATAGACGGTACAGTAATCTTCTAATCCTCTTAAAGCATTTTGCATATGTCTTTGAAATATGCTTGGTGCCTGTTTTAATCCAAAGGGAACTACCTTCCATTGATAGTGACCGTCTGGGCATGTGAACGCAGTTAATAACTGTGATTCTTTATCTAGCAGTACCTGCCAGAAACCACTTTTACAGTCAAAACTGGAAAAGATAGTCTTTCCTCTTAGAAGAGTTAGTAATTCCTGCATACAAGGAAGATTATGGCTGTCTCCAACAGTGACATTATTAATTGCTTTGTAATTAACAACCATTCGTTTTTTACCTCTTCTTTTTTCCGCTTCATTTTCTACTAAAAAAGCCGGAGACATGTGAGGAGATTTACTAGGAATTATTAATCCCAAATCAAGAAGTTCTTTGATTTGTTTATTAAATTCTTCCCTATCCTGAGGACTGTACTTCATAGGTTTAACCCTAATAACAGTTTTAGGATCTATTAACTTAATAGATGCCTTCATCCAATTTTTTGATTTTTCAGGATCAATCGGATTTTCTGAACAAACCTTTTCAAGTAATTCTTCAATTTTTTGAAACTTATGTAGTTCAAGTAGAAAAATTCTTTCAGGTTTTATAACTTCTTGAACTATATTAGTTCCTGGAGTTTGGTTTATCTTGGAATCTTTTTTCATAGATTCAAGAAAATTTGGTTTTCCAATTTGAAAAGCCTTTGTAACCTTTTTGATCAAAATCATTTCTTGATTAAGATGAAAGATACTCTGTCTAACCATTGAGTAAAAGGTCCATAGAGTTGACAGAAATTATTTCCAAGAAGTAAATCCATACCTGAATCTTGTTGGTAGATAGTAGGAATGGTAAATGATTCTCCAGAAAATTGAATTATAAGATTTCTACAAACCTTATCTAATTTAATGACTTCTTTGTTAGCAATAATTGCCTTAATATCTTTGGGAGTATTTTCCCATAAATCCTTAGGAATTATATGTTTGCTGGCTAAACAAAGACTTGCACCTGTGTCTACATAACAATGTAGAGTAATTGTTTTATATCCTTTGAAGAAGATTTTTCCTTTGATATAAATTGAATTTGGATTAGTAATGTTTGAAAAAGCTAAATCCAAATTATGAATTTGTTTATCCTCATCCCCCCAACTAAAAGAGTGATTTGGCTTCAACTCGATATCTGAAGAGCTTTCTTCAATTTCGGGTTTTTCCTGTTCATTTTTCATGGTAAAGATTTGTTCTTTATTTTCAGAAAAATGTTCTATTTCCGGTTCTTCATTCTTTAAAACAAGAGCCTGTTTTTTTATTTTCAGAAATCTTCTGTTCAAGTTTTTCTTTTAAGTTTTTATAAAACTTTTGTTTATGTTCTTTGTTTTCAAAGGACATGAGCTGAACAAGCTTATAAATTTGTTTAGCTGATAAAGTTTCAAATTTTTCTTTAAAAATTTGTTCTAACTTTTGAGTTACAGGAATCATTTTATCCACAAGATAAAATAATTTTTGTCTCTTTAAGTCTTTGTATTTCCTTTTTCAAAAGAGAATTATTTCTTTTTAAATCAGTTAATTTAAAAAGTTTATCAGAAGGATGAATACACCAATCCAAGTGTAACTCATAAATTCTTTGATTATTTCTTTGTAAATAGAAATAATTCATAAAAATCTTTAGATTAATTTCTCTAAAAGATTTTTTCATTTGTCCTTTATTGGTCATTTAAAGTTGATCCAAAAGGCCATGTTTCATTAGTTTCGTTAGAAACTTCTTTGAAAATTTCATCAATTTCGTTAGAAATTTCTTTGAGAATTTCGGCATAGATTGCTTCTTCGGCATAGATTGCTTCAAGACTTTCATCTCTATAAATTATTGCCTTTTTTGCTTTAAACTCAAGAATTTTTTGTTTAGAATCAAAAACGTTTCTTTTAGCAATTTTTAAGTTACGAGATTTTCTTTTATGATTCATCATAAAAGCAAAAACGTTTCTTTTAGCAATTTTTATGTTGCGAAAGTTTATCTTTTGACTCATCATAAACTTTTTCTTTAAACGTTTTATCCGTATTAAAGAAATATGAATCTTTCCTTCTTCATAAGCAATTTGCATATCAAGAAGATGTAGATAGTTTAGAATAGGTGTTATAGACATTAAGTCCCAATAACCTTTTCTAAAATTTCTTTATACCTGTCTATGTTTTTCGACATAGTTTGCATTAATCGCTTGGTGTCACTAGAGTCTTTAATTTGTAAAGAGGTTCCAGCAAAACTGTGTCTAGGTTCTAATCCTAGCATCTTTTTATTTCGTGCAATATCAATTGCCCAATTTTCTTTTAATTGTGAAGGTTCAGAGAACTTACACCCTTCAACAATTCCAATTTCAGAAAATATATCTTCAAGAGTTATATTTTCATTTTTCTTATACTCGATTGAATGAGTACTGTTGGTTAAAGCATACGAGATTAAATAATTAATCGTAAAAACTTTATTACCAGGTTCCATAAGGTCAGTTCTTTCGCACTGGTGTATGAAACTTAAAGTCTTATCAAAATCTTTTGAATTTCGATGTAAAGCAAATTTAGGATAGACAGTAAACATAAATTTACCATATGCTAAATTACCTTGAATTGCTCCCAAAAGAGCATCTTGCCTATTGATAATTCTATTATCAACGAGTGCCATTTTTATAGGAAAATTAATTCCATCTCTAAACTGAGCTTTAAGGAGGATTTTAACCGCTCCTATGTGTACCATATTGAGAGAATTTCTCAACTCTGGCTTAATATGTAAAAGCTTTTTTGCTATTTCACCCTTTGTTAAGAGTGGCAAATAAACTTCACCTGCTGTATTTTTTATGTCGACTGAAAGTTCTTCAGTATTAAAACAATAAAATACTTTATTTTTTCTTGTAAAAGCTTTAGAAACTAAGCTTTGTAAAGTTTTTGTTTGATTAAAAACTTGTTTCGTATCAAGCTTGAATTTAAGCTTGTTAATTTTAGTTAATTGATCAGAATTAATCATGTAATCTGATACAAAACCTTTTTCGTTTTCACTGAAATTTAAAACTTCAGTTACTTCTTGTTCGTTTGATTCTTTAGAATCTTCAAACGAATTTTTAAAACTCATTTTAAATTTTTTCTTTTAAGAAAAATGTTTAAAATTTATTTTAAATTTGTTTATTTTTAAGAACAGGAACTAATCCCCTCTTCTTAAAAAACGAGCACATGTCTGAATGGTTAAGAGGTAATCTCTGAATGGTAAATTATCATATGTCACATTCTTCTACCTTCTCATTGGTAAAATTCTTAATGGTTCCATTAAGAGGTAGCCTTTTAATGACCATTCAGAGGCTACCAAACAGCCCCTTAGTTTTTAGCGTTTAGCTTGGGTGGAGTGGTGGGAGGTTTAGGTTGTTTTTTTCTGGGGGGGGGGGGGGGTGGGAGGTTTAGGTTGTTGCTATTTTAGGTTGTGTTGACATTGGTTCTCGCGGTTCTCGCAATAAAGGTGGTTCTCGCATGAACCTTACCATATATATATATATATATATATATATAGGGTAAGGTTATTGTAAAAAAGACCAAAAGTGTGAGAAAGGTAAGAAAGAATCTCAGCCATTAGATCTAAATTAATTGAAAAGGGTAAACAAGTAATTTAATCATTAATTCAATTAATTAAAAATTTTCCATAACCGCCACCTTAATTATAGGAAGTATATACCACCATTCAGCAAATATATAACACCATTCAGCAAGTAAATAACACCATTCAACAAGTATATAACACCATTCAGTAAGTATATAACACCATTCAACAAGTATATAACACCATTCAGCAAGTAAATAACACCATTCAGCAAGTAAATAACACCATTCAGCATTCAGCAAGTATATAACGCCATTCAGCAAGTAAATAACACCATTTATAACACCATTCAGGATTCAGCAAGTATATAACACCATTCAGCAAGTATATAACACCATTCAGTAAGTATATAAACCATTCACCAAGTATATAACACCATTCAGCAAGTATATAACACCATTCATTGACTAAACATTTGATCGAAACATATTTTTTCTCTATATAAGTATAGCAATATGGTACTCATATTAAAGATAAAAAACGCTCGTTATTATGGTGTAATTTTTTTTTTTTAAAAGTTACGTATAAAAAGTTATTGACGTTTAAAAAAAGACGGGGGGAAGTTACATGTGCATTAGCTAATTCCTAGTGGGTTTAAAAGACTATATTGCCCCTAGATATTTCAAATCAGTCCAAATTAATGAAAATATTTTACAATTTGGTCCCTATTGATCTCACCCATTAGATCAAAAGATCTAATGGCTGAGATTCTTTCTTACCCTTCTTACACTTTAGGCCTTTTTTACAGGATCCTCTACCTATATATATATATATATATATATAGAGTAGGGTTCCTACGGAAAGTGTGTTTTTTCTAGAAAGTCTAGGAAGCGATCTTGTCCATCCGATTGGTGTGTTTAAGGGTTGAGATTAAATCAATGGCAATCTTGTAATAATTAACTATATTTAATAGATTGTTTAAAATGAGTAGGGGCAATTTCGTCCTTATGTGTGTTTTAAACCAATAAAAAATAACCGTCAGAGATATCACATCTCCTTAATACACGCCAATTTCCCTCTCTCTCTCTTTCTCTCTCTAAACCCAAATTCGGAAACCCCCAAAATCATACCAAAAATACCTAAAATCATGGATGAAGATAAGAGATATTCCTTGTTCCATATACGTAAGATCAAGCTTTCATTGTACTGTGTGTTTTACAAAGCGATTACGGGTGATTCTTGTTTGTAATTGACGGTATTTTGCTGGTTGCAGGGAAGAGATTCAAAAAGCAGGAAACTTTGGAAAGGATAGATAGCAGCAGAACAGTTACCGGATGCCGATCGAAAGCTGGGGCGAAATCTGCTGATGTAAAACACATTTTTATGAATCTGCTTGCTGTTAAAACACAGCTGTATGAATCTGAATTGCTGTTAAAACACAACTGTGTGAATCTGAATGATAAAATACATTTGTATGAATTTGCTTGCTGTTAAAACACAGCTGTATGAATCTGAATGATAAAACACATTTGTATGAATCTGCTTGCTGTTAAAACACAGTTGTATGAATCTGAATGCTAAAACACAACTGTATGAATCTGAATGCTAAAACACAAATGTATGCATCTGCTTGCTGTTAAAACACAGCTGTTTGAATCTGAATGCTAAAACACAACTGTATGTATCTGCTTGCTGTTAAAACACAGCTGTATGAATCTGAATGCTAAAACACAACTGTATGAATCTGCTTCCTGTTAAAACACAACTGTATGAATCTGAATAATAAAACACAGCTGTATGAATCTGCTTGCTGTTAAAACACATCACCAAGAACAAACTGTTAAAACACAGTACCAAGAACATGCTGATAGATTCCAGCAAGAAAACGAAGGAATGGTTGATATTACGTGAGATCAGAAATCGAAAACAAAAAATTCCGAAATTTATGTATAGTTAGTTATTGAAGATAATTTCCTAAAATAAAAATAGATTGTGAAAGTACATAAATGCCCTTTTAGATAAAATCTTTCAATGCCACATGTCGCGTTCTTATTGCTTCCTAGACTTTCTAGGAAAAACACACTTTCCACCCAACTCCTACTCTATATATATATATATATATATATATATAGAAAAAGTATATCATACGTTACGGCTTAACATACTTCACGTACAACAACGTGCGTGATTTGTTCTATAACATGCGTGATTAATGTTTTCAATATACGTGATTATTGTGTTTCAACATGCGTGATTTTAGATTTTTGAGTTATAACGTGCGTTATTTTAAAATGAACGTACGTAATTACCTGTCACACGTGATGTACATTAACCTTCCTATATATATATATATATATATATATGTTCATTGGGGAACACTAAAAAAGTGGGGAACGGGGGAACACTCTTAAAAATTATACTTAACATGTTAAAAAAAAATCATTTTCTAAGTTTTTTTCAGCGCCTTTTCTTATAAATACAAGTAGAAACATTTTTAATAAAAAAATCAAAAACTAAAAATATAAAAAAATGTTTAAAAAACAGTTATATCTTATAGAATTAACTTAACATGTTAAAAATAATTTTTTTTTTCAAAAATTTTCAGCGCTTTTCTTTATAAAAATGAGGAGAAACTAGTCGGATAAAAAAAATATTTTTTCTAAAAAAAATTTTTTTAGCCTTTTTTTAATTGTTTTTTTTTTAATATTTTTCGTTTTTGATTTTTTTTTTATTAAAAATGCTTCTACAAGTATATATATAAGGAGAAGCGCCGAAAAAAATGTTTAAAAAATTAATTTTTAACATGTTAAGTTAAATTTTTAAGAGTGTTCCCCGGTTCTCCACTTTTTTAGTGTTCCCCAATGAACCTCACACTATATATATATAGGGGAAGGTTCATTGGGGAACACTAAAAAGTGGGGAACAGCGGGGAACCGACTCAAACGAACTCCGATTGGACTCATTCCAGCGGCGTTGGAACCGGCTCATCGAACCCTAACTAAGATCTCTTAACCCTAAATTCTAACTTCTAAACTCTAAACCCTAAAGCTAAAAAATAAGGCTAAAACCTAAGCTAAACCGTAAAATCTAAACGATAAACCCTAAAGGCTAAACCCTAAAGGCTAAACCTAAAGCTAAACCCTAAACCCTAAAGCTAAACCCTAAGGCTAAACCCTAAGGCTAAACCCTAAAGCTAAACCCTAAAAGCCAAACCCTAATATATTTAGGGTTTATGGGTTATGATTTAGGGTTTAGGGTTAAGAGATCCTAGTTAGGGTTCGACGAGCCGGTTCCAACGCCGCTAGAATGAGTCCAATCGGAGTTCGTTTGAGTCGGTTCCCCACTGTTCCCCACTTTTTTAGTGTTCTCCAATGAACCTCACACTATATATATATATATATATATATATATATATATATATATATATATATATATATATAAGATTAGGTTCAAGAGTGAACAACTTCTTGAGAGTGAACTGAGTGAATAATCTTGGCCCTTGATAATTTTTTAGATTAAAGGGGTAAGATTGACATTAGCTAAGTATGTTTAATTAACATATCCCTTAATTTTCTCATTTCTTAACTCACTCACTCTCTCTCTCTCTCTCTCTCATTTTTAATTATTTCTCCATTATTTTAATTATAAGAAATTGAAAGGCTTTATATTTTGGTAGACCATCATGGATTACGACATTATCATTCTACATCTTCAACTCATATGTTGAAGTTGATTAATGAATATTGCAGGTATTCTTATCACTCAAGATGATGATAAAGACAAAACTATTATTTTTTTTCAAAAGTTTTTTGGGAAATATTATGCTTACAAATAATTTAATTTCCAAATATTCGTATCACTCATTTCTTTACCCATAGATTTTGTTTTTAATTTTAACTTGAATATTGTTTTTCTTTTATTATCCGTATATATAGATATCATAATATATTGTTTTTAACTTTTTATAATTTTCAATAAATATTGAAAATTTTCTCTGAGATTGAAATTGTAATTATTTCTGGGCATGAACTTTTTTCTTTGAATATGTGATGACGTTATTTATTTTTACATACATGTGACTTGTTTTGTTTTCATTAATTTCATAATTTTTATATGAATCTACTCATGTGCATGCATAATATACTATATGTTGTTAATATACATATGTAACCATTTCTGAATATAATACACAGATGTATAAAAATCTGTATAAATTTGTGTATAAACCAGTGTTGTAAAAGTCGCTAGGCGGTCCCTAGTTGGCCGACTGGGGAGTTGGGAGTAATCAGAGTACTCGGAGAGTACGCGGACATGGTAACTATAAAGAAAATTAATTGTTATATATTATATATATGTTAAAATAAACAAAATTCATGTCAACTGAGTATAATTTAAAATGAAACATGTTTAAAGTTCAAATATTCTGAATACAAGTCCGACTAGTTTGAGTACAAGGTCTAGTAGTCCGAGTACAAGGCCGAGTAGGCCGATTTTGACTAATTAAAAGTCAACAAACCACGTTGACCGCCTAGACCGACTAGGCCGACTCTTTCCGACTACGTCCGACTAGGCGTCGACAAGGCCGACTAGGCGCCGAGTTTGACCGAGGCCGACGAATTGAGTTCGCCTAGGAGGGGTTCCGAGGACCGAGTACTCGCCGAGTACTCGGCCTTGGAATCCGACTTTTACAACACTGGTATAAATTAACAGCTGTGTATTTTCATAAACTGATAGTTAGCGAGACTGTATACATGTGTATAAACTAACAACTGTGTATCTTGTATAAACTGATAGTTAGGGAGACTGTACACATGTGTATAAATTAACATCTCTGTATCTTGTATGCTAGCCATTTACCCGCGTGATGCAGCGGGAGTGGCGATTTATAATAGAATACTCGTTTACCGTTAGTTTATCTGTCGTCTCGTCATATATTGTATAGTACTTAAGTTACTTTTCTTATTCGTGATATGCTGGCACTCGTTTTTCTGTTAGCCGGATTTTACTTAGCTTTGGCTAGTTCGCACCAATACCAAAAAAAATGACACACTATCTCCTCTTTTTATCCAACTAAAGTACTAAACTTTGGTTCCTTTCTCCGTGTGATTCAGGTCATCCGTGCCCGTATTAAAAACTGCATGTTTTAACACTTTACCCAATTTAGTGGTTTTGTCGCATCTACCCAATGGTTCCCTTAATAACCCCGTGTATTACACGGGTTAAATAAATAAATTTTATATACTAAATAATAAAATAATATATCTTTAAAAACATTCTTTATTGCACGAGTTGAATAAATATAGTTTTATATATTAAATAATAAAAAGTTATATTTATAAGAACAATATTGTACAAGTTGAATAAATGTAATTTTATATACCAAATAAAAAAGTTATATCTTTAAAACCACGTGTATTACACAAGTTGAATAAATGTAATTTTATATACTAAATAATAATAAAATTACATCTTTTAAAAATATGCGTATTACACGGTTTGAATAAATGTAATTTTCTGTACTAAATAATAAAAAAATATATATATCCTTAAAAACCTCGTGTATTGTACGAATTGAATAAATCTAATTTTATACATCAAATAATAAAATTACGATTTTGGCCCCGTAGTTATATCACTTTTACCCTTTTAACCCAAAAAAGATTTTTTTAACATCTAAACCCCAACGTCTTTTTTTCTAACATTTTTGGCCCCTAACGTCTTTTTTAACCCTTTTGGCCCCTAACGTCTTTTTTAACCCTTTTGGCCCCTAACATTTAATGGATGAGGTTAGTGTTAGGGGCCAAAAGGGTTAGGAAAGAAGAGTTGGGGGCTCAGATGTTAAAAAATTCTTTTTTGGGTTAAAAAAGTAAAAGTGATATAACCACAAGGGTCAAAATCATAATTTTCTCTAAATAATATTATAAATGAGAAGTGGATTAAACTAAATAATAATTATTCATAAGATATTAAACTAAATAATATTTAATAGGAGGGTTATCTATAATTAATTAGAAAAGATTAAATTAAAATAATAATTATCTATAAGAGATGCCCTAATATGATGACAAGTGTCCCCAAAGTGGTTTCTTTTATTATATAAGTATAGATATATATTTTTTAAGATAACTAAGAATTAGCAAGTTGTTGAATGACAATCAACCAAATAAACATCGACTCCAATGACAATATGAAGCAAAAAAAAAAAAAAAAAAAAAAAAAAAAAAAAAAAAAAAAAAAAAAAACTACCCAAGTTGAATGGCTGCAATCAAACAACCAAACAAAATTTTACTTTCTAAAAGAGTAAATTGCTTTTATATGAGTCTAATTAATTCTTAAATCTCTTACTTATTTACTTATGAGAACTTCGGTCAAATTTATGTGAATTTAGTACAACAGCCCTTTCAATACATTTCTCATCAGTCTTGTGATCATGCTTAGGATTATAAACTATTTGTGGTCATATATTTCAATTTTTGTAATAACCCAGGAAACATAAATGACCATAGTAACAAATGCAGCATGGTCCAACTTACCCAGTTAAGAATTTACAGTAGAGAATAGATCAAATTTACTGCCCAATTATCAGAGATTGAACATTTGAACCCCATGGCGAGTTCAGACATTACATCACTAATCACCACTATAATGAAGCGCCTTTAATAATAGAGTCCGAGCCCTAGTTACACTTATCATGACATCCAAGCCTAAACGAACCTATTATTTATGTAAATTTTACTTAATTTATTAGATAAATTTACATAATATAAATATTATATATAAGAAAGCCAGATTTGACTATAATTCGACCCGCTTTGACTGAGCTGACCCGTATTTGACTGGTCTCGCTCTTTGTGTCGACCAAGCTTTGACTAAGACCCAAACACACCAAAACAGTCCTGAACCCTCTAAAACTTAATCTGCCACCGAAACATCACCAACCTGGTACACCACCGCCATTGCCCGACGACTTATTCTTCTGCCGTCGCCGATGTTCACTCCTATACTCACCAATAGTCACAGACAACACCACCTTTCTTCGCCACTGAGTTACCAGCACAGCCATCTACAATCTTAAAATCTACGGTAAAACAAGCATCTATCACGAAACTAAGATCTTGAGGGTGCAACATGGCATGTTAGAGCCATTGATCTTACTCCATTTCCCGTAATCATCATGGACTTGTCTGAGTAGACAATTCAACCTCAATCCATGGTTCATTCTCAACATGCGTTTCCAATGAAGCCTCTACAAAGTTTTATTAAAAAATAAAAGTGACCAATAAATAAAGTTTATCACATAGTTTTAGTAATTTAACTTACAATCAAATTGGCAAGATATATCCCGAATATGTCCCAGTTGGTAGCAATGTCAAGACTCGGAAGTAAATTACAGGTTAAGTCAGGCGCCAATAAACAATCTACATATGCTGACACTTCGATTTCCATCGGTTGCCCCCTTTCGTTTTTTCGTTTTGAGACCTAACTCTCTAACTCTGAGAGTTAAAATCTGTTTGACAGTTTCGGGCTCTACACAAAACAAAGATTTTAAGGCAAATTCATATATTACAAAGGATCCAATACATATAAAATGTAAACAAATAATAATAATTGTACCGAGTTTCGTATGGTGGGCAAGGACGTAGCTTTGTGGGGGCGGGAGGGGGCGGCCGACCCCCCGAACTTTTCGATCGTTAGTGGAGAGTATGTAGTTTTCGTATAGAAATTTTTGGGTATATACGTTTTTGCCCCCCCCCCCCCCCCCCCCGGTTTTATAGAATTTTTTTGTATATACGTCTTCGACCCCCCGTTCGGAAATATCAAGCTTCGCCACTGATGGTGGGAAGCAACATGTGATCTTCAAGTTCGGAGATTTCCCGCTCCAGTTCAACACAAAACCCTCTTAAAAGTATACAACCGCCACCATCCAAAGCAGCTTATCACCCGGAATTCGCTTCTGCCCCCGGCAATCACTGTTGCCGTCGCGAATCGCTACCGCAACTATTAGAATCAACATTACAATTCCCAAAATTACAAAATTTATCATCAGTTGCAAGAACTAACAAAAACTGAAGCACGTGACCAAAACAGATAAAAAAAGTCGTTAGACTTACCTCGGTTGTCAGAAAATGTACATGCATCCAATAAATCAGAACTGGGTTGTTGGAACCTACCTCAACCACCATCTACAGCCTGGATCTCATCTCAGTTGGTACTGATCTGCTCATGAATCCCATATCACAACATTAAAAATGCACCGGTAAAGAGATGGCAGTTTAAAGTTTGTGTTCATTTAAATGGTCACAGGTGGGACTACAATTTGCAGCAGCAAATGGTCATCCTGCTACATAAGCTAAGCCAGATATCAGCTCACTTTGCATACATGTAAATTAGTCTTTTTTTTTTTTACCATGATTCAACTACAAGATCTATATACAAACTCTCTATCAACCCTTTTCAAATCTTCATTTTCTGTACTCTTGTTAACTTCAACCACACTTGCACCTTCAAAAAGGATGATTTTCGTTCTACAACCGTGATCATCGACAGTACAAATGATCATGATCATCTTCAAACTCTGTAACGCCTAGCATTGCCAAAGCTAAATGCGAATTCAATTCATTCTTTGTTTGTTGAATATGAGGAGAACCTTCGGTAGCATAGTTGTAAGAAGATAAAGGGGTCGCGGCTGGTGTTTTCCTTAATCTTGGATTTGCTTCGACTCCTTTAAGGATAGAAAGTATTGCATCCATGTTTGGTCTTTTTGATTCTTCTTTGTGTATACCCGTGTGTGCTGCTTTTATCATCCGCGCAATCTGGTCTAAGTTTCTTTGAGTGAATTTGATGCGGCGATCCAGTAGTTCTAGTATAGATCCTAGTTGTAATAACGGTTTTGCCTGAAAAAAATTTATAAATTAAATTAAAATGTTGAACAGAATCTAAATCATTCAACAATGATAGTGGTGAAATGCATTAAGGTAGGGATGTTAAATGAGTTGATGGGTGGTCCATAGGACAACCCTTATTGGTGTTAAAAGACGAGTTAATCCCTCATTTAATCATGTAATTGTCTTGAATTAGATGACTACAGTTGCTTATGTTTCAGGTGCGTTTTGGAGCTTAAAATGTGAGAAAACGCTGCTTCGGATGGAAGGGAATAGAACGGGTCATGCAAGGATGGAAAGAAGAAGCAAAACATGAAACCCAGGGGCCTACCGTAAATTACGGTGGCTACCGTAATTTACGGTAGGCCCTGAAAACCCCCAGATTCCCACCGTAAACCAGTAGAGAAGCGGCATAACAAAATAAAGGCTACCGTAATTTACGGTAGGTACCGTAAATTACGGTAGAGTCTGCGAGGAAAACGTAACTACCCTTCTTAAAGCAGTTTTCAAGTGTCTTTTCATATTATTCATCATTGGAGACGTCTCTCTGGTACTTTGGGGCGAAAACTAGCTTTGGATAGCGATTGGGAACATTTCTAAACAATTCGGTTTGGACTTTGATGCTTATGAACATTGATTTTGTTGGTGAGAAAGTCAAATGTTGTGTATTTCTCATTTACAATCATTCCAATATATACATGATTTGCTGTACATAAAATTAGGAGTAATAAACTCCTTTACAAAAATACAATCGAACATTAAATATTAGTCAACACAATTTGAATTTTGAATAACTTGATTTCAGCGGCTATTACCCCCCTTCAAGCGAACGGGTAGCGGTCCAACTCGGAGCTTAGAACGAAAACGTTCAAAGAGAGGTCTCGGTAGACTTTTAGTGAATATATCCGCTACCTGGAGCGTGGTAGGTACAAACTTGGTATGTAAGCGACCGGCGGAGACCAATTCCCGAATAAAATGATAATCAATATCAATGTGCTTGGCGCGTTTGTGAGACACCGGGTTTTGACTTAGGAAAAGAGCACTTTTATTGTCGCACAAGAGAGTTGGGCGATCGGGTGGAAGAGCATGCAACTCTCGTAGCAGATGGGTTAACCAAATAATTTCAGCCGCGGTGTTCGCCATGGCTCGATATTTGGATTCGCAACTTGATCGCGCAACGGTTGGTTGTTTCTTCGCACTCCAAGAGACCAAGTTACCTCCTAAATAAATCGAATACCCATAAGTAGATCGACGGGTTTCGATACAACGCGCCCAATCCGCATCAGAGTAACCAACTAGGTAGGTGTTAATGGGATGATCAAATGTTAAGCCATATGACAATGTACCTTTAACATAGCGAAGGATCCGTTTAACAAGTTGGAAGTGGGCGGTTGTTGGGTTTTGAAGAAACTGGCTCGCTTGGTTAACCGCATAAGATAGATCAGGCCGTGTTATGGTAAGATATTGTAGAGCACCTACCAAGGAACGATATAATGTTGGATCATGAAGCGGCGTGCCCGAGGAGATAAAAGTATCTGATGTGGTCAGAGGTGTTCCAACTGGTTTGGCATCGAGAAGACCCGCTCGTGAAAGGATGTTGTAGGCATATTTTGCTTGACTAAGAAAGAGGCCGGATGAATTTGAGATGACTTCTAGTCCTAGAAAATAGCTTAACATGCCCAAGTCCTTGATTTTGAATTCTTTGTGTAGGCACTCAGTTAAGTTTTTGATAACATGTTGATTGTTACCTGTGAGAATTATGTCATCTACATAAACCAATAAATAGATTAAAGCTTTGTCGGTTTTGTAGATAAAAAGAGATGGATCATGGATCAGCTCGACTACATTGAAAACCAAGTGTAATAAGAAAAGCACTTAGCCGTTGGAAACAAGCTCGTGGGGCTTGTTTGAGGCCATAAAGAGCACGTTTGAGGCGACACACGTGATTTGGAAATTTCGAGTTCACGAATCCCGGTGGTTGTTCCATATACACGGTTTCATTTAGATGTCCGTTTAGGAACGCATTGTTGACATCAAGTTGCCGTAGTTGCCAATTATAAATGATGGCAAGACTAAGGACCACTCGAATTGTTGATGCTTTGACAACGGGACTAAACGTATGTGAAAAATCGAGCCCCGGAACTTGCGTAAAACCTTGAGCTACTAAGCGTGCTTTGTAACGCTCAAGCGAACCATCGGCTTTGTATTTAATGCGATAGATCCACTTCGAACCCACGACATTGGAGTGAGTTGGTCGTTGAACAAGATCCCATGTGTCATTTTTCTGAAGAGCTGTGAGTTCATCTTCCATAGCGAAACCCAATGAGAGTTTTTCAAGGCTATTTTGATGCCTTTTGGGATATGAGAAGTGAACAAAGCATGATGAAGATGATTGGTTGAAAAATCAGTTAAGTTTGCAAAGTGCTTTGGTTTGAAGATGCCCGATTTTGAGCGAGTATGCATGGGATGAGTGGAAGTCGTAGGTTGATGGTGGAGTTGCGGGTTTATAAGGTTGAGGGTAGTGGTGGGATCATTGTGAGAATGAGAGGTAGATGGAGGAGAGACTGTGGAAATGTCGGGTGAATTTGAGTCGGTTGGAGTGATATGTGGGGGTGGTGAACTGTTGGCGGGAAGTGGGGTAGTGTTTGAAGTTGGTCCGGTAGGAGGCATAGGAGTTTGGGCTGATGAGGTTGAATTGTTGGGATTAGTGGAGGTTTGGGCTGATGGGATTGGGCTTGTATGATGAAGTGGGCAGATTGTGCATACCAAACCTGATGAGCCGAGGTGTGGCCGATAGCCTCGGCCATGGCCTCCTCGGTGAGTGTGGAGTGAAGCAGCAAAAGGACACGTTGGTCAGCCTCTTTCCAGGTTTGAAATTTTGGGTTGGGTTCAGTCTTGCCATCATTCGTGATGGATCCTGGTGGGGTTTGAGAGGTACCATCGATGTGACTGACCAGGTTGAGGTAGGAGAGAACTGGGTGCACCTGGTTCTTCCAGAGTAGATAGTTTATTGATGAGAGCTTGATTGTGATTAGGTGAAGAAGAGTGTGAAGGGGAGTGGTTGTTTGGTCTGAGGTGGTTGAGATTGAGGGACTTGTCATGGCTGAAAGAAAGAGGTGGGTGGAACAGGGAAGAAGATTTAGAAAAGGAGAAGGAGGCGTAAAAGGTATTTTAGGTTTTTGTTTCTCTGGCTGATACCATGAGAAAGTCAAATGTTGTGTATTTCTCATTTACAATCATTCCAATATATACATGATTCGTTGTACATAAAATTAGGAGTAATAAAATCCTTTACAAAAATACAATCGAACATTAAATATTAGTCAACACAATTTGAATTTTGAATAACTTGATTTCAGCGGCTATTAGTTGGTATGGTGATTCACCAAGCCATGTCCGGCTAAACTTTCGGTGATCATCTTAGGTGAAGGTTTCTACTATGACCCTTGTGTGTTTTTCCTTTATTTCTAGAGTGATAAACTTGGTGCGTTTGCTATGCTTATCATGATGTATGAATGTTTGTTTGTAGCTTGTTAATTTGTAGGATTGTTGTGGGACCCGAAATGAGTCGATCAGAGGCGTTCTACTCAAAATGAAAGGCGGAAACAGACATAATGAGTTGAATTCAGCAAGATATCACTTTAAACTGTCTTGTATATTAATCCGGAAACAATTACAATCCTGAAGACACTTTGACAGAGCTTCGCCGTCGGAAACAATCTTCCTAATTCCGCTCCAAATGAAACAGACCTATCCCTATTTATAGACATCTTATTTCACTTGAACAAGTCTCAAGCGAAATCACAATACAAGCGAAATCACATACTCAAGCGGAATAACATGCTTCGAGCGAAATCAACATATTGTCTTGTTTTCTTGATCTTCATGCCCTGAACAATGCAAGACTCGATACAAGACGAAGTCGACAGACGCATGCACCAACAGACTCCCCCTCGAATGTTGACGAGTCTTAAGTGTCGAGTCTTCAATTTCTTTATCAGTCTGATCTCTCTGTTTCTTCATCAGCACCAACAGACTCCCCTCGAACAACCTTATCTACTCGGATGTCTTCAGACTCCCCCTTTCGATTTGCTGGGATCGCAGTCTGTCTTGTTGAAATCACAGAGTCTTCAGGTATCGGAACCTGGCTTTCTATCACCCAGATATCCTGGCTCTGTGCTCTTTCTTCAGGTTCAGGATCAAAACCTGGCTAAACCTGCACATTTTTAACCCAGAAATAAAATTTCACAAATTTAACAATTTACAACTTTATCTATCCAGATTCCTCCTCAAATTAAAACATAATGATTTATCAAAGATAATTTCTGATGATCACTTGTAGACAATTATTCAAAATCTTTTTCATTTAAACTCAAAACTCCCCTCACCACATATTCATCATGTTTAGCACTTGGAATTTTGAAAATCGGCTCTCCAACATCAGTTGTCGAAAATCTTTTTGAATTTTTCAAAATTTATGCTAAAACACACTAAAATCTTTATTTTTTTTTGAAAGAAATGAAATGCAGTTAAGAATTATTTACAGACAATATTTTTGTGAGTTTGTGTAAGAGGATCATATCAGTTTTTGACAAGTCACAAGTACCGTTGAGCTTAGTTACACATTAAGAATTAAACAATTCACTTAGATTGCCAATATACTGATCCACTTAAATTTTAACACAAATTTCAACTGATTCAGGATATGAATTAGGTGTATTAGGAACTTAAACTCATTCATGTGTCCCACCTCTTGAATATACTCCCGTATCCAGATCCCAATATTCAGTCTTACAGGTGAGTATACCACATATGATATCTGTAAGGGGTTAAATGCGAAGAACTGTGAGAGCTCAGGTCAGAACTTCCGTTCAGCAGAGAGATGACGGCTTCGACTTTTGGTGGGTCCCCTTTAGAGGATCTTTTTACAACAGCACATGATTTGCATTTTTCAATATTTTATCATTTTTTATGCTGAGGGTAGGCTATATTTCAAGCAAGCATAAAGTATTCTCCGGGGACTAGGCCATTGCTTCCGCAAAATCAGAAGTCCCGGGATAATACCCCATATATCACTGAGCATAAAGACCTAGTATCTCAGAAAGAGGGATCCTTCAAACGAAATTTCAGGGGTTACCTATATATCCAAGTAGTGTTCCCCACGAAATAAGTAAGTTTGAATTTAAGTTTATATCCCGAATAAGCTTACTAAATGTGTAAAAACCTATCGGCATATCATCAGTGAGACCGTTTAACACTATTTAAACATTACATTTCTTTAGCATACTGTAACTGTCTACTGATGTAGTATCATTTCCTCTTTTCGACACCAAAACTCATTTTGAAATTTATCATGTTTTTGTCTTTTTCAAATTTTCTAATGTTTTTTAATTTTCTGAAAATTTTTACTCCCCCTAAAATTCAAATACATTTAAAGAAATTTGAAAACAAACTATACAAGTAAAGTTGACAACTGATATCGAATTGCATCAACTCGCCATCCACTTGGCATAAACAATCAGAACTCCCCCTTACAACAAAACTATTTTCTCATTATGATTTCAAAACACTTAAGTTTGTTTTAACTAAAATGATTTTTCCGGAAAATAATTTTTGTTGATTTTACCATTTGTAAAGTTAGGGATTCATCACATTGTTTTTCAAAATACCACATGTAGGAATGATCCAATCAAGTTCAACCTAATGACCTTGATTAATCATTTGTAAGTCGAAATATCACATAAGTGAATTTCTCAAGAAAGATGCCGATACCTGCTCCTCGCTTACTTACCTGGGAGCTCCGGTAAGTTCACAACCTGTAAAATTTAACACTTTTTAAGATTCATTCACAAAAACAAACTTAATCAAGAATAATGTCGATTCCTGCTCCACGATTACAAACTTGGGAACTCCGGCAAGTCAGATTTTTACATATTAAACACAGACATCCAAGCCTCAGCAAGCTTGGATGTAAGCTTATCAAGTTCACTTTCAGTCAAGGTGTATGTTGCCCTCTTTGTTTCATAGAATTCTTTTACCCCTTTCACCTTACCCTCGACCATTTTTCCAAAAATCTTTTTCACATTTCCATTAAACGCTTTCTCAACATCAAATTCTTTCTTCTCAGAATAGAATTGATTCGAGATCTCCACCTTTCCAACTTTTGATTTAAAATTCTCAGCCCTCAATTGTGGAAAATAAACATCATCCAATGGAGGTACTGAGTTTTCATCTTTTAACTCAACTTGTGGCTTGTCTGACTTTGTGGAATCAGATTCATCGCCAGATTTAACATCATCCTTATGAACCTTTTTAACAACCCACACTTGGTTGTCATTCTTAGCTCTCTTTTTGTAAAAATGTGTCTTTGAACACTCACCAACTTCATATGTTGAATTTTCAAAAATTTTGAATTTCTCAGTTGGTGGTTCATTTTTCTCAACAACTTTCTCTTTGAGTTTTTTAGAGACTTCCTGTTTTGTTTTTATAGTTTGAGAACAATTCCATGCAATGTGACCAGCTTCATTGCATTTGTAACAGGTTCTTGTCTCCTTTCTTTGAATAGCTCCATTCTTCACATTCTCTTGCTTCTTGGCAAGGAATTCTCTGTTTGATTGCTTCCAGAACGGGCTTTTTGATTCCTCTTCACAGCTAGTTCCTGAAACAAATATCATTTTTGATTTAAAATCTCTAACATATTTTTCATTTTTGTAATTTTTTGGTGGAATAAATCCAAGACCTTTCTTTTTGAAATTACCATTATGGTTTGGTTTCTTTTGAAAACCAGAACCAGAACCGTAACCTTTTTTCTTGTTTAAACGTTGTTGAACTCTTGAAGTGTACTTTTTAGGTTTCTTAGTAAGATTTATATCTTTTATTTCAGAAATTTTGATTTCTGTTAGTTTGAAAACCTTTTTGATCTTTTCAATTTGAACACTTCTTATTGGAAATTCTTCATCAGAATATAATTTGTCTGAATCAATCAATGTATATGCCACTTTGATTGCTTCGTCATTCAAATTAGTTTTTGATAACAGGAATTCTTTATTGTAAACCCGTTTAACTGACGATTTTGAACTGTTGTCCGACGAATTCGAAATTTTGACAGACGAACTTGAACACCCAGACTCGGACTTTGACTTAGATTTTAACTCCGACTCCTCATCTGTATCCAACACCTGATCGACCATCTTTTTTATTAACTCCGACTCATGATCAGTGTCAGACGATGTAAAAACAACGTCAATGTTTTCTGGTAATTCATCAGTTATATCGGACTTTAACTTTATATTGACTGCTTTTTCGACTTGCTCCTCATTCGGTTTTCTAGGAGAATATCCTTCCGAAATTGGAGGCGGACACTTGTTATAACTAACACTCTGTTTCTTACCAGTATCCTTCTTCTTTGGCTTCTCATCTTTAAATGCTTCAAAACCTGCAACAGTTGGATAAATTCTATCAATCAGATAATCAGAACTAGAATAACTTTGTAATAACCGTCTGATTCTTTCATTTTCTATCTTTTCATTTTCCAACTCCCGCTGTAACTTTGCACATTCCTCAATGTAATGATTAATTGCCTTCTGCTTTGTCATCATCACAGCATTCATCATAGTCAATGCATCTTCTCTCTCAGAATTAGTCTTTTGTATACCAGTCACCGTTCTATTCAACACATCTTAAGATTCTTTCACGTAGTTGAGATTGAACAATAATTGTTCTTTCATCTTTTCTTGCTCACTCAACTTCTCATCTTTTTCAGCACATTGTTTGCAAGATTCTAAACACTTTAAGCAAGGCTTGATGACTTCCACAATCTTTTCAACTTCGATGACCTTCTCAACCTCAATCATTGTTCCAGCTTCAATCACCTTCTCAACTTTAACTTCTTCATTTTGAACACTTTCACACTTCATTTCTTTATGTTCTTTTGCTGCTAGTCTCTCCTTCAGCTTCTCCAACCGATCTGCAAAATAAAATTGAAAGCTTTCAGGAGATAGATGAGTTTTTGCAACATTAATATGTCTTTCTTCCTCATCATCACCACTTTCATCAGTTGGTGATTGATCAAAATCTATTGTCTTCTCAGAACTATCTTCTGAAGAACCAGAATCAGATGATGTTTGATCAAAAACAATTGCTTCTTCTGAACTTTCATTGGATGAAACAGATTTTTCTTCTTGATTCTTCTCATGAACACCAATCGCTTTCATCCATTCTGTAAACAAATCAGGTTCTTGAACTATCTTTGCAATGAAAGCTTTAAACTCTCCATTCTCATCCACAAACCTATCCCAGCTAAATCCTGGAGCCATTTTCTCATCATCCTGATCAATGATTAGGTATGCTTTATTGTCGGCTGAAATATATTTTTCCCAGCTGAAATTTTCTTGATTAACCAAACATGCTCTCTTAGATGATTCTTCAATCTCCTTCCTTCCATGAGCAGTTTGTGGTTGTTGTTGATGTGGTTGATGAGCAATGTCACACCCCGACCACGTAAAACAACGAAACGTGGCAGAAATGTCGGGGAGTGTTGTAACAGAATTAATTGTTTCACAACCATGGAAATTAAAGTTACGTTTTATTTATCAAACAAGAGAGTTACATTGTCTTAAAACAAGAAACAAAGAGTACATAACATAAATTAACTAGTTCTTGCTTTGTTTTAAGTCACTAAGGCATAGGTCCGCCTAAATGTGTCTCGATCATCCTATGCAACAGCTCCTGAAAACACATGTGAAAATAGGTACGTCAGCATAAAAATGCCTGTGAGATACATAGGTTTTGTGAAAATTGGATTCATGACTGGCGTTTAAAGAAACTGTTTAATAAAAGTAGGCATGAATCTTGTTGAGTGGTTCCTTTCATAAGTCATTCGAAAAGTGATAAATAAACCAAATGATATATATATATATATATGTTTAAAAGAATAATGTATGGTTAAGTGAATAACCATGTAAAATGAGTTTGTATAAGTTAAGTTATTTGTAAAACAATGTTTATGTGAAGATTGTATTGTAGATGTAATATGTCTAAACTGAAATGGTTTAAATAACGCTACGATATGTAATACCATAAAAGCACTTATATATAGGAAGTACCAGCGGCGTATCCACCATGTTTTTATCGTATTACACGTCGCCTCGTTACTTAAATCACTTACCCAAACAACCACCAAAATGTAATGTTTAACAATTGTAGAAATGTTTATGTATGGTCAAATACGGTTTACACAGTTCAACAGTTACAAACGGTTCACATAATCAAATGGTTATAACGGTTCACATGGTCAAATGGTTATAACGGTTCACATGGTCAAATGGTTACAACGGTTCACATAGTCAAGTGGTTACAACGGTTCACATGGTCAAATAGTTACAAACGGTTCAAAATGTAATATAATGTGTTCATATGCTGGATGAGCATATGCAACAAATTGTAATGTAAAACAATGTACTAAGTATGCTAAGTTAACATACAAAGCAGGAAAGTCATGTAAATCAATGTGCTAGCATGCTCAGTCAACATACATAGCAGAAAAGTCATGTAAATCAATGTGATGTAAATCATGTACTATAAGTGTAGTAATGAACATAGCAAGTTTATGATGTGAAAACAGGAAAGCATGAAAGTAACAAGTAGGCACATGTGTTTCACCCCAAAACAGTTTGGAAAACAGTAAAAGAGGGGTCTATGTACTCACTTGAGATTGCCTAGAAGTCCTTGAGTAACAACCACACAATGCTAGAGATTACGGAAATCAAACAGTACCTAATATAGGTAACTATGTTAATAAACCGGACCTAAATCGGAGGATCGGATAGAATGAGGGTTCGTAAACCAAATGAGTGTGGGAACTCATGTAATATGGTTTAACAAAGCCTACATACTAAATGAAACCTAACCTAAGTGCTTACGACCCATTACGACCCGTTTAGGTAGTTTATGCTACTTTAACGCGCCGTTCGTGTAAAACGCGTTCAGAATGCCTAACTAGCCCTATGATAAGTAAAATATTCCTTAACATGTCTAATATTGTTGCTAAATCAGTTTAGATATCAAAAATTATGTTACATAGGCTTAAAATGAATTTTGGCGTAAAAAGGGCATTTTGGTAATTTACATAAGGCATATAAACTACCTATCATGCGACTAATCAAACCTAAGTGACCCTAAGGTATAACCTCGAAAGGTTATTCCCTACGCTACTAGGGTCACTTAACATGTTTGGTCGGATCCTAATGATCGACCAAACGGGTCGGGTTCGAAAGTATAAGCGATTGATTAGATCGCTTACCTTTACGACCCTAAGCAAGCACAAAACTAAAAGTGACGAGCTAAGCATGTTAAAACATGCTTAACTAAGTTAGAAAACAAGTTTTGATAAAAAAAAGGGTTTTGATATCCTAGAGTAGTTTGATTACAAAATACGCGAGAAAACGCATTTTGGCCGAAACTACGACTCGTCACTGAGCCTAGATAACGTGGTAATCAATAGGTATAGTCACTAGGGACTATAACCATCGTGATTACGCTCACGTTATGAAGTTTAAACGAACTTCGCATTTACCATAAACTGGTCAAAGCAGAAAGTCAAACGCAGTTTGACTTTAACGACAAAAACGAATGAAAAGAACGAAAGAATACTTACAGAAGGTCCCCGCAAGCTCTTGATCCGATTTAATCTCAGGTATGAAGCATAAACTTCAACTTAGAGAGCTAAAATCAGATTCAAGTGTGCTTTGGGAGGAAGTGAGGGTGGGTATTTATAGGAATTCAAGAACCGTTAAGATCGTTCATCGAAAACTGAGCTTTGATCTGGACCTTACATGTGTGCCCATGGTTTTCTAAAACCATGGGAGCCCCTAATAATGGACTAGGTTTATTAAATACCAGCCCATGGTTTTGCAAAACCATGGGTTAAACCATCAACACTTCAAAATGGACTAGGTTCATTGAATCTGGTCAGAAATTTCAAAAATGGTCCCTGCACTTGTAAAACTTGATTTTTTTTTTTTTGCACTTTTAAGCCCCGTTAACCCCATTTCAAGGCTCTAAAATAAAGTTAAAGTATAGGTAACTCAAAACATGCTCAAAAGTATCTCGGATGTCGGTTCGTTTGGTCGTACGGTTGCGTTATTCGCTTAATTACGACAGAATGCGCATAAGCGCGAAAAAAGATCCAAATTGTGCGACGAATGGATTTTTCTTATGATAAACACTAAAATAAAATATTTTAATGCTTTCATAAAATTTTGGATGTCCGGATGTATTCAGAATGTATGTTATGCGCGAAAATGCAAACTTGTGCACTTTTTGACGCTTTTAGTCCCTGAATGACCCAAAAGTTTATTTTAGCACACCTAACTCCTCAAAGCCTATTTCTAATCTATGTAAAGGATATTTATGGTATGTTTAACTTATGGTCATGTTCCAAAATTTCTGTTCCAGTACGAATCGTCATACTTTCGCAGTTTGTCGAATTTAGTCCCTGTAAGCGAATAAACTTGATTTTGCCATACCAAAGCCTTCAAAACTCATTTATAAGTTATGTAAAGGTTATTTAAGGTATGTTAAGCATATGTCACTGTTCCAGAGTGTTTGTTGCATTAAACTGGTTATATTTACGCATTAGATTGCGTATAACCTTCCAGAAAGCGATTTAAAGTTCGAAATCGAACAAGAATTAATATGTGCAAAGATCACACATATTTATACAAATTCCAAGTATGAAACACAATATTTCATTGATTTGGTATTTGTTTGCTGGTCGCAGTGACCCAGGTGTCACAAGCAACCTGTTGATATATGGCTTTTCGATAGTAATCATCTTTTCCAAAAGGATTCTTTGCTCCATTCGCTTCCTGATTTTTGCATTATCTTTTGAAGTGACCTTTCTCCCTGCATCGAAAACAAGTAACTTTAGATTTATCAAAACCCAAAGTAGAAACATGTGCATCCAAGAAATCATTTCTTCCTGTAATCATTTTGAACTTTTCAGCTCTTCTTAAAACACTAGCTAGACACCATTTGATGTCCATGAGCTCCATCTCTTCAGCGTCTATCTGATCGTAATCCTCTTTCGTCAGCATAGGATTTCCGATCTTCCCTGCAACCAAACCTTCATAGGATTGTAACACAGTTGCAAGTAACGCCATGTTATCTTTTGCAATTTCTTCAGAAAAACTTTGACCATCTGGAAGATTCAATGCAATGTTGCACTGTATCACACAACCATTTCCACTTTTTGAGCTTTGAGAATGAAAGCTTGAAGTTGAACTCTTAGGAGTAACACTAGGATATGAAAAGAATCCATTGCTACTGTTTGGATTTTGATCAACATTTCCAGATGAGTTTCCAGCACTAAAAGCAGTTTGAATCTTTGGACTCATTTCAACCTCTTGAACACTACCTTTGTAATACATTTTAACATCTTGTTGACCACTCGGATTATTCTTCCTTGCAATCTTTTGCTGTTCAAGATCTTGACCTTCAATCTTCTCGATGAACTGAGAAATTGTCATACCATCATATTCTCCCGTGTTCTTTAAGATCATAAAAAATGTACCCCAATCTTTCTGAGGTAAAGCGTCAGCTAATTTGTCAACCCATTCCTCTCGTTATTTGGTTATGCTTAACAATGACATAGAACGCCCTAGGTGGCAATATCTTTCAATCAACTTTTTTATATCTTCCCCTGGCAGACTTGTGAATAAATCAAATTCTTTCTTCAGCAATGCCTTTTTACTTTTGATCATCTTCTCACTTCCCTCAAATTTGATTTTAAGAGCATCCCAAATTGATTTTGAAGTTTTGTCTTGTTGAAGCAATACAAAGATGCCTTCTTTAATAGCTTGCTGAAGAAGACTAATCATCATCTTTTCAGCTTTGTACATGTCTCGTGCTTTATCAGTGAATTCAGAGATTTCTTTCTCAACCTGCAGATCAGTACGTGGTAGTACATATTTTTTCAAAATACACTCCCAATATCTCAAATGATTAGCTTGAACCCAGTTTTCAAATTGATCTTTCCAACCGTAATACTCCTCAATGCTCATTAGCTTCGGGGGTTTTTGAGTAGTTCCTCATTTTCCAAGTTCATGTTTTGAGCAATGGTAGCTGGAGTAGTCGGAGATGTTGCAAATGCGTTGTAAAATTCTTCACTCATGATTCGGAAACACGTTTATCAAAACAATCACTTTCAAGCGAAATAAAGGCTTCAAGCAAGATTACTTCGAAGCGAAATAACCCCTTCAAGCGAAATTACCTGCACACAAACTTCTCAAGCGAAATTAAATGATTTTCAAGCGAAATAACCTTCTCAAGCGAAATCAGTTGTATTTCAAGCGAAATCACTTATTTCGCTTGAAATTATCACAATTTTCAAGCGGAATCAGATGGTTCGTTCAAGCGAAATTAGGTTTTTAGTCCATTTTTATCTGATTTAGTCCGAATTTTGATCTGATTCTCTCAAGGGTTTGTTAAAACAGAATTTCTCTTATGTTGGGAAAAATTCAGGCCATTTTAACCGGTACAACTTGTTCAATTGATAAAAGATGGTGTAGAAGTAAGAAAACACAATGAAATCAAGCTGAAATCTGCAGAACTCCTCCTCCTGAGCTCTGATACCAATTGTAGGATCGTTGTAGGACCCGAAATGAGTCGATCAGAGGCGTTCTACTCAAAATGAAAGGCGGAAACGGACATAATGAGTTGAATTCATGAAGATATCACTTTAAACTGTCTTGTATATTAATCCAGAAACAATTACAATCATGAAGACACTTCGACAGAGCTTCGCCGTCGAAAACAATCTTCCTAATTCCGCTCCAAATGAAACAGACCTATCCCTATTTATAGACATCTTATTTCGCTTGAACAAGTCTCAAGCGAAATCACAATACAAGCGAAATCACATACTCAAGCGGAATAACATGCTTCGAGCGAAATCAACATATTGTCTTGTTTTCTCGATCTTCGTGCCCTGAACAATGCAAGACTCGATACAAGACGAAGTCGACAGACGCATGCACCAACATAATTGATGTTATGATTCTAGTCTAAATCGTACGTTCTTGGTGTCATTGACAATCGAGATATCACGGGAAGGGTAGGGTTGGACATTGATTAATTGATCATCGGGAAACAACCTCGCGTTAATATAATCCGAGTACTTTGTTCCCTTTTATCACAACAAATGTTTATGCATGAGTTATGTCTATGTAACTCTTTCTAGTTGGAATTACACACAAGTGTTAAAGGAAACCAGGACCTAAGATGGTCATTTTCTCATAATCTGATTAACAATCCAATTTTGAATTGCAATTAGCTCGTAAATTAGTTCTTAAAACCAAAACAATCAACTCTTGAATTTTAATTTCTGCATATTAGATTAATTGTAGTTAATTCACAAGACTATAAAATCAACACATTTTCCATAAACTCCCTGTATTCGATACCCACTTACCACTATCTATTTGGTAGTAATTGGATTAAATTTGCGTGTGACTACGACAACACGTCAAATTTTGGCGCCGTTGCGGGGGAGTAGTGCGCAACGTGTGTTATCTTGTGTATTAGTTTTGAGTATTAGTTAAAAAAAATTTAAAAATCCCAAAAAGATTTTCTTTGATGTTGGTGATTTACACTTGGTAGTTGTGTCACACCCCGATTTCCACGTGTCACCGGTGGGCCCGGTGGGGGAGTATCGTGACGTGGTTGGCAACGTAATAGTCAAACAACACAATATAATAATGCACAGCGGAAGCAGATTTAAAATAAGATACAACCGAATTTATTTATTGTAAACAAAGTCACAAATTATCCGGTGTTTATCCACAGTAGGATCGAATTAACAAAGCATTGTTTATGGTTCAACAGACTTCGGCATCTTAAGTTTGCGAGACTTCTAATGATGCTTAGGAGAATCCCAGCCTATTTCGCCTAGTACCTGCATTTAATCTTTTTGGGAAAATACGTCAGTTTACACTGGTAAATACATTCAACTGACTCATTTTATAAAATGATTGAAAATTGGTTTGGATGCACATGGCATAAACATTTTTATTAACTTGGGAGAATTATTTAATATTATAATCTTGTGAACGATTTACATGTTACTTATGCGTTCAGTAGCCCGGAACGTATTCCGGGTTAAAGATCAATAGACACACCACTTAAAGTGAGTTATACACGGGAGTACGCCTACACCCCGTGCTCAGGTCGTGGCTATCTCGTAAGATAATGCCGAGGATATCCGGGACATGGTCATTAACCCCCCAAAGGCTGTAAAGTAAATACATCTATTTAAAACGAGCCGATCAAATTATTCAATTAACCACTAAGCGTGGAAGATTTGATGCTCGATCAAGCGGTACGCTATGTACCGTAACCCAAGCCCGTATAGGGAAAATAAGTTAAAAGTATTTACCTTGATGCAAAGTATAGTCACAATAATCAAATAGCAGGTAGCTTTTACTGTTTCTCCTAATCTGGAACGAAGGTTAAATATAACCTATTAGAATCCTAGCGGGTCTTTAATTATGCTTAAGCTTAGACCGGCTAGTTTCAAAGATACGGTTCGTACGCACTATTAAGCGAAGACCGGATAGAATGTGATTCAGACCCGACAAGTTTTAAGACTTGTTTAATATGGGTTTATTATTCACATTCTGGATTTTGAGATAAAACCGATAAGGTTTGACCCGTTTCGGCTAATTTATGTAAACTTGTTACATAAACCGAGCCGAACGCGTAATATGCGTAACGGGTATCCGTAAGAGCCATATACAGGTTTCCTAAGTTAATATGCTTCAAATATGTTGTAACATCAGTAGGATGTCTTTTGTTATGCCCCGAACTAATTTAAACGCAAACTATGCCCCGTAGGGGTAGTTTGGTCATTTTAAAGTTTGTAAAAGCGTTTATATGTTCAACTGAGTTACGGGTCTGATGTAAACAGCAAACCTACTCATTTTGATGGGTTATAACAGTAGGCTAAGGCATGTATGTGAAATTTATCATATTTAACCAAACTATGCCCCGTAGGGGTATTTTGGTAATTTCACATAAGCCGACAAGCTCAAAACTGAAGTCTGAGTTCATCAACTTTTGCTTACTATTAAAATATGATAATTTGATTCTTATATCAGTAGGTATCAACCCGGGTATGTCCAATATGATTTGAAAACATATTATGCGTTAAAAACGCTAATTAAGGCGATTAAAGGCCATTACCGGGTTCGATACTGAAATCTGACATTTTTATATTTCCAGAAGGCTTAAAATAATTTACTTATCATAATAAATCAGTAGCAAAAGGTTTGGAGTCGTTTAGATGTGTAAAACTCATTTTATGGCCCGTAAGGGCAAAACCGACAATTTCCGAATTAAGCCTGCGACTACGAGTTATGCTCAGCCTAAAATTAATTAAAAATCTTTAAAAATCTTAAAATAATATTTTATAACAGTGGGTAATTCGTTTGATACCAAAAAGTATGTTTAACTAGGCTATACGCTAATTACGCCATTATGTTAACATAAAGCATCGTAATTACGCTAATGAGCATAACTCTTAATCTACAAGTCAAACTGATGTCAAATTTTGCATACAAGTTTCTATATCAATATTCAAGGTTTCTACACTTTTACATTTTCATAAATCATGTTTTAAGGTAATAAGGGCATAATGGTCAACATATGAGCGATTAACGGAAACTTGCATATTAATTGAATAATCAACGAAACAAGTACAGAGACTTATACTATCATGCAACCCTACTCTAATGAAGCACTAAGGCATTTCCGAATCAAACTAAAACGGGTCAGAAGCGAAGTCAAAGCAAAAGTCAAGGTTTCGCGCCTTTCGGTTCCGAACCGGGTTTAAACAGAAATTTGTCGAGTCGGGCAAGCGTAGACAAGTTTTCATACTTATTACCATGTTATATTAAGGTTAAAACAGGTTACACACCTTTCGGATCATTAGTTGTGCATTAAATCGCATTTTGTATTTCTGTTGACTTTTTCGGTCAACGTTTGACCCGACAAACGACCTAGTTAGGTCTGGAATTGGTACTTGCCCTTATAAGGGTTTAATACCCATATAATTACCTATCTAATGGTACTTTTAATTCGTGATACGACTGAGCTATCGACACTTAATCACGAAGTCAACCGTTAAGCACGATATATTGACTTTTAAGCTATTTATAAAGCTAGAATTAATTTAGAAGGGTTAAGCAACTTACTAGATGATTAATGGATGATTAGGAAGGCCTTGAATCAGATTGTAAGCTCCTCCAATGCTCAGATGGCACTTGAATGATGTGTGTAGCAATTGTTGCAACTATGGTCCCTTATATAGTGCTTATGGACACCACAAAAGCTTGACAACCAAGTCTAGGACATCCCACAATCGATTAACATCTGTAACTAGTGTTTAGGGATGTCTAGGGGCCATGCACATGCAAGAGAAACCGGATTAGAGGGTCACATTCGCGCACAACAGCCAACAGCAGGTAATCTGTCGCTGGGCAACCCCTCGCGTAGCGCGAGGGTCCGTCGCGCTACGCGACGCCCTCTGCAGAATCAGTTTTTGATTTTGTTTGTTGTGTTTCGAAAGGGCAGCCGTAACTTCTGACTTTGGGGCATCAATTATCACTTAGGGCCCTTCATAATGTGTCTAGAATAGTCTCATACCCTACCATTATCCATTGTTTCAATTGGATCCAATAACAAGACCCGAAAACAACGGGTTTCCATTCTTTTCTTCGTAGAATCCTATCATACATTTCCAATTCCATTATTGGCAATAATTCCCTGAATTGAGGGTGCATAGATGTGTAAAATATTAAATCGGGTCTTGGGATTTATAATTGAGGTGTTCAGAGGTAATAATTTAACATGACGCCACTTTAAATCCTACCGAAAACATCTTTATTAAATCCGGGTTTTCAACGCGTTTTTGTTTGACATGACACGTGTCGTTTTTAATATTAAACCCGAAATTTGCGAGGTGTTACATCCTCACCCCCTTAAAATAAATCTCGACCCGAGATTTACTGAAACAAATAAGGGTATTTTTCTTTCATGGTGGATTCCAACTCCCACGTATACTCGGGACCTCTTCGGGCATCCCATTTGACCTTTACAAAAGGTATATGCTTTCTTCGAAGCTTCCTTACCTGTCGATCTTCAATCGACAAAGGTTTTTCCACAAACGTTAAGCTCTTATCTATTTGCACATCTGTATGTGGCATGACATGTGAATCGTCAGCGGAACACTTCTTTAGATTGCAGATGTGGAACACATTGTGAATTCCACTGAGCTCTTCTGGTAAGTTCAACTTGTAGGCAACTGACCCGATACGTTCGATAACCTCGAAAGGTCCTATGTATCTCGGGCTTAGTTTGCCTTTCTTACCAAATCGCATCACCCCTTTCCATGGTGACACTTTAAGTAGGACTTTGTCACCTACTTCGAAGTGGAAGTCCTTACGACTTGGATCCGCGTAACTCTTCTGCCTATTCCGGGCAGCTTGGAGATTGTTACGAATCTGGACAATCTTGTCCGTTGTTTCGAACACGATCTCTGGTCCTGATAACTGGACTTCTCCAACTTCCGCCCAACAAACTGGCGATCTACACTTTCTACCGTATAATGCCTCAAACGGCGCAGCCTTTATGCTGGTATGGTAGCTATTGTTGTAGGAGAATTCGATCAATGGTAGGTTCTTATCCCAGCTACCTCCCAAATCGATCGCACATGCGCGTAGCATGTCTTCCAACGTTTGAATGGTACGCTCACTCTGACCATCAGTCTGAGGATGGTAAGCCGTACTAAAGTTCAAACGTGTGCCCAAAGATTGCTGGAAACTCTTCCAAAAGTGTGACGTGTACCTAGTATCCCGGTTAGAGATGATAGCTACAGGTATGCCGTGTAGGGCTACAATCTTGTCAACGTATAACTGGGCTAACATATCGGAGCTATAAGTCTCCTTAATGGGTAAGAAATGAGCTGACTTAGTCAGTCGGTCAACTATAACCCATATCGTATCATTGCCTTTTCTTGTCTTGGGTAACTTGGTAATAAAATCCATAGTTACCATTTCCCACTTCCACGTAGGAAGTTCAGGCTGTTGTAGCAAACCTGACGGTTTCTGATGCTCGGCTTTGACTTGCGCACATGTCAAACATTTTGCTACATGGGCGGCCACAGACTTTTTCAAGCCTATCCACCAATAATTTGCCTTTAAATCCTGGTACATCTTATCAGCTCCAGGATGAATGGAGTATTTGGAACTATGGGCTTCTTGGAGTATGACATCACGGAGTCCTCCAAAAATTGGAACCTATATTCGTCCGTTTAACCGTAAAATTCCGTCCTTGCTAAGAGTTAACTGCTCCTCAGTTACTCCTAACTTTTCATTAGGATAGTTAGTTTCCAACACAGCTTCCTTCTGTGCAGCTAACACCCTTTCTATCAAACTGTTCTTTATCTCCATACGCTTGGCGTTAATTCGAATGGGTTTAACCCTTTCCTTTCTGCTCAAGGCATCAGCGACTACATTCGCTTTGCCGGGATGGTATTTGATTTCACAATCATAATCATTTAAAGTTTCCATCCAACGGCGTTGCCTCATGTTTAATTCTTTCTGGTTAAACAGATGCTGGAGGCTCTTGTGATCAGAAAAGATCACAAACTTTATTCCGTAAAGATAATGCCTCCACAGTTTTAGTGCGAACACAACGGCACCCAATTCCAAGTCATGGGTGGCGTAATTCTTTTCGTGCACCTTTAACTGACGTGATGCATAGGCAATCACCTTGCCTTTCTGCATAAGCACACACCCCATGCCAGTGTGTGATGCATCACAATAAACTACAAATTCTTCAGCGCCTTCAGGTAATGTAAGCACAGGAGCGTTGCTCAACTTTTGTCTCGAAACATCGAAGGACTCTTGCTGCTTAGGGCCCCAAACGAACTTTACTTTCTTCTTGGTCAGGGAAGTTAGGGGTGCAGCAATCCTTGAAAAATTTTCAATGAAGCGTCTGTAATATCCTGCCAATCCCAGGAAACTACGAATCTCCGTAGGTGTCTTTGGCTCTTGCCAATTCATAACAGCTTCAACTTTGGCGGGATCCACCTGGATACCACGCTCACTGACCACATGTCCAAGGAATTGGACTTCTCGTAGCCAAAATTCACACTTAGAGAATTTGGCATAGAGCTTCTCCCGATGTAGGAGTTTGAGAATACAACGAAGGTGTTTCTCATGGTCAGCTTGATTCTTAGAATAAATAAGGATGTCATCGATGAAGACGATAACAAATTTATCTAAGTAAGGTTTGCAGACGCGATTCATGAGATCCATGAACGCGGCTGGTGCATTAGTGAGCCCAAAAGGCATCACTAGGAACTCGTAGTGACCGTATCGAGTCCTAAATGCAGTCTTGTGAACGTCTTCATCTTTAACCTTCAACTGATGGTATCCCGACCTCAGATCAATCTTTGAGAAGTAACTTGCCCCTTGAAGCTGATCGAACAAATCGTCGATCCTGGGCAATGGATATTTGTTCTTGATCGTGACTTTATTAAGTTCGCGATAGTCGATGCACAGACGCATCGACCCATCCTTCTTCTTGACAAACAGGATTGGCGCTCCCCAAGGAGATGAACTGGGTCGAATGAAACCCTTAGCCAGCAATTCATCTAGCTGCGTCCGCAACTCCTTCATTTCGGTGGGTGCCAATCTGTATGGTGCTCTAGCAACTGGTGCAGCTCCGGGAATGATATCGATCCTGAATTCGACTTGTCTATCTGGTGGTAGGCCAGGTAGATCTTCAGGAAATACTTCTGGGTATTCTGAGATGACCGGGATGTCTTCTAACTTCGGTTTAGGCTCATCAATAATCACCTGTGCCATGTAGATGACACACCCCTTCTTCAAACACTTTGAAGCCTTGAGCATAGTCACGTGCTCAGGCAGTCCGTACTGGGTATCTCCCCGAATGGTAAGTGATTCACCAGACGGAGTCTTTATTACTACTTGCTTCTGGTTACAGACGATTTGGGCCTGGTTATGAGATAACCAGTCCATACCCAGAACTATGTCAAAACCAGCTAATTTAAACGGAAGTAAAGACAGAGGAAAAGAATGGTTCTTAATGGATATAACACATCCATCTAACACAGTAGAGACGGTTTCAATGGTACCATCTGCTAACTCTACCTCATAATTCACTTTTAGGGTTTTGACAGGTAATTTCAACAATTCACAAAATTTATGATCTACGAAGGACTTATCTGCGCCTGAATCAAAAAGTACTCTTGCAAAGACATCATTTACAAGGAAAGTACCTGTTATGACGTTATCATCCTGCACAGCCTCCTTCGCATCCATCCTGAAGACTCTGGCATTTGTCTTCTTAGCCTCCTCAGGCTTCTTGTTATACTTAGGGCAGTTAGTCTTTATGTGGCCCTTTTCGTTGCAATGGTAGGACGTTGCATCTTTCATTTTCTTGCAATCCAAGGTTTTGTGTTCCTTGGACTTGCACAAACCACAAGCAAAAGACCTTGACTCGTTATTCGAGTTTGATTCGAGTCTGCACTTCCCAAAGTGCTGTTTCTTGCAAGTTTTGCATGTGGGCTTCTCTCCAGAACGATGCCCCTCCTTCTTCGAATCCGATCCCTTCCTGTGATCACCGCTCCCACGGTGCTTCTTGTTCGACTTACGCGAACCATCATCTTCTCGCTTCCTCTTCTCAGCATTCTTATTCCTCAGCGATCTCTGCCGGACCGCATCCAGTGTGAGGGATAAGGAAAGGTCAGTTACAGACCTGAAGGTAACTGGCCGAGAAGCTTTTACACTGGCCTTGATCTCGGGTTCTAATCCACCAATAAAACGAGCGATCCTTTTAGGCTCCGGGGTTACCAGGTAGGGAACCAGCCGAGACAGTGTATTGAAGCTTGTCAGATAAGCCTGACAATCGAGGTTCTTCATCACTAGGGATAGAAAGTCATATTCTATCTTTTCCACCTCATGTTGAGGGCAGAAATTATCTTAGATCAGGGCAATGAATTGATCCCACGTCATACTATACAACGGGATCTTTCCGGAGGCCTCCATCAGAGATCTCCACCATGCCAACGCCTCACCCTTGAAGGACTGTGAGACAAATTTAACCACATCACCTTCAGCGCATCCGCTGATGTCCACGACCGTGTCCATTTCATCTAGCCACGTCATGCAGTCTACGGCTCCTTTCTCCCCCGTAAAATCCCTGGGTTTGCAAGACACAAAGTACTTATATGTGCAACCCTTGTTACGGTGTCCCTGATGCAGTACCAACTGCTGAGATGGATTACTTTGGTGGTTGGTGGACTGGCGATCATCATCGTTTTTCTTTGGTCCATCCTTTTTGGGAGGAGGCTTGTTATGAGCCCCTGAATGTGTCCTTGGCTTTGACTATGACACTGAGTGGGTCCTACTCCGAGTACCACTGTATTCGTCATATTGTCTATCCAAGGCTTGTGTGATAGCTCCGTCTATGATTGCTTTTAGTTCAGCGCCCGTTAATGTAATCTGGGCGTTCTCATTCGGCTCCACAGGATGGCTATTGACTTCATTAGAGTTAGCCATTTGTATTGAACTGTTGCAGAAAACAAGGACAATAATTTATTTGGGAGTTTATTATGGAATTACCCCTTAGGGTAACTCGTTAACCATGGTAACAGAGACCATATTTGGCTAACTTATTAATCGTATTAATTTAGGATTTCAATTAAAATTTATCCTAAACATAAACAATAACAATATATATTAGCACATAAGGCTTGGTCACATGGACAATTTAAATTATAAGCTATGACTTCAGAGAATCAAGACTTTTAAGGTTTGAACCTAGTTCATTACCTTTATTAGACAGGGAGTTATAGCTACCACTGTCTTTTGGCTCATGTAGAAATGAGCAAGGTTTGTAGGCACTATATTACCACGTATGGTTAAATATGATCATCTTAATTGATGATTTAAATCCAGGATTCAGAGATCATTAAACTGGATTAGGAATCTTCTAAAGAATCCTTATTCATTTAAGAATGACATGTGATTTTTTTAACGAATCACTTCTGCCAGGAGTGTTAACATGTTTTAAGATGTTAACAGGGATTTGAATCTTTTAAACAGGTCTTACCATTTTGGCCCGGTCTTATATTTGGCACGTGGCTAGGTTTCACACTATAAGATCCTTAATTACATAGGCAGATTTATTTTAAAAAGGAAATGATTTTTAATTTATTTATTTCATTTATAATTTATATATGCACATAATGGCAACATGAAATTTATAAAATAACCATTCCATTAATTCATTTAGAATATTACACATTTGCCCTAAACGGGTCTTCCAATTTCAAACTTACCCTCATAGGGGTTAAACAGATACTCACCCTCGCAGGGGTTAAATAACACACATGCCCACGAAGGGGCTAAATATAATACATGTCCACGCAGGGACTACTTATTCAAACCACACACACCCACTTAGGGGTTTAAACAAACAAGCATGCCCACGCAGGGGCTTAACAATCAACTACTCCCACGCAGGGGCTTATACATCAGCGATGGAAGAATTCAACGATCCTTCTTGTTCTTCCCCTTGATCAGACCCAACAGTCCTTGGAAGAATGTTTGCCTTTCCCTACGATCCTCGTGTGCTTCCCATTCCACCTGCTGCAACCTATGTAGAATTTCCTCCCGTTCTGGGGGAGAAAATCGTGGCGGCTGCGACTGCGTTCTAATGATAGGCCTGGGAGGTATTGGGTACCCCTGATTCGGGTAGCTTACCCCCCATGGATCTCCGTAGGGTCCTTGGGCATTGAGGGCGTTATAATTTGCTGCTTCCATATAAGGATCTGCCTCAGCGTATCCGTAGTTGTGGTAAGCTGGTGGTTCAAACGGGTTGTAATTACTTGGACCCGTGTACGCTGGGATTTGGTTATCAAAACCCATGTGCGGTGGCTGTTGAAAAGCTGGCTGCGAAGGCCCACCCATTTGTGGGTCCTCATAGTGCGGTGGGTAGTGACTAGCACTAGACTGTCGCGGGGAATCGAAAGTGAAGCCCCCCGGTCTCACCGACATACGGGCACCGGTTCTTCTACGCCTTGGCGGTTGAGGAGGTGGCGGTTGAACTGGTGGCGGTGGAGGTGGTGGCGTAACTGCCACAAATTGATGATCCTCTGAAGAATCTTGATGATGCGGCTGTGGCTGTGGCTCCTGGTGCTGCTGAGAATGCTGCTGCTGATGCTGCCCATGTGACGACGAGTGGTGTGATGGTGTATAGTACCACTGGTGCTGATCAAATAGGGCTTGAAAACTATCTGGACCACCGTAGGGTGACCCGTGAAAGGATGATCCGTCTAATATTTCGATCGGATGATTCGGCGTACCGCTAGCTGGCATGATGGGGTCAGTATCCTCATCCATATCGTCAGCATTATCCCCCGAGAAGTGATCTTCAGGCCCTAGTGGGTTAAAACCCACGGGTTCTTGTAGGTAATCGGCCGGGTTAAACTGGCCTCGAAAGATAGGTGTGGGGTCCCCATAGGAATGATGGGACAGAGACCTTTGTAGTGGTACATATGAAGGTTGTGTGTTGTGAGGTTCATATGGGTTAAGTGCGGGCGGTGTCGAGCTATGCGAAACCGACCGTCTGGCCGGTTCAACCTGGTTTCGCCGGTTTCGGCGAGGGTCTTCGCTTTCCGTAGCAGTCGGAGCCCGTGTATTGGATGGTCCTGCCTCATGGTCGTTGGGGGCGGCTGCCGGCCCCTTTCCGCGTCCTCTCGTTCGGAAGAATCTTGGCGGCATTATCGATATTCCTGTCAGTGAAGCATGAGATAACAATACAAAGATATATGCAAATTTAAGTAAAGGACAACACAATCAATAGTGGAATTTGTCCTATGTTATAAGTCTAGACTCGAAGGTTTAGATTTGTGCATATTGTGTAACTGAGATTAAACACAAAAGGCTAGTGTTTAATTCACTCAGAGTTGGCTCTGATACCAACCTGTCACACCCCGATTTCCACGTGTCACCGGTGGGCCCGGTGGGGGAGTATCGTGACGTGGTTGGCAACGTAATAGTCAAACAACACAATATAATAATGCACAGCGGAAGCAGATTTAAAATAAGATACAACCGAATTTATTTATTGTAAACAAAGTCACAAATTATCCGGTGTTTATCCACAGTAGGATCGAATTAACAAAGCATTGTTTATGGTTCAACAGACTTCGGCATCTTAAGTTTGCGAGACTTCTAATGATGCTTAGGAGAATCCCAGCCTATTTCGCCTAGTACCTGCATTTAATCTTTTTGGGAAAATACGTCAGTTTACACTGGTAAATACATTCAACTGACTCATTTTATAAAATGATTGAAAATTGGTTTGGATGCACATGGCATAAACATTTTTATTAACTTGGGAGAATTATTTAATATTATAATCTTGTGAACGATTTACATGTTACTTATGCGTTCAGTAGCCCAGAACGTATTCCGGGTTAAAGATCAATAGACACACCACTTAAAGTGAGTTATACACGGGAGTACGCCTACACCCCGTGCTCAGGTCGTGGCTATCTCGTAAGATAATGCCGAGGATATCCGGGACATGGTCATTAACCCCCCAAAGGCTGTAAAGTAAACACATCTGTTTAAAACGAGCCGATCAAATTATTCAATTAACCACTAAGCGTGGAAGATTTGATGCTCGATCAAGCGGTACGCTATGTACCGTAACCCAAGCCCGTATAGGGAAAATAAGTTAAAAGTATTTACCTTGATGCAAAGTATAGTCACAATAATCAAATAGCAGGTAGCTTTTACTGTTTCTCCTAATCTGGAACGAAGGTTAAATATAACCTATTAGAATCCTAGCGGGTCTTTAATTATGCTTAAGCTTAGACCGGCTAGTTTCAAAGATACGGTTCGTACGCACTATTAAGCGAAGACCGGATAGAATGTGATTCAGACCCGACAAGTTTGAAGACTTGTTTAATATGGGTTTATTATTCACATTCTGGATTTTGAGATAAAACCGATAAGGTTTGACCCGTTTCGGCTAATTTATGTAAACTTGTTACATAAACCGAGCCGAACGCGTAATATGCGTAACGGGTATCCGTAAGAGCCATATACAGGTTTCCTAAGTTAATATGCTTCAAATATGTTGTAACATCAGTAGGATGTCTTTTGTTATGCCCCGAACTAATTTAAACGCAAACTATGCCCCGTAGGGGTAGTTTGGTCATTTTAAAGTTTGTAAAAGCGTTTATATGTTCAACTGAGTTACGGGTCTAATGTAAACAGAAAACCTACTCATTTTGATGGGTTATAACAGTAGGCTAAGGCATGTATGTGAAATTTATCATATTTAACCAAACTATGCCCCGTAGGGGTATTTTGGTAATTTCACATAAGCCGACAAGCTCAAAACTGAAGTCTGAGTTCATCAACTTTTGCTTACTGTTAAAATATGATAATTTGCTTCTTATATCAGTAGGTATCAACCCGGGTATGTCCAATATGATTTGAAAACATATTATGCGTTAAAAACGCTAATTAAGGCGATTAAAGGCCATTACCGGGTTCGATACTGAAATCTGACATTTTTATATTTCCAGAAGGCTTAAAATAATTTACTTATCATAATAAATCAGTAGCAAAAGGTTTGGAGTCGTTTAGATGTGTAAAACTCATTTTATGGCCCGTAAGGGCAAAACCGACAATTTCCGAATTAAGCCTGCGACTACGAGTTATGCTCAGCCTAAAATTAATTAAAAATCTTTAAAAATCTTAAAATAATATTTTATAACAGTGGGTAATTCGTTTGATACCAAAAAGTATGTTTAACTAGGCTATACGCTAATTACGCCATTATGTTAACATAAAGCATCGTAATTACGCTAATGAGCATAACTCTTAATCTACAAGTCAAACTGATGTCAAATTTTGCATACAAGTTTCTATATCAATATTCAAGGTTTCTACACTTTTACATTTTCATAAATCATGTTTTAAGGTAATAAGGGCACAATGGTCAACATATGAGCGATTAACGGAAACTTGCATATTAATTGAATAATCAACGAAACAAGTACAGAGACTTATACTATCATGCAACCCTACTCTAATGAAGCACTAAGGCATTTCCGAATCAAACTAAAACGGGTCAGAAGCGAAGTCAAAGCAAAAGTCAAGGTTTCGCGCCTTTCGGTTCCGAACCGGGTTTAAACAGAAATTTGTCGAGTCGGGCAAGCGTAGACAAGTTTTCATACTTATTACCATGTTATATTAAGGTTAAAACAGGTTACACACCTTTCGGATCATTAGTTGTGCATTAAATCGCATTTTGTATTTCTGTTGACTTTTTCGGTCAACGTTTGACCCGACAAACGACCTAGTTAGGTCTGGAATTGGTACTTGCCCTTATAAGGGTTTAATACCCATATAATTACCTATCTAATGGTACTTTTAATTCGTGATACGACTGAGCTGACACTTAATCACGAAGTCAACCGTTAAGCACGATATATTGACTTTTAAGCTATTTATAAAGCTAGAATTAATTTAGAAGGGTTAAGCAACTTACTAGATGATTAATGGATGATTAGGAAGGCCTTGAATCAGATTGTAAGCTCCTCCAATGCTCAGATGGCACTTGAATGACGTGTGTAGCAATTGTTGCAACTATGGTCCCTTATATAGTGCTTATGGACACCACAAAAGCTTGACAACCAAGTCTAGGACATCCCACAATCGATTAACATCTGTAACTAGTGTTTAGGGATGTCTAGGGGCCATGCACATGCAAGAGAAACCGGATTAGAGGGTCACATTCGCGCACAACAGCCAACAGCAGGTAATCTGTCGCTGGGCAACCCCTCGCGTAGCGCGAGGGTCCGTCGCGCTACGCGACGCCCTCTGCAGAATCAGTTTTTGATTTTGTTTGTTGTGTTTCGAAAGGGCAGCCGTAACTTCTGACTTTGGGGCATCAATTATCACTTAGGGCCCTTCATAATGTGTCTAGAATAGTCTCATACCCTACCATTATCCATTGTTTCAATTGGATCCAATAACAAGACCTGAAAACAACGGGTTTCCATTCTTTTCTTCGTAGAATCCTATCATACATTTCCAATTCCATTATTGGCAATAATTCCCTGAATTGAGGGTGCATAGATGTGTAAAATATTAAATCGGGTCTTGGGATTTATAATTGAGGTGTTCAGAGGTAATAATTTAACATGACGCCACTTTAAATCCTACCGAAAACATCTTTATTAAATCCGGGTTTTCAACGCGTTTTTGTTTGACATGACACGTGTCGTTTTTAATATTAAACCCGAAATTTGCGAGGTGTTACAAGTTGAGTTGTGTTTTGTAGGATGACAGTGCAATACACAGATTTCAGCTTCTCTACGTGCATATTGTGCGGGGGTCCACGTATCCGTGTATCGGTTGCCACAAGTCCCACTACAGGAGGGCACATGGAAAACCGGTGTCTTATGTTTCACAGCTTCCACCTCCATCATACGTTGATGATTATGACTTAGAGATGGAGGATGATTATTACTCTGATGGATATGATCGGGACGAGGACGTTTATTATGAGACAAGGACAGATGGTCTGTGTTTTTGTTGCGGTCGCGATCACAGTTATGATTATGATATGTGCACGGTGTATTCAGAAAACCCAAAGTATTGGAATAAAAAAATGATGGATGCGTACATCTTAAGACCGTATTAGGGATATCGACAATATCATCCCGGAGAATATTCTGAGCCCGAGGGTGTTTATACTTATCAGACCGAGTAGGAGAAAGAGCTTGCTATATTGGAAGTAACTTTGTCCAAACTCGAGCAGTATTTATCAACACCCAACCTTTCTGATGAAGATCGAATCAGCTGTTTAGTTTCTAAGTGTTAGAATTTAAAAAAGAAGATAGAATTAGAACAACGCCTTTCACCATTACCTGATGATATTAGAGATTATTCTCACATGAAGGAGGAGGTTGTGGAGGATAATACCACACCAATGAGTCCTTTATCTGATGAAGAGTCACTGGTGGATCAGATGGTGTGTGCAGATGATGAGGCAGAACAGTCTGAGGAGATGGATATGTGTATCGAACCTCTTCCCATATCAATCATTCAAAATAACAAGTGTGGGGAAGAGGGTTCGAGGAAGAAGATGAGAAGGGTGAAACTACAAGACATCAGGGTATACATCATGAAGTGGATTAGCGAAACCCGCAGGTGCAGTCTGAACATGCCAATTATACTGACAAACTTATGGAGATGGCATGTAAATTTCCGGGCATTCATTGGAAATGTTTTGGGTAAGTGTGCATTGAGACCACCATAATGCATATCAAGTATGGTCTGGCTGAAGACCTTTAAACTTAGCGCTCTCGGGAGGCAGCCTGAGGATGTAGAGTATTGTATTCGTGTTTTGTTTGGTTTTGTTTTGGTGTTGTGTTTGTGTTTTGGAAGGTTATTGCGTTTCAATCCTCGCGGATACAATGATTCAAGTGTGGGGATGTTTGGAAACATCCCCGTTGAGATATCAGCGAATCCAAGAGATGTTTATGTTCCTGTCTGATTACCGCAGCTGCATCACTACCAACACTGCTGATTTACTGATCAGGTTGTGTCTTGTTCTCACTTTGTGCACCTTTGTATATATTCATGTTTATGATCATGGTTGGGTGGATGGGTGGTGTTTAATGTGTTTGATGTATTTATAGGTTGTGAAAGTTGGTTGTGTTTTTAGTTATATATAAAAAAACAAAAAGAAATTTGGGTTTGACTGGAAAAGCTACAATTGATGTTGTAGTGGTTTAAGCGATCTTCCCTTCAAAACCATACATTGGGGACAATGTATCCCAAGTGTGGGGATTAGGGGAAATTTTGATGATTTTGAAAATTTTTAAATCAAACGAAACATGGTCGAAATTTGAACATCTTTGTACTAACCCCGTGTGACACACCGGCAACCCCATTCACCCTTTTTCTTGGTGAGAGTTGAAGCCACATCTTTGATTTTGAGTAAACATTTTATATCTTTGAGGAGAGTGGCAATGGATGGGGGTGCATTAGAACTTGTGCTTAAATGTGGTTCTAGGCCTTAACTTGATATGAATGTGAAAAGGATAAGGGCATTTAGGTAGCCTCGTCATGGTGTGTGCGAGTGTGGGATTTGGGGGGTTGGACCTCATAAGTTATATATATGAGCTTGGTAGCGAGAGGGGCGGGGGTTTGGACATTTAGTTGCCTATTTTGAGCCTAGAGCCGATCAATTGTTAACCCATGCCTAGTTCTCTAAAATTTACCCGTATTTGGCCCGGTCTTGTACGTGTTAGTAGTTCGTTTTAGCATGTGTTTATTAGTGCAATTTAAAAAAAAAAGAAAAAAAAAACAGGAAAGAAAAAAAAAGAAAAAAGAAGAAAAAAAAAGAAAATAAGTGAATGTTTCGTCTTATATATAGAGGTTTATGTTTATGTTATGTTTTGTTGTTTAGTTTGTAATAAGAAGACCGGGTTGAATCATGCGCTACTATACATATATATTTCCATTTCCTACCCATATGCCTAGTCAAGTTACAACCTTCAAGTCCCTTTGATTCACATTCATGTTTTGGCAATTTTTAGGCGGAGGATCGATTTAGGTACAAGCATATTGTTGTGCAATCACCCGTTTGCCTTGACCGTGTTCTAGCTTATATGTGCTAGTTGTTGATTGTCACCGAGAAGAGAGATATAGTGATGGGTGTGTTGTGTGGGTGTTAGGAAAAGGTTAGTAAAAGGACGACATATATTTGCTTGGTTTACGTTGATCGCTTGTGAACTTGGAAATGGTTTTGGATGGGTTGCTTAGGGGCAAGCAACGATTAAGTGTGGAGATGTGACGCATGGTCCACGGGACAACCCTTAAGTGTGTTAAAAGATAAGTTAATCCCCCATTTGATCATGTAATTGTCTTGAATTAGATGACTACGTTTGCTTGTGTTTCAGGTACATTTGGAGCTTAAAAGTGTGGAAATTAAGTTTTGAATAGGCGCGACTGGATTGGAGAATTGAAAGATGGAGCATAAATGAAGAAAATAACTTTTTGGAATTGAATAATTAATTACGAGAACGTAGGCGAAAACGGTGAAGAAAACGGAGTTGAAACGAAAAAGTTACGAAGAAAACAAAATTGAATGCTGAAGGCTACCGTAGCTTGCGGTATCTACCGTAAATTACGGTTGCCCCTAGCATTTGTCTTCCACCGTAAGGCAGTAGAGACCCACCGTAAGCATTCCAAGCTACCGTAAGCTACGGTGGCCACCGTAGCTTACGGTGGAGGCCAACGAGAAATGTGTAACTACCTATTTTATGATGTTTTATTGTGTCTTTTAAGATCCAATCATTCCCAATCGTTTTGAGGAGTCCTTGGTGGCGAAAATAGGTGTTCTTGTGTGGATTTTGGAAGATTCTAACATGGGGGTTGTTGTTTTAATTCATATGAACAATATAATTGATGTAATGATGATTCACCACACTATGGGCGGCTAATCTTGTTGGTGATCATCCCGAATGTAAGGTTTGCTTGTGACACTTATGTTTTGTTCTTTTATTTCTGGAATAATAGACTTTGCATGTGTTGTTTAGTTTATTATGGTGTTTGAGTGATTGTTTGTAAATTGTTAATGTGTGTTTGATCATAGTTCTAAACCATACGTTCTTGGTGCCGTTGGCAATCGAGATATCATGGGAGGGATTAGGGTTGGATATATGTTGATTGATCATCGGGTAACAACCTCGCGTTCTAGGAATCCGAGTACTTAGTTCCCTTTCATCACAAATAATTGATCTTACATGAGCCATGTCTATGTGGTTCTTTCCAGTTGAACATGAACGTTAGTTGTCACTTAAAACCTGAAACTCGGGATGATCACTACCCTCTTATCCTGTTACAAAACTTTACTTTGATTTGTATTCTAATTTAGTAATTCTATATAATTAAAACCAATCAACCCAAACATTGAAATTTACATTTCTTGCAAATTAGATTAATCTAGTTAGTTGGACATACATTGAGATAGCACATATTCCACAAACTCCCTGTGTTCGATACCCACTTACACTTAAGGGTTGTCCCGTGGACCACGCGTCAGGGCCCTACTTTACAGTTAAATGCCCACAATATGTGGGTTCCTCTGCAGATTATTATACTAACCCCTTTGTGCAGCCGCAACCATATCCTTCGTAGGGGTATTCCACATATCAGTATGATGACCCGTATCAGCAGTTACATCGAGCAGAAAGGAGCCTATTTTTTTAGGAGATGCTTCGACAGCAAGAAGAGATGGCAATTGAATCAGCAAAAATATGGAAAATACTGAACGCAATAAAAGCACAGGTAGAACCGGAGACTACAATGGATGTCTCAGTCCCACCTCTGGTTCAGCAGTAAGAACGAGAAGAGAATACAGGTCAGTTCATAATTGATTTATCGTGTAGTAATGAAGAGATAGATGCGCAACCGACTGCATATAATAGATGGAAGGGAGAAGACCTAGAGGAAGTAGAAGAAGAGGTAGAAGAGAAGAAAGTGCAGCCAGAGAATCCGACAACCGGTTATACAAATGATGTAGAGGGAAACTATCTTGGTTACATGACTCCTAGTGGATAATTATTCCCAACATTTCAAGAACCAGGGAAGGAGTTGCCGTATGAAGGTGAGTCAGGTAAGGAGATCATCCCAGTCACGGAGATGAAAATGGACGACGAAGTCCCACCTCCGGTGCAACAGGTTACTGAAGATAATTTCTGGAATGACTCTAATGATGAGGAAGACAAAGAAGAACGAGCAGCGTATCAAAGGTCGTTAGTGAAGAAAGAAGTAATTGAAGAAGAAATGGAATTAGGGGATTCCACTGGTTGGACGTTTGATGAAGATGAGGAGGCTGGTGAGTTCAGTGAGGAGTTAAAAGGTTTACCGGTTTACAAAGATGTAGAAGAATTTGATCCTCTTGGTGATATTGCATGCTTGGAGGCATTGCTTGAAGGTGAACCAACGAAGATGTTTGAACCTACACCAGATGAAAAAGTTCAGTGTGGGGATCTGACTGAAGAAATGGTGGTAGAGGAAGAACAACATAGCTGGCCTGTGGTATTAGTGATAAATGAAACTTCAAAATCAACAAAACCATGTGAGAGGGCAAAGAAAAGAAAGAGAAAGGATCGAAGGTTGGTGCAAGGTGGAAAAGAAGAAGTCATTGCAGTTCATGTATGATCAGTCCTTTCATTACATGTCACGCATTCTGTTTCTTCCAAGTAAGTATAAATTCTGGTGGTCTGACTCATTTAAAATTTTAAAATATTTTATTATTCTATCGTTAAATTTTTATTATTTATTATTCCACCATTAAATTTTTAATATTTTTGAGGATCGGGTGGAATTAAATGGGTTAGATAAGGTCCAGATCAAAGAAAAACCTCCTTATTAAATTTAAGTGTGGGGAGGTTTTGTAGAGTTTGTTCAATTTATTTATTTGGTGGATTTTCGGTAGTTTGTATTTTGAGTCATATATTTTGTACTATGAGTCTAATGTAGTAGTTTCGAGTCGGTGCTACTTTGGTTTTTGCTTGTTTTTGTTTGTGCATGTTTTAATATGTACCACCCGTACGCAATCTCCATTCGGGTGATTTTAGAGCTGCTTATCAGATATCAAGCATTTACCGAGCATGTTAGCCAGTCAGTGTCAGAGCCGATCGCGACTAAAATGCTATACGATAGGGCTGGATTGGACGAGAGTTCGGAGCTTACGCGTTATAAAATCAGCTAAGTCCTTTCCATTTATGCCCTTAGTCTTTTTATTCTAATTTATTTTTTAGTTTTTTTAGTTGGTTTCCATCCTACATTGAGGGCAATGTAGAGTTTAAGTGTGGGGATGGGAACTATCGTTTGAGTCTGTATAGTGTCTAGTTAGTAGAGTCTTGAGTCAAAAAATTTGAAAAATACAAAAAAAAAAAAAATTAAAAATTTAAAAATCCAAAAAAATTGAAAAAATAGAAAATGTCTCTTATTTTAGATGTTTTGCAAATAAATACGGAAAATGATAGAAAAATCAGGTTTGTTCGGGTTTCAAATAATAATAATATGAGAACAAAAAAAGTTAAGCTTGTGTCTAATTTGGGATGTGTGAGTAGGCCTGGCCCGGTTTTAGGTTCATTTGAGCTAAATATACCAAATTGTTAGTTTACTAGTGGGTTCTCATCTAAGAAAAGTATGGAAACCGAAACCGCAAAAAATACTATAAGGAATGCCGTTATAAGCTAAAGAGTTAATTACTGTTTTCGTCCCTAATGTTTGTCAAAAATAACGGTTTCAGTCCATTAGTTTAAAAATTGCGATTTCAGTCCATTAGTTTCATTTTCGTAACCATTTCAGTCCACTAACTTAACTCCATCCACTTATTTTGTTAACTTTGAGTTAACTAACTAATTCAGGGACGGTTTGCGTCAGTTTTAGAAACACAGGGACTTAAGTGTAAACTCTAAAACATTAAAACAAAAAAAATAGTAAATTCCAAAAAATCAAAAAAATTCCAAAAAACCAAACAAATTCCAAAAAAATTCTAAAGAATAATAAAAATTCTAAAAAATCATAAAAATTCTAAAAAATTCTAAAAAATCCAAAAAATCCATTTCGGCGCGAACTGTTTCGAACCCGAACCGTTTCGAGCTGAACCGTCCGTACCGTTTCGAGCTGAACCGTCTGTACCGTTTCGACCCGTACCGTTTCGAAGCCGAACCGTTTCAAGCCGTACCGTTTCGAACCGAACCGTGCCGTTTCGAACCGAACCCTTTCGAGCTGAACCGTTTCGAACCGAACCGTGCCGTATCGAACCGAACCGAACCGTTTCGAGCTGAACCGTTTCGAGCTGTACCGTTTCGAACCGTACTGTTTCGAACCGAACCCTTTGGACCCGAACCGTTTCGACCCGAACCGTTTCGACGCGAACCGTTTCGAAGCCGAACCGGTACGGTTCGATACGGCACGGTTCGCGTCAAAACGGTACAGCTCGAAACGGTTCGGTTCGAAACGGTTCAGCTCGAAACGGTTCGGTTCGATACGGCACGGTTCGGTTCGAAACGGTTCAGCTCGAAAGGGTTCGGTTCGAAACGGCACGGCACGGTTAGGTTCGAAACGGCACGGTTCGGTTCGAAATGGTACGGCTTGAAACGGTACGGCTTCGAAACGGTACGGGTCGAAACGGTTCGGTTCGAAACGGTTCAGCTCGAAACGGTTCGGCTTCGAAATGGTACGGGTCGAAACGGTACGGGTCGAAACGGTTCGCGTCGAACCGGGTTCAGGTCGAAACGGTACGGACGGTTCAGCTCGAAACGGTTCGGGTCGAAACAGTTCGCGCCGAAACGGATTTTTTGGATTTTTTAGAATTTTTATGATTTTTTAGAATTTTTATTATTTTTTAGAATTTTTTGGAATTTGTTTGGTTTTTTGGAATTTTTTTGATTTTTTGGAATTTACTATTTTTTTTTTGTTTTAATGTTTTAGAGTTTACACTTAAGTCCCTGTGTTTCTAAAACTGACGCAAACCGTCCCTGAATTAGTTAGTTAACTCAAAGTTAACAAAATAAATGGATGGAGTTAAGTTAGTGGACTGAAATGGTTACGAAAATGAAACTAATGGACTGAAATCGCAATTTTTAAACTAATGGACTGAAACCGTTATTTTTGACAAACCTCAGGGACGAAAACAGTAATTAACTCTAAGCTAAAATTATTAGAATTTTTTATCAAAGAAAAAAATGCAACAAATGAGCTAGACCGAATAAATGACAAGGCTTATGTAATCTTTGTTGGGGATGGTGACTCTGACTTAGATTACCTCTGGGATTGTTAAAAAGAAAAATGTAAAAATACAGATGCCTACGTTGTCACTCTCGGGGATGGTGACTCTGGCTGAGACAGCCTCAAGGATAAGGTATGCATAGTCAAAAACTCAAAAGAGATGAAAATTTGATGTTAAATTTCTTTATTTTGGTATAATACGGTTAGGAAATAGTCCAGTAACTGTTCCTTTTATTCTATAAGCTTGAGGCGGCATTAGGTGAAACAGCATATTCTAGAGTGTGACCCTAGGTAAATTAACCAAACTTGAACTAAACTTACATGATAAGGGTTTAGAACCGGGTTTGGGTTTAAGAGGGCATATATACTTGCAATCGCGGTTAACAAAAGTTTTAATTTTAATAAGTAATCTAAGCTTTTGAACCTGAATATTTTCCGATTCTGATTCCGTTTGCATAAGTCTTTTTTTTGGGACGAAAAAAGGTTAAGTGTGGGGATTTTTGATGTGGGGTAAACATATGTGTACTCTCCTTGCTCTCCATCTCCTCCATACATGTACCCCTCTTCTTCATATCCCCCAAATTCTTCATCATACCCATCATCAAACCCATCTTGTCTTACACCCGAAGTTTGTAGAAACCGTGGTTGTTGATATTGCACTCCCGGTTGCAAAGGTGGTTGAAATGGAGTGGAGTGAATTATAGATGGATCGGGTTGAAATAAATTGGGTGGTGGTATTTGTTGTGATGATGATTGCCCGGAAGTTGGGAAAAATGATGAAAAGGCTGGAACAGCGGATGATGTAGCAGTGTAGCTTAAAGAGTATTCGGATTAAGTATTTTCAGGTAATGTGGTGTTGGTCGGTTTAATTTCGGGTGTGGATGTTGGAATGGTAGTATTTGGTGAAGGCGTGGATGGTGTAGGTTGACCCGTAGTAGGTGGTAGTTGTGATTGATCCATTGTTCTGATCGGTATAATTGGTGTTTTACGTGTTGTTGGTGAACCAAGAATTTTTTTTTCTCTTAATAGTACTCGATTTCTTCTCAAAGTTCGCTCAATCTCCGAATCAAACGCTAGTGGTGATAGCTTGTGAGAGCCTCTTGTATGCATGCACCTATAAATACCTGCACACTAACACACCCATCGTAAACCAGAAAAATAATAAACTTAAAATATCAAAGATAACACACGTTGCGCACTACTCCCCGACAATGGCGCCAAAATTTGACGTGAGGTCGAAGTCTCAATTAAATTTAATCCAAATACAACTGTTAGATAGCGGTAAGTGGGTATCGAACACAGTGAATTTGTGGAATATGTGTTATCTAAATTAACTAACTTAAACTAAATTGCATAAATGTAAACTCAAGGATTGTTGGTTGTTTGATTTTAAGAACTAAGATTAACTACTAAAATTGCAAATTAAGAATAGGTTTTGTAAACAGTTTAGGAACGAATGACCATCCAAGATTTCAGGTTTTAATCCACACTAATGTTTATGCCCACTAGAAAGAACCACATAGACATGGCTCGTGTTTGATTATCTATTTGTGATGAAGGGGAACTAAGTACTCGGGTTATAAAATGCGAGGTTGTTACCTGATGATCAATTGACAATTATCCAACCCTAATCCCTCCCATGATATCTTGATTACCAACGGCACCAAGATCATATGGTTTAGACTAACATCAAACAAGAATCAACTTTACAAATAAACAATCAAACACCATAATAACTTAAAACAAACATTCAAAGTCATTATTCTAGAAATTCAAGCACAAACATAGTGTTTCAAAAGTAAACCTTACATCTAGAATGATCACCAAAGAAATTAGCCTTCCATAGTTCGATGCATCATCAATACACAAAGTTTAATGTTCATACAGATTAAAAACACAAACCCCATGATTAGAAATTGTCTTCAACCAAGAAGAACACCAAAATTCACTCAAGAACTGTTTGGTAACCGACTAGGGATGATTGGACTCCAAGAGACATCATAAAAACTCAATAAAGTGCGCAGTTACAACATTTACACCAGTTAGAGCCGTAAGCTACGGTGCCTGTCGTAGCCTACGACAGGTTATGAATCCTTACGCCACCCGTATACTGGACTACGGCGGCATCTTGGCAACCCAGTGAGCGTTGTAACCTACGGCCCTGGCCGTAGGCTACGGCTGTGTCTGATGTTTCTTCTTTTGTTCTCTTGATTAATCCCCAATGCTCCAACTTGTTTCCACAAGGTTCGAGCTCTCATCCAAACACTCTAAAATCCTTTGTTTACGCCCGTTAATACCTGCAAAGCCAATTATCCAATAGTTACCAAATTCCAACAATTAACCGATTCAAGCATGAGATGTGCATATATTTATATCGTTTAAGGGTTGTCCTACGGACCACCCGTCACATCCCCACACTTAATCGTTGCTTGTCCCAAGCAACCCATTTAAACAAAACACAACTACCCAAGCGATCAAGTACAAATCAAGCAACAAATGTCCTCGTTTACTAATTCTTTCTTAAACCCGAACATAACACATCCCTCACAATAACTCTCTTCTCGGTGGCAAAGAATAACTAGCAAAAATAAGCTAGATCACACTCAAAGCGAATGGGTGGTTGTACAATAATAAGATTGTACTTAAATCGGTCCTTCGCCTAAAGAATTTTCTAAAACATGCACGTGAATCAAAGGGACTTAAAGGTTGGAACGTGGCTAGGCATATGGGTAGGAAATGGAAATATATATGCAGTAGCTAACAATTCGACCCGATCTTTTATTTCATCTAAACAAACATAACCATCTTTTATTTCATCTAAACAAACATAACCATCTAAACAAATATATATGCAGTAGCTAACAATTCGACCCGATCAAAGGGACTTAAAGTCCAAACCCCCGCCCCTCTCGCTACCATGCTCATATATATAATTTATGAGGTCCAACCCCCCAAATCCCACACTTGCACACACCAAGACGAGGCTACCTAAATGCCCTTATCCTTTTCACATTCATGCCAAGCTAAGGCCTCAAACCGCATCTAAGCACAAGTTCTAATGTACCCCCACCCATTGCCCTTCTCATCAAAAAAAAATATTTCTAATAAATTCAAAGAGATGGCTCAACTCTCACCAAGAAAGAACAAGAGGATATGGGTTGCCGGTGTATCATGCGGTTTAGTACTTAAGTGTTCAATTTTTGGACCATTTTTCGCTTGATTTCAAAATTTTTATAATTTTTTTTTCAAAACATCAAAAATTTCCCCCATCCCCACACTTGGGATACATTGTCCCCAATGTATGGCTTCGAAGGGAAAGATCGCTCTAAACACACCAACAACAATTTTTCTTCTCCACTCAAACCACAAATTTCTTTTTTTTTTATAACAACACAAATGCACACAAAGTAACTACCAACATTTTAAAGCTAAAGAACATAACAAGGCTAAGGAAAGGGTACAGTGACCTGGTGAAGTTTGACACAACATATGTTGTAGATGATTCGACTTCCTATCATCACCTTCACACAAATATCTGCATATCTTCCCCACACTTGAGTGTTGCCATAACCCTGAAACATAGAAAAATAAAAGAACAACAAGATCAATATAAAACCCGGGTTGCCTCCCGAGCAGCGCTAAGCTAAGTTTTTGGGTCTTCAGCCAGACCGTGCCACCCCCGTTTATGGTGGCTCAAAGAAACGATTCCTGCCACCTCCATCACTACATCGTGCCATTGGGTGAAATGCATCCATCACATGTCCATTCGGTGGGAAATCAAGTACACTCCTACAACAAGATCAATATAAAACCCGGGTTGCCTCCCGAGCAGCGCTAAGTTTTTTGGTCTTCAGCCAGACCGTGCCACCCCCGTTTATGGTGGCTCAAAGAAACGATTCCTGCCACCTCCATCACTACATCGTGCCATTGGGTGAAATGCATCCATCACATGTCCATTCGGTGGGAAATCAAGTACACTCCTGCTTGAACCCTCATACTTTTCTTCACGACCTGATGGTTTATTCGTTTTCATTCTTTGATGCACACTTTTCATATGATCATTAAACTCTCTACCCTTCTCCTCAATAGATTCATAACTAATCACCCTAGTCTGAACATCAAAGGACAACTTACGGTTCTTTTTCAGTCATAGTAATGATCCCGTCTCTACAGTTGATTTGAGCATTTGTTGTATAAAGAAACGAACGACCTAAAATCACCCTTTGTTGTGATGCCAATTTGGTAGAAGAAAATCCACCGGATATTCAAAATCTCCCAACTGGATCAAAACATTCCTAACCACTCCCCGTGGACGCCTCCAACTTTCATCCGCCAAACTAACCATGGTATCTATATCTTATAACGTACCAAAATCATACATGTCATATAAATCGCCTGGTAGCACACTCATATCCGCCCGTAGTCCAACAATGCGTGAGGAATTTTTAATTTTCCCACGGCACGATTGGTGCTCCATGCTATTTATCATTTTCAACGTCGGCGTCCTTTCCTATACCTGTATTCATTTGACACGAAAAGGTTAGAAATTTTCATTAAATTTCTTACCACATTGATGTTAACGCTTTTTATGTTCTTGGGATTTATCACCGTATCACTTGGTAGTTAACCTTTTGCTTTCTTCAATATTGCCACTTCACTTGCAAGTTGACCCATTTGAGTGGTCAACGGATAGCTTTGTCACGGATTTCATCTTTTCGCATGCGAACCTCATCAAACTGATTTCTTCGTTGCATCTCCTTCAACATCTCCATGACTTCATTTCCACCCGAAGAGCCTTGACCCGAAAACCCACTTTCATCATTACCCGGTTGTTGGAATTGCCTTTGAAATCCTTGATTATTTTACGGTTGGCGTAGAACAAAATTTCCTTGATTTCCTTGAAGGTTCGGGTTGGCTTGATTCGATGGATTTCCGTATCTAAAATTCGGATGGTTTCGTAATCCGGGGTGGTATGTGTTCGAGTTTATATTGTAATTTCTACCACTGACCCAATGGCCTTAAACAACATTCAGTTCTTCATATTGCCCTTCACCTCCTTGGCAATTTTCAGCCGCTTGCCCCAATTCATTGCAAATGGCACAAACATCATAGATTCGGTTTGTAGTTTTACATTTGCATCTTCCGCCGCATGCACTTGAGTTCGGGTAATGGCCGGTCTTGCTCTCCTTGACGATTGATCCTTCCTCTTCGATGTAACCGCCATTTGTTCTAAGAACCCCAATCATCTTGCTCGTAATTGGTACCAAATGTTCCATTCGTGATAGACATCAAATCACGAGCATCCTCGGAACATAAACCCTCGTGGAATGCATTTAAAAACTCCCACAGCTATATCCCATGATGAGGGCAATTTTTTATCATCAAGTTAAACCGTTCAAATGCTTCATGAAACATCTCACCTTGTTGTTGTTGGAAGCTTCTCACACTTCTCCTTGCATCATTAGTCTTTTGGGCGGTAAAGAATTCCTCCAAAAAGATTTGTTTCATTTATGCCCATGTGTAAATGGACGCGGAAGGCAATGTGTAGAACCATTTTTTCGCCTTGTCTTCTAGCGAAAATTGAAAGAGCACCAACTTTACTTCATCCGATGAAAACCCTTGACCACCAATTGTGTTACATATCGAATCATAAGCTTCCAAGTGAAAATAAGGCTCCTCCGTTGCTAGACCCTTATATTTTGGCAAACTTTGTAAAGAATTTGTTCTAACTTTCAAAGTCCTTCCTTGATTGTTTTGAGAAATGACTATTGGTGACGGGTTGTTAGTGATCACAGGCCTAAAGTGTGCCTTTATACCTCTCACAGGATCTCAAATATGTCTTCGTGGCACGCCCAAACCGAACTCTTGGACATGTGGGACCCATTGGTCTTTGAACTTGTGGCCTTGGAGGTCTGACTTGTTGTAGAGATGGTTGAAACCTTGGCCCCACATATTGTTGTTGTTGAATTTGCCTTTGAATCAGTGGACCTTGTGGTGGCAATTGTTGAGATATAATTTTTTAAACCACTTGTTGTTGAGGAACTCTATCATACCCTTGCATCCCTTGACTTTGACCTTGAACATATGTGTACCCTCCTTGATCTCCATCTCCTCCATACATGTACCCCTCTTCTTCATATCCCCCAAATTCTTCATCATACCCATCATCAAACCCATCTTGTCTTACACCCGAAGTTTGTAGAAACTATGGTTGATATTGAACTCTCGGTTGCAAAGGTGGTTGAAATGGAGTGGAGTGAATTATAGATGGACCAGTTTGAAATAAATTGGGTGGTGGTATTTGTTGTGATGATGATGATTGCCCGGAAGTTGGGAAAAATGATGAAAAGGCTAGAACAGCGGATGATATAGCAGTGTAGCTAAAAGAGTATTCGGATTTAGTATTTTCAGGTAATGTGGTGTTGGTCGGTTTAATTTCGGGTGTGGATGTAGGAATGGTAGTATTTGGTGAAGGCGTGGATGGTGTAGTTTGACCCGTAGTAGGTGGTAGTTGTGATTGATCCATTGTTCTGATTGGTGTAATTGGTGTTGTAGGTGTTGTTGGTGAACCAAGAATTTTGTTTTCTCTTAATAGTACTCGATTTCTTCTCAAAGTTCGTTCAATCTCTGGATCAAACGCTAGTGGTGATAGCTTGTGAGAGCCACTTGTATGCGTGCACCTTTAAATACCTGCACACTAACACACCCAGCGTAAACCATAAAAATAACAAACTTAAAATATCAAAGATAACACACGTTGCGCACTACTCCCCGGCAACGGCGCCAAAATTTGACGTGAGGTCGAAGTCTCAATCAAATTTAATCCAAATACAACTGTTAGATAGCGGTAAGTAGGTATCGAACATAGGGAGTTTGTGGAATATGTGTTATCTAAATGTATATCTAAATTAACTAACATAACTAAATTGCAGAAATGTAAACTCAAGGATTGTTGGTTGTTTGATTTTAAGAACTAAGATTAACTACTAAAATTGCAAATTAAGAATAGGTTTTCTAAACAGTTTAAGAATGAATGACCATCCGAGATTTCAGGTTTTAATCCACACTAATGTTTATGCCCACTAGAAAGAACCACACAGACATGGCTCGTGTTTGATTATCTATTTGTGATGAAGGGGAACTAAGTACTTGGATCATAAAATGAGAGGTTGTTACCCGATGATTAATTGACAATTATACAACCCTAATCCCTCCCTTGATATCTCGATTGCCAACGACACCAAGAACGTATGGTTTAGACTAACATCAAACAAGAATCAACACTTTACAAATATACAATCAAACACCATAATAACTTAAAACAAACATTCAAAGTCATTATTCTAGAAATTCAAGCACAAACATAGTGTTTCAAAAGTAAACCTTACATCTACAATGATCACCAAAGAAACTAGCCTTCTGTAGTTTGATGCATCATCAATACACAAAGTTTAATATTCATACGGATTAAAAACACAAACCCCATGATTAGAAATTGTCTTCAACCAAGAAGAACACCAAAATTTGCTCAAGAACTGTCTGGTAACCGACTAGGGATGATTGGACTCCAAGAGACATCATAAAAACTCAATAAAGTGGCCAGTTACAACATTTATGCCAGTTAGCGCCGTAAGCTACGGCTCCTGCCGTAGCCTACGACAACTAATGAATCCTTATGCCACCCGTATACTGGACTACGGCGGCATCTTGGCAACCCAGTGAGCGTCGTAACCTACGGCCCTGGAAATGGGCTACGGCTGTGTCTGATTTTCTTCTTTTGTTCTCTTGATTAATCCCCAACGTGCCAACTTGTTTCCGCAAGGTTCGAGCTCTCATCCAAGCACTCTAAAATCCTTTGTTTACGCTCGTTAATACCTGCAATGCCAATTATCCAACAGTTACCAAATTCCAACAATTAACCGATTCAAGCATGAGTTGTGCATATATTTATCTCGTTTAAGGGTTGTCTTACGGACCACCCGTCAAGTGGGCCGAGCACGCTATCTCTATGTTATCTATTAGAGGCTTCATATCTCACGTGACCGAGGTCCTTTGAAGTTATTGATCTATATTGGAGGCCCATTATAAGATATAATTGAGTCAAGGGACCAAAGTATAAAAAGTAAAAAGTCATTTTAAAAATAGTTTATAGAACTCAAGGGACCAAAGTGCTCATTATGTGAAAGTTCAAATTAATTCCCAAGAGTTCATGACACATAAAGATTGACATGTTGGATTGTTAGAGGAAAAGAGAAAAAGAAGAGGCTGCCATTGGAATTATTATTATATATTATGCCCACTATTACTAAAAAAAAGGAGATAACTCCCATCTTTATCTTTATATATATAAAAGGAGAAGTGGAGCTGATGTAAGTTTGCTTATGTGTCAGTCATCTAGGCATGCCATGTAACTTTTGATGATGTCATAAATAACAATTAAATTGTTAATATAATCTATCTATCTATATTTCAAAATTTAAAATAAAGTACAGGAATTTTAATGGGCGCTCAAATATAAACTCCACATATATTTGCACATCAAAGAGAGATTCAAAATTCAAAATCAAATCTCCTAATTTTGGCTGTGATTCTCTCTCAAGAAACCACACTTTCCTACTTCCACCGAGCTCTGAGATCGGCATCCATGGCGGCTTGGTCAGCTTGGTCAGTTCTTCAACGCGTGAAACAAGCAGCCGAAAGATCATCTCGTGCATCCGATCGGATAAGAGTGGTCGCAGTGAGCAAAACGAAGCCCGTTTCACTCCTCCGAGAAGTATACGATGCCGGTCACCGTTGTTTCGGTGAAAATTACGTTCAGGAAATCGTTGAAAAAGCACCTCAGGTTTTCATTTTAATCTCAGTAATTATCAATTTATCAAAGTGTAGAAATTAGGGCTCACATATTAGAACACAAATTCGATATTTAATTAGGAAGTTGTTGAGTTGAGCTAATCAGACATTGCGTCCTGAAGATATTGGAATATTAATATGCTTTTAGTAATGGTAGCATTGTTGGACCAGGTAGGTGTTTTGGGTGTCTGTGGGTCGGGTTACATAAATAATAATGACTTGCGGTTAAAATGAAGAGGTACATTTTACCGACTAAAATTCTGACTGAATTTGCAGCTTCCTGAAGATATAGAGTGGCATTTTATTGGAAATTTGCAGAGTAACAAAGTGAAGCCTCTGTTGAGTAAGTTTCTTATGTAAGAATGCAACTTTGCAGATGTTAGAAATCGGAAGATATGTTGGTAAAAGAGAGGGAGATACAGATTGTATATTATGTCTTTTTTTTTGGAGTAAAGAAGAATGTTGTTATGATGAGCATGTTCTTATTGGTATAATTTATTATGTGCAGCTGGGGTACCGAATCTTGCCATGGTAGAGACTGTAGATGATGAAAAGGTAATCTCAGTTTTGTTTGTAATTTTGTAAATAAATGGCACTACATGTAAGCCTGATTATTGTTCTGCTGGATATTGTCAATTTGTCATGTAAATTGAGAGGTCTTTGATGCAAATTGGATATAATGTCTGGCTCATGCTTGTAATCTCATCACACTCCATTTTTATTATCATATTTATTCTGCTGAACGCGAAAACTTCATCTACGTCGCAAGAATAGAATACAAGAAAAGCTTTAAAAACAAACGAAACAAGAATAGAATACAAGAAGCACCTGATTAATTTAAAATTCTATTGTTTATAAGCGTAACATAACTGTTATTTGAAAGATCGGATTTTGAAGAAGGGATGTTAAACTCTTATATGTTATTCGAGAACATACAGTTAAGACAAGGAAGAAAGAAGTGTGTTTGTCTGATGGTTGGTGTCCGACAACTAATACAGCCGTTGGTTTGATGTCCGACGACTAATACAGCCGGAGCATCGAACAAGAACAGGCCGAGGTAATATTATTATTTAATATTTCATGTTTTATATTCAGTTCATTCATACGCGTGTTTGTGATTTGTTAAATATTGTTGATCCGATTGTTTGCGGGTGAATCTATATAGTTCTTAGTGATATCTACTGTCAAATTATTGTTAATCACAATAGCTGAAAAGTGATAATGCTCTATACATTTACAAATAATGATTATGTCAGCTATTGTTTAAATGGTGTAGTCATCACTTGGATTCCTTGGAATTATACTCTTTGTGTAGATCAAAGCACAACATTTTAGTTTCGTTCTATTGCCAGCCAACTACATACAAATAATGATTATGTCAGCTATTGTTTTTAATAAGTATGCTTTATCTGGCATCTAAACTTCTAATAGTCCTTTGCAAACCATGTTTTTTTAATATATTTGAACTGTTATATGAGATAAACATAGTTATAGTTTAAATTAATGGTAAATCCCAGCTTAAAGGCCAATTTGATATTGTGTATGTTAAGTGCTCATGAAATGGAGTTAACTGTAGTCTTTTGTCTGGAACTATTTGCAGGGTTAGTGTTTTGGTCATTAAGAGGGTGAAAATAATGTGACCAGCAGCAAACAATGTGACCGCTGCGAAACCTGATGTTACTAAGCAGATTCCAGCTGGAATTCATGGTAATCCTTCGAACAGTTACTTCAGAGCTGATGGTCAGAATACCGGGGACATTTTGTAATAATAATTTTATTAACCATGTGAAAAAGAAAGTAGATATATATGCAGAAAACGTAACCGAAGTTAATTTTGTGTAGCTTGAACTTGATGCTAAGCGTCTGCTAATGAAAGTTGTCGATCACTCAACCAGCTCGACCCGTTCATTTTGTCATCATTAATACGTAACAGGTGTTTGATTATATCTTCTGCTAACTACATATTTGTATGCATTGAAAGTGTAGGTGATTGCAGTGGGGCCGATCTCTCTGAATGAAGAAGGAAACGAAAAAAGGGTGCCATGAGATGGATGTTCTTTCCTCATTACGCTTGCAGTAAAGTTCAACAAAGACGAGAGTATTTATCTACCAAAAGGCATGCAAGCTCTGTAGCCTTTAACCGAGACAACTAAAAAATCGAACATGGAGCTTTCAACTTTGACACAAGTTAATATTAGGTAGACGAATAGTTAATTTCTCTCTTTTATTTTTTTGCTGTCTATGCAGCTCATTTAATCCAAATTTGTTGTTTTCGACTGCATATTACTGAACAAATCTATACCAAGAAAAAGTGGAGAAGGTATGACAGTTGTACGTATCATCTCATTTTAGCTCATTTAATCAATTGTTATAATTAAACCAACCTCACACTCTACTCTATTTGTCTTATATTGATTTTAGGTTGAATGAATGAGTCTAGGGGTGAGCTTTTCGTGGTTCCGACCTGCGAGAACCTTTGACCTGACCCTCCAAAATCGCGGAGCAGAAGTTTTATGTTCTATGTTAGAGTCGGTTCAGTTATGAGACGTCAAGCTTAAATGGAAGCATGAGAACTTACTGAAATTTAAATTGAAAAAAAATATTTTTTTGTTTGATGCGCTATTACTCTTCATACAATTGAGCATGATTAAAAATGAATGATGTTTTGTTTCTTTTGTTGGTGTAGATATTGTTGTCTTGGAGAGCATGTTGGTGCAGACACGTTTTATGTTTTTAGCATTCTGTTTTACCAGTACTTGCTTCAATCACAGGTACACACGATATATTGATGTTAGCTGAAACACCCAACCTCATCAATGCCGATAGATCAAGCCGACCTCAATTCTGATCAGGTATCACATTCTTCTAATCCCGTTCTTAATATTATCAGTTACACCTTACTAATAATCACCGATCGTCGATCTATAATCGCTTCGTCATTCAGATCTTCACTGTTGATGGTCTCAAGGTATCAGTTTTAGATTAAAAAGATTATATATTTGATGTGTGTAAAATGCAACATATAAATTACATCAAATAAGGCATAAAACTAACCCTTTTTAAGTACTAATATTGGAAAAAGAGTGTTTTTGTCTTCCTTTTGTATTTCAGGATTAAATGAGCTCAAAAACACAAAAGAAGCAAAAAGACAGCTAATTCCAACATAAATACAAGGAAAGGAACATTAGTGGACTGCCCGACCCCTCAACGGCACCTTCCAAAGCAAAATAGAGAAGTCAGAAGACTGAACACGCCCCGTGCTCAGCCAGCACGGGGCCGTGCCCAAGAAGCAGCAGAAAAGACAAACCTATAGAAGCTTCTATTGCCCACCACGGGCCGTGCTCAACGGACACGGGGGCATGTCGAAAGTACAGCAGGCGCATTTATTGTAATTGCGAATTACAATTAATGAGGAGAGAGAGTGTCAGACAGGCACGGGGCCGTGCCCAGCTCTCTGTTCAGCCTATAAATAGGAGTGCTTGGATTCATTTCATCTCATCCCTTGGCACACCACCTCTCTCACACTTCATCCACCACCCACCACCATCACAACACCATCATCCACCATCATCATCCATTGTCCATCGTAGAGTGTGTGAGTCGTCTCGGGATCCAAGATTGATCGTAAGAGTTCTTGACAATCAAGGCCATGTTTGCCTAAGTCTCTTACATCACTTGGTGAAGACAAAGTGTCTAGTATAATACTTTTTATTTCTAATCTTTTGCACTTTTTATTTGGTTTTGTATTAATGACTTTAATAACTAGTTACTTATGTTGAAGGTGATCTTTCCTTGTCGTTTGTCCGTGGTGTCTTGGCATTATTTTACTGTCTATATAAAATAAAAGATTTTCACCATTCATATATCCACGGTCTATATGGAGGTATGTTGGCTACCTGGTCGGGGGTTAAGGGAACGGTTTGGTAAAGGTCTTGCCATTGTTCAGCGTTTAGAGGTCCTGCAATGGACCTGGGTCAAATTTAGTAGGACTTCCTTCAATACTTCACGGTATTGGATGGCGGGGGTCCAAACTCTTTGATCCCCTCATAAGTTAACTACTATTAATACTATAACCCGGCTATTTAGGACTGTATCCCTGCTGACTCAGACTACTTAGCCGAGGGTAACGTCACCGCCAAAAGCGGGGCCTACCACAATACTGCATTAATAACTTAATTCATTATCTTCCAATAATCCACCCTTTTAGGATTGTATCCTTGCTGACTCAAACTACTGGGGTGAGGGTAACGTCACCTTCAAAAGAGGGGCCTACTACAATAACTAAGATAATCTCTTAATTATGTGCAAAAGTGCGGAAATAATCAAAGGTTATACTAGATACGAGTCGGAACCAAGTGATTCATCTTGTCTATCTGTTTTTCTTTTTATTTTATTTTCATCATTTTAGTTAGTTTTTATTTTTCTTAGTTTAAAACATTTTTCTAAAACTTTTATTTTGATTAGACGTTGAGGATAAACCGGTACTAAAAGCTCTTGTGTCCTTGGACGACCTCGGTATCTTACCAACGCTATACTACGCTCACGATGGGTGCACTTGCCCATATGTGTGTTTAGTGTTAGTAAAATATCGTGTTTTATAAATTTAAAACTTGGCTAAAATAAGTGTTAAAAGGGCTTAAAATATACACCTAATATATACAACACTTCGCACGCATCAAGTTTTTGGCGCCGTTGCCGGGGACACAAGGATTTTAAGAAAGCTTAAAATCGACGGCCTAATCAGTTTTTCAAAACCTTTTTTTAAACGCGCGCAATTTTTTCTGCATTTTAGTTTAGTTTGCATTTGCAGTAACCTGTACACGGGGCCGTGTTCACTGAACACGGGGCCGTGCTGCACTTTTTCATAAAAACACCCAGTAACAGAAACTTGAACACGGGCCGTGCTCACTGAACACGCCCCGTGCTCAACGAAATCAGTAAATTTAATTAAAACGCCCAGATACAGATCCTGAACACGGGGCCGTGCTCACTGAACACGGGGCCGTGTCCAGCCTCTGTTTCCGTTTTTCTTTTTGTTTTCTGATCTGGAGACTCAGTTGTGGTCTGCTGAGTGATTCTTATGGATCAATACTCAGGAGGTTACAACTACACCTATGATGAGGATGATTATAGGGGTAATTATTGCACTAATTGTCGTAACGCACGCTCGATTCAAAATAATCACTCATATCAACCATCCAATTCATACACCTACTATGAGGAGCCCAGGTACGAGCCATCAACTTCATATACATCCTATGAAGACCAAATGTATGAACCTCCTCCCTCATACTCATATTTTGATGAACCAAGGTATGAGCCCTCATACTCATACTTTGAGGAACCAAGATATGAGCCACCACCTTCATATGCCTATTATGAGGAACCATGGCATGAACAACCCACCTCATATGAGTATTATGGAGAACAAAATTACGAAGCTTATCCATCATATGCTTACAATGAAGAACAATGGTGCGAACCATCGACTTCATATGAGTATTATGAGGAACAAAGGGTCGAACAACCGGATTCAAGCTTAGAAAATTCCGATTCTTTTTCTATAACCGAAGTGACCGATAGGATATTAGAACACATTAGAGTTATCGATCGATGTATAAAAGAAGCTCGCGCAAGGGAAGAGGAGTCCCGCGCAAGAGAAGAATTAAAAAAAGAAGAGATAACTGAAAATGTAAAAATGGAAGAACAAATAAGTGAAAAACCGACACATGAGTTAAACAACGAAAAAGGTGAGTCCGACAACGTTAAGATCCAAGAAGAGTCTAATTTTGAAGAAATTAATCTCTTGACACCTTCTTTCGAAAATCATTGTTTAGTACCCACTCATGCTAAGTTTTTAAAAGAGTTAAACACTAACACTAAAATTGACGAAACGGTAAGTGTTAAGTTAACTAATGATCAAACTTCACTAATAAAAGAAGACCCATTTGAAATTAACATCACACCGGTTCCATGTTTCTTTCAAAATTCGTTTATTAGTAATGTCACAATCGATAAAGATCTTTGTGTTAACATAATGCCTAACTACATTTTCGAAAAATTAAGTATTAGTGATTTTTCTCCACTTCAAATACCCATTTTTCTATCCAATCAGAAAGTAATAAAATCAATCGGTATAGTTGAAGATGTCTTGGTTCAAGCAAATCAAATGGTAATCCCAACCGACTTTGTCATCCTCGATGACGCTCCTCTAGTGTTGGGACGACCATTTGTAAAAACTCACGAAGCTTTGAACAACCGGAAGTTCAATAATCTACCTCTTCAATTAGGGGCATTTAAAAGAAGTGTCGATCTCGAACGATCAATGAAATATCCATTCGGCAATAATGACCCCCTAATTGAAGATGAAGATGAACCACCCGATACAAGTGAAGAGATTGACCACTTTGTTGAAGAAGAGGTCGCCATAGAACAAACTTTTAAAGTTCTTGATCGAAACGAGCAACCAAATAAGGAGTCTCCTAAAGACCCACCACTTGAGCTCAAAGAACTTCCAAAAGGTTTGGAATATGCTTTTCTAGAGAAAGATGGTAAGTTACCTGTAATTATTTCGTCTAAATTAGATAACTTAGAAAAAGAAAAATTGATTAATCTTTTGAAAAAACACAAAAACGCAATAGCTTGGAAACTTGTAGACATAAAAGGAATTAGTCCTTCTATGTGCACACACAAAATTTTGATGAATGATGACTACAAATCGGTCATACAACCACAACGTCGAGTAAATCCAAATGTTCAAGAAGTGGTTAAAAACGAAGTCATCAAGTTACTTGACGCCGGACTTATCTATCCTATTTCCGATAATCCTTGGGTAAGTCCCGTCCAAGTAGTTCCAAAGAAAGGAGGTATGACGGTAATAACTAACGAAAAGAATGAACTAATACCAACGAGAACCGTCACAGGATGGAGAGTATGTATAGATTATAGACGATTAAATGAAGCAACAAGAAAGGATCACTTTCCTTTACCCTTCATTGATCAAATGTTAGAAAGATTATCCGGTCATAAATTTTATTGTTTCTTGGATGGTTTTTCAGGTTACTTTCAAATTCCGATAGCACCCGAAGACCAAGAAAAGACAACTTTCACATGTCCCTATGGAACTTTTGCTTATCGTCGCATGCCGTTTGGTCTATGTAATGCCCCAACAACATTCCAACGTTGCATGGTAGCTATTTTCCATGACATGATAGAAAAGACAATGGAAGTCTTCATGGACGACTTTTCTATCTTTGGGGATTCATATGACCAATGCCTCGATAACCTTGAACGAATGCTATCCCGATGTGAGGAAACTAACCTCGCCCTTAATTGGGAAAAATGCCATTTCATGGTAACGGAGGGAATAGTACTCGGTCACAAGATCTCAAGCGAAGGAATGGAGGTGGATCGAGCCAAAATAGATACCATTTCTTGGTTACCACCTCCATCCTCCGTACGAGCTATCAGAAGTTTCCTAGGGCATGCCGGATTTTATAGACGATTTATCAAAGACTTTTCAAAAATCTCAAGGCCTCTAACAAAATTGCTTGAAAAAGATGCTCCTTTCATCTTTAACAAGGATTGCAATCAAGCATTTCTAACCCTAAAGGAAATGCTAGTCAATGCACCTATCATGATAGCACCTGATTGGAAATTTCCTTTCGAAATCATATGTGATGCCAGCGACTTTGCAGTTGGAGCTGTCTTGGGACAGAGAAAAGAAAAGCATTTCCATCCAATCTATTATGCTAGTAAAACGCTTAATGATGCACAAGAAAATTACACAACAACTGAAAAAGAATTACTAGCTGTGGTATTTGCTTTTGATAAATTTCGTTCTTATCTTGTTCTTTCTAAAACTATAGTCTATACAGACCATGCAGCCATTCGATATCTCTTCAAGAAGCAAGACGCAAAACCACGTTTGATTAGGTGGATTCTACTCCTCCAAGAATTTGACATTGAGATCAAGGACAAAAGAGGAGCAGAAAATACCGCAGCAGATCATCTTTCACGCTTAGAAGACCCAGCTTTAGAGGCAACCAGGGACGAGCAAATCAACGAAAAATTTCCAACTGAGTCCCTGGAAATGGTGGAATACAAGGAAGAACCATGGTACGCCGACTATGCTAACTACCTAGCTAGCGGTATAGTCGCAAAAGGATGGCCACATCATCAAAGAAAAAAATTCTTTGCCAATGTGAAACACTACTTTTGGGAAGATCCATATCTTTTCAAAATGTGTGCCGACCAACTCGTCAGACGATGCGTACATGGTAGTGAAGCACGATTCTCCGCCATTGTCATGAAGGTCCATACGGAGGACATCATGGTGCTGCCAGTACCGCACGAAAGGTATTTGATTTAGGATTTTATTGGCCAACCATTTACAAAGACGCTCAAAGTCTTGTAAAAACATGTGATGCTTGCCAAAGAACAGGTAATATTTCTTCCAAAAATGAAATGCCACAAAATGGCATTCTTGTTTGTGAAATTTTTGATGTGTGGGGACTCGACTTTATGGGACCCTTCCCACCATCGAAAGGAAACAAATATATACTTGTGGCAGTAGATTACTTGTCTAAATGGGCCGAGGCCGAGGCACTTCCACAAATGATGGAAGAGTCGTGGTAAGATTTCTGAAAAAATTATTCTCTCGTTTTGGCACACCTAAAGCTTTAATAAGTGATAGAGGTACCCATTTTTGCAACCATCAACTTGAAATTTTTTTAACAAGATATGGGGTCTATCACCGGGTTTCAACAGCATATCACCCTCAAACAAACGGGCAAGCCGAAGTGACTAACAGAGGTTTAAAACGAATACTCGAGAAAACCGTAGGATTAAATAAAAAAGAATGGGCTGATAAATTAGATGATGCTTTATGGGCTTTTCGAACTGCTTATAAAACAACAATAGGTACAACCCCGTATAAGCTAGTCTATGGAAAAAGTTGTCATTTGCCAGTAGAAATTGCACACAAAGCCTACTGGGCAATCAAAAATGTAAACTTGGATTTAGAATTTGCTGGTAAAAATCGATTTTGTCAAATAAATGAATTAGACGAGCTTAGGAATTATGCATACTCAAACTCTGAAATTTATAAGGAAAGAATGAAAAATTTGCACGACAAACATATTAAATCTAATGAATTTCGGGTAGGGGATCTAGTTCTTTTGTTTAATTCACGACTTCGATTGTTTCCTGGTAAATTAAAGTCTAGGTGGTCAGGACCTTTTGCCATCACCCACATCTTTTCACACGGTGCAGTAGAAATTAAATCTCGAAATGGGCCACCATTTAAAGTCAATGGCCAACGGCTGAAACTCTATCAAGGATTTATTGAGGATGAGGAAGAAGAGATCTCGCTTCAAACAGTGGAAGAATAAAAACATCATACCTGGTAAGTTACGAACGATTGAGACAGCAAAATAAAGCGGTAAGTTTTCTAACCATAGCTTATGGGAAAAGGGGCATTCACACGCGCACTTTCAAAAAAAAAAAAAAAACTCGCTCGGCACGAAGCCGTGTCCGCTGGACACGGGGCCGTGTTCGCGCTGCAGACAGGATAAAACCCCTTTTTCAAAACAGTTTCTTCATTCCACACGCCCCGTTTCCACAAAAGCTCTGGTTCCAGGCGATTTTTCGCAAAATTTCGACGTCTCCTATCGATCTAACAAAGTCAAGGTATGATTCTATCACTCTTAGTAGTTAGATTAGTTACTTGCATGCAGTTAAAACACCAAAAATTTGGGGAAAAATCTAGGGTTCTTGAAGTTCATCCGGATCGAACCTCAAATTTTTGTTTAGATCTGTTTGCATTTAGTTAGATTAGTGTTAAGGGAAGTAAATACACTTGTATTGTTCATAGATTCACCCGATTTCTTACAAAAACCCCAAACCCTTGTTCTTGAACCGAAAAAGATGAAATTGATAGGGTAAACGGGTTATTTTGGGAAAAACGGCACTTAGGGTTTCATTTTCGAGGGAAACCGCACCTATTGGACCAAAAATTTTCAAGTTTTCGAAACCGGGTCGAAAAATGGAATTTTTGAGTAACAGACCTCTGGGCACGGGGCCGTGTCCGCTGAACACGGGGTCGTGTCCAGGCCGTTGTTTGCAGTTTTGTCCGAAAATATTTATGTTTCGTGCTAACTTTTGGTGTATTATTGCAGATGGCCAGGAAGTTTACAAGATTCAACGCCAATGAGCTAGATGCAAGAGCTCGATACGAGCTTCTTCAAACAAGGTCGGAGGAACACCCGAGGCAGGCTTGCACAGAACTGCTAACAATGGTGAATCAAATTGACCGTTTCAACAACATTGTCACGGGACCACTTAGAGTCGCACTAACAACCCGACTCCGTTCCGTCCATGAATGCACCTTGGAATTCTACAGCACCTTTGCATTCACTTCAAGGTGTGACCCGTTCGATAATGACGGGGTGTCATTCCGATGTGTCGGAACAAGATATTCGATCTCTATGGCACAATTCGGGTCGATTATTGGGTTGTATGCGGAAGAGGATGCGGGAAACGAAGAAATACAGGGGATTGAGAGAGATTGAAGACAACGAGCGCCAAGCCATGTGGGCTCAGATTGGGGAAGGGTTCTACAATCCGAGCAGCACTAAGAGTACCAAGCTGAGGGATCCGCTATAAAGATACATTCATAGGCTCCTCGGCTACTCTCTTAGCCAAAGGCATGACAGTGGTGGCGTCGTTGGGTTAAGAGATTTGCTTGTCCTCCATTGCATTCACAACCGCAGGCCGCTCGATGTTCCGTTCCTCATGCTCCGAAACATGCATCACAACCGCCTTGCTAGTGCACCAACCCCTATTTTCTTCGGGGGATGGGTGTACCGTCTCTTCAAGCACTTCGCCCACATTCCAAGGTCATTTGAGAGGAGCCCATGGTCGGGTACGGTGGATATTCACATATGCCGCTCAATGAACCTAATTTATGAGGCAGAAGACGGGACGGTAACCTTTCAAAGGATGCATGGTCATGCATGGAACCCGCAGGAAGCGCTTGTCCTCCCAGCTCCGCAACATCATCAGTACCACTACCAACCCCACGGTGATCCGGGCCAATCATCCTCCTCGGGAGGTGGTTTTCCTAATTTTCAAAGTTTGCATGATTTGTTGCAGGAAAACCTCATGTGCACTCGGAACACCTATAACATGGCGAGCAACACCTATCACCGGGTCGGAGCTATTGAGAGAAACCTATCTGAGATACAAGACGATATCGGATACATACGATACCACATTGCACGCCATGGAGGGGATGATGACGATGATGATGATGCTATGGAGTAGGCGGGAGGAGCATAGGAGGAAGCGGTTGATTGATGACTCCCCAGGTTAACCCTTTGCAATCTTGAACAATTGATGGCCTGCGTGCCAAGTGTTAAACAATTTACTTTTCCTAACTATTTTCTGCATTTTTTTTCTTTTACTTTATGCTTGGAACAATTAACTATGGTAATTTAGGATGTTTGTGTTGCTTAGTGTGGTATTAAGTGATGAAACAGGTACAAACCAAGGCTTGGGGTGCTAAGCCTCAGCACTTATAGGGCCAGGATGGAAAAACCGGAGGAAGAAACCTGTTTTTCAGGCTTTCAGACTGTCCACACGGGGACGTGTCCAGCCAACACGCCCCCGTGCTCACCTCCCAGACCTGCTGTTTGGCTACTGTCCTGCAGATTTTTGTCAGACACATGGCCGTGTCCAGTGGACACGGGGCCGTGTTCACCTTCTGTAAGTTCTCGTTACTGGCAGTTCGCCACGGGGTCGTGTCCAGTGGACACGGGGCCGTGCCCAGACTACCAGTAACATAAATTTTTGTTTTTTTAACACCGTTTTGCACATTTAATCAACCTAAAAATTTATTTTTGGGACACATTGAGGACAATGTGTAATTTAAGTGTGGGGGGATGCTAAAACCTTGAATTTTGCAAGTCCTAAATACAAGCCTTATACAAAACTCTATTGGAACCGCTAATCACCCCAAATTTTTTTCAAAAATTTCATTTTTTTTTTACTTGTCTAGGATTAACTCGGGAAATTCAAGTTCTCAAAAAGGTTATATTTTTACAAATTTACAACCAATAGCGTAGTGATAAAAAGAACCAACATAAGAAAATTATGAAAAGGCATGGCAAACTTAGTTAAAATTTGATTATATATACTTGATCACATAAAAACCCATTCCCACAAAAGTGAGTTTTGAGCCTTTATTGAGCACAATTACATATCATTAAAACTAAATGCTCATTTTTCGTTTCTTGTGTGAATAGCCGCTTGGTTCTTACGACTCTAGAACTTGCCATGACGATACATTCCCGGTCCTTATCAACTTAAACCCGAGTAAGTAAATGATGGAGGCATTAGGACTAACCCTTTTTATTTCTACACCATTATTTTTCTTTTTCTTTTACCACCTACCTAAAATCCCCCTAGTTAACCCCTTTGATCCTAAACCTTTTCATTTCATCACCCAAACCAAAAACCCTTTTACCCACCAAAACCTTTTTATTTTTAACCCTTTGTTTTAGTAACAAGTTCGGTTTTTCGTAAAAAAAAAAAAATTGTGTGTGTTGTTGATGAAGCAAAAAAAAAAGAAAATAAACAAACAAGTTCATCAAAAATAACTTTGTTTGAATAAAAGCTTCATCAAAATAAAAAGTTGCAAAAATAGAAAATCTTACGAAAACCGACACTTGTTACGCTTTTTCGCCTTTCTACTAACCACTATCCAAACCACCTACCTTTAACCCAAGCCTAACCCTTAACCCACAAAGTCCTCTTAATATTTACAAATGTATAAAAGTTAAAAAGGAGGAGGTTTGATTGCTTGGCAAGCCTATGGTAGGAATAAGTCCCATGCCGCTCTCGAGTGATTCACTAAAAATACACCTTCGGCCAAGTGTGAGTGATTTCTCCCGTGAGGTATATGAACTTGTATATAAATGGAATTTTAAAAAGGCATGTTATGCCCAAATAAGTAATTTCTCCTATGAAAAGTTCTAAATAAATCATTACGAATAGGATTGTAAATAAATAAAGATAAAACCCAAAAAGACCTTGGATTCCCGACACTCTACGACAAGCCCAAAACCTTCTCTTCTACCTATTCCATTTGGGAGTGTAAGCCACATATTAAAGAGTTTTGCTTGAGGACAAGCAAAAGTTCAAGTGTGGGGGTATTTGATGTGTGTAAAATGCAACATATAAATTACATAAAATAAGGCATAAAACTAACCCTTTTTAAGTACTAATATTGGAAAAAGAGTGTTTTTGTCTTCCTTTTGTATTTTCAGGATTAAATGAGCTCAAAAACACAAAAGAAGCAAAAAGACAGCTAATTCCAACATAAATACAAGGAAAGGAACATTAGTGGACTGCCCGACCCCTCAACGGCACCTTCCAAAGCAAAATAGAGAAGTCAGAAGACTGAACACGCCCCGTGCTCAGCTAGCACGGGGCCGTGCCCAAGAAGCAGCAGAAAAGACAAACCTATAGAAGCTTCTATTGCCCACCACGGGCCGTGCTCAGCGGACACGGGGGCGTGTCGAAAGTACAGCAGGCGCATTTATTGTAATTGCGAATTACAATTAATGAGGAGAGAGAGTGTCAGACAGGCACGGGGCCGTGCCCAGCGGACACGGGGCCGTGCCCAGCTCTCTGTTCAGCCTATAAATAGGAGTGCTTGGATTCATTTCATCTCATCCCTTGGCACACCACCTCTCTCACACTTCATCCACCACCCACCACCATCACAACACCATCATCCACCATCATCATCCATTGTCCATCGTAGAGTGTGTGAGTCGTCTCGGGATCCAAGATTGATCGTAAGAGTTCTTGACAATCAAGGCCATGTTTGCCTAAGTCTCTTACATCACTTGGTGAAGACAAAGTGTCTAGTATAATACTTTTTATTTCTAATCTTTTGCACTTTTTATTTGGTTTTGTATTAATGACTTTAATAACTAGTTACTTATGTTGAAGGTGATCTTTCCTTGTCGTTTGTCCGTGGTGTCTTGGCATTATTTTACTGTCTATATAAAATAAAAGATTTTCACCATTCAAATCTGCACGGTCTATATGGAGGTATGTTGGCTACCTGGTCGGGGGTTAAGGGAACGGTTTGGTAAAGGTCTTGTCATTGTTCAGCGTTTAGAGGTCCTGCAATGGACCTGGGTCAAATTTAGTAGGACTTCCTTCAATACTTCACGGTATTGGATGGCGGGGGTCCAAACTCTTTGATCCCCTCATAAGTTAACTACTATTAATACTATAACCCGGCTATTTAGGACTGTATCCCTGCTGACTCAGACTACTTAGCCGAGGGTAACGTCACCGCCAAAAGCGGGGCCTACCACAATACTGCATTAATAACTTAATTCATTATCTTCCAATAATCCACCCTTTTAGGATTGTATCCTTGCTGACTCAAACTACTGGGGTGAGGGTAACGTCACCTTCAAAAGAGGGGCCTACTACAATAACTAAGATAATCTCTTAATTATGTGCAAAAGTGCGGAAATAATCAAAGGTTATACTAGATACGAGTCGGAACCAAGTGATTCATCTTGTCTATCTGTTTTTCTTTTTATTTTATTTTCAGCATTTTAGTTAGTTTTTATTTTTCTTAGTTTAAAACATTTTTCTAAAACTTTTATTTTGATTAGACGTTGAGGATAAACCGGTACTAAAAGCTCTTGTGTCCTTGGACGACCTCGGTATCTTACCAACGCTATACTACGCTCACGATGGGTGCACTTGCCCATATGTGTGTTTAGTGTTAGTAAAATATCGTGTTTTATAAATTTAAAACTTGGCTAAAATAAGTGTTAAAAGGGCTTAAAATATACACCTAATATATATAACACTTCGCATGCATCACTATTACAAATTAAGTTTTTAACTGTGTCTTGGTTTGACTTTATGAAATTAGGTAAAAGCTATGGCTCTCTCTCTCGATCATATTAAATCAAAAAGTTCTAATCTCGGATGGGGAAAAGAATGACACTATGCTACTTGTAAAATTGCTGAGGTAAAATCTATACTATCCATTAAAGGAGAAATCCCAATGACATAAGAAAAGCTTATGTGGCAGCCATAGATGCTGTCCAACAAGGCTTTTCTTATGTCATTTTTACATCATAAAGCCTAATATTAAAAGACTTTAAAATTCAAACATTGGCCCACATTTAACTTTCAAAGGTCTGCCCATATACAAAAGGGCAAAGGTCAAAAGAGTAACAGTGAGTTTCAAATGGGCATAACGGAATATCCTCAAATACCATGATGATAAGCTTAAAAGAGTATATATTCCCAAGCTAAATAGAGTGAACCACAATCAAGAAAGAAAAAGAAGGGTGGAGAGCAACTCCTGTTATTAGGGGTGTTCACGGTTCAGTTTCAAACCATGAAACTGTCCAAACCGGTCATTGGTTTGGTTTCGCGGTCGGATTTTTTCTTTAATTTTTGGTCGGTCGGTTTGAAAATTTTCAAATTATAGCCAACGGTTTGGTTTTCGGTTATACCAAAAACCAACTATATAAAATCGGACCGAACCGTACGATTTTGTTAATTATATTGTTTTAAATATTATAGATATATATGTTTGTGTGAAACTATATTGCATTAAAAATTAATAACAGAATTAATTCAAATGGGTTGTATGCTTGTATGAAATTAAGGCCCAGTAGATGACTTCAATTCACTAATTCTCGTATTATTTAAACTTCGCATCCATGTTTGCAATTTGCAAATAAGCTGTAGGATTATGATCCTTTTAGTATTGTTCTTGATTTTGTTATGTATTTTGGATTACATTTCATTAACGAGCTACCTATATTTTGACCAATGATATTTGTTTTTCGTTTTATGTTCCTGTTTCTCGACATGTATATGTTAATAAATATTAAAGTTTTGTTTTGAATCAAAGTTTTGTGATTTCAGACCTTATACATATATTACAAACTATTACGAACTGAATCAGTTGATTTTTGATATTGTTTAAATCTGAAACATTTTGTCAGATCTGGATCTGTAGTTTCTGCGTATTATCACGAAGGTCATTTGCTATGAGGATTCCGAGGACATAGTGCTGAAAAAACTTGGTAGCTGCTGTATTAATGATCTATTCATCTGTTGACAGTAAGGCAGCTGCTGTATTAGCATTAATCTGTAAGCAGCCGCTGTATCAGCATGGCGACAAGAAAGCTGGTCCGAGGCTTAGTTCTCTGTAAGCAACTACTGTATCAGCATCTTTTAGCTTACAAACAGGTGTGTTTCATGCCCAAATTTTGAGTTTTTAATGTTTAATGTATTGATAATAATCGTCGATTGTGATTTACATTAATCGCGAGTAGAGGAGGATTCAATCAATGAATTTGACGGAAACGATTTTAACATTACAGGTTCTAAACGAGGATTTACGGCTTGTGCTTGGGCAACAAGATAGGATGATCAATGGGGAGAACGTGTGGAACTGGCCGGTATCTTATGATAAGTTATTGTAACAATATGCATCCTTTTTTGAAAATAAAATAAGATTCATCGATTTACATTAATCACGAGTAGAGGAGGATTCAATCAATGAATTTGACGGAAACGATTTTAACTTCTAAAGGAGGATTTACGGCTTGTGCTTGGGCAAACTATTGTTATATCATTCGCGGTAAGTTTTAATCTAATATAAACGATTTACATTAATCGCGAGTAGAGGAGGATTCATTCAATGATAGTTCGATTATAATTTTACTTGATAGAGAAATATGTAACTTTGGTCAAAGCATATGGAAGATTATTTAAATTTACTCTATTATCAATTTAGAGATGTATTAATTCATCTATTTACAATTTTATGCATAGCATGTCTATTAATTTATCAAGTATTTACTTTAGAGGTGTGTAGGGTGTCTTACCGGTCGCCAAAAAGTTGGGAGAAGAAGTGATTAAAAAGTCTGTAGATAAAATTCAGCCATACCTTAATAAAGCAATGACCTATTTGAACGATTCATTGGCTCAGTACAGTCAAGTTCTAACATTTGTTTGTGAAGGCACTACTCACTTTGCTGAAAATAACGCCAAAAGTGCTTCGGTGCAGAAAAAGGTATAATTTAGGAATTAAAAGATCTCCTTTTTTATATATAGGATATTTATGTGTTTTCTGTTTCTACAGGTTGTCGATACCGCGCCGGCAATGGTATCATTGGAAGATGCGGCTCCGGTATGAAATTTGTTAGTTGACGTTTTTTTGTCTTCATGTTAAACCTTAATATTTGTCTTCGATTTCACATTAAAACTGGTATGCTTAAACCCTATAGGGTTTGAAAACAGTGGTTGAAACCACTGTTGTAAGCAAATTGAGGTTGGAGAAAACAGTGGTTGAAACCACTATTGTAATCAAGTTGAGGTTGTAGAAAACAGTGGTTAAAACTACTGTTGGGTAATATTTTATTGGGTTTATTGGGTTAAAACAGTGTTTTGTGGAGAAAACAGTGGTTGAAACCACTGTTCGGCTAAAACAGTGTTTTGTGGAGAAAACATTGGTTGAAATCATTGAACCACAGTTTTAACCTAACAGTGGTTTCAACCACAGGTTTAACCTAACAGCGGTTTCAATCATTGTTTTCTGCACAAAACATTGTTTTAACCCAATAAACCCAATAAAAATTACCCAACAATGGTTTGAACCACTATTTTCTCCAAGCCCAACAATGGTTTTTTTTAATTACAAATCAGCCAAGATTAGTTACCTCAGATTTGGTCTTAATCGCATAATGACGGTCGAAAAAAGTGAAGAGAAAAGGTAAATATCATGGTTATGATCATTAGATTGTTTGCAATTCGTTACAAATTGTTTACAAATTTTGAGTATTTCATGTTTCACTTTCAGAACTGTTTGATGCACTCGAGAATCAAACCGTTGATCTTGTCTTCACTACTCACCCAACTCAAGCTATCCGCAGATCTTTGCTATAGAAGCATGGAAGGTATCTGTTGTTCGAATCAAGCCTATTTTAAAGCGAATAGTTTGTTAATATTACTTACGATGTTTTGTATTCAGAATTCGAGACTGTCTTGCACAGCTATATGCCAAATGTTATTTCGTTTACAAAAGATTAATAAATTGTATATTTTTGTATTTTTTATACTCTAAACTTTAAGTATTTACCGACTGACTTATTTATTTATAAGTCTATAAATATAACCATATTCATCATTTATATTTGTTATGCATGGTTTTCTAAGAAACGACCCGTGTTTGCACACGGGTCTTACCGCTAGATTATAATTACCTCTATATACTATTTATGATATGTATGGACTGTATAATTACATAATTTGATATGTAGGTGAACTCTATGCTCGGGCATTTTTAAGAGATGGAGAGCCTCATCCTGTGGAGCCTGTAATTGATAGCAGCCGGTAAATCATTCTCTATTTCTTGACGAATTTAGGAAGTATCCTTATTAGTTCACAGAATCTACTTATATATTAAAGGAGAAGTAAGGCTGATGTAAGTTTGCATACGTGTCAACTATCAGGGTCTGTAGGTATTGTATATGTTATGTGACTTTTTGAGAGTTTGGGCATATTGTTGTAGGCTTGTAGCTCATCATTTGTTCTGCAATAAGAGTTTGAAGCAAACACAAGCAGAAGGAAACCATTATCTACCATCAAATGTTACTGAGTGGTACATTTCTTATTCATGCTTTTATTTATTTGTAAGCTTCTTCCTTTATTAATTCAAGAAAAGCAGTCAACTAAATACTTTATCATGTTGCAAGTGTTTAAAAGAATCTAGAGAATTAACATAGAAATAAGGGTGTATATTGCGTCACTTTTTGGTGGATTAAAAGAATCTAGAGAATCGATTCGCATGTCTGGTTAGTATATTTGTTTGATGCATGTGAATTGAAGGTAATATTTCCGAACTATAACCAGATAGCGTTGGAGTAAAAATTAGCTATTTATAGGGACTGTGCAGTGTTTTTTTTAAACGGACAACTGTTAATGTGTATTTTGCAGGTGGTACCAGATCAAGATTACCATGAGATGCAGGGGTGTATTCTAAGACTTGAGCTCATAATCAACGATGCAAGGTCCAAAACATTTATACAGTTTTTACGATTTGCGTGTGGAAATAATAGTTATGTGATGTAAATGTTTAATGTTTTACGTTTCAGGGCGGAACTAGAGAAGAGAGAAGATAAATATGATGTGATTGTAGGTGACTTGGCAGATCCCATTGAAGGAGGCCCATGTTATCAGCTCTACACCAAGAGCTTTTATGAACTCACTATTAAACCAAAACTCAAGCATGGTGGCATTTTTGTTACACAGGTACTGTTACAAACCTAACATTATATAATCAAGGAGAGGTGGAAAAAATTTCATGAATATTCTTCTTTGCAAAAAAAAAAAACAAAAAATCAGTTATCCATATTGGACCTCTACACAGTATTCAATTCCTTTAATAACATGGTGTATATAAGAGTAACAAACTCTAATTTTGTGCAGGCTGGACCAGCTGGTGTTTTTAGCCATACCGACGTATTTTCCTGTATTTTCAACACTCTCAAGCAGGTTTTATGTTTCACATTGAATGTTATTTTATAGTACAACCCTTCTAACCATCCTTCAAATCCCTTTTTAGATCTGATTGTGAAAGCTCAGTAACGAATAGACAAGAACCGGGTCTTAGCACTATAGTATCTTGATTTCGATCATATCTGATTGTGAAAGCTCAGGTTTTCGATCATATCTTGACTTTTATGTAATCTTTTAAACTTAGGCTTACATTCAATGTTTACGATGTAGCCGCGTCCATCGGACGGGTGTCCACTTAGTTATTAAAAAAGGGGAAAAGGGGAGGAGATCGTGTAAAACGTATAATTATTGTATAGGGGAAGGATCCACTAAAAAGTGGATTTTGACTAAGTAGCCTAAAAAGGAGTGTGATGATGACATCTGATACTCCTAATAAGTAGGAATAAAGGACATTTTGGTCCTTATAAATATGAGTGAAAATGACATGTGTCACCCCTTTTGTTTTTTAAAAAATCAACAAAAAAATCTAGAACAAAAAATCTAGTACAAAAAATTATAGCACAAAAATGTTTTACAAAAAAATATAGCACAAAACAAATCTAGTACAAAATAATATAGCACGAAAAAATTCAGCAAAAAAATGTAGTACAAAAAAATCCAGCACAAAAAGCTGAGAAAAAAATTGAAGACAAAAAAAAATCAGCACAATAAATTTAGCACAAAAATATAGTACAAAAATCCGGCACAAAAAAATGTTATACAACATAGAAATACAACACATTTTAGTGGGTTTTTGTAGTCTTCTTATTTTATATAGCAATATGGTACTCAAATTAAAGATAAAAAGACGCTCGATTTTACGGTGAAATTTTTTTTGAAAAATAATGGCGTATAAAAATGTTATGAACATTTAAAAAATGGGGGTGAAACATGCATGTGCCTTGCATTTGGAGAGAGAAAGTCCATAAGGGGACTGGGGGTGGTCCGTGATGACACCCCCATCACGCGTGAAACAACATTGCACACCGCCGCCACCACCTATTATAACGCGCGAAACTTTCAACGCGTGGAAAGGATCACGCGTTGAAAAATGAAGATGACCGTTTGCTTTTTGACCGTTTGTCAAAATTATGAACGTTGGGATTTTTTTTTTTTTTGAAGGTTTTTATATAAATCCACAAACCATTCCCCCCACTCACTTCAAAAAATAAAAAAATTCTCCATTTCATTTCAAAAATTTTCCCACTCAATCTAAAAAATTTTACAACACACATGGAAGGTTCAAGCAAGAGAGGTGCGGGTTCGAAAAAAAGAGGTTCGGGTATGAAGAAAAATCCCCTAAGACCCAAGGTTTGAGCGAATCTTGGCGAGCCGACGCGCTTTAGGTTGCAAGACGAACCCGAGCAAGTCCCACATTTTCAAACCCAACAATATCCACCCTTTCAATCTCAAACGTATCAAAACCAACCGTTCGTTCCACCGTTTCAACCTCACCAATTTCAACCCCAATCATTTCCACACTTTCAAACCCAACCCCACCAACTCGACCCACTACTAGAAGATAACACCCTCATCCGTCAATTTGCAACTGCGTATCGTGAACCACAACCAAGTCTCGACGACGATGAAGATGATGATTACGTTCAAGAAAAAGAAGAAGAAGAAGAAGAAAAAGAAGAAGAAGAAGAAGAAGAAGAAGAAGAAGAAGAAGAGGAGGAAGAAGAAGAAAACGCGTTCAAGAAATTGTCCCGTCATCCGTTCGAAAACATTGGATGAGCGAGGAGGAGGTCGCCTTGGTGAAGGCGTACTTGCACATCTCCGAGAACAAGAAACATGCCAACGAGCAAAGAAAGGATATGTTTTGGAGACGGGTCATTAATTATTTTAGCCAACTTCCTGGTTCAACGGAACGAAACATGGACCAAATGACGTCGAAATGGACGGATTTGAACGGGAAAATTAGTAAGTTCAACAGTTGTTTCATTCAAAAAGTATGTTTTTTTAATAAAGTTTAAAACAGAAAACTGTTTTTTTTAAGCAGAAAACAGTAATTTTTTTAAATTAGTAAGTTCAACGGTTGTTTCATTTAATTTAAGTTTTTTTTTTCCAATGTTTAGTTGTTTTTTATTTTGCTATGTAATTTATTTTTTAATTTTATTGAAATTTATAATTTAGTGTTTTATTGTTAATTTTTAATTTAAAAAATAAAAAAATTGTGAGTGATGGAATTCCATAACTAGTGATGACCACCGCCACTAAAAAAAAGCTTGTGAGTGATAGAATAGTGGTTGATGACATGGCGGAACTTGATTGGATGTTTGTGAGTGATAGAATTTCATCACTTGTGACCACCCCCACTCCCCTAAATGGGATTTTCCCAAGATACCCTTGCAATCCTCCTTTCTCCTACACTTTCATCTTAACTATTGATTTGAAAAATGAATGGTTAAGATTCCTTCTCATCCTACTTAGGCAAAATAAACTTTTTATTTGTCATATTATTCTTGTGGAGGCAACCTTTAGAGAAAAAATAAAAGAGGCAGCTGCCATAATTTTTTTACAAACAAGATATATAAGAAAGCAGCTATTATTATTTTTGAAAAGAAATAGAGAGAAGGGAGACGCACAAAGATATAGTTGGGGACGATTTTTGAAGGTGATTTACATTGGATCAAGGCTATGGAATCATCAGAATTAAGCGGGAAGCTTGGAAAACAGGAAACTATCGGGTTTTACTATTCGGTTTCTTTTATTTTCTAGTCTTCTTGGTTTATTCTAATGAATTCTTGTTCTAAACCTTGTTTGATTGTTTTTAAGATTATGTTTCTTGGCTAGATCTTCTTTAACTACCTAGATTGGATGATTGGTTTGCAAAAGTTTTGATTTTTATAATGGATAGATAATTATTTATGGATTGTTTGCGAAAGTAGTCGACTTGATTATTAATTAGATGTATATGCATGCTTAAAATTGTTTATTGCTTCGTATGATTCTTGGTGACGGTTTATATCACATAATAGAGTCATGATAGGTTATAGATTTTGGTGAGTGTCTACATCACCGAATAAATTTATAATCTTTAGGGTTAAGTGATCATTAAACCTTAGAGTAATATTCGGTAATCAAATAAAATTAAGTGTTCTACTAATTCTCAATAGATGTGAGGTGCGGCATTATTGTTAGGTCTAAGTCATTAAATCGCAAGGTAGGAGCTTCGTAAGGAGTACCCCTTTTGACTGTTGTCTAACAAGTCTAATCAAGAACCCAAGTCTACCATAGGTTTAGGTCATGTGAGGGAGTAAATCTTGTTAGGGTACTTTCGTAAACCCCTTAGATGTCCTGTGAGGGAGTCTAACCAACCGGTGTTCGTAACAGCCTCTAGGGTGCCATAAGTGTCTCCTTCAGAAGGGTCGAGGGTCTTGTTCGGTATCTCGACAGGTTTAGTATTAGAAAATCCCGGTTCCATAATAACTAGTATCCTAATAATATCATTACTGATGCAAACCAGGATTCCAGTCTAGGTAGTTGCTTCATCACCTCTGATCTAAATCTCGTTTAAGTTGCATCCTAGTTATTTAATTTAGTTAGTTTATTTTAATCGTAATTTTAGGATATTTAGAAACTCCCCCCCCCCCCCCTTAAACATAAAAACAGTTAGAGTCTGTGTCAGTCTAAGTCTTGATAGAATCGTAAACGTAATAAGAGAGTCTCGTGGGTTCGATACTCGGACTTACTGTAGCTATACTGCATTGATCGGTACACTTGCCGGTTGTGTGGTTTAGTTTTAGATCGAGTCTAAGTTTATAAATTTAAAACTTAGATTGTCTAGATTAGGTTAATTTCAGTAGTTTTTATTTAACCACTTTTAGCACATCATTAGTAGAAGCAACACACGTACAAGAAGGTAACTGAACCATGGCATCAAATTGTTTCCAAATTGTATTGATTCTATAATAATATTCTAAAAAACTAGATCCATTTTGACTCACAAAATTAGTTTTCTGATATAACCCAAACACAACCTGCCCATCAACCCTATCATAAGTATCCTTTAAATCACTCCAAATTCACTAGCAAGTCTAGAATAAACTTGACCAACATATAATTCATCAGAATCAGAGTTAAGAATCCAAGTTAAAACAACTGAATTGCATCTATCCCAGGGACTGGCTAGAACATCATCAGTAGTGGATTTGGTACAAGTACTATCAACAAAAGCTAACTTATTTTTAGCCATTAGAGCAAGTTGCATAGCATGTGACCAAACCACATAATTCTCAATTCCTTTAAGTTTAGCATTCACAATGGTAAGACTACTAGAATCACTAGCATGTAGGTATAAAGGATCACTAGCATCCAGTTTACTTACTAAAGTAACAGAAGATTCACTTTTAACACCTTTATCAGTCATGATAACAAATAATCACAAAGAAGCACAAATAGTCAAAACAAGAAGCACATAACAGAAAAAAAACACATATTAGCAACAGAACAGATACAAGCAATAATTTATCACACTATATCAATGAGGCTCAAGTAGTCAACAAGAATCACAGAATAATAGTTATCAACCAAAAACATACCAGACTCAAATAAATCAGCGAAACCAGGACAACGGTCCGATCAGAGGTTCGTCACTCAAAAGGTGCCTTCGCAGACAATATCCAGGGAGCGGTAGACACATGACAGGACAAATACAAATGCAACAGAGTGAACCCTCTCTCTATCCCAAATCAAAACCGGATTGTCTAAACCTGGCAACAGTATGACTAGACACAGGACACACGTGAATGCAAGACAAGAAAGAACAAGAAATACACAGAAATAAGGAACAATCTCACCCAAGCGTTTAACTCCCTCTAGCAATCAACCTTGTAACTTTCACTTAGGGTTACAAGAGGCAGATGAGAAGACAAAGTCCAGAAGGAAAGAACTCTGTTGGTTTGCCCTAAAAAATATAGACCAACGAGAGTTGCGGAGGGGCACCAACCAACCCTAGAAATTAGAGCTTCAACCTCCAAGCACAGCACAACCTCCAAGGACCAGAAAACACCAAGATCTGGAGTCGGTAGAGCCCTCCGGACTAACAAGACCCCTAGAATCACCGAAAAATAGTAGAGCTTGCCTCTAATTTAGAACGATAAGAAACCCTAGGTTGATTATCAGAAAATCAAACCCCACAAAATACGCAGCGGAAGGACACCAGAGCACCGATTCAACCTCGGAACTCTATTGTCACACCCCGATATTTCCACGTATTACCGGTGGGCCCGGTGGGGAGTATCGTGACGTAGTTGATATCATCATAGTCAAACAACTCAGTATTTAAATGCACAGCAGAAGCAAAAGATAGATTCATTTCAACCGAATATAATTGTAATATTAAGTATCACAAGTAGTTGAAACAGATCCATAGGCGGATCAAAAATAAAAAGGAAATGTTGTTCAACAGTTTTATGACATCCAAGCTTGCGAGACTTATTGTGGATGCTAGGAGAAAGCCAGCCTAGTTCGAGTAGTACCTGCACTTAACCTTTTTGGGAAAATACGTCAGTTTACACTGGTAAATACAATTAACTGACTCATTTTGAGAAGTTTAATAAAAATTGATTTGAATGCACGTGGCACAAAACTTTTTATAACTTGGGATAATTATTTAAATATAATACTTGTAAAAGAATTACATGTTTCTTATGCATTCAGTAGCCCGGTTCATGCCGGGTTAAAGATCAATAGACACACCACATTATTTATTTAGGCACTGACGGGTGTACGCCTACACCCCGTGCTTAGGTCGTGGCCATTTCGTAAAATGATGCCAAGGATATCCGGGACATGGTCATTAACCCCCCAAAGGTGTTAAGAAAACAAAACAATTTAAACGGGTCATTTCAATGAATTAACCATCATACGATTAAATATTCAATGCCCGACCAAGCGGTATTTTATATACCGTACCCCCAAGCCCATATAAGGGAAAATAAGTTAAAAGTATTTACCTTTGCAAGTAATAATCACAACAAGCAAGTGCACGTAGCTTTCACTGGGTCTCCTATTCTGGAACGAAGGTTTATAATAACCTATTAGAATCCTAACGGGTCTTTAATTAAGCCTAAACTTAGACCGGTTAGTTTTAAAGGAAGTTACGGTTCGAACGCATGATTAAGCGAAGACCGGAATAGAATGTGATTTAGACCCGACAAGTTTGAAGGCTTGTATAATATGGGTAAACTAAACACATTCTGAATTTTGAGATAAAAATGGTAAGGTTTGACCCGTTTCGGCTAATTTATGCAAACTGGTTACATAAACCGAACCGAACACGAATAACGCATAACGGGTAACCGAATGGGTCACGAACAGGTTTCCCAAGTTAATATGCTTTAAATATGTTGTGATATCAGTAAGATACCTTCCATTATGCCCAAAACGAGTTTGATTTCAAATTAAGCCCCGCAGGGGTATTTTGGTCATTTTAAGGATTATAAAAGGGATTAATTATAATTCTGAGACTTGGGTCTTAAATAATCAGTAAAACAACTTAATTTAATGGATTACATCAGTTGGTGATAAGTCTTATATGACAAAATGGTTTTAAACCTATACTATGTGTTTAATACGCGTAAAAAGCCGTTTTAAGCGATTTCCGGGTTTAACAGGAAATCTGAGTTCTCTGATCAGGTTATAAAGTTCAAAATACTTCATTTATCATATAAAATCAGTGGCCAAAGTTTTGGTATCAAATTGTTATGTAAAACTCATTTTATAAGCGAAAAGGGTATAATTGTCAATAACCGAATCAAGGCGATAATCCTATGTTATGATCAGTTTAAAAATAATTAAAAATCTTCAAAAATCCCAAAATATTATATTACATCAGTGGGTAAAATTTTTGGTGTCAAAAATTGGGTTTAGATAGGCTTTATGCTAATTACGCCGTTTAATTCATAAAAAGCGTTCTAATTACGCTATTAAGCATAACTCCTAATCTAGACCTCCAACTGATGTGAAAATTTAGGGACATGTTTATAATTCAGTAACAAAGATTATTCTCCTATCACATTTCCAAAATTCTCGTTTTATGGTCAAAAGGGCATTATGGTCAACATTAACCAATTAACGGAAACGTGCAAACGAATCGGACAATAAACGAACCAATCACAGAGGGTTGTACTAACATATATGTAACGCCCCAAAATCCGAATGTTTATATTCGTAAAAGGTTCTTATATAATATATCCCAAAATAAATATTAGGCTATTTTACCTAGTTAAGGTTTATGGTAAAAACTAGTAAAAGAGATAAGTAGTGCCAATTGTGTCTTAGAGGCAAACTCAAGTGGTTAAAGTGGGATAAATAAAAGTTAAGTTATTAAAAGAAAAAGATCACACACACACACACATCTTCGTGTGTGTTCTGGATGGATCGAGCAGGGGCTCTCAAAAGCCCCAAAACCCTAGTTCTTCAAAAGCTTCAAATTGAAGAATAAATCAAGGCTCAAATTCACAACCGAACATGAATTAGTGATCACCTTCACAAGGGGATCGTAAGGTATGTCTTAAATCAAAGGTTGGTGATCTTTTGTGAAGTGGGTTATGTTCTAATCTGTAAGTTAATGTGAAATTGATCATGTATAAGGGTTAGAATCATTATATAGAACATAGGTTATGTATGGTTTGTGTTAATACGATGTTTAGAGATGAAACCCGTTAGTTAAGGTGAAGATGATGACTAGAATCACCACCTATGTCTAAGTCTTGTTGAAATATTGATGTATTTTGTGAGTATGATGAGTTGTTGTTAGATGAATTGAATGAAATGTGGTGTTGATATGTTTGATGCTTATGTGTGAGCGATAGGTGTTGATTAGGAGTAGGATTTGATGAGTTATGTAGGAGTTTAGAAGATTTATGCATGAATTAGTTGTACGTTATGCTTAAAAGGTGGTACGCACACCTAGCGTATGATAAGATGTATATAGTGTCGTCCGTATAGTCGATTATGATGTTAAGGGTATATGATGATAAGTCGATAGTTAAATATAGTTAATAGTTGACTTTCAAAAGTCAACTAAGTATAAGAAACATGATGTGACTCGTTGTCGTAAAGGCATGATTATAGGAAGTGGTATGGTACTTGTTATGTCGATACGTACTAAATGGAATGACCTGATGAATTACATGCGTTTAACGGGATATGAATTTGGTTATATGTTTTGTGTTAGCTAGAATCGACTAATGAAAGTCAAATGTGAAACATGTGATTAATATGATCATTAACATGTACAATGATGTAAGCTAACGAGAATGCGATGTTGGTGATATGAAAGTATAGGAATCATATCGGGGCGGACTCAAACATGAGAGGCTAACGGGTCAAAAAGAGGCAAGGAAACGGATACGAACATGGACGCGTAAGGTAAGTGATTCCTGTAATCACCTCTTAGTTTGTTAAGTAATATAGTGTTTTAACTAATTAAACGTGATGTTTGAGGTTAATTATATGTTGAAGTCCTTCGTCGCAAAGGTTGGGGCTAAAGTTGACTAAAATGCCCTTGGTGAGTATATTGGGCAAACGACCTTTAAAAGATGTTTAGAAATAAGATAAATGATCAAGTGAATAATTAGGATAAGTATGGAAGCGAAAAGTATGTTTTTGAGAGTCAAATGCATTGAAATACGTAAATACCCTTAACGGGTCAAAATAAGCATTTAAGCGTAAACGGGACTTTATCACGTAAGGAACTCGTGATTTGAGTTTTATATGATAGGAGATAATGAAATAATGAATTTCATGAGTTTAAAGCTCAAATAAACATGTTGGTGTGATAAAATTATGAACGGGTCAATTCTTGGTAAAAAGGGTAGTAAGCCGAAGACTTAAAAGTCTGGAATTTGATAATCCGGATGTCGGATTTTAACTCCATAAGATGGAGAATTAAATTACGGACGCGTAGGAAAAAGAATCGGTAAAAACGGACCAATAATGAAGAAGTTATGGCCGTTTCCGTGAAATCCGGTTGTGCAGGAAATCTGCAGATCAGCAGCAGCAACATTCTGTGAATTTCAGGGCATCGCGCCATGCGACGGGCCGTCGCGCGACACGACGGTGGGACTGGTTGGCGAAAGTTGTTCTTTTGCTCCGTTTTGTCTTGGGAACTCGTTTAAACGCTTTTTTAAGTTGAGTATGACTAATTTAACTTACGTTTTTATGAGCATACGTGTATGTACATATGTAGATAGGCATGTATGTATGTTTGTATGCATCTATACACGTCTGTAGAAGTGTATGTAAGCATGTATGCGCAAACGTATGTAAGAGTATAAATGTGTGAGCAAGTACACGCGGATTTATGAAGGCGTATATGAGTAGGCAAGTGTGAGTTGGGTATGTTGCAAATAGGGACGTATGTATGTATATATGTATAACGCCATGAGTGTGCGTCATGATGTAGGTATGGGTGTATGTAGATATGCATGTATTATCGTAGATGTGTTCATATGTGGGTATGTACGCAATTGATTGTGTGTGCACACATGATAATGATTATAGGTGATCGCAAATATATATGTAGGTATGTATGTAGGTATATAAGTATGTATGCTTAATAAATGTAAGTAAGTATATGCGAATGTATGTATGTAGGTGAGTATATTCGAGGGTAAATATATGTGAGTATGTATGCTAGCAGGTATGCATGCATGGGTGTACGTATGTATGTATGGAGATGACATGTATGAATTTTAGGTATAGTATCGAAGACTCACCAGAGGGGAAGTACTCAGAAGGGAACGTTTAATGTAAAGGAATAATGGAACGGAAATAATCCAAGGCTAATCATCGTTTATATTTATAAAATGCATTAATGTCTTGTATGTATTTGCTGAGTACAGGTTGTTCGAGTCAGATTATCTTTCTGAAGGGGAGCGACTAAAGACCGAGTCACAAGATAGATTGTACGGGAGTGTTTGAGTATGTAATTGAGTGAAGCTAAGTTATGTTTTTCTTATTGTAAATAAGTTCAATAAATGTATTTATTGTAAAAGAGATAACTTTAAAAATGAATTGGAGTAATTGGAGATGTTTATAACGTAAGAAATTTTTATGGTACGAATTTCCGATGCGACTTTTGTCAAATACGTATTAGGGTCTTCCAATATAACCTGGTCTAAAAGGAACCTTAAGGCATTTCTAAACCCATCTAAATCGGGTTAGAACTGAAGTCAAAGCAAAAGTCAAAGTTTTGCGACTTTCGGTTCCGAATCGAGCCTAAACAAAAAATTGTCGGATCAAACAAGCTTAGACCAGTTCTTATACTTATTACCAAGTTATATGAGTGATAAAATAGGTTACACGCCTTCTACATTGCTAATTATGCGTTAATTCGAAAATTATGTTCCTGTTGACTTTTTATAAACAACTTTGACCCGACAAATGTCTTAGTTAGGATGGGAATCAGAGGGTGCCCTTTTAAGGGTTTAATGCCCACATAATTACCAACTTATAACTACTTTCAATTTGACTAATCACTGGACCGTTAGTGATTAATCGTTAAGTCAAACCTTAATTACGACGGTTTGACTTTTAAGCTAATAACTAAGTAAAACATGATTAAGGAAGGTCAAGGATACTTACCGAAGTCCTAATTACGACTAGAGATGCTTAGGGTCTGCACTTGTGCTCCAGAAGTCTTCAAAAGTTGAGTTATGAGTGAATGATCAAAGTTGCATCAAATGTGGGACTTTATATAGTGAGTTTAATCTCACTAGATCATGCCAAGCAATGCTATACATGTTCCCTGATGTTAAACATGTGTCCCTAGTGCCTAAAACGAGTTGGGGTCGCCCATGGTATGCAAAACAAGCAATCCAAGTCGGTTAAAGGGCTGAACAGACACCTGTCTGTGTTTTCTGCATCTGGGAGGCTGAGGCGCCCCGCGTAAGGTTCTGGCAAGCCTTACGCGCCCCGCCTGAGGCCTGGTGTCAGGTTAACAAGTTTCAATTAATTGCAGTTTTGGTCCCCGGTCCTTCTAAAAGTTGTTTTACCTTTATTTCTTGCATTATAAGCCCTCTAAATTGATTTTTAAGGACTTCAAGACTTATACCAACTTTGTTAAGTCCTTGGTTAACTTTTGATTACCCGAAAAGTCATAGATTTCTTAGTTGACGCTTTTAACCCCTCGTATACGAATTTTATCATAACTTTCTCATACGATAACGAAACTTGGTGAAATTTTTATCATGCATTCTAGTGAGCATAATTAATCGTTACAAAGCTTCGGGTTCGCTAAAAGGTCACTCAGAGGTATACTTTAAACATGTTGACACATTTAACCCCTGTAGTTTGAAATCTCTCGCTTTCTTTCACAATTGGCTTCGTATGATCCATGATTCATTCGTTTAAGGGTATTAACATCATGTAGGTTATTGTAAAGTATATTTATTCATTGTTGACATTTTGAACCCTTATATTCACATACTTTTCTTGTTTGTCAACTTTAGTCCCTCTAGAGTGTTCTTTCACACGTTCAAAGCTTATGACACGTGTCAATACATTATTGGACATGAAATTACGAGGTGTTACATCCTCACCCCCTTAAAAGAAATCTCGACCTTGAGATTTACTGAAACAAATGAGGGTACTTTTCTTTCATTATGGACTCTACCTCCCACGTGTATTCGGGACCTCTACGGGCATCCCATTTAACTTTTACGATCGGTACATGCTTCCTTCGAAGCTTCTTAACCCATCGATCCTCAATCGAAAAATGTTTTTCAACAAACTTTAAGCTCTCGTCAATGTGCACATCTGTATGTGGTATGACTAGTGATTCATCAGCTAGAAATTTCTTCATATTGCAGATGTGGAATACGTTATGAATACCACTGAGCTCTTCAGGCAAATTTAGCTTATAAGCAACTGATCTGACACATTCGATGATCTCAAATGGTCCTATGTATCTTGGGCTTAACTTGCCTTTCTTACCAAATCGCATTACCCCTTTCCAAGGTGATACTTGAAGTAGTACTTTATCACCAACCTCAAACTTTAGAGGTTTACGCTTTAAATCTGCGTAGCTTTTCTGCCTATCTCTGGCAGCTTTCAGGCGATCACGAATCTGGATAATCTTGTCCGTTGTTTCAAAGACTATTTCAGGTCCTGTCAGTTGGACATCTCCAACCTCCGCCCAACAAACGAGCGTTCTGCTCTTTCTACTGTATAAGGCCTCGAAGGGCTCAGCCTTAATACTGGTATGGTAGCTATTGTCATAAGAGAACTCGATTAAGGGCAGGTGGTTATCCCAACTACCACCTAAGTCAATCACACATGCACGAAGCATGTCTTCCAAAGTTTGGATTGTACGCTCACTCTGCCCGTCCGTCTGAGGGTGGTAAGCCGTACTGAAATTTAAGCGCCTGCCCAAAGATTGTTGGAAACTTTTCCAAAAATGTGACGTGTATCTAGTATCTCTATCAGAGATAATAGACACTGGTACGCCATGCAGAGATACAATCTTATCTACGTACAATTGGGCTAACATGTCGGAGCTATAAGTCTCCTTAATGGGTAGGAAATGTGCTGACTTAGTCAGTCTATCTACTATCACCCATATAGTATCATTTCCTTTCTTTGTCTTTGGCAACTTGGTGATGAAATCCATTGTCACCATTTCCCACTTCCAGGTGGGAAGTTCAGGCTGTTGTAGTAAACCTGACGGCTTCTGATGTTTGGCTTTGACTTGTGCACACGTCAAACATTTAGCTACATAGGCAGCTACAGACTTCTTCAAGCCTATCCACCAATAGTTTGCCTTTAGATCCTGGTACATCTTATCAGCTCCAGGATGAACGGAATATTTTGAACTATGGGCTTCCTGGAGAATAACATCCCGAAGTCCTCCATAAACTGGAACCCATATTCGTCCATTTAATCTTAGAATTCCGTCCTTGCCATAGGATAACTGCTCTTCAGTTACTCCTAGCTTTTCATCAGGATAGTTAGCTTCCAACACAGCTTCCTTCTGTGCAGCTAACAACCTTTCGTTCAAACTATTCTTTATCTCAATGCTCTTGGCATTGATTCTTATAGGTTTCACTCTTTCCTTCCGACTCAAGGCATAGGCGACTACATTCGCCTTGCCGGGATGGTATCTTATCTCACAGTCATAATCATTCAAAGTTTCCATCCAACGTCGTTGCCTCATGTTCAAATCCTTTTGGTTAAACAGGTGCTGGAGGCTCTTGTGATCAGAATAGATCACACACTTAATACCATATAAATAGTGCCTCCATAGCTTCAGTGCAAATACAACGGCACCCAACTCCAAGTCATGTGTGGTGTAATTCTTTTCATGCACCTTTAACTGACGTGAAGCATAGGCAATAACCTTGCCTTTCTGCATAAGCACACATCCCATGCCAGTGTGTGATGCGTCGCAGTAAACCATGAATTCTTCGGTACCTTCAGGCAATGTCAAAACAAGAGCATTGCTCAACCTTTGTTTGAGAATATCAAAGGATTCCTGCTGCTTAGGACCCCAGTCAAACTTTACATTCTTACGAGTCAATGAAGTTAGGGGTGCAGCAATTCTTGAAAAATTTTCTATAAAACGCCTGTAGTATCCTGCCAATCCCAATAAGCTGCGAATCTCTGTGGGGTTCTTCGGCTCTTGCCAATTCATGATGGCTTCAATCTTAGCGGGATCCACCTGGATACCACGCTCGCTTACCATATGTCCAAGAAATTGGACTTCTCGAAGCCAAAATTCACACTTAGAGAATTTGGCGTAGAGCTTTTCTTGTTGAAGCAGTTTCAGAATGCAACGGAGGTGCTTCTCATGGTCAGCTTGATTCTTCGAGTAAATAAGAATATCATCGATGAAAACGATGATAAATTTATCCATGTAAGGCTTGCAGACGCGGTTCATGAGATCCATGAATGCGGCTGGTGCATTAGTGAGTCCAAAAGGCATCACTAAGAACTCGTAGTGACCATAACGAGTCCTAAATGCAGTCTTATGTACATCTTTATCCTTAACCTTCAGTTGATGATATCTAGACCTTAAGTCAATCTTGGAAAAGTAACTCGCTCCTTGAAGCTGATCGAACAAGTCGTCGATCCTGGGCAATGGATACCGATTCTTAATAGTAACTTTGTTAAGTTCTCGATAATCGATGCACAGGCGCATCGAGCCATCTTTTTTCTTCACAAATAGGATTGGTGCTCCCCAAGGAGATGAGCTAGGTCTAATAAATCCTTTGGCTAGCAAATCATCCAACTGAGTTCTCAATTCTTTCATCTCAGTCGGTGCCAATCGGTAAGGTGCTCTTGCAACTGGTGCCGCACCAAGAATGATATCGATCTTGAACTCCACTTGTCTATCTGGGGGTAAACCAGGAAGTTCTTCAGGGAATACATCTGGATATTCTGAGATAATAGGTATGTCTTTGATTTTTGGCTTTGGTTCATCAATAGTTACTTGCGCCATGTAGATAACACAACCCTTCGTCAAACACCTTGATGCCTTGAGCATGGACACTTGCTCAGGCATTCCGTACTTAGTATCTCCTTGAATTGTCAGAGACTCGCCACGAGGAGTTCTGACGACTACTTGCTTCTTAGCACAAACGATCTGGGCTTGGTTGTGAGACAACCAATCCATGCCTATTACTATATCGAAACCGGCTAACTTCAAAGGAAGTAAGGATAACGGAAAAGAGTGGTTCCTAATGGATATAAAACATCCATCTAACACGGTTGAGGCGGTTTCTAAGGTACCATCAGCTAATTCCGTCTCATATTTCACACTTAGGGTTTTAACAGGTAAATTCAGCAACTTACAAAACTTATTATCTACAAATGATTTATCAGCTCCTGAATCAAATAACACTCTTGCATAAACATCATTTATGAGGAAGGTACCTGTTATTACGTTATCATCCTGCACTGCCTCATTAGCATCCATTCCGAAGACCCTAGCGTTGGTCTTTTTACCTTCTTCTGGTTTCTTGGCATATTTTGGGCAGTTAGACTTAATGTGCCCTTTTTCATTGCAGCTATAGCACGTAGCATCCTTGATTTTCTTACAGTCTAGGTCTTGTGCTCAGAAGACTTGCAAATCCCACATGCCCTTGGCTGTGATTGGGATTTCGACTCATATCTGCACTTCCCGAAGTGCTGTTTCTTGCAGATCTTACATTTGGGTTTATCACCAGACTGTTGACCATCTTTCTTAGATCCAGAACCCTTTTTGTGGTCATTGTTTCCCCTGTGCTTCTTGTCTGACCGTCGTGAATTGTCATCATCACACTTCCTTTTCTCGGCATCCGCGTTCCTCAGCGATCTCTGCCTGACCGCATCCAGCGTGAGGGACAAGGATATATCAGCTGCAGACCTGAATGTAGCTGGCCGAGAGGCTTTTACACTTGCCTTAATCTCTGGGGCTAAACCCCCAATGAAACGAGCTATTCTTTTGGGTTCCGGGGTCACAAGATAAGGAACCAACCTTGACATTGTATTAAAGCTCGTAAGGTAAGCTTGGCAATCCAGGTTTTTCATTACCAATGACAGAAAATCCGACTCAATCTTTTCAACCTCATGCTGAGGACAGTAGTTCTCCTTGATGAGGGTAACAAATTGTTCCCATGTCATATTGTACAGTGGAATCTTCCCAGTAGCTTGAATCAACGATCTCCACCATGCTAAGGCCTCACCTTTGAACGATTGAGATACAAATTTTACCACATCTTTATCAGCGCACCCGCTGATATCAACCACAGTGTCCATTTCGTCTAACCACGTCATGCAGTCGACAGCTCCTTTTTCCCCAGTAAAGTCTCTTGGTTTGCATGAGACAAAATACTTATATGTGCATAACTTACCACGCGGTTCTTGCTTAAGCTCGATCTTCTTTGATGGGACACTTAGCTGATTTGAAGAGTGATGATCGTCATCGTCTTTCTTTGGCTCTTCTTTCTTGGAGGGTGGCTTGCTGTGAGCCTCTGAATGAGTCTTAGGCTTGGAATGGGGTACTGATTGGGTTCTGCTTCGAGTACTGCTCGATTCACTATACTTCCTATCCAAGGCTCTTGTAACAGCATTGTCGATTAATGCTTGCAGTTCTGCACCCGCTATGTTAATTCGGGTATTATCATGATCCTCCCGTGGGTGACTATTGATCTCATCTGAGTCAGCCATGTAGTTTGAACTGTTACACAAGATATTGACAATAATTTATTTGGGAGTTTATTATGGAATTGTCTTTTATGGCAATTCATTAACCATGGTAAATACAGACCATATTTGGTTAATTTGTTAATCACATTTATTTAGGATTTTTATTATAATTTATCCTAATTATAAAATAATAACAGTATTATTAGTGGCACAAAAGGCCTAGTCGCAAGGACATTTAAATCATAAGCCATGATTTCAGAGAATCAAGGCATTAAGGTTTGAACGTAGTTCTTTACCTTTTTCTGACAGGGAGTCGTAGACTACTACTGTCTTTTGTCTTATTTAACAGTTATTATGGCCCGTAGGCATTACATCACTAATGGATGTTTAATATGGGATCATCTTAATTGATGATTTAAACCCATGATGTATATATCGTCAGGTTAGGATAGGAATCTTTTGAAGAGTTCCTATTATAAGAATGACGTGTGTGATTTTAACAAATCACGTCTGCCAGGAGCGTTAACATGTTTTCAGATGTAAACAGGGATTTGAATCTTTTTAAACAGGTCTTACCATTTTGGCTAAGTCTTATAATGACATGCAGGCTAGGTTATACCTTTAAGATTCTTATTAATATTTAAATAGGCAGATTATTTAAAAGGGATGATTGTTTAACTCATTCATTTCATTTATAATATGTATGTAAAATGACAAAATGAAACTTTTAAATTTAACATTCCATTAACATTAAAAGAAGTACACATTGCCCTAAACGGAACTTTTAACAGAAACAACTTGCCCACGCAGGGGCTAATACTGAGAATACAAGTCCTCGCAGGGACTGATTACTAAGATAGATGTCCACGCAGGGACTAAAAAGACAAGTCCACGCAGGGACTAAATATATACATAAACGTCCACGCAGGGACTTAATTGAAATAAGGAAATACAACAATACATATAGGGATTCAATGATCCCTCTTCTTCTTTCCTTTTAGTAAACTTGCTAAGCCCTTGAGGAATCCTCTGTTGTTCCTACGCTCTTCCTGAAAGTCTCATTCCACCCTGCTTAGTCTTTGGAGGATTTCCTCCTGTTCTGGTGGGGAAAACCGTGGCGGTTACGTCTGGTGCTGAACCGGTGGCCGAGCAGGTATTTAATACCCATGAGTTGGATATCTCACTCCCCAGGGAGCTCCATATGGTCCTTCAGGATGAAGGGCATTGTAGTTCGCTGCTACAAGATACGGGTCGGCTTCAGCATAGTTGTAATGAGTGTGAGCCGGCTGCTCAAACGGATTGTACGCCGTTGAACCGGCGTAGGTAGGAATCGGGTTACCAAAACCCATTGGTGGCGGCGGTGGTGCAACTGGTGCATAATTCACTTCTGAAACTGGATTTGAAGGCCCACCCATTTGCAGGTCTTCATGTAGTGGCGGATAGTGACTGCCACTTGAGTGTCGTGGGGTGCTAAAGTGAAAACCCCTTTCTTGCATGGACATTCGTGCGCCTGTTCTTCTGCGCCTTGGTGGTTCCGGAGGCGCTTGTTATACTGGTGGTGGTGGTGGCGGTGGCGTGACTGCCACGTAACGCAAATCCTCGGAGGGATCCTGCTGCTGCTCGTGAGGCGATGAATGGTGAGAGGGTGTAAAATACCACTCATATTGGTTGAACCTCGCCTGGTAACTGTCTGGACCATGGTAGGGTGATCCGTGGAAGGATGATCCATCAGAGATCTCGATGGGGTGAGTAGGTGTCCCAGAAGATGGTTCAACAGGATCCGTGTCTTCGTCAATATCCATTCCCTGAGCTTCGGGGAAATGGTCTTCAAGGCCCAATGGGTTAAAACCCACTGGTTCTTGTATGTAGTTGCCGGGTTGAACCGGCCCTGGAAGACAGGAGTGGGGCCGCCAAAGGAATGGTGCGACAAGGACCGTTGCAACGGTAAGAAGGAGTGGCATGAGTCTTCGGGCTCGTTCTCTGACTGCGGCCCAAAGGAGTGATGGTAAGAAGGCGTTGAGCTATGCGAGACAGATCGTCTAGCGGGCTCTACATAGGTCCTCCAGTGTCCTTCAGGATCGGCACTCATTGTAGTAGAAGGAGCTCGCCGGTGAGAAGCCCCGACCTCGTGATCGTTCGGGGCGCTAATTGGCCCCTTACCTCTTCCTCCTCTTCGAAACCTCGGTGGCATATTTCCTGTCAAAAACAATTGAAAGATACAACAAGAATATAAAGGACAAAGTTAAAATTAAAAACAATTTGGATTAGTCCTAAGTTCTTTGTCTAGACTCTAAAATTTAGGAATGTGCAATTGTGTAACTGAGATTAAACACAAAAGGCTAGTGTTTAATTCACTCAGGGTCTGTTTGGTATGAAGTAATGGAATAGACAAGGGAATAGAATGGACGATGGAATGGAATGGGCAAAGGAAAGAAATGGATTATTACCATTCCATTTTGGTTTTTGGTTACACTATGAAATAGAGGGATGAATGAAACACAATTCATTATAAATGACAAAAATACCCATGAGCTCAAAATACTAGTAACATCATGATATACTAATATTGATTTCCTCACAAATATCCAAAATCCCCTTATTCTAAAATCACTTTATCTGCATCATTAAGAGCTCGAATTTCACCATATAAAACTTTGCAGTCATCTATTGAAAATGATACAATGAGTTAGTAATCAATCAAGTGAAGACAAAAAGCAAAATCATTTAAATCTGAACTTTCAAAACAGGAGATATATAGCCTTTCATGAGTACCATCCCAGCCCCAAAATTACGATATTTTGCCCATTCATGGATTATTTAATTTGATTTCCTTTTTATCAGTTCATCGCATGTAATGGAGCTTTTAGCTTGATTACAGAAATTTATGGATTATTTAATCACAAATGTCGAGTAAATTATACATGATGCTTTAATCTTCCATCATCATCTTTTTTATTATCATTCAATGAAAACATTATCAATTTAAGATTTTTACATCAGAAGCCACATCTTTAACAATATACTCTCAAATAAATGATGATTCATCATTTTGGGAACAAAAAACACTATCCAAAAAATTGATAGTAACTGAGAGAATGTACATATAATTCATTACATATGGTCTTTTAACATTTCTATAAATCAATGATTCCATGGACATTCGATCTATTGAACTGTAATCGCAAGAGAAACCTAGACACAAAGAATCATAACTAGGGTTGTACTCTGTTCCAGAATCAAAATCTGAATGTTTGATTATATCACATCTTCAAGTTGATTAAGGAATAACTGTGTCAACAAAATTATTACTTGAATAAAGCGAAAATCAACACATCAATTCATTAAAACGAATATACCATCGACAAATCACTCTCAGAACTATCACGCAACCTCAATTTATGGTTGAATGTCTATAATTGGGCGTCATGGATAACCCTAATTGTAGGTGAAGATCATCCTTGTGTTGATGATTTGCCTCTGTAGGGAAGATGAGAATTGATTTGTGAAGGAGAAGATACATCGAAGTGGAAAGGAGAAAGGCAAGGGGAGGGTAAATTTGAGAAACAACAATGATTACGGGAGGGAATGAAAAAAAAGGAGGGGGGCGGGGAGGAATACTTCAGGGCTTGTTTTGAGGGAATGGAATGGTCTACGTAATGCTTGATTCCATTCCATTAGTCTACCAAACAAACCTATTTTTATTACCCTGGAATAGGTTATTCCATTCCTTCGATCATTACCTTATACCAAACACTACCTCAGTGTTGGCTCTGATACCAACCTGTCACACCCCGATATTTCCACGTATTACCGGTGGGCCCGGTGGGGAGTATCGTGACGTAGTTGATATCATCATAGTCAAACAACTCAGTATTTAAATGCACAGCGGAAGCAAAAGATAGATTCATTTCAACCGAATATAATTGTAATATTAAGTATCACAAGTAGTTGAAACAGATCCACAGGCGGATCAAAAATAAAAAGGAAACATTGTTCAACAGTTTTATGACATCCAAGCTTGCGAGACTTATTGTGGATGCTAGGAGAAAGCCAGCCTAGTTCGAGTAGTACCTGCACTTAACCTTTTTGGGAAAATACGTCAGTTTACACTGGTAAATACAATTAACTGACTCATTTTGAGAAGTTTAAGAAAAATTGATTTGAATGCACATGGCAAAAAAACTTTTTATAACTTGGGATAATTATTTAAATATAATACTCGTAAAAGAATTACATGTTTCTTATGCGTTCAGTAGCCCGGTTCGTGCTGGGTTAAAGATCAATAGACACACCACATTATTTATTTAGGCACTGACGGGTGTACGCCTACACCCCGTGCTTAGGTCGTGGCCATTTCGTAAAATGATGCCAAGGATATCCGGTACATGGTCATTAATCCCCCAAAGGCTTTAAGCAAACAAAACAATTTAAACGGTTCATTTCAATGAATTAACCATCATACGATTAAAGATTCAATGCCCGACCAAGCGGTATTTTATATACCGTACCCCCAAGCCCGTATAAGGGAAAATAAGTTAAAAGTATTTACCTTTGCAAGTAATAATCACAACAAGAAAGTGCACGTAGCTTTTACCGGGTCTCCTATTCTGGAACGAAGGTTTATAATAACCTATTAGAATCCTAACGGGTCTTTAATTAAGCCTAAACTTAGACCGGTTAGTTTTAAAGGAAGTTACGGTTCGAACGCATGATTAAGCGAAGACCGGAATAGAATGTGAGTTTGAAGGCTTGTATAATATGGGTAAACTAAACACATTCTGGATTTTGAGATAAAAATGGTAAGGTTTGACCTGTTTCGGCTAATTTATGCAAACTGGTTACATAAACCGAACCGAACGCGAATAACGCATAACGGGTAACCGAATGGGTCACGAACAGGTTTTCCAAGTTAATATGCTTTAAATATGTTGTTATATCAGTAAGATACCTTCCATTATGCCCAAAACGAGTTTGATTTCAAATTAATCCCCGCAGGGGTATTTTGGTCATTTTAAGGATTATAAAAGGGATTAATTATAATTCTGAGACTTGGGTCTTAAATAATCAGTAAAACAACTTAATTTAATGGATTACATCAGTTGGTGATAAGTCTTATATGACAAAATGGTTTTAAACCTATACTATGTGTTTAATACGCGTAAAAAGTCGTTTTAAGCGATTTCCGGGTTTAACAGGAAATCTGAGTTCTCTGATCAGGTTATAAAGTTCAAAATACTTCATTTATCATATAAAATCAGTGGCCAAAGGTTTGGTATCAAATTGTTATGTAAAACTCATTTAATAAGAGAAAAGGGTATAATTGTCAATAACCGAATCAAGGCGATAATCCTATGTTATGATCAGTTTAAAAATAATTAAAAATCTTCAAAAAAAACCCAAAATATTATATTACATCAGTGGGTAAAAGGTTTGGTGTCAAAAATTGGGTTTAGATAGGCTTTATGCTAATTACGCCGTTTAATTCATAAAAAGCGTTCTAATTACGCTATTAAGCATAACTCCTAATCTAGACCTCCAACTGATGTGAAAATTTAGGGACATGTTTACAATTCAGTAACAAAGATTATTCTCCTTTCACATTTCCAAAATTCTCGTTTTATGGTCAAAAGGGCATTATGGTCAACATTAAGCAATTAACGGAAACGTGCAAACGAATCAGACAATCAACGAACCAATCACAGAGGGTTGTACTAACATATAACCTGGTCTAAAAGGAACCTTAAGGCATTTCTAAACCCATCCAAATCGGGTCAGAACTGAAGTCAAAGAAAAAGTCAAAGTTTTGCGACTTTCGGTTCCGAATCGAGCCTAAACAGAAAATTGTCGGATCAAACAAGCTTAGACCAGTTCTTATACTTATTACCAAGTTATATGAGTGATAAAATAGGTTACACGCCTTCTACATTGCTAATTATGCGTTAATTCGAAAATTATGTTCCTGTTGACTTTTTATAAACAACTTTGACCCGACAAATGTCTTAGTTACAGGAATCAGAGGGTGCCCTTTTAAGGGTTTAATACCCATATAATTACCAACTTATAACTACTTTCAATTTGACTAATCACTGGACCGTTAGTGATTAATCGTTAAGTCAAACCTTAATTATGACGGTTTGACTTTTAAGCTAATAACTAAGTAAAACATGATTAAGGAAGGTCAAGGATACTTACCGAAGTCCTAATTACGACTAGAGATGCTTAGGGTCTGCACTTGTGCTCCAGAAGTCTTCAAAAGTTGAGTTATGAGTGAATGATCAAAGTTGCATCAAATGTGGGACTTTATATAGTGAGTTTAATCTCACTAGATCATGCCAAGCAATGCTATACATGTTCCCTGATGTTAAACATGTGTCCCTAGTGCCTAAAAACGAGTTGGGGTCGCCCATGGTATGCAAAACAAGCAATCCAAGTCGGTTAAAGGGCTGAACAGACACCTGTCTATGTTTTCTGCATCTGGGAGGCTGAGGCGCCCCGCGTAAGGTTCTGGCAAGCCTTACGCGCCCCGCCTGAGGCCTGGTGTCAGGTTAACAAGTTTCAATTAATTGCAGTTTTGGTCCCCGGTCCTTCTAAAAGTTGTTTTACCTTTATTTCTTGCATTATAAGCCCTCTAAATTGATTTTTAAGGACTTCAAGACTTATACCAACTTTGTTAAGTCCTTGGTTAACTTTTGATTACCCGAAAAGTCATAGATTTCTTCGTTGACGCTTTTAACCCCTCGTATACGAATTTTATCATAACTTTCTCATACGATAACGAAACTTGGTGAAATTTTTATCATGCATTCTAGTGAGCGTAATTAATCGTTACAAAGCTTCGGGTTCGCTAAAAGGTCACTCAGAGGTATACTTTAAACATGTTGACACATTTAACCCCTGTAGTTTGAAATCTCTCGCTTTCTTTCACAATTGGCTTCGTATGATCCATGATTCATTCATTTAAGGGTATTAACATCATGTAGGGTTATTGTAAAGTATATTTATTCATTGTTGACATTTTGAACCCTTATATTCACATACTTTTCTTGTTTGTCAACTTTAGTCCCTCTAGAGTGTTCTTTCACACGTTCAAAGCTTATGACACGTGTCAATACATTATTGGACATGAAATTACGAGGTGTTACATCTATACCATGTCAGAACTTCAAGGATTTCACGAACAGAGCACAGTTTTATTAATAATCTCAAGAACAAATACAAAGAGAGATCAACCAGTCATCACAGATTGACTGGGAAACAATAAGAACAGAAGATTATCAACAAGATGATCTTCTTACAAGACTGAACTCAAACAAACCTCACGAATGTACATGTGAGGGAAAAAAGAAAAAGAAGGATCTTAGCAACTGAGAAGGAGAGAACGATAAGAGATTCTGTGTGAAAATTATCCCAATGCAGCCTCTCTTTATAACAACATCAACCACGAAACCCTTAAAGCCCACTCGCATTTCTCTGACTCTTGGACCAGCCCAGCTAGACAACACCAAGCCCAAACATAACCGGACCAAAACTCATACAAAACAAATAAAGACAAAAGGTTAGGAGAGCAAAGAATGTAACCAACATTTAAACTGAAATCGTAACATATATAAGATATTTTAACAGTGTCTGACCCAAAGATACGCCATAGTTCTTATCTCGCCAATGATCTGTGCGGCGCTTGTTTGCTTCCTATTAAAAACCATCTCGTTCCTACTCCTCCAAATGCATCAGATGGTTGTTTGAATTATCGAGTATACCGTCTTTTTCCACCTCCGCGACCCCTTGAGTTTAGAATGCATCTTAACTAAATCCTTGGCTTCGAATGCAAAAAAAGAAGACACTCTGCACCACCTAGCAATATTATCTCAGACCGATAACGCTAGACCACAAGAAGCAAATAAATGGTCTTCATTTTCATCATATTCTCCACAGAAAAAAGAAGGATTGAGTTAACCTGGACGTTTCTCCTTAACAAGGCTGTCACCGTCGGCATTCGCTTCAGAACCATTTTCTAATGGGCCACGCATGTGTATTATGTGATGCTTGCTGTTGTGATTCAATATCATGCATGCGAGCATGTGGAGTTGAATACATGCAACGGGTTAGGATTTGGAATATTGGTTGACTTTTGGGTGGATATTCTATTATTGCATGAGCATGGTAAAATGGTTAAGGCCTGTCATTAAAAACATCCTAGGATTCATGACTTTACTTTTTTTTTTTCATTAAATTTCATCAATATCATTCCACATGAAAAAGGGTAATTACAAAGCAATTGCAGGTAGTCGGGCAACAAGTTGCGCCGCCACACCCTTTTGAATAGAAAAACCAATTCTACTAAATACAAAGTTTGAAACATTTAGCGACTTTACTTCTATTCTAGCTTTTGAGGTTCCCGCGTTTTATCAAGATTTCTTGTGCCACTCTTTTTTATTTTTTTTAAATTTTGGATTAATGTGCATGCTAAGTTCATAAGACTTTTTTTCGAATGATGTTACAAATATTTTTACATATGCAAGATTTCATGTTTACTTTTATGATTTTTAGGCATGGAACGTAAGTAGGGTTATACAAATGAGTTATAATTACGTTTTTCATATTTCTGTGGTTTGTTAAAAATCACTATTTCAGTCTATTAGTTTAAAAACCGTCAAAACATTCCCTGTATTTCACTTTGGTAACTATTACACTCCACCCATACTAACGCCAAAGCCAAAGCGAAGCCAAAGCGAAGCCAAAGTTCATGTAGAATATTGAGACAGTCTATATTTACATGTGTTCATAATATATGAATTTTGGTCAAAGCCAAAGCGAAGCCAGAGTTCATGTAGAACACTAAAGACGGTCTATTATTTATATCGTTTATTATGCCTGAAATTTGGTCAAAGCCAAAGCGAAGCCAAAGTTCAGGCAGAACATTAAGTTGGTTTTTATTTCGTATGTTCATAATACATGAATTTTGGTCAAAGCCAAAGCTAAGCCAAAGTTCATGTAGAACAATAAGTCAGTCTGTTATGTATGTTCACAATGCATAAATTTTGGTCAAAGCCAAAGCGATGCCAAATTTATGTAGAACATCAAGACAAGACAAACTTTTATTTATATACGTTCATAATATCTGAATTTCGGTCAAAGCCAAAGCGAAGCCAAAATTCAGGTAGAACCTTAAGTTAGTCTATTATTTTGGTGTTATAGTAGACTATATCTTCAATATAATAATTTGTGTCTGCCTTACTTGATTACCCCATAATGTAAATCACTCTAAGCTTTTTCTTAAGTTTGTATCCCATCTATTTCATCCACTCTAATTTCAAAACCTAAAATGTTTTGCTTACTAAAGAGTTTCTGCTAAATTTGCACTTATTGGATTGATGATTATCTCTTAAGATATGATAATCCTATTGCTCTTTTCTGATAAAAGTATTACAAAAGAAAATTAGAGCGTGATTAGTGGGATAAGTCAAACATTATATCTTTTATGGTAATCAAGAACTCACTTAAGTATTGCTATCATGTGAGCTATTCAAGATTCTAAATTTTCTAAAACTATTTTTTTAAGAATCAAAATAACTCCTAAGACGCATGCATTACGCTAGATTCTTACCATAATGTTTACAGGCACATGTGAATACATCATAATGTACAATACCATGACCCATAATTTAAGGGTTTACACATGGAAACAATACACTTTTCTGGTGCATTACTTAATAACTTTTCCAATAATACTATAAGTTGCCTTAAGAATCAACTATACCACTCAGAAGTACCAAAGGAAAATGAGTGTGTTGATTAGCAACATATGTGTAGGAAAATGAAAGCATGAAACTAGAAAATAAGATGTTCATCTCACCGCCACTAAACCTAAAAAGAGGATATTATTTAAGATCCAGAAATAGTATACAAGTACTACTTCCAGCTATAAGTTTCTTCAAAGGAAAGTCTCACTGCAAATTTTACCATTAACTAGGCATGGGCATTGAGACTATCCATAATTCAATGGAACAACTGGCTAAGATAAGTAGTAAGATATTTATGATATTTAAGTCTGCTAATGGTAATATCCTAACCAACACATGACCGGTTGACTCTAGTTCTATGTGTTTCCTTACCAGAAATCAACAAATAATTAATATGAGAGTTAGTGACAAAATTTTATGTTAAGACTATAAGAACCATAATAAACTGTTATATAATTGAGCTTTATGATACCTTATATATTCTGTAGATTATTCAGAATTTAGTATCAATATAAAAGCTACATTATGACAGTTGTGAGGTTTGCATGGTTAGAACAAAGTCACTCTTACCTTAAACTCTCATATTATTTGTCATCTCAATCTGGATAGAAACCTTATAAGATAGAACTAGATGATACTACACTTTTTCACAACATTTTGTTATCATGAAAATGAAAATTTAACAAAAGAAAAATGAGACTTACAAATTACATCCATTAAGACCAAATTTCATGAGAAATCATGACTAGGTTAATGAAGGATGAAATATTATCAAATCTCATTCTTAGTGACTTATGAGCATGTGTTATAAGCCTTAATATTTAAATGGCTAAGGGAATAAATTAAGTTCCATTAGAAGTTATATTCCATTGGAGCTTATCCCAAAATGGAATATTCAGACAGAATTCATTTATCATAATATTTACTTGTATTTAATATGTCTTGTATGAATAAAGGTATTAAAGAAATTAATTCATATATACTATGATTCCTTCTAAATATGTCCCTCAAAATTTTATAACATCTGGACATTAAGGAAATCAAGTCTGACATATATGACAAGTTCCCACAGCACGTACATCATTGAAACTTATCTTGTAGCATTCCTAGAAATCTAAAAGGTTAGTGGGAGCATTAAGTGTCTTAATCTTAACTTGCGAGGGTTGCAAGAGGTAGGGGAGTGAAAACTTGTTGTTACCTCAATTTGTACCTCTTGTACAAGACATTGTTTCTACACAACTTTTCTCTTTAAGAATCTACTGCTACTCTAACAAAAGTTTCACTGTTGCTTAAACGTGGGCACACTCAGATTTCTTACCAAAATTGTAATCCTCAAACAGAGAAACTACAACTTGTTTCTCTATTAGAATCTATTGGTTTTCTAATGTTGACCATAAGCATGCTAATTTTTTTTTTTTTAATGATTTCTAATGTTGACCATAAGCATGCTAAATTTTTTTTTATGATTTCTAAAATTAGTGGGAGTAGTAAAAGTCCTTATCATGACTTGCAAGAAGTACAAGAGGCGGGGGGAATAGACTTATTAAAATTTTACTCCGATTACACCTCTTGTACACCATACTCCACCAACTCTTACACACTTAGAATCTTGAAAATGATAGCAACTTAATCAAGAGTTAATCCAAAAAAACTGAAACTCATAATACAACCCAATAATCAACTACGGAGGTCATCCAGGTGTAACTTTGATGATTATGTATCCTCCTTGACTGAAGTTGAAATGGATATTAGAAAGTTTACTGATCCTACCTCTTCTAATTAAGCCATTAGCATCAATCAATTTTCTAAATGGAATAAAAATTGTTATTAGCAAATTTGATTTTATGTATCAAAATAACGCTTTGGGTTTTGGTTGAATTACCTAAATCCAAATGCAAACGTTAAGACACTAAAAGCAAGATTGATTGTTAATGGTTATGCTCAGAAGAGAATTATTTATCAAAGAATCATCTTACCTTTCTTACAAAAGGTTTCTTTGAGGATCACTGTTGTTCTAGTAGCTTATAATCTTTTGTAGCTACATTAAATGGATATTAAAACAACTTTCCCTAAACAAAGACTTTCATGTTCAAAACAACCTGAAAGTTCTAAACTGAAAGGTCAAGAACACTTAGTTTCTAAGTCGATGAAATCCATATATGAGTTGAAGCAAACATCAAAATGTGACGAAATCTTAATGCAATTCTTTTCATCACGAATTAAGTGGATTTATGTGTACCAACCTCAGAATGAGTGGGAGCAACTAATGTAAACTTGTCCTTATATAGATGACATTCTTTTGATAAGTATATGTTACATAGGTCAAATAATTTCTCACACATATTTTGATATAATGAATCTCGAAAATACCACTTACGTGAGAGATATCAAAATATACCAAGATAGACCCATTGGGGCATTATTTTCGTGCCATAAGCTTTACTCTAAAGTGGGTCCTTACATATGTAACAAACAATATTGCTCTCATTAAGAGGATAAAATGATAAATGGGATTACTTCCTTATGCTTCATTAATTAGAAGCCTTGTGAAGGTTCAAGTCTATACTCGTTTAGATATTGCTCACACTGATGAACATTAGATCACTCTAGATTATTGTGACGCATCTTACAATATCTTTAAGAAACAAGAAAGACTATAAGAAGAGGTTGATTATTCTTACCTTGATTTTATGATGTTCAAAAGAAATTAAAAGTCAATTTTGGGTAATCCTTATGTCTGTGGACAAATCTATATCATGGAGGAGTCATGAGAAACTGTTAACAACAACCTAAATTATAATGACATAATATGTTGTTAATCAACAACGCAGTTGTCAATAAATGTTGTTGAAAAATTTATCAGTGGACTCATAAACTTGTTAACTCCACATAAATACTATATTGAAGACTTACTGTGAAAAGTCAGCTACCTTGTTTCCTCGAATAGTAACAATTCGAGAGGTGCTGCATTAAACTTCGATGCAAAATTATTGTTCGTTTATGAACAAGAAGAGGAAACTAAATATTTGTATCGAATACATTTACATTCATGATATGTTTGCGGATCCGATAACTAAGGTCTACACCCGAAGTCTTTTAAGAGCTCATAATAAAGACGGGTTTTACTGAAGGCCTTACATAATAGCATATCGTACATATGAATGATTAGTTATTATTTTTCCTCAATTATACAATTTGTTTGTCTATAAATACGTACGTGCACCTAATGACGTATAGACAAGAATTATACAAATTAACTTCAAAGGGCTTACCTCAGTCATTTTGGTCTTAAATTTACGTATGTTTTGATTTGGTGTTGTAACATGATTAGTGGGGGTCTTGAGTTGACAATAACTCAATGACTGTATTTTTCTGTTGCAATTTCAATTTGAAACATGGATTAATGTTTTAACTTGGCCAAACTTACTTATACTTATCACAAATGATGACTCGGCCAAGTGGGAGAATGTTAGAATAACCCGTTGATGTGGCCTTACGGATCATTTGGTAACATTACCAATATGACATAACTAGTCCCCGACAATTACTTGATGGTAGTAATTGTAAATATTGATTAGTTCAATGGGACATTTATGATTTCCCTTTAGGTACCATTAATAGAGAATTTATAGAGTTTTATAATGTGAACACTATTAATGATCATGATTCATTTTTATAATGTGAACACTATTAATGATCATGATTCATTGATCTTTCTATATCGATCATAAGTGATCAAAACTCTAAGCAATATAAAACACCAGTACGAAAATTCTCTCTAAGGTGATCCATCAACCCAAGGTACCATAACGGAAATCATGGCTTAATCTTTATTCTGAAAGATAATCATCCCTACAAGTAAGTATCTCTATCTTGGAATCTATATTTAGATTATGATTGAATAAACATGATTAGGGTTCTATGTTTTTAACTCATGTTTAAAGATATAATCAACAACTTAGCCTAACTGACTTTTGCATGCATGTTAGATCGACTTTAGATTAGACGAATGGACGCGAGACCCCTTGGATGTTGCATGAAGCTACCCGACATTTAAATGTTTCCCGTGTTTTGGAAATTTGACTCAAATGTTTTCGCTGTGTTTTTTTTTTTTTTTTTTTTTTTTTGAATTTTTATTTTTCTAGACTATTTATGCAATGACGACCCAACTGTGAGACACCTGGATTTTGGGGTCTTACAAGTTGGTATCAGAGCTATAATTCGGGAGATATGGGCATCCCTAATACTCGAACCAAGAATGGGATCAAACTATAAATGCCAATTCGGGTAGCTGCACTCTAAGAGGTAATTGTTATGTTTTGATGTATGTTATGATGATCTATTCAACGCTTAATTGCATGACGTATTAGATAGGATGCTAACCTTTTTATGTTTTAAAGTACATTAGGATGCTTTTCTTGAATGCTTAATTTTATGATGTGTTGGATGGAATGTTAATGTAATTATCTTTGGAATATGTTAGGATATTTTTTTCCTTCTTGAGTGTCTTTTTATATTACGTGAAAGGTACGTAGAATCTAGTGGACCCTATTGGGAGACATTTAGAACATTTGTTGTGGCATAGACAATTACCGCACTTGATCAAAGTTGTTGGTGGTCTGTTGTCAGGGGCGGACCCAAGTTAATCCGTGGGTGGGCGGCCGCACCCCTTGAAAAAAAAAATTAGTGTTATTTTTCGCGAAAAATCCCGAACGCACCCCTTGAAAATTTTCGACCGCACCTCTTGGAAAATTCTGACCGCACCCCTTAGAAAAAAAATGTTAGGAATTTATATAAAAAAAAATTTGTGAACACGGATTTAAACCCGACCCAATTATGTAAAAAAGTTAGCCCACTAATCTCTTTAAATAAATCTTGTATTCCTATAACCCAATATCAAGCCCAATTATATAAGTTTATGTTAAAGCCCAACCCAAATAACTAAATCAATTAAACAAAACATAACCCAAAAAACCAGTCGATCATTCATCTCCTCCCTCCCGCCCTCCCCTCTCTGCTGCCAGCGACCAAGAATTCAAGAAACAGAAACATCAGTGCAGACTCTGTTTGATCGATCAGCCACAACCCACAAATCTCGCCGCACAGTACCGTACACCGCACTCTTGATTTTGTAGAGGTACCTTGATTTCATTCTTCAAAAATTTAAATAAGGATGTTGTAGAGTTGTTCCTCGGATCATCTTGATTCTACTGTTTGAACTTTGAATATGAAGATTGAATATGAATTATGAAGATTAATAAGGCTGTTGTTAAACACAGCTTTAATTGTTTAACATTCAATAATGAAATCTAAATATGATTAAATAATAAAGCCAGCCAAACCGCCTTATTGTTACTGCCGTTCATTATTATAATGAAATCACTTTTTTTGTTGATTTAATTAATTGGATCATTATTAATAGGCATAATGAAATCACTATTTTTTTTTATTTAATTGGTTCATTATTAATAGGCACAATGAGTAAGGATGTTATGGCATGATTTCTCAACAAGAGGAAAGCGATTGAAATTGGATAGAGAAAGACTTGTTTAAGAAAGAATTGTTAAAAAAAGTACCTCTAGATGATGTTTTAGATAGATTTCAAAAAATGAAAACCCGTAGAGCGACATTTTAAATATGTTTGTAATAACGTTTGATGTGTTTTTGATGATTATATAAATTTTAGTTTGATGTTCTTTTTTACATGACCCAACCCGAACCGACCCGACCCGATCCGAACCAATTTTTTTATGTATATATCTAGACACCTAAAATTTATAAAAATTTTCCGCACCCCCATGAAAAAATTTCTGGGTCCGCCACTGTCTGTTGTTAGTTATAACCTAAACTGATTGTATGAATATTCTGTCTTGTGTAGGTGCTAGCCATAGTTAGGACCAAGACTGCTAGGTTTTGTTGAGTTTGACAGTTGATCGGCATTTGTTGAAGGAAACCGCGTGGGTATTGTGGTCATTGGCGGACCTAGGTTATGCCCAAGGTGGGCTGGCGCACCCCTTGAAAAAAAAAATTAGTGTATATTTTAGGCAAAAAACCCGACCGCACCCCTTGAAAATATGCTTGAGTCACTCATCCGCACCCCCAGCAAATAATTCCTGGGTCCGCCACTGATTGTGGTGTGTCAATTTGGTTGAATACCTAAGAAGTGAACTGTGTAGTGACTAGAAACAGGGTTCTGTTACAAGTATGTATGTATTGAGTAGAGTGTCTCGACGTTGTGCGACCACACATCAAAGGGGAGGTAATGCGAGCGACCCTCGTGGGAGGCTACAGAATTAAACGGCTAATGTTTCATTGCATTCGTCGACGGACTACATTACCGGTGTATGAGGTGTCGAGAAGGCTAGCTAATAATTTTTAGTTATGAAGTTTATAACGTGCGAACTTCAAATCTCGTACGCTCGTACGATAAGGCATATTTTACATTTCACTTTTACTATATAGTGAAAGTGTAGTGAAAGTGTAATGTACAATATGTCTTATCGTACAAGCGTACGAGATTTGAAGTTCGCACGTTATAAACTTCATAACTAAAAACTTGAATATTGTAAAATATAAAAATCGCATGTTGAAAGATGAAAAAATAGTATGTTGTATAAATGAAAAAATTGCATGTTATAAAAAATCGCATGGGAAAATGAAGTTTAGTTACTCAATCTCGTACGCAGCGTACGTTAATATAAATTGTACGTTAACCAACTCATATATATATATATATAGTGGAGAGTTCAAATGAGAAGAAATTCTTTGTAAGAAGAAAAAAGAAGAAATTTAAACCAATAGGAATGCTTCATTAGACTTCATTTAATATTTGTACTTAATGTAACTATAAGGGTATATTGGTAAACTTACATACATCATTAATTGGTAGTTTCATCTTGAGTAAATTGTCATTTTAGTCCCTGAGTTTTGACCAAAATTGCCACTTTAGTCCAAATAGTTTTTTTCTTGCCATTTTAGTCCAAATAGTTTTGTTTTCTTGCCATTTTAGTCCAAATAGTTTTGTTTTCTGCCATTTTAGTCCCTGGGTTTGCCATCCACTACCACCTCCCACCATCCACCCCATCATAACCTTCTATCATCGCCACCACCTGCCTGCACCGTCACCACCCACCCACCCACCCCACCACCATCACCACCCACCATTTCCACCACCACCGGGCACTTTTACGCCACCCACGTCATTAACCAACATCACCGTCATCATCGTAAAACCAACAACCACCGCCATCATATTCACTGTAAACTGGCACAACACCATCCCCATACCATCGCACCTGCAAAAAAAGAAAGAAAAATGTGGTTCGACCAAAATTCTCCTAAGTTAAATAATTTTTTTTTAATGGAGTTAGTGGGTTGGATGAAAATGGCAACAAATGACAAAACTCAGGGACTAAAATGGCAGAAAACAAAACTATTTGGACTAAAATGGCAAGAAAACAAAACTATTTGGACTAAAATGGCAAGAAAAAAACTATTTGGACTAAAGTGGCAATTTTGGTCAAAACTCAGGGACTAAAATGGCAATTTACTCTTTCATCTTTAATAACTAACTATATTAAATTTGTAACTTATTTTTAAGATATATATTTTTCTCAAAAAATAAAAATAAAAATTCATTTATAGTGTAGGATAAATACGAGGCGTGTAGGATAACTTACGAGTTGTGTAGGATAAATTTCAATATGTGTAGGATAAATTTCGAAATGTGTAGGATAACTTTTGATGTGTGTAGGCAAATTTTTTTAGTGTGGAGGATGATAGTCTTAATGACTAATTAATTAGTCAAACATAATAATAAATGAGATAAGAAAAAAACTATTTAATGTTTTATAATTGTACCCTTTTGTTCTTTTTATTCTTAATAAATTTTTCTTCTCAAATGAACCTTCCCCTATATATATATATAGATAGACCACAGTTAAATAGAAAATTAATATATATATGTGTGTATATCCATGTCTTCACCAACACCGGCCAATCGAGTGATCATCTTAATTGATTTATGAGCTCTTAGCTTCTGAACTATTTTCAAAAGAGAAATCAATATGCAATTCTCCGCCTACCACTTCCTTAAATTGGAATGAAAGTTTATGATTGGCCTCTAACTTACAATCATTCACAACTTTCTCAAAATCTTCTAACTCAATCACAACTCTCTTCTAACTCAAAGATCCTTGCTTTTGTGTACGTCAACCCTACGTCGTACTTATCAGTGCCTTTATTTGTCTGGTGGATTAAGACAACTTTCAAAACAGCTTTTCCGGCAAGGACTTTGTTTATCAAATCAACATCTAGATGGGACACTATATGCTCATTAACATCGTCGAATGACAAATAGAATCCTCCATGGAATTTGAAGTCGTTAAAGTCTCCCTTGATAGGTTCCGGAGGAACTATTGCTGAAGACAAGTTCAATAGGTTAATGAAAATGTTTATGTGGGTGTCACTATCACAAAGGCCCTAGTTCAATATAAAGAGAACTCAAAGAAATTTGTTTAAACTTATTAATTGCAATATTTAAGAGTAATATTATATTCCCGTATCATTTTATTAATGAAATTGTTTCATTTTATTAATGAAATTAAATATTATTTGTAAATCGAATCAGCATATTATTAAACGTATGTTATGTTTATTGCTTTTAAAGTTATATTTATTAGCTTTATATATGAGAGAGAGAGAGAGGTGTGTGTATTTGGGTGGTATATGCATTGGTTTAATTACACACCATTATAATCAACATTTGTACATTTTCAGACTATAGTTATGCAACATATGCCAATGGTAGGGATGAGGATATCCTGATCTCGTCTAGATACCGTCCTGATCCTGTTCCGATACCGTCCCGATCCCGAAAATCCTGATTCCTAATTTCGCCAAAACTAGGTACCGATACCGAAATATGTCGGTACGGTACGGCATCGGTACGGTAGCGATATTTCAAGGTAAAATTCGGTATTTTACCGGTACCGATACCGAAAATGCCAAAAAGTGGATACTGTTTCGGTACCGAAAAATTCGGTACGGTATTTTTGGGATCGGGATCGGTACGTGACGGGATCGGTATTTGATACCAAATGCTCATCCCTAGCTAATGGGGTGGTGGTTTATTGGCAAAGACAAAGCCTTTAAACACCATGAGAGAGGGAGGTCTTGGGTTTAAGTACCACAGACGACATAAATAAAAGAAATTTGCCGTTAAAAAGTTATGCAACATATCATAGTTGCACATCAAATGTTACTAATTACGAAATATTCTAAAAGCCATGAGGGGTTTAAAGGCTGAGAAGTACCACGGTGTTACACGTGTCCCAAGAAGTTGGGATAAATGTGTATAAAATATAAATTTGGGCAAAAAATACCCATAATTTGACAATAAATCCTTATGCATCATCAAAAAGTTTTAAAGGTAAAAAATGCTTGAGCATAATTAAAAAAAAATTGCATATGAAAAAGTTAGAGTGAATTTTAAATATTTTCCTTTATCTTTATACTAGGTTATAACTTCGTATATTACACGGGTTGCATAAATATAATTTTATGTAATAAATAATTAAAAGATATATCTTAAAAAAACTCGTATTTTGAACGTGTTGAATAAAATATAATATCATATCTTAACACGAACAATCATCAAGATTTATTTTTTAAAAATGAACATTGATGTACTATTTATTTATTATAACATTTTATTTTATTTTTTTATTTTGCATGAATGTAACTTTATATAATAAATAATAAAAAAATATATCTTTAAAAAACATTCGTATATTACACGTGTTTAATAAAATATAATGTCATATGTTAACACATACAGTCGTCAAGATTTATCTTTTAGAAATGAACTTTGATGCTTATTATAACATTTTACTTTGTTTTTTTTTATCTATTATTGGGTTAAAACACATGTATTACATACATGGGGTTGAATCTCGTTTTTATGATACATTTGTTATAAATACAGATATACAAATCCCCTTGTAATTGCTTTGGCAGTTAACATACATATGTGTATATATATATATATATATATATATATATATATATATATATATATACACTCTTGTATTGTGTTATTGAAAAACTTCCAAATCCTAATTGTTTCTTATCACGTTATCAGGCACGAGACTCTCTGCTGAGATTTACCGGAAATCATATCAAATCGTTGTTATAACTTGCAAAGGGTAGGAGTGTAACAATCCGCTGATCACAACACATCTTGAGACAATCATCAGCCCCTCATAATCCTGGTACACATTGATCAAATTTCTCAAATGTGTTACTTACCGTATCATATCTAGAACAGTATTTAAAAAGCAAAGATGCGAAAATTTGAATTTTACAAAGTGGTAATTAGAAAGGGGTATTTTTCCTATGAGTCTACAGTGGCAGTTTTTTTTTACACAGTAAGCATGCCAAACCTTTTTCACATGTTTTTTTTTCTTTAGATCTAATTTATACGAAATAGGCTTTCGATTTGGACTTTTGAATGCCTAAATTAGGATTTTTAGAACACACAAAATAGGGTTTTCCAATCTACACTTGTAGACACAACATCAATGAATTGATGTTTTTCCCAGTCAATCTGACGGTCGCCGCTGCCCCAATACATGAACATACCATAACATAACAGAAAAAAAAGTCAAACGGAAAGTAAGAAACTGAACCGCAAATTTTTCTCCGGCGGTTATACTCACCGGCGGACCACCGCCTACGTAACATGTGACTTCGTGGTTTATGTGACCGACCTCGGCACAAATTTGCTATGGTAACGGTGTTGGTGTATAAATTTAATTCGTAGAATAAGATAAGCATATTATTTTTGTAAAAGCGAAAAGAACGGTTTTTACCCTGAAGTTACGGGTTATCACATCATCCCCAAGTTTAAAGAAATTAGCGATGCGATGCGATTCTGAACCCAACCCTAATTTTCTCCCCTTTTTATAAACCAGTTTGTTTCTTCGATTCCACTCTGCACTGCACTACACTTGTTATCACCACCTACTGCCCAAGTTTTTATGTGTGGTGGCCCAATAAATGTCAAACCCAACACCATACCTATTTTGTAACAGTTAATATAAAACATTAACATGAAAATTGTTATTTCATAAAAATTAAGAGATGCTCCTCATGACAGCCATACTCCATAACAAATATACTATAAAATACTTTAAATAATTTCAATAAGATTTTGTGCATCACAGCTATACTCCATTGGATGACTCTATACATTAAAAGGTTTCATGCATGTTTTAATATATTTAAATTTGGAATTCAAATTTGTTATACTACATATTTGAAGATACTACTAATATATTACTATGCTACAACTTTTTTAACCCACAATTATAATGTTACCAGACAACCACATTACAGGATACAAAATTAATAAATGAGTTTGTTTTCTTTCTCTATTTTATAAACATACTTAAAGTTTAGAACCTACAGTTCTAGCAAAGGAGAACCAGAAGTTCTCATGCAATATACATTTTACACACATGCTCGTTTTTTTAAATGCATGTTCTTTTCCATTGTAGATAAAATGTTGAACTTATCAAAGTTTGAATTCGCCGCCCTTGACATCTCGGGTAACAACTACCTCTCGGGTAACAACTACCTCTCGGGTAATAATTATTGATGATAATCAAACTTCACCTCAAGATAAGGCAAAAGCTATGATATTCCTCCGCCATCATCTTCACGAAGATCTAAAGCGGGAATATCTAACTGTTGAGGACCCTCTTGAATTATGGACAAACATCAAAAAACCGTTTTGACCATCAGAAGTTGGTCTTACTCCCTAAATCCTGGCGTGATGTCGTGGTCTCACTCAAATTTAAACCAAATACAACTAATAGATAGCGGTAAGTGGGTATCGAACACAGGGAGTTTGTGGAATATGTGTTATCTAAATGTATGTCTAACTTAACTAAATTAAACTAATTGCAAGAAAAGTAACTTTCACTGATTTGGTTGTTTGGTTTAAATTGTCTAAATTGAACTAAATTAGATTACAAATCAAAGTTAAGTTTTGTAACAGGATAAGAAGATAGTGATCATCCCGAGTTTTAGGTTTTAAGTGACAACTAATGATCATTTTCAACTGGAAAGAATCACATAGACATGGCTCATGTAAGATCAATTGTTTGTGATGAAAGGGAACTAAGTACTCGGATTCCTAGAACGCGAGGTTGTTACCCGATGACCAATCAATCAATATCCAACCCTAATCCCTCCCATGATATCTCGATTGCCAACGACACCAAGAACATATGGTTTAGAACTATGATCAAACATACATCAACAATTAAATAACAAACATAATTGTCACAAATAAAACCTTACATCCTAGACGATCACCAAGCAAACCTAGCCGCTCATAGTGTTATGAACCAACATCACAATCGAACCTTTGTCCATTGGAATCAAAAACAAAGTCTTCATGTTTAGATCACTCAAGAACACCTTAGAACACCCCAAATTTGCCCCTTAGGAGTTACAAAACGAAAAACAATGATTCCAAATGTTCTCCAACCAAGAAGTACTCCAAAAATCGCCCCTAAACTAATGTATAACCGAATGGAAATGATGGGAAGTCAAGAGGCACCATAAAAAGTCATTAAAAAGGGCAGTTACAAGTTTCACGCAGCACGGTGCCGTAACCTACGGCACCCGCCGTAGGCTACGGTGGCAATCAAAACACTACGGCACCCTTAAACTGGGCTACGGCGGACCAGAAAACACAGTGAGTGCCGTAACCTACGGCCAGAGCCAAAGGCTACGGCGGCGCCAGGTTTTGCTTTCTTGTTTTCTTCATAACTTTCTCGTTTCAACTCCGTTTTCTTCGCCATTTTCACCTACGTTCTCGTAATTTCGTCCTCTACCATGTTATCTTCTTAATTCTTCAATTCCAAAATTTTATTTTTTTCATTTATTCTCCGTCTTTCAATCTCCAATCCAGTCGCGTCTATTCGAAGCTTTATTTCCACACTTTTAAGCCCCAAATGTCCTGAAACACAAGCAACCTTAGTTATCTAATTCAAGATAAATACATGGATAAATGCGGGCTTAAATTATACTTTATAACCATTAAGGGTTTTCCTACGGACTACCCGTCACATCCCCACACTTAACCATTGCTTACCCCCAAGCAACTCGTCCAAAACAACTAATAACTCCTCAAACGATCAACATGAATCAAGCAAACAAATCTCCTCATTTTACTAAATTTTTCTCAAACCCGCATAACAAACCCCTAACAATGACTCTCATCTCGGCGACAAATAATAACTAGCAAGGATAAGCTAGAACACACCTAAGGCAAATGGGTAGTTGCACAACAATAAGCTTGTAGTTAAATCGGTTCTTCGCCTTAAAAATTTGCTAAAACATGCACATGAATCAAAGGGACTTAAAGGTTGAAACGTGGCTAGGCATATGGGTAGGAAATGGAAATATATATGAAATAGCTAATGATTCGCCCCGGTCTTTTATTACTATCTAAACAAACGTAAACATCTTTATACAATACATCCCTACATTTTTTTTCTTTTCCATTGCTTTTTCATTTTTTTTCTTTTTTTTTTTACTACTACTACTACAATCGTTTATCCTCATTCGTTTTGTACTTTCTCTTTTTCTTTTTGTATTATTTTCAACATAAACATAACATAACAAACATACTAATACAAAATGCTAACACTACTAGACCGGGTCGAATACAGGTGAATTTTTGAGGAACTAGGCATGGGTTAACAAACGATCGGCTTAAAGCTCAAAATGGCTCCTAAAAGTCCAAACCCCCGCCCCTCTCGCTACCATGCTCATATATATAATTTATGAGGTCCAACCCCCCAAATCCCACACTCGCACTCACCAAGACGAGGCTACCTAATTGCCCTTATCCTTTTTCACATACATATCAAGCTAAGGCCTGAAACCGAATTCAAGCACAAGTTCTAATGCACCCCCACCCATTGCCACTCTCATCAAAGAAAATATTTCTAACAATTCAAATAAGTGGCTCAAACTCTCACCAAGAAAAAGGGGGTATATGGGTTGCCGGTGTGTTATGCGGTTTCAATACGTTAAGTTTTCAAATTTAGATCATTTTTCGCTTGATTATAAAATTTTTCAAAAATTTCCCCTCATCCCCACACTTGGGATACATTGACCCCAATGTATGGCTTTGAAGGGAAAGATCGCTAAATCATCACAACATCAATTTTTGTTTTTCCACTCAAACCCCAAATTTCTTTTTGTTTTTTTTATAAATTAAAATTACTAAAAACACCACCGACTTTCACAACCCATCACTAAACATATCAAAACACCGCCCAACCATAAACTTAAACATGAATATATATAAAGGTGCACAAAATGTGAACAAGACACGACCTGATCAGTAAATCAGCAGTGTTTGTAGTTATGCAGCTGCGGTGATCAGACAGGAACATAAACATCTCTTAGATTCGCTGATATCTCAACGGGGATGTTGCCAATGTTGGTGCATATTCGGTGACAACAGCTTAATAGTTATTTTATTTAGTCTTTGGATATTTTGTAATGGGCTTAGCTTATTGGTTAGTGAGTTTATTGTTGTAATGGGCTTGGAAAATGGCCTAGCCCAGTAGGAAGCCCAGTTCACAAACATGTGGTATATAAACATGTTTTTGTGATTAGGGTTTTAGAGTTCTTGAAGGCTAGAGAGAGAAGGATTTCGAAATTAGGGTTTAGCAAGATCACAGAGAGAGCTGTGAGGTTGTGAGGTCTTGAATTTATTGTAAAACTGCAAGTTTGGATAATCAATAGAAGACCCGTTTGATTGTGAATTTCTGTTTCTACTCGTTTCTGTAACAAATCTGATCTAGAGGATTCCGCACTCTAGGTTAGATATACAATTCTGTGACGATCCATACGAACCAGGGGACCTATAATTGGTATCAGAGCTTTAGGCTCTTGAAGAAGCTCGGCTCAGAATTTGTTGCTGCAGAAAAGGGTGGATTTTCAGGTTGTTTTGGAAATTTTCAAAAATTTTGAGTATTGAAGACCTAGGGTTTTGAAATTTTGGAGGCTGATTTTCAAAAATTTTAGGGTTGTTTGATCTGTTTGCGTATTTAATATTGCTATTTAGTGTTTTTGGGTGCAGGTTTGGTTGATTTTTGAAGAATTTTGGCTGAAAATTTTGAAGATTCGAAGATTTGTTCTTCGTGTTCTTTGTTAAGTTCATCAAATTTTTTGTCAAAAGTTTGCTGATTTGGTTGTTCAATTTTGCAGGAATCTGTTAAAAGGATCTAGAAATCTTTGATAATTCAATCAGATTGAGTTTCCAAAATTTGCTGGCATAATTAACAATTTCGCAGCAAATTTAACATCTACACTGACAGACCAGCGAATTTGTGACCTAGCAACTCGGTGACCGGTGAAATTAAATCCAAAGGCGACTTTGGTAACCGTATAATTGTCCTCGGCGACATTATTACGGTGATTGGCGAAATTAACAGTCGTCGTAATAGCAAAGTTGATCAGACCAGCGAAATTAACAAGCAAAATTAATTTGATCAGCAAAATTAAGTCAGCATAATTAACCGGCGAAATTATTTATAAAATAATTTGTTCCGGCGAATTTAATAAACCAGCATAATTATAATTACTCTATCAGCATATTTAACTTGGTTAACCAGCATAATTAGCGTGACCCAGCAAAATTAACTTGGTTTGCCAGCGAAATTAGTAGAGGAATTAAAAAGGTAGAGTATTTATTTTCGTGGAGGAATTAGATACGTGTAGAGGGTTTAACGTTTTTGTGAAAAGAAAGTGATCCGTAGCTAGGGGTGTTCAAAACCGGATATCCGAAATTTTTGGATACCAGATTTCACTATCCGAATCCGTATCCGAAATTTCGGATATCTGAATTCGGGATATCCGAAATTTCGGATACGGATTCGGATAGTGAATCGGATATCCGAAAATCCAACTTTTTATTTAATTTTTATTTTTTTTTTCATATTCGAAAACGGATATTTTGGATAGTTTCGGATATCCGAATATAAGTTTTGGGATATTTTTCGAATATTTCGGATATTTTCGGATACTTTGGATATTTTCGGATATTCGGATATCCGAAAAAGAATGAAAATTAAATTTTCGGATATTTCAGATATCCGAAATATCCGAAAATTTTGAAAATCACTATCCGTATCTGAATCCGAAAAATTCAGATATCCGAAATATCCGAAATTTTTGAAAATCACTATCCGAATCTGAATCCGAAAAATTCGGATATCCGATCTTTCGGATATTTCGGATTCGGATATCGGATATTTCGGATCGGATTTTTGGATACGGATAGTTTTGAACACCCCTATCCGTAGCTCATATCGACAAACCGTTTGCACGGTTGGATTCGTTGGATTTCTAGGACAAAAAAAATAATAAAAAAAAGGCTCTGGAAAATCCCGAATTTGGTTTTCGACATTATATATCATTGGATTCGTTTTTTCGAGACGATTCCAATGGAATAATTTGGTAAAAACAGTTTTCGGAAAAATATTGTACGGTTTTATCAGTACGGTTACGGGTAAAACGTGTTTAAAGATGGTTAAAATGAACAATGTTAGTGGGACAGCTAAAAATTGGCCAAAGCTTAGAAACGTCAAAGAATATGATGTCTGGAAGGAGGAGTTTGAATCGGTTGTGAAGAGTGAAGATACCAGAATGTGGTATTGTATGATAGATGGATATGTTGCTCCTACGCGTCGTGTTGAAGGAAGGGTTAAGGTGATTTCTTATGAGATGATGGATGAATCTGAGAAACTTGTGGTTGAAGCTGAGAAGAAAGCTTTATGTCACGGGCCAAATGTTTGAAGATCGCGATGCTATGGGTTGTGCTTGAACGCTTGGGTTACTGACTAGTCCTGGACTTTATCGGGGGACGGAGTCAGTGTCAATGAAGAGGTGTACGTGCCTATTCGTGCAAACGACGAACGCACCATTGGTCGAGAGCTGGCGCCGCTCTCCTGATGAGTCCAAGGCAGGACGAAACCAGTGACCCACACAAAGAAGCGGGATGGATTGGCTTGTCCCCGGGGACTTAGGGACGCCACACGAGGGTCGAAAAGTAACCCCGTGACAACGTGGTATCAGAGCAGAACGATTCTCGGATACGTTGGAACGTGACTCTTAACCAAATGAGCTTAACAATTAGAGTATGGTTGCGCAATGGTGGTGGGAGAAGACCAAATATGGGTTTGCTTCGGCAAAGGTCTTTGTACTCCGCGAGTATGGGATCGTGAGAGCCGCTCAAGTATAGTTGCAGTGAAGCCCTCCGTGTTATCTTCAAAAATATACGGTCCAAGCAGCGCCGTAAAAAGGAAGTTTTGTGAAAGTTGCTGCAACTATTCAGGTCCCCGTATTCCTGAAACAAGGTGAATGATCGGCACCTAATCCGATGCGGCGGACGTCAGCGCCACTTAAAACCAAAACTGACGTACTATATTGAACATGCACGACAGAAGATCATTGTTGCTGTGCTTTCGGGTGTCCTGCCCTCCCAAAGTGAATCATGCTCAACATAAGGGGGATCATGCATTGTCAAGTATACGAGCTGGTATGGGATGGCGAGCATGCACGAGGACGTGCATGAAATGGTGGTGGGAGAGTGTCACAGGCCAAATGTTTGAAGATCGCGATGCTATGGGCTGTGCTTGAACGCTTGGGTTACTTGCTAGTCCTGGACTTTATCGGGGGACGGAGTCAGTGTCAATGAAGAGGTGTACGTGCCTAGTCGTGCAAACGACGAACACACCACTGGTCGAGAGCCGGCGTCGCTCTCCTAATGAGTCCAAGGCAGGACGAAACCAGTGACCCACACAAAGAAGCGGGATGGATTGGCTTGTCCCCGGGGACTTGGGGACGCCACTCAGGGGTCGAAAAGTAACCCCGTGACATTTAGCTGCAATAAAAATATCCTTACCTGATGGCATCAAGCATACCTTTACGAAGTACACTAATTCAAAGGATATGTAGGATGCATTAGAAAAGCGATATCAGGGAAATGCAGATGTTGTGGTAGAAGAAAAGAAGAAAGTTATTGAGAAGAAGGCTGTAGAAGTTTCAAAGTGCATGAATGGTGTGAATGAACTTACAACAGAGGTGAAGGTAACATCAGAACCTGTAAGTCATACGTGTCATAATTGTACTGAACTACAAGGTAAAGTTAACAGACTATCAGAGCAGAACAAAGTTCTGTTAGCTGAATTGGAAAAATTAAAAGAGTCAAATGTTCTTTTGATTAAAAGAGAGTCAAATTGCTTAAATGAACTCAAATCAAATGAACAAGAAATCAACAGTTTAACAAGCAAAGTCAATGAACTGTTACAGATCATTGATTTGGCTCGTGAAACTGTAAAGGATAAAACTAATTAATTTTCAGATAAGTGCAGGGAATTGGCCATTGCACAAGACCAAATTGTTGAACTTAAAGGAAAGTTGGGCAAATTTGGAAATTCTTCATTAGTTAGGACTCACATTCAAAAAGGGCTGAAAAGGAGTAATGATAGAACAGGAATGGGGTTTAGTAAAGCTTCATCTTCTAAAAATCAAGATTACTCGTTTTTACCTGATGAGAATGAGCTAATTGACTTTGTGCCTACTACACCAGCTGTAGTGGATCCGATAGCTGTGGACTTGCCGAATAGTCCAGTATCTTTGAAAGAATCTGTTAAGTCTAACAGTACACCTCATAAATCGGATGAGGATACTGAAGAGGAAAAGAATAAAACATTTAAAAAGAGATTTCACAAAAAGAGAATTTATAAGACAAAATCTTGTTTTAAATGTCACAACAAAGGACATGTGGCTAGTTGTTGTCCTTTGAAGAAAAATAAGCAAAAAGTTGATGAAGTTAAGGAAGGGAATAGGGTTGGTTTGAATAATAATGTTCAACAACATTGTCAATATAATCAACCACGATTTCAATCTAAACTTTCATCATCAAGACGATTTGATATACCAAGAAGCAATTCTACACAATTTAGTCATTTTAATGGTAAATCAAACCACTTTAAAAGTCAAAATAGAAATTTTGGATATCAAAATCGATACCAGACTTATGGTAATCGGAATTTTCAAAGAAGAAACGAATATAGGGGTTTTAGTAACTCAAATGTTCAACAAAATCCAAAAAATTTTCAAAATTCATGGTATGATAATGGGAGAAGAAGGTATCAAGATAATAATTTTCAAAGGTCAGAAAATCCGAGAGTTTATTGGAACTCTTATGATCAAAGATCTAGTGAAAATTATAAATCTTGTTCAATAACAGGGAAAACATCCAAGACACCAGTAAGGTGTGATGGATATTGGTTAGAAGCATCGTGTGTAGATTTACATGGTCGTCCCAAAACCGGTCAGGTTTGGGTTGTTAAGTCTAACTGAGTTGTTGAGTGTGTGCAGGATGACCAAGAAGGACTGTTGATGTGTTCGACAGTGGTTATTCCTGTAAAGCGTCTGAGGTGAATAGTAGGTTAACCTTCGTAATGAACTATTTACTTTAGTGATTATTATGATTATTCTAAAACTTAAAAGTAAAAAACTTGTTGTCAGATTGAAGTGGGAGTCTGTTTGTGTTTTTAAATTTGTGTTTTCAAAACTTACTCCATAAAAACAAAAATTTAGGGGGAGAAATTTTCCTAAGCCAAAAAGAGTTTAGTTAGTGCGTGTGTTTAGGGGGAGTAAGTTATAAATTAACAATTAAAAAATACAAAAACATTGAAAAATGAAAAACATAAAAAAAATTGAAAAATGAGATTTCATGGTATGAAAAAGAAGAAATGATAGTACATCAGCAAGTTAGAGTGTCACACTGAAAATGAATTAAATTGCTTAAGTGTGATAGCAGCTTCATCATATGATGTACTAGTAGGCAAAAAACATGAAATAATCAACTTACCAATGTGATATAAACCTAAATAAACTGTGTATGAGTGGGGAACACATCAGTGGTGTATGGTTTAATGACCTTAAATCTTGCGTTGATAGATTGCCAAAATCTGAGGTTTTGGGTCTTTATACTGTTATTTCATCTGGGGATGTCAGGGTTGTCCTTCTGCTGCATCCAGATACATGCTGACCTAGGCACAACCAGGATATCTTAAAAGAGCAAAAAATGCCAAATCCCAAAAATGAAGAAGCTCTCCTAGAGAGTTATTCAAAATGTGTAAAATGCATAAATCGTACCAAAAATGGTATTTGTCATAGCCCTCGTTAGATATTTTGGTCTCTTTGTTGTACGGAAGTACTGACCTGATCACCAATTATCTAAACGTTGAAATACAAAACGGATGAATTCAGTATACTCACCTACTACGATGAATCTTTGTGCATACCTTGATCGCGGGGGTATATCCTGAAGTGGGACACACTAATATATCAGTAATAATATTACCTTAACATATCATACGGTAATGGTACTTGAAATGTTCATGCATTTTGTTTAAGTGGACAAACATACTGGTAATCGTCTTGGACTGCTTTTCATGTAAAATTAAATAAAGAATTATCTAATAGTGTGAAAACAGTTTGATTGTGCTGATATGATCTTCTTGCACATAATTCTCACAAAAAGATGAAATTGTAAATATTTTTGAGTTTTATTTAATTGTTTTATTTATAAAAAAAAACATTTTCTTTTTAAAAGACTTCCATTTTGAATTGACAAGTTGTTGTTTTTGCAAACTAAGATATATTGGTTTACCTTTAAATGTGAAAAAGACTGATGGTTTTTCGAGATACTTGCTTGTGTTTCTAAACAGATTGATGCAGTTATCAAAATGAAGTGCAGAATACAAGTAAAGTGCAGATTGAGAGTGAAGTGAAGACGTGTGAAGATGCATGGTAGGATCCTTCTACTACATTGCAGAGAGAAAGAGATATGGAAGAGTTGGAATTACTTGCTTAACCAGAGATTGCTAGTTCACTGATCTACAATGAATGAAAGTTTTGGAGATTGGAAGCATCAGCTAAGGGGGAGTCTGTTGATGTCAGAAACTGTGTAGCTGACGCTATCCAAAGACCAAAAGAACACAAAATGTTTAAAGACAAAGTTACACTATGAAGCTATTGTCAAGGGGGAGTCTGTCGGTGCATATTCGGTGACAACAGCTTAATAGTTATTTTATTTAGTCTTTGGATATTTTGTAATGGGCTTAGCTTATTGGTTAGTGAGTTTATTGTTGTAATGGGCTTGGAAAATGGTCTAGCCCAGTAGGAAGCCCAGTTCACAAACATGTGGTATATAAACATGTTTTTTGTGATTAGGGTTTTAGAGTTCTTGAAGGCTAGAGAGAGAATATCTAGAGAGAGAAAGGATTTCGAAATTAGGGTTTAGCAAGATCACAGAGAGAGGCTGTGAGGTTGTGAGGTCTTGAATTGATTATAAAACTGCAAGTTTGGATAATCAATAGAAGACCCGTTTGATTGTGAATTTCTGTTTCTACTCGTTTCTGTAACAAATCTAATCTAGAGGATTCCGCACTCTAGGTTAGATATACAATTCTGTGACGATCCGTACGAACCAGGGGACCTACAGCCAAACATCCCCATACTTGAATCATTGCATCCGCGAGGATTGAAACGTAGTAACCTGTCAAAACACAAACACAACACCAAAACGAAACAAAACAAAAAACACGAATACAATACTCTACATCCTCGGGCTGTCTCCCGAGAGCGCTAAGTTTAAAGGTCTTCAGCCAGACCATACCTGATATGTGTTACGGTGGTGTCATTGCACACTTACCCAACACATTTCCAACGATTGCTAGGAAATTTACATGGCATCTCCGTAGGTTTGTCAGTATAATTGGCATGTTCAGACTGGAGCTGCGGGTTTCGCTAATCCGCTTCACGAGATATACCCTGATGTCTTGTTGTTTCACCCTTCTCATCTTCTTCCTCGAACCCTCTTTCCCACACTTATTAATTCGAATGATTGATATGGGAAGAGGTTCAGTACAAATATTCATCTCCTCAGACTGTTCTGCCTCATCATCTGCACACACCATCTGATTCACCAGTGACTCTTCATCAGATAAAGGACTCATTGGTGTGGTATTATCCTCCACAACCTCCTCCTTCATGTGAGAATAATCTCTAATATCATCAGGTAATGGTGAAAGGCGTTGTTCTATTTCTATCTTCATTTTTAAATTCTGACACTTAGAAACTAAACAGCTGATTCGATCTTCATCGGAAAGGTTAGGTGCTGATAAATACTGCTCGAGTTTGGACAAAGTCACTTCCAATATAGCAAGCTCTTTCTCCTCCTCGGTCTGATAAGTATACACACCCTCGGGCTCAGAATATTCTTCGGAATGATATTGTCGATATCCCTGATACGGTCTTAAGATGTGCGCATCCATCATTTTTTTATTCCAATACTTTGGGTTCTCTGAATACACTGTGCACACATCATAATCATAAGTGTGACCGCGACCGCAACAAAAACATAGACCATCCGTCCATGTCTCATAATAAACATCCTCATCCCGATCATATCCATCCGAGTAATAATCATCCTCCATCTCTAAGTCATAATCATCAGCGTATGATGGAAGTGGAAGTTGTGAAACATAAGACACCGGTTTTCCATGTGCCCTCCTGTAGTGGGCCTCATGGCAACCGATACACGGATGACGTGGACCCCCGCACAATATACACGTAGAGAAGCTGAAATCTGTGTAATGCACTGTCATCCTGCATAACACAACTCAACTACCAAGTGTAAATCACGAACATCAAAGAAAATCTTTTTGGTATTTTTAATTTTTTTTAACTAATACACAAGATAACACACGTTGCGCACTACTCCCCGGCAACGGCGCCAAAATTTGACGTGATGTCGTGGTCTCACTCAAATTTAAACCAAATACAACTAATAGATAACAGTAAGTGGGTATCGAACACAGGGAGTTTGTGGAATATGTGTTATCTAAATGTATGTCTAACTTAACTAAATTAAACTAATTGCAAGAAAAGTAACTTTCACTGATTTGGTTGTTTGGTTTTAGTTGTCTAAATTGAACTAAATTAGATTACAAATCAAAGTTAAGTTTTGTAACAGGATAAGAAGATAGTGATCATCCCGAGTTTCAGGTTTTAAGTGACAACTAATGATCATGTTCAACTGGAAAGAACCACATAGACATGGCTCATGTAAGATCAATTGTTTGTGATGAAAGGGAACAAAGTACTCGGATTCCTAGAACGCGAAGTTGTTACCCGATGACCAATCAATCAATATCCAACCCTAATCCCTCCCATGATATCTCGATTGCCAACGACACCAAGAACGTATGGTTTAGAACTATGATCAAACATACATCAACAATTTACAAACAACCAATCAAACACCATAATAAACTAACAACACATGCACAGTCTAATATTCCAGAAATTAAAGAACAAACATAATTGTCACAAATAAAACCTTACATCCGAGACGATCACCAAGCAAACCTAGCCGCTCATAGTGTTATGAACCATCATCACAATCGAACCTTTGTCCATTGGAATCAAAAACAAAGTCTCCATGTTTAGATCACTCAAGAACACCTTAGAACACCCCAAATTCGCCCCTTAGGAGTTACAAAAAGAAAAAAAATGATTCCAAATGTTCGCCAACCAAGAAGTACTCCAAAAATCGCCCCTAAACTGATGTATAACCGAATGGAAATGATGGGAAGTCAAGAGGCACCATAAAAAGTCATTAAAAAGGGCAGTTACAAGTTTCACGCAGCACGGCGCCGTAACCTACAGCACCCGCCGTAGGCTACGGTGGCAATCAAAACACTACGGCACCCTTAAACTGGGCTACGGCGGACCAGAAAACACAGTGAGTGCCGTAACCTACGGCCAGAGCCGTAGGCTACGGCGGCGCCAGGTTTTGTTTTCTTGTTTTCTTCATAACTTTCTCGTTTCAACTCCGTTTTCTTCGCCGTTTTCGCCTACATTCTCGTAATTTCATTCTCTATCATGTTATATTTTTAATTCTTCAATTCCAAAATTTTATTTTTTTTCATTTATTCTCCGTCTTTCAATCTACAATCCAGTCGCGTCTATTCGAAGCTTTATTTCCACACTTTTAAGCCCTAAATGTACCTGAAACACAAGTAACCGTAGTTATCTAATTCAAGATAAGTACATGGATAAATGCGGGCTTAAATTATACTTTATAACCATTAAGGGTTGTCCTATGGACTACCCGTCAAAGCCTCTTCATTTACGACTACGGGATTTTAAAACTGTTAGTGAGTATAACTCTGCCTTGTTCTGCATTACCTCCAAGCTTAAATTATGTGGTGAAAAAATAACCGATGAAGACATGCTTGAAAAAACTATCTCAACGTTCCATGCCTCGAACATGCTCCTGACGCAGCAATACACGGAACGTAAATTTACTAAATATTCTGAATTGATATCATGTCTTCTGGTCTCGGAGCAAAACAACAAGCTCCTACTACAAAATCGTCAATCGTGGCCTGTCGATGCAAGCCCATTCCCTGAAGCGAATGTGGCAAATTATCAAAGCGGACGCAGTAGAGGTAGAGGCCGCGGCCCCAGCAGAGGTCGTGGTCGTGGTTGAGGACGGGGATATACATGTCATCAGGAGTCTCACAACACTAAAAATAGCGGTGGCGAATCGAGTCGACATAATACGGGGCGACCTTCAAAAGGGAAAACTAGCGGGACTCAAAGCAACATTTGTTATAGATGTGGGATGTCAAATCACTGGTCCCGCACGTGTCGCACCCCCAAACATCTTGTTGAAGCATATCAACGCGTGATGAAAGAACAAGGAAAAAAAGTTGAAACTAATCTGATTGAGGATGCACCTCCAGCCACGATACCAAACGTTCATTTGGATGCATGTGATTTCATTGAAAATGTTCGTGATGTTTAAACATATTTAGTGTATCTTTTATGTTTTACTTTTCACATTGTGACCTTTGTACTTTATTTGGTTTAAAACTCTTGTAATGTTTAATATTACTTCTTTGCAATTAACTTTTATTTATTTTATTTCCTGAAGAAATATGTATACCAGCTCTAGTAGAGCTATTATTGGTGATGAATGACTGGTAGATAGTGGAAGTATTAACACTATTCTCAAACATATTAAACATTTCTCTGAGTTGTCTCCAGCAGAGACACCGGTTGTTAGGCCGGAGGGTGTGGGGGGCGCCACCCTCGCCACGTCAGAGGCTATAGCGCCCCCGGCGCTATATACCCACACCCAGCCAATTAACATGGGGCGCTATACATCACTCGCGAACATGGTAACGAGGGAGGAAGGGGTTATCAGGTGGGGCCCACTTGTTTGCACCAATCAAATTTTTTTATTTTTTTATTTTGCTCTATAGCGCCCCTAGGGGTTATCACCACACCCTCCATGTTAAAGGGGGGGTTATAAAGCCCCCTTGGCTGACGTGGCGCCTTCGTGGCGCTGAGGTGTCCTTATAAAGCCCCAAGGGGAGTTATCCCACACCCTCTAGCCTTACTATATCTTGTGTCAGTAACCTTATCGAAGGCTCTGGTAGAGCACACATAACATTATCTTCGGGTACCCAACTAATTATTGATAATGCATTATTTTCTTGTAAATCCATAAGAAATTTACTTAGCTTTAAAGATATTCGAAAAAAACGGTTACCACCTAAAAACAATATCTGAAAATGCTATTGAATATCTTCAAATTACTTCAAACAAAAATGGCCAAGAAACCATTGTTGAACAATTAGAAGCCTTATCCTCTTGATTATATTGTACTAATATTCATCCTATCCAATCATACATGGTGAGTAACCAAAAGCTGATAGATAAAGACACATTCAATATATGGCATGACCGTCTAGGTCACCCTGGTAGCATAATGATGAGACGAATAATCAAAAGTGCAACCGGGCACCCTCTCAAAAACTTAAAAGTTTTGCTACCACAAGACTTATCATGTGCAGCATGCTCTCTGGGCAAACTTATTACTTGGCCCTCACAAACTAAATTGATACAGGAAACCTCATCATTTTTAAAAAGAATCCAAGGGGATATTTGTGGGCCTATTCATCCTCCGTGTGGACCATTCCGCTATTTTTGGGTCTTAATAGACGCATCCTCAAGGAGGTCACATGTATGCCTTTTAGCTACTTGAAATGTAACATTTGCCCGACTTTTGGCTCAAATCATACAATTGAGAGCTAATTTCCCGGATAATCAAATTAAAAACATCCGGATGGATAATGAAGGAGAATTCACATCCCAAGCGTTTAATGACTATTGTATGTCAATCGGGATAAATGTTGAACATTCAGTACCTCATGTTCACACACAAAACGGTTTAGCTGAATCTTTGATTAAACGATTACAAATACTTGCTAGATCGCTCCTAATGAGATGTAAACTACCATCTTCTGCGTGGGGTCATGCTATTTTGCATGCCGCTGCACTGATTATGACTAAGACCAACTGTTGATCACTAATACTCCCCTTTGCTACTGGTCTCCGGACGAGAACCAAGTTTGTCCCACCTTAGAATTTTTTGTTGCGCGGTATACGTACCAATGCCGCCGCCACAACGTACTACAATGAGACCCCAAATTGGGTATCTATATTGGTTTTAACTCCCCGTCCATTATTGAATACTTAGAACCAATGACGGGAGACAAGTTTACTGCACGGTATGCTGATTGTCATTTTAATGAAACAGTGTCCCCAGTCTTAGGGGGAGATAAGGACAAAAAAAGACTTGTAACACAAGAAATAACGTGGAATGCATCATCGTTATCAAATCTCGACCTCCGAAGTGGTCAAGAATAAAAATTTATGTGTAGCTTCTAGTCTTTGACCTCAAAAAAGAAGGTTGTAATAATGAAATGGACATATGATCATTTTATCCTAGCTAGTGGAACAATAAAGTCGAAGTGTCTAATTATACTTATGGTCCTTTGTTTCCAAATAGAAAGACACCAAATTCTCCGGAAAGCCCTATCTTTCGAAGGACTTCTCGATTTGCTCCCCTTGACTCGCCTGACAAATCTTACAACGTTGGATTTATTTGGGAAATTGCTTACTAGTCTCATTCCTCTGGAGTTTGGCGATTCGCTTAAGCTTCAAGGCTTGTATCTGGGAAAGAATCAGCTTTCTGGCACCATCCCTGAAAGGTTGGGGCGTTTGAGCAGTTTGGTAAAGCTGAACCATACTAGTAATAAGAATTTATCTGGTCCAGTACCAACAAGTAACATTGTTTGTTGGTAACTACTAAGAAGAGTATGTTCATCCAAAAGGTTTTTGTTGAGTGATGTAACTTAACACGAATTTACTTAAGCAAATGAGTATTGTTTACCCGCCAAAAAATGTTTGTTGCTATGTTATTTTTTGTCGTGGAACTTTGGATCCAATGTCTACAATGGCATTGACATTACCCCAAATTTTCTATAATAGTTAACAAAAATAAGCACGACCAGCAACGAAATCATGATGGTATATAGACTTAAGAACTAGTTGGTTGCCTTGACCTGACCCGAATAGCAACCGACCCGAAAATTCTAATGGTTCGTAGTGAAAAATCTAAACACCGAAAAAAATGACCTCATTTAAAAAAAAAATTATGGGTCCGCTACTGATGTGAAAGATCGAGACCCCAAGTATGTGAAAATTTTAGAGGCCTCGAGAGTGTATATATAAAACATATATGTCGGAAAACATATTTCCCAAAACTTATACAGGTCTTCTCCAAAAGATCTTATCTTCAAATTTGAATGATCGAGTCACCAACATAATATGAGTATCGATTCTGCTCTTATCCGATAAATCCTGAAAAGACTTAGAGGATAATCTTATATGTCTTATGAACATATTTTCGTCAGTGCCAATGGGGTGGTGGTCTATTGACAAAGGCAAAGCCTTTAAACACCTTGAGAGAAGGAGGTCTTGGGTTCGAGTCCAGACAGAAATTAAAAAGAAATTTTCCGTTAAAAAAAACATATTCTCGTCAGTAATTACCATTGAGTAACCAACTGGCTTTTTATATATAAGGTTCTTTTAAATTATGTTTTTTATGAAAGAATTATTTAATGTTTAGACGTTCATGGAAGATTCATCGGTGAGTTTTGACAAATCACGTTAGGACTTTTTTTTTTCTTATTCATCCGTGAAACTTTTTACAACTAAAAGTTCATTTGAGACAGGAGCGGATCCAGCCCACGTTTGTGGGTTCTCGAGAACCCGGTGCGTTTGGAAAAATGAATAAAATTAGTGAGAAACTTATAGAATTTAGAAAAAAAAATTAATGAGAATTTACCAAAAGGAATCCATTAGAATAAAATCCTGGATCCGCCACTGATTTGAGACATTGAGATAGGTTGAGCTGTCCTAACGGTTTACTTTTAGACGGTTAGGGTTGAGTTGTTACTTGTTTTTTTTTTCACATTAAAGTCTCTCCGTCTCTCCCATACAAGATTCCCTAACGGCGAATAATGATATTATTTGATCCCTGAACATGCTACTTCCCATCTGTCCACATATATAATGTATGAAGTAAATTTTGACAAGTTGTGAAGAGTAGAGAACCGGTCCATGCCGGTAGTAGTAGTAGTTAGACCTAGCCCATCTTAAACTCACCATGTTGGTCTATGCCAGTGTTGAGAGTGGGTCCGATTAAGACCGAGCTGCCTTCATTAAGCCTGACATGGTTAGATAAAAGATTGGATTGGGACTCGGTTATTAATTAAAGTAAAATAAACATGAAATGGCCCAAGTCAAAGGTGTTAATGACATATCTAGCTAGCTAAACCGTATTTTATACCCAAACTGATATGATATCTAGATTTAAGTAATACGAAAAGTCAGCGTAATTCTTAAGGGAACATGGCATGAGCTCAGGGATCCGGAAAGGGATCACCGCTCGTCCATTCCCTCTCCTTTGGACCGAAATTCGGTGACGTAGGGTGCACGGTATGCTTCATAAATTGGGAAGCATTTCGTCAGCCCTAATTTGGACGGACTGGTGTTTCTACTCGGCTTCAAATTCATTTGGTTTTCTTCTTTGTAACCTTCCCGAACCCCGAATCTCTCCCAACTCTTGGTGTGGTTCCTGATTTTGAGTGGGTGGTGTTCCCGCATGGCTCCGAGCTCCCCAATAAACCTTCCCCGAGACCATACGAACATATGGTGCTCCCTTAAAACGTGCACTATCCCCATATTTCTTTCCTGAAAGTTAAGCGTCTGCTAAGGTTTAAAAAAAATAAAAAATAATTAACTATTACGTTTTGGAAGTTTCGGAGTGTTTGAATCACATCTAACCCATAAGAATAGAACATCTAGCAAGTAACACTGTTTATTTTTATTCAACAAAAATAGAAGACTGCTAATTAAGAGCCATAGATAGTTGATACATTTATCTGTATATGAAGATCCTATGCTGATTATAAATAATAAAAAAATGTCTAGTAATGGACATTTTGGTTGTGGAGCAACTCAACAAGAGCTGCAACAACTCCTTTTCCTTCAACATTAACATCCAGCTTAGGGTCTTCAATCTTTCTTTTCAATAATCTATCTACTTCCCCTCTTAGTTTCTGCAAAAATCAACATTATTATAGATATAACCTAAGGGCCATAGATTGTATAAATAATAAAAGTTGGCAACATTGGCTCGCTAATTGAGAACTGGTCGATTTGAATTGTGTTTTATTTCTAGACGGCCAGACAAGTAATACTTGCGGACCATATTAAAAGACGGGTCAATTTTGGTTGTGTTAGATCTTATAACATGTCATATGAGAAAATCAAGAAAACTTCTAAGAAACCGGTCATGAATGTAATTTTAAACGATAAAACTTAGTAAATGCATTTACTTAAAAGTTACTTTTTAACTGAAACAAAATTGCTTTGCCACAAAGTGTATTTTAGTGCATAAATCATTTTTTTCAAAAAAAAAGACATTTGATTAAAATATTTGGACAAAAAGCGTTTCGCATCATTCGCATCTGGTGAGGCACGTATCAAAACGGCCCAAACCATTTTCACTTGTTAGTTAACATGACCAGCTCATTTTGACACCTCTAAATCTCTAATGAAATAAAATTACCTTTATCAAAAAAAAAGTTAGAAAAATGCACAGATAGTCCCTGTAGTTTGCCCAAATTTCCCTTTAGTCCCCCAACTATCTAAAATTACACTTTTGTTCCATGTTTTTACAACCACTGGTTGTTACTCGGATAGTCCCTGATCCGTGAAGTGGATGGAGGTTAGTTTTATCAGATAAGTGGGTGTGAAATAACAAAATTGCCCTTACTAATAAAAATGATAACTAAAACAATTAAAAAAAAGGGTCCACAACTTTTTTTTATTTTTTGGGAAATTGGCCTGTAATAATCTCACCTAGACCTTATTGGCCATTAATAATCCCACCTCAGAATATTCCCCCCACCAGTCCCACCTTTCACCTATTTTTCCTACAATGGTCCCCCGTTAAAAAACCTTAACGGAGTTAAGTTTTTTTCCAAATTACAAACAACTTTTTTAGGGCTTTTGATCAAAACGATTATACGAGTCTATTGATGTAAAACTTATTTCGAAATGGTGCTCCAAGTGACTTGATTTTAGTTAACTGGAAATTTAAACACCCGAATTGAAGCGCCGTTTTCATCGTTTGGAGCACCGTTTCGAGGCAAGTTTTACATCAATGGACTCGTATCGTCGTTCTAATTAAAAGCCCTAAAAAATTTGTTTGTAATTTGGAAAAAAGCTTAACCCCGTTAAGCTTTTTTAACGGGGGACCATTGTAGGAAAAATAGGTGAAAGGTGGGACTGGTGGGGGGAATATTCTGAGGTGGGATTATTAATGGCCAATAAGATCTAGGTGAGATTATTACAGGCCAATTTCCCTTATTTTTTCAATGTTTTAGTTATCATTTTTATTAGCAAAGGCATGTTTTTCATTTCACACCCACTTAACTAATAAAACTAACCTCCATCCACTTCAGGGACTATCCGAGTAACATCTTGTTAAACCACAGGGAACAAGAGTGTAATTTTAGAAAGTTGAGGACTAAAGGTGAAATTTGGGCAAACCACAACGACTATCGGGGCATTTTTCTATAAATAAATAACAACGAAGTTTTAGTAATCATATTTAACACTAATTATTTACAGAAATTCAGGACAGAATGTTTCAGGCCAACCCAATCCAGGCAGACTGATACAAAAAATCACACATTTTGACCCAACCCATTTTTAACCATTACTCATCCGACCCATATAGCCACATCTAACGAAAAAACGTACCTTTATCAGTCCCAACACACTCTTGGACGCAGAAAACTGAAGATACCCATCGAGCATCTCAATACCATCTCCGTTTTTGCTTGGAATTAGATTACCACCAAACATTAGCAAAGCATAATCTGATATATTTGTGGAGTCCCGAATGTATACGCTGCTGGTTTTCACCTTTTCGCTATATACCAAATAAGGAAGAGGGAAAATATGGACACCGGCATTCACGGATGCGGGATGAATATCGACTTTTCCGACTTCTTTGGTGTAGAGTGCTGTTCGTTTTCCTCTTCTTTTGCATTGAGCGACGTTTGGGTAGAGCCCGGCACATAGTATTGCACATACCATTTCCATGTCATCACTATATTGGTTATAAACCTGAAAACACACACAAAAAAATATTACAATTTGAAAGACGTTGAAAAGCGAAACCATTTGAAGTATGAACATGAAGGGTTACAAAAATTTTGTACAGACCAAATGGGTGGCTCGGAGTGGTAGGATAACAGGCCAAAAAGGTAAATAAGTGTACAGATTGGGCTGACAGGTAAAGACCCTTGTTAAAGGAAATTTAAAAACTACCGCCGTGAAATATGATTACAAAACACAAATTATATTAAACAATATTCTATATAGAGTAAAATGTGATTTTCGTCCCTGAGGTTTGACCACTTTTGCAACTTTCGTCCAAATGTTTGTTTTTTCCGCATCTATATCCAAAAGGTTTGAAATCTTGCCATTTTCATCCAACTCGTGAACTCAATCTATTTTTTAACGTTAAATGAAGGGCATTTCCGTCTTTTTAGACATTTTTATTAAAATAAAAACACTATAAGAAATATAGATCCACGTCTGTTGACCTTCTCCCCACCCAGACCCTTTAATCATCACAAAAAATCTCTAAAAAGACGAAAATACCCTTGGCATAACGTTAAAAAATGAATGGAGTTAATGACCCGTTTGACCAGCTCGACCCACTTGACTTTTTTTCCTTTTGGACTTTCTTTTACCCGTTCAGAAGTAAATATAACAAAACTACCAACTTTACAATTAGTATCTTACATTTGCACCCTTTGACTTATCGACAAAGCCAATATCAGACAAAAGATCGAGAAACTGAAGCCGCATGTCACCGATCATTTTTAAGGCTTGAACTGACAAGAAATTCTCCCAACAAAATGATTTTTCATTTCCGGACCTTTTCGCTTCCTTCCACCCTTCAAATGCTTTAAGAAGTGCTATGTGATCACTGCATGAACAACACAAGCTAAAACTTCTATCTTGATAAGAACTTATATTATTAAAAGCTTCTAGAAGATTCTGACCTGCATGAATCACCAGCAAAGAATCTTTTTGCTTCATCAGCTTCCTCTTTCCGGCTAATTGGAAGGACAAATGGGCTGCGGGATGCTAAAGCAGCAGCGATTGTTAATGCCGGATTAACGCATTGGAAAATCGACCCCATAAGAAGCATTTTCCCGATATTTGGCTCCACTGGCAGAGTGCACAAATGCCGTCCTGTTCAATTATATAATTTATTAATTTAGTAAGAATATACTAGTGAGAGTGGTGACTTGGTGTAGCAATTTCGACACATTAGCCAAAATTTGGACAATGTTTTTATCTCTAACAAGTAAAACAGGTTAATAGCAAAGGTAGCCCATAAAGGATATTAGACTATGTCGGCTATATTAAGTCTATTACTGATGTTTTATATATTGTATAGGGTATCTAAGTGTATTTAGGTTCTCTATATATATTTAGTTGTAATTCTCTTATTATGCAATAAACATCAGTTACGTATTCAATAAACTGATTTGGTATCAGAGCCAAATTCAGCTCCAAAAATTTCTCTAACCCTAAAATCCTTCTGCCGCCAAAACTTTCTGCTGCAGCAGACGCAACTACCAGCCAACAAGCAACTTCCAGCCGACAACCTGTTCAATGGCAGCGATAATTGTATTCTCAAATCAAGAAAAGACTACCCATAATTCTCACAAATTTGCTTTTACTCTCAAACCCACCAATTATGGCTACTGGAGATCTATGATTGAAACCTTCTTAACCTCTCATAATCTCTTCGGCTATGTTAATGGAACGATTCCATGTCCAGAACAAAAAGTTACCGCTGGAGATGCAACAACCGATAACCCTAGCTATCATCCCTGGCTTTCAAACGATGCTCACATCCGCATGTTGATTACTTCCACCGTGTCTGAAGATTCGTACCAACACATTCAAGGAAAAACTTCTAGAGAAGTCTGGCTATCTCTGGAACGGGCCTATGCGCCAGTCACTGCTTCTCACGAATTCACTCTCAAAAGTCAACTTCTCCGCATTACTATGAAGGGCGACGAAAAACCTATTGATTATCTTTGCAGGGCTCAAGAATATGCAACCGCTCTTGCCAACATCGGAGAACCGGTAAAAGACAAAGATCTTGTAATGTTAACTCTTGCAGGATTACGAGAAGACTACAATGGCTTAAAATCAAACCTGCTGGCTCGTCAACCACCTGTTTCTTTTCAGGAAATCTATGCTTTGTTATGTGATCATGATTTTGTGGTCACCAAATTGATGAACACTAACCCGCATGCTCTTCTTGCAACGACTTCCTCACCTTTACAGCAGCCCTCGACTGCCACTAACCCCGCAACTACCCAACCGAACCTTGAACAATTGCAACAACAACTTCAAAACGTCCAACTGATGGCTTCTCAATTGGGTTACCAGCTGACTCCCACTTCGTCATCACGTCCACAGGCCTATTTTGGATCTTATTCTTTTAATACAAACCGTGGTGGTCGAACTTCTCGTGGCAATTATCGAGGTAACTCGCGTGGTTCATTCACTCCACGATCTAGAGATAATGGTGGTGCACGACAATTCTCATGGGCTTCCACTCAGAATACCGTATACGGTCATTGCAACCGATGCGGAATCGGTCACTTGCCTTCTCAATGCCCAAATCAGCCTACTACGCAGAATCGGCCCACACCCCAGGCCAACTTTACAGCTTTCTCAGATGCTGCTTCATCTTCTGGAAACACTTGGAAGCCTGACACTGGTGCAAACCATCATGGAACTCCAGACTTATCAAGCTTAGACAACTCTGAGGCATATCATGGTAATGATTCCTTACTTGTTGGCAATGGTGACTCTCTCCCTATATTTCATATTGGGTCGTCCAAAATCCACTTCTCAAACAAAACTTTTAAACTTTCTGATATTCTTCATGTTCCTGCTCTTAAACATAACCTTTTATCTGTTCAAAAATTTTGTCTTGATAATGATGTTTATTTTGAATTTCACTCTGCTTACTTTGTTGTGAAGGACGAGTCTACACGCACTACCCTCCTTACGGGCCCCAGTGAACAGGGTTTGTACTCTATCCGCCTTCCACAACTCAAGTCCCTACCCAAGGTTGCATTCACTGCTGTCAAAGCTTCTTCGAACATTTGGCATCAACGTTTAGGACATCCTCATGCTCAAGTTTTTCGTTCAGTTGTTTCTTATTGTTCTTTACCTGTTTCGGACAAATTATCTAATAACTTATGTTCTTCTTGTCAAATGGGAAAATCATCCAAATTGCATTTACCTGATTCTAATTTTCGTAGTCATAATATTTTGGATCTTATTTATTGTGATGTTTGGGGTCCATCCCCGTCACCGTCCTTTGATGGTCACGGTTATTTCTTATTATGTGTTGATCACTGTACTCGATATATGTGGATTTATCCCTTGACACAAAAATCTGACGTTTATAAAATCTTAACCAATTTCATCACCATGACCGAACGTCAATTCCGCACAAAATTAAAATGCATTCAATCTGATTGGGGGGGTGAATTTCGCTCCCTCGCCAACCTTTGTCGCGACCTTGGCATTATTCATCGACGGTCTTGCCCTCACACCAGTGAGCAAAACGGATTTGTGGAACGTCGGCATCGGCACGTTGTCGAAACGGGTCTTTCCTTATTGGCTCAATCAAGCCTTCCTCAGCGTTTCTGGCATTTTGCATTTGAGACAGCCGTTTACCTAATCAATCGGCTTCCATCCCGTGTCTCATCCAACAAGTCTCCATTTGAACTTGTCTTTCATCGCAAACCTGATTACTCCTTTCTGCGAGTCTTTGGCTCTCAATGCTTTCCTTACCTTCGCCCCTACAACCGTCACAAAATAGAATTTCGTTCCACTCCCTGCGTTTTCCTTGGCTATAGTCTTTCTCATCACGGCTATCGGTGCTTTGATCCCTCTACTGAACGCATCTATATTGCCCGACATGTCCGGTTTAATGAACATGTTTTTCCTTACCAACCTTCACCAAATCCCAACCCGTCACCTCCGCCCGCTTCTCCATACATCTCAATTTTTCCCAATCCTCCACCCGGCTCACCACCGAATTCGCATACCTTGGCCCAATCTTCATCGGACCAAAATCCTAATGCGGCCCAAAACCCTGCTGATCCTAACCCTTCGTCCCAAATTCCTAACCCTTCCTCACCCACGGCCCAACACCCTACTAATCCTAACCCTTCCACATCCACGACCCAAGTTCCTTTGGCCCAAATTCCCACGGCCCAAATTCCCTCGACCCAAATTCCCACGGCCCAACCCTCCTCTTCGGCCCACATACCCACGGCCTCTAGACCTCGACCTTCTAACCTCCGTCCAAACCCTAAACAACCCGACCGTTATAATCCGGCTGCCTATACGGCCACTACTTCTCCATCCAACCCTGTTGAACCAACCAGTTTTACCATTGCTAACAGGTATGTTGAATGGCGCCATGCTATGTCCGAGGAGTTGGACTCGCTTCATAAGAATGGTACGTGGACTCTTGTGCCCCCGGTCCCTAACACTAACATTGTTGATTGTAAATGGGTTTACAGGTTGAAAACTGATGAACATGGCAAGGTCAGCAGGTATAAGGCACGTCTAGTTGCCAAAGGCTTTAATCAGCAACATGGTGTGGACTACCATGAGACGTTTAGTCCTGTTATCAAACCTGCTACAATTCGGACCATTTTGTCCTTAGCCGTCACTAATAAATGGTCCTTGCGACAGTTGGACATTCAGACTGCCTTCCTGCATGGTGATCTTACGGAAACCGTTTATATGCGTCAGCCGCCGGGTTTTGTTGATCCAACTAAACCGGATCATGTTTACCTCCTGAATAAGTCTTTATATGGTCTTAAACAGGCTCCTCGTGCCTGGTTCAATAAATTGTCCGCTGCCCTTCATCAACTCGGGTTTTATGGGTCCAAGACAGATCCGTCGCTGTTTATTCTCAATTCCTCGGGCACCCTGGTTTATCTTCTTGTATATGTTGATGACATTATCATCACGGGTAACAACTCTGATACTGTTGCAATGCTTATTGATCGTCTCAATTCACTTTTTGCTCTTTAAGGATTTGGGGCAACTACATTATTTCCTTGGGGTAGAAGTTGTTCACAAACATTCTGATCTAGTTCTTTCACAGAGGAAATATATTGGTGACATCTTACACAGGTCTGGTTTGGCGGATTGCAAACCCATATCCACCCCTATGAGCACATCTCAGATTTTACTACCTGATGATAGTCCGTTATTGGATGATCCCTCTCGATACAGGCACACGGTTGGAGCTCTTCAGTATGTTACCCTTTCTCGTCCAGACATTTCATTTGCTGTTAATCGGGTTTGCCAGTTCATGCATGCCCCAACCGAGAATCATTGGGCCAGTGTAAAACGTATTCTACGGTATTTGAAAGGAACAATTAACATGGGTCTTTGGATTCGTCATAACACGAGCTATCAACTACAAGCATTCTCTGATTCTCATTGGGCTACCGATTTACAGGCTTTTTCCGATTCTGACTGGGCTGGTTGCCCAATCGACCGTCGCTCAACGGGGGGATTTGCTATCTATTTGGGTTCAAATCTTATTTCTTGGTCTGCTCGCAAACAGCGAACGGTTTCTCGCTCCTCAACAGAATCCGAGTATAAGGCGATTGCAGATACTGTTGCAGAATTACTTTGGCTAAAGTCTCTTCTTCGTGAGCTTGGTTTGGATAGCGACGCGCCAACACTCTGGTGTGACAATCTTGGCGCCACATATCTCACTGCTAACCCAGTGTTTCATGCTCGCACCAAACATGTTGAAGTTGATTATCACTTTGTTCGTGAACAAGTTACTCAGGGCAATCTCAATGTTAAGTTCATCTCCACAAAGGACCAAATAGCTGATATCTTCACAAAGCCTTTATCTTCTCAACAGTTTGAATTTTTGCGGTCCAAGTTACAGATTGCTAACCGCCCTGAACTTGCGGGGGAGTATTAGACTATGTCGGCTATATTAAGTCTATTACTGATGTTTTATATATTGTATAGGGTATCTAAGTGTATTTAGGTTCTCTATATATATTTAGTTGTAATTCTCTTATTATGCAATAAACATCAGTTACGTATTCAATAAACTGATTAAGGAAACTAGCTTAACAGATTAAACAGACCAAAGTCGCTCATGGCGTATATTTGTTGAATGAAAACGGAAAATCCAACACAAAGCTAGACGTGCTAAGGTTGGGTTCAAATAGGTTGAGATAGAGTTTGGCTTTGGTTGTTGATAAACTGGTCAGCCCACTAACCAGTAAGGGTGCAAACGAGCCGAGCAGCTTGCGAGCTGCTCGATATTGGCTCGAGTAAAAGCTCGAAACGAGCCGACCCTTAACGAGCCCGAGCCGAGCTTGAGCCTAAAATAAAGCTCATACATTTATCGAGGCCGAGCTTGAGCCTGGCATGTGAAGCTCGTTAGACTCGTCGAGCCTTAGTGTATAGTTAGTTTTTATTAATAGTTAACAACATTTACCCTTATTTAAATTTTACGAGCTGAGCCCAAACCTAAAAATAAGATTGTTTAGTATACGATCCCGAGACCAAGCTTCACTTATCGAGCTCAAGAGGCTCAACGAGTCTATTATTTATATTATTTTTATTTAATATATTAATTAATAGATAACATACAAGCCGAGCCCGAGCTCGAGCTTGAGAAACTACCAACGAGCCGAGCTTGAGCTTTGAAAACAAAGCTCGAACCGAACCGAACCGAGCCAAACTCGAGCTCTCATATGTTAATCGAGCTCGAGCTCAAGCCTGGTCGAGCACGGACTCGGCTCGGCTCGTCTGCACCCTGATACATATCCAACTGACCTAACTGGTCAAATTAACCCATTTCCTGTTGATGATCCTAGACCCATGACCCAGTCAAATGACCCAATTAATTGCAGTCAAATGACTCAATTAATTACAGTTCTAGCCCGGTCAAAAGACCCAATTAACTGCAGCTTTAATCAAGGGGGAAACTGATGTAATGTGGGGACATGTTAATGGGCAGTTACTTAGTATCTTGTGTCTTTAAATAAGTTGTTTAAGGTGAGAATAAGGTGTCTTGGATATTTTGTTTGTATTGTGATATCTGATCAGAATTTAGGAGACTAGCCCCTCTCGAATCGGGCCAACTATCGTGTTTGTTCTTGTTTCAATTTAATAAGATTTTCAGTATCTATCACACCCCTAGCCAGTTTAACATTAGAAATAAAAATTGATAATTTGCAAATTACAAACTCAGCCAGTTTACCCGACCAATCCGTTTGATCTATCTAGATGAATGGGTTACACAACGTGTCTGGGTTATATGGGCACCCTGTCAACCCAAGCCCACATGAATGCCACCCCCAAATAAATCCTTCGATGTGATTTTATACAAAACATAAAAAAAGGATATTACTGAGATACAGCACTAGAAATCATATTTGACACAGTGACTAGAAAATAAAAAAAATAGGCAAGAAACTAAAAAGAGTTCCAGATCAAACCGAGACATCAGAATCTACCAGTTTACCTGACCTGTTCTATGTAGTTAATATCGCGATATATCGGTTATCGGTCCCCTGGTGAGACATCGGTGCAAAATAGCAGTCAGAATAGATATTATCAGCTATATTCGACAGATATTTGACCAATATATCACCGATTTTCCCGATATCAGTACCTTTTTTCTTAGTTCTAGCATCTGCTTTTCTTCTTATTGTTGCTATTAGTCTTTTAAGTCTTAATTGTTTACTTCTAACATTTGTCTTCTTCTTATTGTTGCTATTACTGTTTTAAGTCTTAATTGTTAATTGTTAGTGTTTTAAGTCTTAATGAGTTTCCAGATGCTACAATTGTTGAGTGTTTTGCAAGTTGCAAAAGGTTAATTTGGTAATGGGAGGAGAGTATACTGAATTGTTAGTGTTAAAATTGCTATATATATAAATTCAGCACGATATTAAAATTATCGATATCCAACCGCGATTACCGACATCTCAAATATCAGTCCTAGATCGATATACGATTTTTTACCCCATTAACTACTTAGGACCTGTTACCCAAGTACCCAACCAGCCCAAATTGCCACCACTAGTTGTGACAAATGATGGAATGAGTATGAACATATATTGCAAATCATACCGAGTGGAGTTAGTTCTTCGGCATCATCTAGAGCCCCAATGGTCTTAAGAAGTTCAACAGCGTTTTGTACAGAGAGTGCATCGGGGGGCTGAAGTGCCTTAGCGAGGAAGGACCCAATGGCTCCAAGTTGCAAGCTTTTTATCTGCAAGCACAGTTCTTGCAAAGGTGTTCTAAGAATTTCAGGTAGCTGATATTGGAGCATAGCATCATGGACCATTTTTGGATATAAGCGATAACATATCCCGGGCTGTACTCGACCGGCACGGCCGCGTCTCTGTTAATACCACCAGAGAATGAGATGAGAAACACGAGAGACAAGTTCGACTAGTTTACTTATGTACATGTTAAGTGGGTCATTTTTACCTCAAAGGGTAAAATTTTGAAAAGAAAAAAAAGCTTAGAAGGAAATGAGGTAAAAAGATAAAACGGTGGGTTAATGTCTTTCTCCAACATATAAATTAGAGAAAAAAAGGTTCAAGGAAAACAGATAAAAAGGGTAAAAAGGGTTGACTTGGATTTGTGGTGTCTCAAAAGAGTACATTTAAAATTTTACAAAATAAAAAAAATAAAAAGTAAATATAAAAATGCCTATACAGCAAACAAGTCTAAAAGTGTAATTTAAAGTGTAAACTCCACAAAATAATAACCAACTTTCAAAAGTGTTTCAATTAGGTCACCCGTACCTTTTTCGTCACAATTAGGTCACTTAATATTCAAATCGAGCGTTGCCGATTTTTTATGTATCTAGAAAGAAATGGAGAAGATGTTGGGGTCGTAATTTTTAATATATATGATTATATTAAAAAATAAAAAAATTGTTAATTATATTATATAAATTAAAAAAAAAAACGTTAAAATCCACTTCATCACTGGACATCAGCATTAAAAAATAAGGAAAAAAGAAACAAAAAGCATATCACAATGGTTTCCTATGAAATAGGTGAAAAACCTATAATTTTAACAAAATATGAATGTTGAGTGACCTAATTGAGACAAAAAAGAAGTTTTGAGTAACCTAAACGGAATACTTTTGAAAGTTGGTTGCTATTTTACAAAGTTATCCCTAATTTAAATGCATAATGCCTCCTAAATCGCCTTATTAAAAATAAAAAATTAAGTTAGCCAATATATATGAGATACACATATATGGTGGATATACATAAAGATATGTATATCCGCCATACATCTGCATCTCATATATCGGCTAATAAGAAAACAGACTACTACTTATATAATATAATTTTATAAGATAATGCTGACTATTTAGAGAAATTCTTTTCAATATTCTGGACAGAAGTGTCACTTCAGGTCAACCCACCGATGCCAAAATGTACATGTTTTGATATGATATGCAACCACACCATTTTTCCAGTTATTGGAAATAGATAAGAGAGTAGATGAATTTACTACAAATTATTTTAAAGTAGGTAGACACCTGATGTGCGGAAGCTTGTGATATCCATGATGGAAGCAAACACGCGAGTTTGTTTAAAGCATCATAGCTAGTCTCCTTTGCTTTACCGCAGTCAATTACATAAACCACATCATCTATGGTTATACTACTCTCAGCAATATTTGTCGCTAAAACAATTTTCCTACCATAAAAAAAGGATTTAAAACAATATTTAGTTTAAGATATTTAAAAATCTTGGTAGACAAGATGGCATACCTCATGCCTGAAGGAGGGCGGTCAAAAATTTCACGTTGGTTGATAGTAGGCATAGAACCATGAAGAGGAAGGACCAGAAATTTTGAAGGATCACCGATAAAATTGTTGGTTTTAACATTGTCAAGCAGCTTTGAAATTTCATCCCAGCCTGTAAGAAATACCAGAATTGCCCCTGGACCTTCATGACGACATATGTACTCAATTGTTGCCTCTACCTGCATAAAAAATAAAAATAAATAAATAAAAGAATCTTCAGTATATTTTGATCACAAATCTAAAAGTTTGTAAACAGTAGCATCAGTTGTAGCTTTGCTAACAAACTTACAATTTATGTAAACTACAGCTTTGAACTAATATGTTCAATTGAAAGGAGGAAACACACACACACACACAGTAGCATCAGTGTAGTAAAATCGCTAGGCGCTAGTCGGCCGATGGGGTACAGAGTACCGACTAGAGATTAATCGAGATAAACAGGGATTAATCAGAATGGGAATTTATAATCAGATTGGGAACTTATATGTAATTTTCAGTTTTATATACACACATTTTTATATGTATTTTTTTAAGTAGACATGTTTTAACACCTTCTTTGACCCATATTTTGAAATAGATAGGAGTAATTGTAAGAATTTACAGGTTTTGTCCAGAATCTGGCCGAAATTTACAGGTTTTGGCCGGAATCGCTAGACTGCCACTGATTTTTAGCCAATTAGGACCGGATTTGACCACTGTTGACCGCCTAGCGATCAATTGGCCGATTAGATGAAAATTACTCGGTAAACCTCCAACTAGCAATCAGAGGCTAGGCATGATTTTAACCATTGATACATACATACATCAATATGTAGGTATGTGTGTATTTATATGCATGCATGTATGTATATGAATATGTATATAAACGCAAGTATTTGTAAAATACATACAAGGCCCAAATCTATTTCCGAACCAGACCAAGCTTCAAGTGACTGTCTAGTACTTGCACTGTAGCTTTTGTATACCGAACTGATGTCAGCATCCTACAACACCAAAATTAACTCAATCAGCCATAAAACACCGATAACAAAAGATACATTCAAGTCACATCTTCACCAAAATATGAAAAAAAACTAAATATATAATAAACAAAACAATACCTCAAATTTCTCAGTTATGGGATCAGTTTTGGACTCTTGTTGTCTCCTCCTCCTCCTTGAATAACCCTGATAATTATCAGACTCCGACTTCACTGCGTAATGCGTCTTCTCCAACACGTCTTCCAAAAACAGCTCTTGCACAGGAAAAGTCAAACCCTGGTAATATAAATATTATAAATAGAATGATTTGATTACCAACTACCAAACGATAACAACTGTAAAACCGTAAATGTTTCACAAGATGACGAAAAGTAGTACCGGGATATGAATAGTAGGGGCATTTCCAAAATATTTGGAGAACAAGTCAGCGTTAATAGTAGCACTCATTAATATTAACCGCAAATCGGGACGCTTGGGGAGAAGATCACGAAGAATAATCAAAAGAAAATCCTCGTTCATCCCTCTTTCGTGGATTTCGTCAACCAACAAATGACTGATTCCTGTCAAACTCGGGTCTTGAACCTGAAAATATGTTTAGAGTAGGGGTGAGCAGAAAACCGAAGCGACCGAACATAACCGAACCAAAATAAGAACGATGGTTCGATTTTCGGATTTTTAATAACCGGAAATTTTGATTCGGTTTTCGGATAACCATTTTCAACAACTGAAAAAAACCGAACCGAATCGATAAGTTACAATAGTAGAAATTATTAAAAAAACCGAACCGAATCGATAACCCATTCAGTGTATCTTTATGTTTAAGTTTTTCAAGTGTTTTTAACCCATGCTAGTAGAAATTATTAAATTTATTCTTGAATGTTAAGTATTTATAATAAAAACATTATCATGTTTATTTATAATTGAAACAATTTATCTATTGCCTACAAGGAATAACAAAATTTAATTTAAAATTAAATGATCTTCAAAGTATTATAAAAGAAAATGTCTTGATAAAAACTTTCAAGAAATGAAAAAATAGATTAGAAGGTTAGGTTTATCCTTTTATGTGAACAATATTAATTAAAAAAGTTTAAATATAATAACTTAAATGTAAACATCTAAGAAAGATTCTTAAATTTTGGATTATACTTTTTATTTTTGAATCTTACGTAATTTTGTTCCAAAAACCAAAAATAAAAAACCGAAAAACCGAACCGTTGATAAAACCGAAGAAACCGAAACCGAACGGTTTTCAAAAACTGAAAACTGAACCGAACACACCCCTAGTTTAGAGAGATAACCCTATGTCCCTATGTATTCATATTTAAGAATCAAAGTCTTATCCATTGATTAAAAAAGCACAATACCAGTTTTCGAAGCAACACTCCTGTAGTGCAGAACAATAATCTTGTTTGTTCGGATCGTTTTGATTCCAGACGGATCTGATAACCAACGGTCTCACCAAGGCTTTCTCCTCTTTCATTGGATATTCGAGCAGCAACAGATATTGCAGATATACGGCGGGGTTGGGTACATATAATATTACAGTGGGACCCACGTAAAGATGATATTTCTTGCTCTAAAATAAACTGAGGAAGCTGTGTCGTTTTGCCACACCCTGTTTCGCCGGAAACCACTAATACCTGTATTATATTTAAAATCATAAACAAGTTCTTTAGTAACTTATTAATTTCTTAAATAACAATGATTATGAAAGCCAACAAGTTGATATTTGATAAGAACCTGGTTTGCAGAAACAGCTTTTAAGAACTCAGATTTCATTTTGTATGCAGGAAGCTTTTCTCGGAACGTACACATTGCCTTAACAATATCGGATTCCTACAAGATTGTAAGTTGTTAAACATAACCGGAACTTTTTATGTTCCTCTGCATAGTGACCATTTCTAAATGGGCCAATCAGATGTGTCAAATCGTAAGATGTAGCTAAAAAGGGAATGTGTCAAATGGGCATTCATCCAAAGTCCAATCGTTTCATTCAAGTAGGGGTGAGCAAAACTTAAACATTAACTGAAATTGACCGATAACCGAACCGTCACCGAACCGAATTAACCAATAACCGAGATTAACCGACGGTTATGGTTAATGTTATTTGATTAACCGATTAATCGGTTATGGTTAAGAATGTCCATAACTGAACATTAACCGAACCAAAAAAAATTAAGACATGCTTTTAAAATATATCTATTTAAATATACATGTTCAAGGAATCAAACTCTGTATGTACATAAAAAAACATTTACACAATATGCAATATAATTAGTTTTAAAAGGTTTAAAAAAATAATAAAAATACAAAATTTCACTCATTTTATGCATGTTAATGTTTTTTTTTTGTATCTTTTGTTTTATTAATAAATATGCTTGTAAGTTTGTAACCAAGACAATAATGGCCTAATGTGTTAGCAGTAAACATTAAGTATGATAGGGGTAAAAATATCTATTTTTTGGTTTGAAATTACAAGTAAAAAGTAATATGAGAATGATGAATAATTAACCGAACCATAACCGAGCTTCATAGCTGATTAACCGAAACCGAAGTTCGGTTATGGTTACGGAAATCGCATACCCAAAGCTAGCGGTTATGGGGTTATGGTTAAAGGTAAAAACCGAACCACACTTTGCACACCCCTACATTCAAGTACACAAACTATTATGGTAAAAATATAGTTTTTTATTGTAATTATGATTAGGGTATTGATGATTAATTTATGAATAAAAAATTGATAACACATATAAAGTGTTTACAGGTCAACCGAACCTGACTTATTTTGACACATACCAAGAAATGGCCCATATCAACCCGAACCCATTTTGAACCGTTACCCAAACCGCCTGATCTGACCATCTTGTCACCTCTACTATATAGTTAGTTACCTTCTGCTTGTCTTGTCTTTCTTTAAGTTCAACACTAAGTGCATTCTTGACTCTATCCGTCTCCGTAACGGATACGCCAGCTGTCTTATCTGATTCTAGGGGTAACTTTTTAACACTCTGAATAGATGTACTAGAAATATTGTCAGCCTTTTGGGTCCCTGTTGAACTATCCAACAGAGTCTCAACTCTTCTCTCGGTTTCTGATGACATATGTATCTACAAAATAAGATATTTTCAGAAATAAGAATAACATGTAATCTTGTAAAAGTCGAAACACGCAAATTTGCTGTACCTCTTTTTGTGCAGATCCGTGACGCTCATCAAGATCCGCTCGGTAATTTGGTAACGGAACTTTGCTCACAACAAGTGCCTTTCCTTTGTTATATGCATGGCTTTCTTTCCACAAAGAAAATACCAATACATCAATATAAAGGTAAAGTGTGCATAAGAGTATAAGACATAACAGTAGTAGTTATTAAACAAACATCATCAAATTGTAACCAAATTTTACAACTATTACACCCAAGTCATACAAGCTTTCATCAAGACTTCTAAAGTTTCAATCTTGTTCCAACGTTATTGATTATTTTAGCAATAATGAATCACACATTGTATTACCAGTTACATATAGTGGTAAGAGTAAAATACACGGATAGTCCCTGTGGTTGATTTGGTCCCTAGCTTTTCAAAAGTACACGTATGGTCCCTGCGGTTTGCACTTTGTAACGCATTTAAAAAGCATACTTAACGCTAATACAGGTTGCATGTCAATTTTTTAACTTTAAAACAAAACTGAAATACCATCACTGGTAAAACTTGGTTATTTTATTTCTTAACAATAAAGAAAATATCTGCAATTACATATTTTTCATTCAAATCAGAAGATAACTATAGCACTTACAAATAAAGCCCTAGCTGATATGCCATATCCGAAACCGTCTGTTGATCATTTCTACTAAAGAAATGCTTTATTACCAACTCTACATCTCCGCCCCTCTTCATCTCTTCCATTTTTCCCCACCAGTGGTTCTTATCGAAAACCTCAACCTGAAAATCACCTTTTATTATCACTTGCCAATTAATAAAATTCGCATCATTTTTCTTCAACAGCTTTAAATTTTCTATATCGATCACTAACTCAAAAATTATACCGGTTTACCATCCAAATTTTATATAAGTGTAATGTATAGGTTACAAGTATAAATTTATAAAGGATTCGTTTAAAACTAAAACCCTAGGAAAGATATTAAGTTCATCACTCCATCCACATATAGCCGCAACAACGAATTAAACGAATTAAAAACCTCAAATTGAAAATTATATTTTATCATCACTTGCCAATAGAAAATTTTCAAATCATTTTCTTTCAACAACTTCAAATTTTCTATATCATCATTAACACAAAGTTGTACCAGTTTACCATCCAGATCTAATTAACCACAATGCATACGTCACAACTCACAAGCGTATATTTATTATCAACTCGTTCAAAACAAAACAAAAAAAAACCTAGAAATTACATATTAAGTTCATCTGTATAACCGTAACAAACAAATTAAACGAATTAAAAACCGCACGAACATAAACTTACCATCAATTCTTTCGATACTAAAAACCCTAGGAAAGATATTACGTTCATCTGTATAACCGTAACAACAATTTAAACAAATTAAAAACCTCTGCCTGAAAATCCTTTGTTATCATCACTTGCCAATGAAAAAGAATTCACATCATTTTCCCTAAGAAATTCAAATTTTCTATATCAATCATTAACCTAAAATCACACCAATTCCTCATCCAAATTCAATTAAGCTCAATGCATAGGTCACAACTCGCAAGCATAAACTTATTATCAACACGTTCAAAAGTCAAAACAATAAACCCTAGGAAAGATATCAAGTTCATCTGACGCGGTGCGGTTCCTAAAGTGGGTTCAACAGGTGGTAAGCAGTAACACCGCACATGTTAAGGGGCAGAATTTTGTGTTTAGCAGGGTAGGGTTTGCTATTCAGAAAGGGGTAGCGGCGCAGCTTGTTGCTCGTCTGCCTGCCATTAGTTTGTAATCGTATTGAGTTTGTTTAAATAACATAATTCTGATTAAAAAAAAATTAAAAACCTCACAAACAATAACTTATCATCAATTCGTTCAAAACTAAAAAACCTAGGAAAGATACTAAGTTCATCAGTATAACCGTAACAACGAATTAAACAAATTAAAAACCTCAACCTGAAAAAATCATCTTTTATTATCACTTGCCAATAAAAAAATCACATCATTTTCCTCAACAACTTCAAATTTTCTATATGAATCATTATCCTAAAATCGTAAAATCACACCAATTCATCATCCAAATTTAATTAAGCACAATGCATATGTCACAGCTCGCAAGCATATATCTATTATCAACTTTGCTCAAAACTAAAAAACCCTAGAAAATATATTAAGTTCATCCGTATAACCGTAACAACAAACTAAACAATTTAAAAACCTCAAATTGAATTAAAATCACACCAATTCATCATGACATCATCCAAATTCAACTAAGCACAATGCATACGTCATTATCAATTCGTTCAATGATGAAAACCCTAGGAATAATACTAACTTCTTCTGTAACAAAAACGGTTACAACAAACTAAACGAATATAACAAATTTAACGAATTTAACCTCTCCTTGCATCTGTTTAAGCCGCTCAGCACGCCAAACAGGGTCCCACCATCGCTGCTCGCCTCTTCCGCCTCCGCCGCGACCACCGCCACCTCCACGACCGCCGCCGCCGCCACGACCTCCGCCACGGTTGCCGCCGCGACGGCCGCCTTGAGAATTAGGTCGGTAAGACATGATAGAAGTGGTGGAGATATGAAAAGTGGTTCGGAAGTAAGAGTGAATATTAATAGTAGTGATGAAACGCGGAGAAAGTGAGATGAAGTGCACTCGCATCGCACTTATATCAATGGCGGTGGTGGTGGACAGGTGGGTGGGTGACGTGTTCGAGTGTGAGAGCCGAGGGGTAAAATGATGTATTTTTTGGACTTAAAACTTTTTTTTTTTTTCAAAGGCAAGTATCTACTAAAAACCGACGAAATCGAACTGAAATTAACCAAAACCAAATTAACTAAAAATCAGTTATCGTTTTTTTTACCATCATTTAACCAAAACTAACCGAATCGAACCAGTTATATTTTCGTATATTTTTAACTTTTATACCTTCATTTCATGACTTTCATTTCATTTATTTATACCTCTATTTTGTGTATTTATACATTCATTTCATTTATGTATACATCTATTTCATGTATTCATACATTTATTTCATGTATTTATACCTCTGTTACATGTATTTCAAAGCAAAAACCTTAGCCCTTGTTTGATTTGATTCTTAACAAAAAAATAACCGAGGTATAGAGATGTGTTATGATAATACAATCGAGTTAGTCATGATGCAAGCATAATAAACCACTTTTAAATTAGAAGTATTAGGCTATTAAACACTTAGATTGTGTTTGGCTCACATATCTTTGCATGAATTGAAGTTAATTTTGTCAAAATTGTGAATGCATTTAATTGGTGAATTTGTTAAAAGTAAAATTTATATAATCTTAAAGACAAAGGTCGGTGGACCTTTGTCTTTTCCTCACCTTTTACACCGTCTCACCCTTCATTATATACACACACTTCAGAAAACCACCGCGGAGAGAGAGAGCATGAAGGATCAGGATCTGGTGACCGATGATGAAGGTGTTCATCGATCGTCATCTTTCATCATCTTTGTCACGATTCAGTGGTGGCTCCGGTGCCCCAGTTCGGCGGCTAGGGTTTAGTCAGAGTTTTCCCAACGATTGAGGTAAGTTTTGATCTTTTTTTTTTTTTGGTTTATTGTTGTTTGAATCAACCTTTTTATGTAATTAGGTTATTAAGGTTTGCTATTGTTGGTTTCGTCTGTTAATTGTCGACTTTGATTTCAAGTCGTTTTAGTCAAGTGTGTAAGAGGGGGTTTGCATTTGTGAAATAAATAAATCATTCGACTATATGATTTTTTTACTAATATATAGTAGACAAAGAGGTTTTGGAAAGGGTATATGGGCATGGTGAGTGATATGGAAATGGATATGAGTGGAGAAGATGAGTCAAAAGGAGGCATGTGGGCTTTGGAGCAGAAGATTGAGCAGCCTATGGATGAAGAAGCTGGTAGGCTCAAAAATATGTATAGAGAAAAGGTAACTTTTTTTATAGATGCTTTGCACTTTTTCAGATTTTGTTAATGTTGTGTGTTCTTTTTGTTTGTATAATGTTTGTCTTGATTTGGATCAAACATGTTTGACAAAGGGAAATTTGTTCATTAAATGCAATATGTAATTGTGTGTGTGTTTGTCTTGACTAGGGTCAAAGTTATTTGAGAAAGGTAATTTGTTTATAAATGCAATCTGTAAGTGTGTGTGTGTGTGTGTGTGTGTTTGGCTTGATTAGGATTAAACTCATTTGATTATTTGAAAAAAAGGCAATTTGTTCTTCAGGTGCAATATGTAAGTAAGTGTGTGTGTTTGTCTTGATTAAGGTCAACTGTTTTGAAAACAATAATTTATTCATCAACTTCAGCTGTAAGTTTGTGTATGTGATCTTGATTGGGGTCAATTTTATTTGGAAAATAGAAGTATTTGATTGGGGATTTATTCATGTTAAATCATTTGAATCCCAATTGTGGTAATTGTATGTTTGTTGACTCAGTACCTGATCGGAATGTCGCGCTCCGGTCAAAGATAATATTTATAGTCCCAAATTACCCTTAACAAATTGTTAGTGGTAGCATGGGGTCGAACCACGAAGAGTATGTGGTTTGCGTGTGGATTCGATTGAATTAGAACAATTGTCACAATTTATGAAGCTTGCTATGATATTCTTGTATTTTTGTTTTGTTGGAAGATGTGAATTTAAGCTAAGTGAATTGATTTAATTGAATAACAACTACTAATTAACAATTGCAATAAAGATTGATTACTAAACAATAATAAGAGAAAGGATTCACACCCGGTTTCGGTAATTGCCAACCTAAGGTTTCTACACGTTCTTAGATTCAACTCAATTGCATACGATTAGCGGATTTAGTGTACCGTGACTTAGGTGTCAATAGCTATCAACGTCCCGAAGAACGGACAAGAATACACTTTATAATCAACACAAGTAAAACCTAACCACGATAATGCACAATTACATATAACCATTTCGTAAAGTCATAACTTTTAACATCGTTTGACAATTTACGAATTCGCAACAAATGTAACACTATTATCAATGGTTTCAAAAATCGGACACAATTTGTCACAAAGTTGAAGCAATAAACAATTCGAAACCCTAGATTAAACAACTACCTACACGGGGGTGAAACCAAGGTGATTAGCCGCTCATGGTTGAATAAGCTTGAACACCGGATGCTTGGAACGTGAATGAAGTCATCTCGAAGCTTGAACAATGGAGAATTGATGGATGTTGAAGGTTTGGTGAAGGATGATGGTGGAAAGATTTATGGTGATGGTTAGGGTTTGTATGGATTGGTGATTGTGGATGATGATGGTTGTTCTTGATTCAGATGATGATTCGGTTCGTGAGTGTTGTGTAGATGGAATAGAGATCAATGGTAGGTGATTCTTGGCTCCAAGATCAAAGTTTGAACTCCCAAGATAGTGTAACTTACGAATTGAATGCCCCAAGACCAATTAGAATCGTTCCTATATCAAAGATACCCAATTTTCGCGTTTCAGGAAACCACAACCCGTCGCCGACGGCCTGGGACCCGTCGCCGACGGCCTCCCCATTTGCTGAAATCACCCGACGGCTTGTTTGGCTGTTTACGGGCACTTTTTTGACGACGGGACTTTCTAGAGCCCGTCGGCGACGGCCTAGATCCCGTCCCCGACGGCCTCTAGTTTTTCCTGTTTTGTCCGAAACTGTTTTCTTCATAACTTCTTCGTTATAGCTCCGTTTTACTCACCGTTTTCGCCTACGTACTCGTAATTCAGCCCTCTATCATGCCATATTCCAATATATTCATTTTAAATCCATTAACATTCCCAAAACACATCCAATCTTCGTGATTAACCTGGTTTTGTTCATTTCACATCCCCGGTTGATCCGATTCACGTCCCGGTGCTCCGTTTAGCTCCCGATTAGCTCCTTAAACTCTTTTAGACATGTAAAACACGAATCCCATTAAAAGTAGGCTATTCAAGATTAAAAGTTGTGTAAAAACATCAACTTAAGCACAAACGATAACCCGTTTTCGACCACGTATCAGTACCGGTATTCTGGTTGACTAAACTGATCAAGAAACTGTGATGTGTGCTTAAAACTGATCATTTATTCATTGCAGTTTGCATACTTTCTTTTAGGCTTTAGAACTTCATACCCCTAAAAAGTATAGGCTTTGGAACTTTTAGTTGCTATTACTTATTGTTAACAGGATTACCCTTTCACCACTTAGCTGAAATGATGATACTTAAGCCTACCAAAACAGTCGGGTCGGGTCAACTAATGGGCCAAACGGGTCTTTTTAAAAGAAACCAAAAAGTTTAAAGTTATTATCTTTTATGGTGTTATTATGTTCCAAGGGAGTTTTGCTGAAAATCCTTATTCAATGTAGAAATTCTCTGCGCTTTTGCTTCTTCAACTTTCATTTCAAAGTCTTGGAGTTGTCTACGGAGATTTGGGAACGTCTCCATTGTATGTATTTTACAATACTTTTCCCGATAAAATCACCGATACAGAAGACATTGTCGGTCCACTTTCCTTGATCATTTACTCTCTTACCCTTGTACCGCTCATCAAACATGTTTTCATTGTATGTCGCGCAAATGACAACGGTCAAGGTACATATTTTTCTCTATATAATATACATAGTTAAGTATCAGTGAACATTTACTTTGCATTTATATTTTATAATAAATTCCTTAATTGTGTTTTAGTCTTGAATGCGTGTGGAGTCGTGACACATATGCCGCAAAAGAAGAGTTCGGTGATGAAAAGGTGAACTGTGAATCTTCACCGGAACAGGCTGCAAATTTTTTATTTTGGTTTCGCTCGATCCACTTTAGATTAAGAAAGCCAAGAATGTGATCTTGAACCAACGCTACATAACGCGCCGCAACGCGCGCGGGGGTATAAACCTAGTTAGGATGAAAGAAATCAAAATGGGGACATTAGCCTTAACCTCCTCCCATCTTCATATCATATCTTTGAAGAAATCAAAAGGTGACATCAGCCTTAACCTCCTCCCCATTCAGTGGCGGACCTAGGAATTCTTTCATGGCGGTGCAGAATATTTTTAAAGATTTTAGGCCCCTAGGTATATAAAAAAATTCAATTCATATCGGGTCGGGTCATGTAACACAAAAGAATATCAAGCTAAAATTTATACAATTATCAAAAACATGTCAAACGTAGGGGTGCAAACGAGCCGTGCGGCTCGCGAGCTACTCGAGATCGGCTCGAGAAAAAGCTCGAAACGAGCCGAGCCTTATCGAGCCTGAGCCGAGCTTGAGCCTAAAATAAAGCTCGTTTGTTTATCGAGCCCGAGCTCGAGCCTCGCATGTGAAACTCGTTAGGCTCGTCGAGCCTTATCGAGCCTTAGTGTAAACGAGCCAAGTCGAGCCGACCTTATTCAAACTTGTTTACAACCGACCTCGAACCTAAAAATAAGCTTATTTAGTAAACGAGTTCGAGCCCGAGCTTCACTTATCGAGCTCACGAGCCTAAAAAATCTATTATTTATATTATTTTTATTTAATATATTAATTAATAGATAATAAACGAGCCGAGCCTGAGCCCAGCTCGAGCTTGAGAAAATACAAACGAGCCGAGCTCGAGCCTTGAAAACAAAGCTAGAATCGAGCCGAGCTCGAGCCCGAGCTCACATAAGTTAATCGAGCTCGAGCTCGAGCCTGGTCAAGGTCGGGCTCGGCTCGGCTCATTTGCACCCCTAGTCAAACGTCGTTACGAACATATTTAAAATGTCACTCTACGGGTTTTCATTTTTTGAAATCTATCAAAACATCTAGAGCTACTTTTCTAAGCAAGTCTTTCTCTATATAACATATACCAATTTCAACTCTAAACACTTAAACAATCATCACCAAACTTCATAATTTTCAACTTTAAAATCAAGCCCTAGTTTTTATTGTTGATTCCTTCTAACTAACCATTTAAACACACTAAACTTTAACTAAAACAACAGAATCAACCAACTAAAGTTTCAAAAAACAACAAAACAACTAAAATTTCAAACTTTTTTAACAATTGTATTTCTCCTAAAAATCCAAATAAAACAAGAAAACAAAAAAAAAATCGAACCATACCCGAAAATAGTGATGAGATGCTGTTTTCGTGAGTTTGGTGGCCGAAATTGGGGTGGGTTTGGTTATTATATTTTAGTTCAAATTAGATTATTAGATTGGGTTAGGCTTGAGTTATGGTGTGTTTATTGGGTTAAAGGTTAAGAGAAAGTTAATTGGGTTAAGTGAAAGTTAATTAGTTAAGTGGAAAGTTAATTAGGTTGTATTTTAAAAAAAAATCAGTGTTTACGTAATTTTTTTACAAATTCATAAGATTTTTTTCCTAAAGGGGCGGTCGAAAATTTCCAAGGGGTGCGAACGAAAATTTTCAAGGAGTGCGGTCGTGATTTTACCGGGAATTCAGCACTAAATTTTATTTTTTCAAGGGGTGCGCCCGCCCACCTTAAAATACATGTGGGTACGCCCCTGTCCCCATCTACATACCATATCCTTGGTTTGGTTTTGCTAAGTTCCTTTTCTTGTTCGTCCATCTCTAGTGTGTTATGCGTAATGTGGTAGGCCCCTCTTTTGAAGGTGACGTTTGTGACAACTCGTATTTCCGAACTTATCTACGTACTTGATGTAACGTATTTGAACTTGGTGTAATTACTTGATATGTTGAATTAATGAGATGATAAGTGACTTTGTGTAATATGCTATATGTTATATGCTGTGTAGTATGTATGTATGTATAGGATCGACCCGAACGCACAACACAACCCACTCGCACAAGTCTGTTTGGGCTACACTTTGTGATTCGGATCAATGGGCAGCCCATTGAGGGTTCGGCCCACTCTTCTCTTTGTCGCATAACACTAAGGGGTTAGGGTAAAACTCCTCATTTGTTACTAATCACCCACACACACAAACCCTAGCTCTCTTCCTTCTCTCTATAACTCGACGGCAACAACACCCCTCCATTCCTCGAAGCTTGTGATTCGGATCACTCTTATCTCATCTTAATCGGTTAGTGCTTTATGATTAGTGTGTTATGAATAATGTTATGATTCACGATTTGATTAAATGATGAAGTATTGAACGTATGATGAACATGATGTTTACATGTATGATGATCGGCTGCCATGTTTTATTTTCGGATTTGTTTACATAATGAATCAAGATCAAATGATGAAACATATTGTATGTATGTAATCGGCTATATATGTATTTGATTCGAATCCGAAGGGCTCACTTATAGTATTCATGAAATCGGCTTACATATGTGCATTAGATATTGTTCATGTGAATCGGATTGCATATGATGGTTCTAAGAATATGATTGTTATAATCGGCTGCATGTTTGATAAAAATCGGGTTAGTTGTAGGGTAGAGCATGAAGTGTTATATGATGGTTCGAAACCCTTAGATGATTATGTTAGGTGTCTTGATTATTGTTCATGATTATGGTTATGATTAGGGTTATGGAAATTTAATTAAAAATGCTTTGTTTGATCGATTGGAGGTGATATGGATGGATGGAAACTTGTTAATTGATAAAATGTAAATAAGGAAACAATTGAATGGTTGTAACTAAATAACATAATTCTCGGATGTGTAAGCTGGTCGCACAAGACCTCTCGGTCGTACAAGAGGTCCACTCGCATAAGACATGTCCGGCCGCACAAGCTGATCAGGTCGCACAAGAGGACCTGATCGTACAAACAGCCCAGTCGCACAAGAATTGTTGTTTATTGTTATTGGGTCGTAGGTATATGTTGGGCCGGACTGATAATGGAATCGCACAAGATAACATGGATCGCACAAGGCTTAAGTTTAATTGTCTGGGCCGTGTTATGCTTACGGATTTATTTGGGTTTCATGCTTTTGGGCCGGGTAGTAATGGGCTTCAACGAATGACTCGCACAAGGTCATTAGACTTGTGCGAGCCCAATCACTTAATTGCGCAAGTTGATTATGTCTTAACTATTGAGCGTGATGTTGCATGATGCCATGATCCGTATGTGTTTCTTATATATGCAATCTATGTGATACTTGTGTGCACTACTTGGAACCAAAACCTGACTTTGTATGGTAACCATGTTAGGACGTGGTTGACCACTAGCTGATAGACTTGACCTTTCTGTGTAATCTGCCGAGCAAACCAAGGTGAGTTCACACTCTACAAAGCATGGGATTCCCAGGGGTTGGGAATGGGGTTAAGGAATATGGATTCCTCGTCCTTCTTGGGTAGGACAGTATTGGTTCAGGAATGTAATTCCTCGTCCTCACGGACAGATAACTCGTACTAGACCAAAACTCTATCACGAAGTCCCTCCTTTTATATCGACTTAATCGCCGGGCCAATGGCGAGCGGGTCATTAGTTAGATAGCGCTATTTAGGTCTGACAAGCCTCACACCGTGCCGCAGATGTAACATCCCTATTTCTATATAAGAATTATAGGTTTGGTTAAATTTATTAACCACTAGTAACTAGTTTATTTTTAATATAAATATTCAACCCAAATAGTTTTAAACACTATTTTATATATAGTTGGTTGAAATATTATATTAATTAATGGGCCTGGATAAGAGTGACCTTTCTAATAAAATAAAAGTCTATAGAAACTTATATTATTAGACGGGTAGATTACGGGTAAGTTAACTATAAGAAATATAAAGTTCCTAGACGGGCCTAGGAACCGTATAATAATTAAATTATAAAATACATTGTATTTTGAACCTACTCTATTTTTAATGAAACTTAGACCCAAATGTAGACAAAAATATACTCGTTCTAAAGACATATTTATTATTTCCTAGAATGTTATATTTTAAAAGTAATACACGCCAAATGAGTAAAGCAGTTAAATTAATAAATTAAATTAATAATAATAAACAAAATTGAAAAAGGTTTCATACGAACCATAATAATAATAAGATTTAACTTTTAATTAAAATGGAATTATGATTTAACATGTCTCTGAAATGATGAGCACAAAAATATAATAATATTAAAAATATATTCTAAACATTAATGTCAATGTGTCTTTCTTTTTGTCAACGTGTCTTTCAAAGAACAAACTAAAATATTAAATTAAAATTTAATACTCTTGAATTATGATAGACATACACGTAGACAAACAATTCCTTGCCCTCCAAGAAATTTTCAAATATAAATAGAGTTTCCTTCTACAGTTTCGAATGTTCAAAATCTGTATTCTTTCATTTCGCCATTTCCTCTCTCAATTCCTACTTTATTTTTATTTTCACTAACAATAATAATAGTACAGCCCTGCTCCATTTTAAGTATTTTAACTCCCGATCACCGCTACCCTTTCCGATTGATCTGAGCCCATAACGCATGTCAGGGCCCTGCCCGACTAAGTTCGTTGGGGTTCTGTCTCGAGACATCGGGATAAGATTAATTAGGGGTACTATACTTAAATTACAAATATATATTTTTATTACTACCAAACACACACTAGCTCAAATTCTGCTACGATACAGGGTATTAACTTAATCGCTATTACGATTCATTTTCCGACCGATCAATATATCCAATGGATGTTTAAGTGCCGCCCACACTAGGGTTATACTTTATCGTTCGTCATTAATTTGACGGATCATCGTTAATTCGATGGATGAAGTATTATACTTTGTCGTACGTCATTAATTTGACGGATCATCGTTAATTCGATGGATGAAGTATTGCACTTTGTCGTTCACTGTGAGAATTTGATCTCGTGAGTTATCGTAATTATTGTATTAAGTTACCTACCTAGTTCGTATGCACTAGGTTACAAGGCAAAATCAATAGGCTAAGCCCTGCCTGTATAAATCTGCAATATATCAAGGCTTATCTGTAGACTAAATTCTGGCCGTATGAATCTGCATGATTATATGTGAGTCATTCTCTCTTTTTATCAAATCTATTTACAAAAATTATGTTTATTTTTAAAGTTATAATTACGGGGATTAAGTCTTTGTAATCACCATATTACAGCCGGTATGTGGGGTTTTGTATACATTACTTGATAATCGTCACCATTGGGGCAGCCAATGGGGGATATGACCATAGTCACAGACACCATTGGACGAATGGGCCAATGGGTCGAGTGACAAGTACCGTGGGTAGTTGGCTTGATATCAGAAACATTGTAATCGCTCTTAATACTGTATATTATAACAAATGTGTCGTTTTATCAAAATGAATGAACTCACTCAGTATTTTCCGCTGACAAAACCTTTTTCAAACATGTTTCAGGTAATTACAGTAGAGATGGATACGGCACTGAAAGGCATCAAGAAGTGGCTTATTTTATTAATTAAATCAAAATAAGAAATATTGTTTTATATAATCAAATTTATCTTTATTTAAGCTACCATTGTAAAACATGGGTTTATCCCATCTATTTAATAAATAAAATCCGGTGTTTCTAAACTCTGATATTTTTCCTAACTCACGGTTCTGATGAAATTTCCGCTGCAACGTTTTAAAAAAAAAATAAATCACCGGTACCACGGACTGTTCGCGACTTCCGATTCCGTCCAGGGTGGGTCGGGGGTCGTGACAGAAGGTGGTATCAGAGCCAACTCAAAGAGCCACTACTTCAAGCCTTTAGGTGTTGTAACAATAATACCTAAGTTTGTATAAAAGAGTTAGGAGATTGCTGTTAACTGGTAGCACACATGATAGCATTTAGACTTGAACTTAAGAAAAGATGCCTTAGTATAAGCTTCGAGATAAGCTAAGTACTTGTGTAAATAAAGTATGATGGGCTTTGATATACCATAAGAATGGTAATTAGAATATTGCAAGATATGATAAATAAGCAAGAATTAATAATAATTATTGCTTATTAATATTACTTGATCTAGAATAATATATGTTACGGGAATACAAATTTCCTTAATTCTGAATAAAAGCCCTAATAAGATAGGCACTTTTGAAAAAAGATACTATTTATGGGAAATAGAAAATTTTCTCTGGCAAGACTGGGTATGGTGTGGTAGACTCTCCAGTTTATCCAGATATACTGAGGTTACCGCTCCGGCGCGAATCGGATAAGACGGGATATATAATATGTCAAACAAGTGACAAGATTTCCCTAAATAGTATCATAATCAGATATTTGACTGATTTTTGGAAATATAAATCTATTAAATACATAGACCTGATAGTTGGTATGTTTAATTTAGTATATATGATTTAATAGATATGTATATCTATAAGGAAATTTAAAAAAAAACCATAAGGATTGACAATTTGGAATAAAACACAAGCATCTGTGTCTAGATTTCTTTATTAGGAATCTCTTTTCCGACATCAAACATTATTTCGTTTGATTATCTGCCTAGTAACTCGAGCGACAATAATAACAATAAAAACCCATTAATTTGGGATATCATCAAAAGTGTAAAGAATGTCTAACGCATTACCATAAACTATTAACGCAAGTAAGAAGCATGTAAAGTTGTGATAATATACAAGGAATTACATGAAAATTTAATTATAAATCCACAGAAGTTGAAGTATATCACACACAATTTTCGAGGCAAGATATTTGGAAAATATAAATTGGGCACGATAACACCAATGTTAAATTCCGTCAGTAGAAGAACTAAAAGCAGCACTTTGCCACATGATCCTACAAGCAACATGAAATTTCGCTGAGGTACGTTGTAACAAGATTTCACAATCATCAGTGCACAGTCTAATCAGAGTCATAATTATTATCACTGCAAAAGGAGTCATATACCTTTGCAAATTCCCTATTTCATTTTATTTGACATTCCCTGGTAATGTCATTTAATAAACGGTTATCACTCGAAATTCCAGATAGACGTTCTTATATTTCTTTTGTTGAAAATTCTGACTTCTGCATATAATAAGTTGACTTTCGCAACGGTCATCATACCAGGAGGATTCATTTCCTAGTAGCGGATATTGATTCATTTCATTTCTTGGTAAATCCACATGTTACACATGCACCATTTGTCGTGCATGTGGTTCGTTTAATTTCTGAATTTCCACTGGAGGGCTTCATTCTAATTTGTCGTTTTATCCAAACTCAAATATCCTTTAGTTAGACTTGATTTTTGGTACTGTACTCCGCATTATTACAAAATGATAACTCTTTGATATCGAGTCAATGAAGTTCTTGAAAAACTCAAATTTCTTTACATGATTTTGTTGTGACCATGTCCAATCTTATTAAAACTCATTGTGATTAAACCAAGTTCAATTGCTTGAACTTACTCATATTCATTTCAAATTCCCATATGATGGATTTAAAGCTATCATATTCTCCAACAAACACTTCAATTCTCTAGAACTATAAAATGCTTATTTGGTCTTCGACTTCACTAAATCATTTCTTTGATCACGATCACCTTGTACTAACGTTTTCATAAAATTTAAAGCTTGCACTAATCTCATTTATATATATCATATACGGATATTTATAAAAGTTATCTTAACACAAATCATGTGATAAGATAATGATACACAAATTCTTGTCATATTCTAATATATCTCTTAAATGATTTTTACAACATCAATCTAGCTTTTCGTAATAAATTATTACTTTAACATCTTCAATCGAAAAACATTATATAAAATTTATTTTATATATGGAAACTTACATAAGTGATTACCTAATAGTATTACTATATTCTTATTAGTCACCATAAGGAGGATAAGTAAATACTTAGTCAATATAAGTAGGTGACTTATAATAAGAAGTATAGAATTTATTGTACATGTGCTTATATTTAACCAAAATGGAAATTTCATAAACTAGGCACCTAGCTCGGTTGGTTAGATGCGCGAAAGGGTGTGGCCTAGACCCGGGTTCGATCCTGGGGACGGCTGGTTTCACCATTTTTATTAAAATTTTTTCCATTTAAGTGTATGTTTAGTTATGTAATACTAATATCAGTTTTATTATTAGTAAGAAAATATTAAATAATAATAGTGTTAGTATTATTTTAAAATACTAGGGTTATTGTCAAGGGCAAATATTGGGTAACCTAGCCTTAGTTAGGCATGGACTGGCCACCTATGCTTAAACAAGGCAGCACTAACCAATATCTAACCATGATAATGACTAGTTAAAAAAAAAAAAAAAAATTAATTTTCTTATGAAACGTAGACTCCATATCTATATAGAATTTTATCACATAAATATATCTTCATATATTCATAAAAATCGATATATATATATAATCCTATATAAATTTTCTTTATAAAAATATTTGATATAAAGTAAATTTTTCTCTCTATATATATATATATTTTTATATATAAGAAAGATTATTTATAACTGCTAAATTATACTGTGATAACTATATATATATAAGAAAAATCGAATATACTGTATAATATATGTGAATATACAGTATAAATCATGTATATGTATATCATATCAAAATTTATACATAAAAGTGATCGGAAATTTAAAATACTAAATAAGAGTTTAACATATCTAAATATAGTTATAACAAACGTGCCAAATAACTGAAACAATTGAATTAATTATAATATAAATTTATAGTATAATAATGATAATTACAATTCAAATGAATTGTAAGTAAACGTAAAATATTTAATAATAAAATATATAAAATCTAAACTTTAAAATTTGGGTGGAAATATCGAAATAGTCATAGTCATAATCAGAAGTAACCCCAAAATAAAATAATATTTAAAAACTAAAATATATGGGAATATGTGGAAGGAAAGTATACTATCACATTGTTTCACGATTAAAACAACTTGGAACTCTAAATAATGATACACTAACTTTATTGTCTTTTAGTGTACCTTTGCAATTCACTCATTTCAACACTTTGATTTTCTTATATCATAAATATTTGACAAATCATTTTTCATGTTTTTTGAACATGTTAATTCTAAGTCTTCCTCAGTTGCCAATTAAAGTAAGCTTTCTTTTGACAAAAAATTTTATTGAAAAAAAAAAAAAAAAAATCCTTTACATTCATTTTAAAATATCTATTGATCCTATATCTTTTGGCTTGAACCTAGTCACTTTGAAAATTATATCATTTCATCTCATTCATTTGTTATCTATTTCTTGAACTAATTCAGTTGAACCATTGAGTCCTACTTATTGTACAACTCATATTCACAAAATTAGATATTTTGATTCTGTGTCATCTACCTTAATATTTATAAATCTAAAAGAAATATCATAACCCAAATCTCGAGGACGAGATTTAAAACAAGGTGGGGAGAATGTAACATCCCTATTTCTATATAAGAATTATAGGTTTGGTTAAATTTATTAACCACTAGTAACTAGTAACTAGTTTATTTTTAATATAAATATTCAACCCAAATAGTTTTAAACACTATTTTATATATAGTTGGTTGAAATATTATATTAATTAATGGGCCTGGATAAGAGTGACCTTTCTAATAAAATAAAAGTCTATAGAAACTTATATTATTAGACGGGTAGATTACGGGTAAGTTAACTATAAGAAATATAAAGTTCCTAGACGGGCCTAGGAACCGTATAATAATTAAATTATAAAATACATTGTATTTTGAACCTACTCTATTTTTAATGAAACTTAGACCCAAATGTAGACAAAAATATACTCGTTCTAAAGACATATTTATTATTTCCTAGAATGTTATATTTTAAAAGTAATACACGCCAAATGAGTAAAGCAGTTAAATTAATAAATTAAATTAATAATAATAAACAAAATTGAAAAAGGTTTCATACGAACCATAATAATAATAAGATTTAACTTTTAATTAAAATGGAATTATGATTTAACATGTCTCTGAAATGATGAGCACAAAAATATAATAATATTAAAAATATATTCTAAACATTAATGTCAATGTGTCTTTCTTTTTGTCAACGTGTCTTTCAAAGAACAAACTAAAATATTAAATTAAAATTTAATACTCTTGAATTATGATAGACATACACGTAGACAAACAATTCCTTGCCCTCCAAGAAATTTTCAAATATAAATAGAGTTTCCTTCTACAGTTTCGAATGTTCAAAATCTGTATTCTTTCATTTCGCCATTTCCTCTCTCAATTCCTACTTTATTTTTATTTTCACTAACAATAATAATAGTACAGCCCTGCTCCATTTTAAGTATTTTAACTCCCGATCACCGCTACCCTTTCCGATTGATCTGAGCCCATAACGCATGTCAGGGCCCTGCCCGACTAAGTTCGTTGGGGTTCTGTCTCGAGACATCGGGATAAGATTAATTAGGGGTACTATACTTAAATTACAAATATATATTTTTATTACTACCAAACACACACTAGCTCAAATTCTGCTACGATACAGGGTATTAACTTAATCGCTATTACGATTCATTTTCCGACCGATCAATATATCCAATGGATGTTTAAGTGCCGCCCACACTAGGGTTATACTTTATCGTTCGTCATTAATTTGACGGATCATCGTTAATTCGATGGATGAAGTATTATACTTTGTCGTACGTCATTAATTTGACGGATCATCGTTAATTCGATGGATGAAGTATTGCACTTTGTCGTTCACTGTGAGAATTTGATCTCGTGAGTTATCGTAATTATTGTATTAAGTTACCTACCTAGTTCGTATGCACTAGGTTACAAGGCAAAATCAATAGGCTAAGCCCTGCCTGTATAAATCTGCAATATATCAAGGCTTATCTGTAGACTAAATTCTGGCCGTATGAATCTGCATGATTATATGTGAGTCATTCTCTCTTTTTATCAAATCTATTTACAAAAATTATGTTTATTTTTAAAGTTATAATTACGGGGATTAAGTCTTTGTAATCACCATATTACAGCCGGTATGTGGGGTTTTGTATACATTACTTGATAATCGTCACCATTGGGGCAGCCAATGGGGGATATGACCATAGTCACAGACACCATTGGACGAATGGGCCAATGGGTCGAGTGACAAGTACCGTGGGTAGTTGGCTTGATATCAGAAACATTGTAATCGCTCTTAATACTGTATATTATAACAAATGTGTCGTTTTATCAAAATGAATGAACTCACTCAGTATTTCCCGCTGACAAAACCTTTTTCAAACATGTTTCAGGTAATTACAGTAGAGATGGATACGGCACTGAAAGGCATCAAGAAGTGGCTTATTTTATTAATTAAATCAAAATAAGAAATATTGTTTTATATAATCAAATTTATCTTTATTTAAGCTACCATTGTAAAACATGGGTTTATCCCATCTATTTAATAAATAAAATCCGGTGTTTCTAAACTCTGATATTTTTCCTAACTCACGGTTCTGATGAAATTTCCGCTGCAACGTTTTAAAAAAAAATTAAATCACCGGTACCACGGACTGTTCGCGACTTCCGATTCCGTCCAGGGTGGGTCGGGGGTCGTGACAGCAGAGGACGGGCGTGAACTAATGGATCTGGGACACGTCAATGCTGATAGACATTGACAGTTTCAGGGCACTTAAACATGACTTCAGTCAGTAGTCGATATGGTAACGAGTCTAGTGTATACATGGGGTAGCCCCCACGGCCGAAATGCCAGATAACTATCATGGGGTAGCCCCCACGGCAGGTTTGCCAGAGTAAATGGGTTAAACAAAGGGTTAAACAAATCACGTTTTCAACTATGGGGTAACCCCCACGGCAGGAACGCCAGCTAAAGGAAAACTGTTTTTGGAACAACTTAAAACGAACACCCAACCGTGAACTCACTCAACTAGTTGTTGACTCGTTACTACATGCTTTGCAGGTCTATAGGTACTTAACTGGAGCTTGCACAAGGAAGAGTCGTTGTGGGACATGGACAGCTGTGTGCCATGTTAAACATTTGGATAATTAAACTTTGGATTTGGTTTTGAACATTATGCTTCCGCTCATAACTTAACTATGTTTGTTTTGGATATTAATCGTGTTGGTTGGACTTTTACATTAAATATTTACTTGTTCAATATGATTAGTGGTTTGATCCTGGTCAGTCACGCCTCCAAGCGGTGATACTCCGCAGGTGGATTTTGGGGGTGTGACAACGTTACCCTCGGCTAAGTAGTTTGAGTCAGCAGGGATACAATCCTAAATAGTCGGGTTAATGTTTTAATAGTAGTTTACATATGAGGGGGTCAAGAAATTCGAACCCCCACCATCCAATACCAGTGGGTATTGAAGGAGGTCCTACTAAGCTTGACCCAGGTCCTTGCAGGATCTATACACTGAACAAGGCAAGACGCTTACCAAACCATTCCCTTAACCCCCGACCAGGTAGCCAACATATCTCCATATAGACCGTGGAGATATGAATGGTGTAAATCTTTTATTTTATATAGACAGTAAAATAACGCCAAGACACCACGGACAAATGATAAGGAAGATTCACCTTCAACATAAGAAACTAGTTATTAAAGTCATTAATATATAACCAAATATAAAGTGCGAAAAGATTAAAAATAAAAAGTATTACACTAAATGCTTGTCTTCACCAAGTGATGTAAGAGACTTAGGCAAACATGACCTTTGATTGTCAAGAACTCTTACTATCAATCTTGGATCCCGAGACTACTACACACACTCTATGATGGATGATGGATGACGGTGGTGGATGTGGGTTGTGATGGTGGTGGAGGGTGGGTGAAGTGTGAGAGAGGTGGTTTGTCAAGGGATGATTTGCAAGTGAGCCAAGCACCCCTATTTATAGCCTGCACGGAAGCCCAGACACGGCCCCGTGTCCACCCATCTTCTCTTTCTTCATTAAATGCAGTTTGTCTGCATTAGTTGACCACGCCCCCGTGTGCAGAAGCGTATCTGTACTATCAAGATTTGCTCAGATTCTACGAATCTTTGCGTTGACCACGGCCCCGTGTCCGTTGGGCACACCCCCGTGTTGGGAAATAGAAGCTTCTGCACTTTGTCTTTTCTGCAGACACTTGGGCATGCCCCCGTGCTCACTGAACACGGGGCGTGTTCAGCTTTCTGTTGTCTTGTTTTTGCTTGGGAAGATGCTGTCGAGGGGTCGGGCATGCCACGTTTATTCCTTTTCTTGTATTTATGTTGGATTTAGCTGCCTTTTTGCTTCTTTTATTTATTTGAGCGCATTTAATCCTGAAAATACAAAAGGAAGACAAAAGCATACTTTTTCCAACATTAGTACTAAAAATGGGTTAGTTTTATGCCTCATTTGTTTTAATTTATATGTTGCATTTTACGAACATCAACACTTAGGGGTTCGAATAAAGGTTGACGGTAGTCGTAGGGGTTCCGACGACAGTGGTACCAACGACTGAGAACGAGGGTGGTGATGGCAGATTAGGGTGCGGGACTGTGTAATCTCTTCGAGCACATCAGTGGGTTTCAGACCAGCAGTTAAAGCTCAGTCAAGGCAAGTCAGCGGTTAAATCTCAGTTTCGGGTTTACTCCGGTCAGATTCGGGGTCGGTCAACTGGTCAACAACGGGTTCATGTTCGGGTTCGAGCCAAGGTGGTCGACGGGTCAACTCAGCTTCTGTTCGGGTCAACCCGGTCAAACCGAGTTGACTCGGTCAACACCCGAGTCAACTCAGGTCAACAGCGGTCAAACAGGTCAACGCCCGGTCAACAGGAAGGACCCGGTAAAGTTTTAAGCGTAGCGAATTAGTTTACGTTAGATTTTATATAGTTAAACGCGAAACCGAGACCGATACTTTTAGTGCTTAGTTACGTTTTATTTTGGTCGTATTGATAAAATTTTGATAGATATTGCTTGAATTGATTGAAGTATTGTTGAGTTTGACAAAATACGACGACTTTTATTATCGGGTTATTAAAAAAACAGAGGAAACTCTGCCCGATTTTCATTAAAAACTTGGTTTATGAAACGTATATTGTTATAAAAACGATCCGAGTTTTTATTATAAAATGCAAATACAGATATATTTATTTGGTGACTTATTACTTAACATAATTCGAGTTTATTATAAAGATATTTAAATTGGCGACGTATTATGAATTTTAAAACAAAGTTATAATATTCCGACAAACATAATTTGCTACTTAATGAAGCTCGACATTTATATAAAATAAACATGATTATTTATGTTATTTCAAACACCGAAAATTCGAAATAGTAGAACATTTGCATAAAATAAATATGAAGTTTCTATTTATTTTAAACGTCGACTTTTCGAAACACTTGAACATCTTTATAAAAGGAATATAATGTTTATATTTATTTTAAATGTCGATTTTAAACTTCCTTACAAACTAAATTAGTTTTTATATTTAGTTCAAACGACTGACTTCTGATTTATATTTCAAACGTCATAGCTTAAGATATATGTATATATATATAGATATATGTATTTATATCCATCTTACGACAACTACGACGACACAAACCACTATCCACCTACGTATTTCTATTCGCGACAACTAACACGACGACGTAAGTATATTTATATTTAAATATATAAATATATATTCTAAACCATTTGAAAACCAAGTCGTTTTCGAGACTTAGTTTATCCCGGTCATAAACGGGATCAACTAACAATAGTTTGGTTATTCTAAGTCAAAATAACAACACCTTCGGAGAGTCGTTTTCTTTACTACTCGGTAGAGCTCGGACACGTGGTTTAGCTACGTTTAAAATAGAAACTGATAAGTTATTCCCTGTTAGAAATACTATAGATGCACGCTAGCGAGTTCACATTCTTGGAATGACATCACGGAATCACCCTAAGCTAGCTTTGCACAGGAATGTCAATGTGAGTTCATAACCCCCACTTTTTACCGTTTTACATTTTGATAAATGTTTTCAAGGGTGGAAAGACATGCAAGTTTTGCAAAATCACACAAGGTTTCGATAAATGAATATCACATATTTATAAACCATTTCGCGACAGGATTTCAACGAACTCGAATGGTTTAAGAAAAGATCAGGCTAAACATACCGGTTTTATAAAAAACATAAGTATTTTTCGAAACATGCATGAGGTTTAATAACATGAATGACGTGGGTAAGGGCCCAAGGACATGGGAAAAGGCCCAATGACATGGGCAAAGGCCCAATAACACACATATTTTAACACTAGGTATGTAGCTATGGAATTAGATGATAACAGATCACTGTCGGTAAGTAGGAGGATGACATTAGTAACCATTAATCACATAGTGACCAAGGTGCAAAAGGTATAGATCTATCAAGTTTGAGGCGCGCTCCACTCCGGGTTTGTTAACCCTTTATGAGTGTTATTGTGATCCCAAATGATAACAAAGTTGTCTCAGTTTGGTTACTTACTTATGGCATAGGTCAGTGTATTAGCTCCACACTGATTGATCCTTACATTCCATAGGTATCCTACATACTATGATTTCAATACCGGTTTACAAAGATAACAGAAAACATATCAATACCGGTTTACAAAGATAACAGAAATCATTTCAATACCAGTTTACAGTTACAACAGAAAACATTTCATTACTAGTTTACAAACTCAGCAGTTACATGTATCGGTTTATAAACATAACAGAAAACATTTCGTTACTGATATACAAAGACGACATTTCAAATGCTTTGAGATATTGAGATCTCACAAACCGGTTTTTCAAATGCAAGATTTCAAGTGTTTTAAAACGCATTTGATACAAAACAAATAAACTATGAACTCGCTCAACTTTATGTTGATTTTTTGCATGTTCTTTCTCAGGTTGCATGTTACAAACTATGGAACAGTTGGAATAGGAGAACCCATGGGATTTCGAGTTCTTAGCGAGCGTTCGCATTCTAGAAGTCTTAGCTCAAACACTTCCGCTGTGCAATGAAGATATCATTCCAATCACGCCAAGCTCTGATATTTCGGGGTGTGACAAAAAAAGAGTTTTCTGACGACCTTAATAATTGGGGATTTTACTAGAAAAAGGTTCCTAAAGGTCTGTAATAAGGTTATAAAGAAGTTTGAGACGAAAATGTTGAGTTTTCTGGCCAAAAAAAGTGTTTTCCGGCCAAAAACGTTTTTCCAACGACTGGAGACTATCGACGTTAGGGTTCTATTAGTCAGGGTCCGTTGGAGGCCAACATGTTAATAGTTAGGATTGTCAGTGGTTATTTTTTAAGTTGAGAATGTTAATGGCTAATGACGAATAGTTGAGATTATTAAAATCTCATATCATCATCATACTCATTAAATCTCACTAATAGCAAATCTAATGTAGGGTCTGGGGAGGGTAGATGTAGACGTAGATAACTTTATCTCTACCCCATAGGAATAGAAATGCTGCTTCCAGTGAGACCACCGGCTCGATTGTAGTTTTGTATCAAGCTTTGGACCTAAGACACATAACACTCAAACAACCGGGACAGAGACTGGTTGATGTTTGTACCTCCGTGTCTTTCAACTATCAATGTCACCACATGATGCATGATTACCCATCCGCCGCTTTTAACTTTGGTTAATCATGCATCAGGTGGTGACGTTGATAGCTGAAAGACATATGGGTACATGCACCAATCAGTCTCGATCCCAATTATTTGAGTGTTGTTTGTCTTAGATCCAATGCATGATACAAAACTAAAAAAAATAAGAGGTTTGATTTCATTAGAAAACTAGAAAATTATGTTCATTAATTCATCATCTTATTAGTTGAATCACTAATAAAAAACTTGTGGCCTAGTGGTAGAAGACTTGGGTTTTTCAATGGAGACTCAAGTTCAATTCCCACTTGTGCCATATTGGGGTGGATATTGGGCAATGATGGTGACAAACCCACCGAGGAGGGTTCGATCCTGAGCCGCACCCCGGTTTTCATCCGGCTGTTATTTCAACGAGGCAACTCGTGTGGAGGCAGTATGGTTTCCGGGGGAACGCCGTAACCAAGTCTGGCCAACCCAGCGCGGACCCGGTTAAGACAACGTAAGTCTGGGCAGACTTGGCTAGGGCCGCCGATTAGGCGGTGTGACATTGGGTCACTAAAAAAGAAAGTCACCGTTCATAAAAAAAAAAAAAAAAAAAAAAAAAAAAAAAAAAAAAAAAAAAAAAAAAAACTTGTGTTGCCGCTTTACCGACCATTTACATGATAGCAATAATACTCTAAATGTGAAAAAAGGTGAAAGCATAAGTTAACACATGGGGTGGTAGTCTATTGATAAAGGCAGAGATTTTAAACATTTGAATTTAAGAGGTGAAAGTCTTGAATTCAAGTTTCACATACGATACAGATTAAAAGAAAATTCTCCGCTAAAAGAAATATTATATTTTCTAGGAAATTAAAGGATGCGGTCCCTTACTTAAGTTGGTGATGGTTGAGTGATCAAGTTGTTTACTTATCATGAGTTTTGTAACAAAGTTTTGAACGTATATTGCTTTATTTGTTAACGGGTTATAATACAAGTATTAATGCTAAGAAAAACTAATCTACATTGCTTATTTCACACATAAACTATATATATATATAGGATAAGGCTAGGTAGAAAACCCTCTTTAGGTAGAAAACCCGGGAAACTCAAAGCTCCTGACATTTTTTTTTTGAAAAAAATAACACATGTAATATACATGTTTTTAAGAGTTTTGGGCCAAAAAAATCAAAAAAGCGCCGAAGGGTTTTTTTTAAAAAAAAAAAACAAATTTCAGCAACTTTCAGCATTTGTTGTCTAACACATGTTAGTTAACGAAGTTTTTGGAACTTGTTTATTTTTTAAAAAAAAAAGTACTCGGCGCTTTTTTGATTTTTTTGGCCCAAAAGTCTTAAAAACATGTATATTACATGTGTTATTTTTTTCAAAAAAAAAAAAATGTCGGGAGCTTTGAGTTTCCAGAGTTTTCTAAGAAAGATAAGGTTTTTTATCTAGCCCAACCCTATATATATATATATAACATGCCTCATCTATCTACTATAATAAAAGAAACCTGATTTGGGACACATGTCATTCAATGAGGGCATCAATAATTTATTGATAAATTTTAAATTAAAAAGATTTAAATATTATATTAGAATTTTATTTTGATTGTAAATCTAAAGTCTAAAATATGTTTTAAATCTAATCTATAATTTATGGATTTAATTTTGATTTGAAATTATTAAACAAAAACCCATAAAATTAGTAACCATTTAATCAATTTCGTAAGTTTTACCTTCCCTTCTAGAATTAAATTAGATTTTTGTGATAATTAAAGTTTTGTCAAGAATATAAAAAATTATTATTTAATATTCAATATATTACATCAAATATTTAGAATTAAACTCTACTTCATTCTAAATACTAAGTATGTTTTTTACTCTTCATATGCTATGCATATTATCTATGTCACATAGAAAACATCATGTTCTTTTAGATAAGTTTACCATGTCAAATAAGTAATATGCATATTATCCATGTCACATAGAAACATTATGTATTTTAGATAAGTTAGATATATGTGTTTTAAAACAAGGTAAACTCTTAACATACATATTTTTCCTATTGTAACTAAGATGTAGAGGTCTGTGAAAGGTATCTTCACATTCGGAATGTCATAACTTTTTTTTTTTTAAATTTAGATTTACTTAGTTGTCGTATGGTGTCTCATGTCTTTATTTTTATTTTTTCACTTATATATATGTTTCATTGGTTCAATTGTACATGTAAAGTATTACATTATACATAGTATTTTCTCAACTATAGTTAATTGGTTTTATTGATTCAATTTTTGTCTATTCATTTACATTACTTTTATCTGTCTAGAAGTCCCTTTTCAGACCTTTCAAATGGTATGAGACATATTACATTATCAATAATTTTTATTGGTTTCCTTACTAATTGTGATAAAAGTAATTATTTCGTACAATTCATATTGGTTTATAGCTTTGAATACGAGCATACATTATATTAATGTTAATGATAGCGAAAGTGAGGAAACTATATTTGGATGGTAGAAAATATAATATTATGCCAACATTAACCCGTCAGAATAATCTATTATCAAATAAAATCAGACACGTTACCTTTGAACAAGAAAATGTCACAATAAATATTAGTAGTGGTACAAAATTTTAAGTTCCTATGACAAATCCTAAAACAAATAGCAGATCATATTATTATGAACGGCTATACAAACTTTAATATTTATTTCGTATTTTGTCTGCATATTACTCTATATTATATACTTAGATCATATTATCAACATATTTTTTTATTTCACATTATAATTATAATTCACCCCGTGTATTACACGGGGCAATAATCTAGTAATTATACGATAGTAACTATACGTCTATAATACCATATCTTGTAAATTTTGAGTTTTTTGGTTTTTGGTTTTTGGTTTATGGTTTAGACACTACTTATAATTATGTCATGTCTATTAGATGATAAAATTTAGCTCTATGAAAATCGGTTTGATGACCATTTAACAAATATAACAAGGCATTTAAAGAAAATAATGTCACATTTATGTTTATCATCACCCCCGGAAATGAGGATGGGCCTAAAGGGGATGGACCAAGGGGTGGAGGATGGGGCTAAATATATATATGTATGTATGTATGTATGTATGTATGTATGTATGTATAGGTATGTGTGTGAAGGAGGTGGCCCGGCTTGGGCGTCGGCTGGAGGACGGGGAAGACGGGACGAGGCATAGGGGGCGGTGTGGGGGTCCGGCGCCGGGGCTGGCCGGGGCAGGGCCGGCCCCCATACCCTCCAGTCTCACATAATCTCGTTATAAATTGTACTCATTCAATGTTATAAGATCTTAAATTGACGAATAGGCAAAGTCGATTGTTACAAATCAATGACGGAACTTGAACAAGTAAACTCAAGGGGACAAAAAATATTACACAATAAAACATTTTGAGTAAACTTCCGTTTTGCTCCTTGTGGTTTGATCACTTTAATGGTTTTGCCCCAATCCTTTAAAAATAGCCAGTTTACTCCCTGGTCTATGAAGCCTTCATGATTCACTCCCCGTCTCTAACTTCATCCAAATTATTTGTTAAGTGAAAGGGTATTTTGGTAACTTTAATATCCTTAATTTCTTAAAATTTGTTTATTTTCTAATTTATTAATATTAAATATACAAACCTATTTAATTCATCCAGCCCCCTACTAACTGAACACCACCACCACCACTAGTTAGCCACCACTACCAGCCCTCCACTGTGAAACCACCACCCCATGAAACCAACACCACCTGCCACCAATATGAAACCAGCAAAACGGAAGTGACTAAACTGGCTATTTTTATTACCCTCTCATTTTCACTCTTCCTCCATTGCCCTTAACCCTAATTAATTCCATCCCCAAAATTCATCCGCTGGTTATCGTTTTCCTGTTCTCGTTAGCCTAACTAAAGCTGACCGCACCACCATCTAGCCTCCACCGATGGATTTTGCTGATTGCACCCTGCTGTTTTTGCCGTCTCCCTGAGTCGTTGCTACAATCCAGGCCGTCGAGCACATCTGGGCAAAATCTAGATAACGATGTTGCGATCAGATCTCAATAATGATAAATACAACTAGCTGATTGGTCGACGAACAAAGTTGCAACGTCATCTCAAAACAGGTTATTTATGGGGCTGATGGTGGCTGGGTAGGGTTGAGAGAGAAGAGAGAGTGCAAAGAGGGTAGTGAGAGAGAAGAAATGATGGTTTTGTTATATTTATTATTACATATAATATAATCTTTTATTTGTAGTTTTTACTAAAATACCCTTAGTTTTATATTTAAAGTTACCAAAATACCTTTTCAGTTAATAAACAATTTGGATGGAGTTAGAGGCGGGGAGTGAAATCATGAAGGGCTTCATAGATCAGGGAGTAAACTGGCTATTTTTAAAGGATTGGGGCAAAACCATTAAAGTGACCAAACCACAGGGAGCAAAACGAAAGTTTACTCAAACATTTTTTTCCACCAAATAAAGACCATAAATTAAAAAAAGTGGACTTTGAAAATAAGTTAGATTTGAGCTTTTGGATTAGGAGGGACCCAACCAAATAGTAAAATGCACGGATAGTCCCTGTGGTTTTGCAAAATAACACCTATAGTCCCCAACTTTTGGAAATTACACCGGTGCTCCCTGTGGTTTGACAGTTTGTTACTCGGATAGTCCCTGGAGTGGATGGCGGTTAGTTTTCTCTGTTAAGTGGATGTGAAATGACAAATTTACCATTCATCTTCTCCACTCTATAAAATTAAAACAACCCAACCCCGCCATTCTCTTTGTTTCCCCCACCATTAACAACATCTACCAAACACCACCACCATAAATCCCAAATTTGAAGGCAAGATGGGAGGGAAATGTCCATGCAGAAGGGTGAAGAAGAGACGATACTCTCACAAAACCTTCCGTCTGGCTAAATTCCTCGTTAAAGATATCCTTTTTTATCGTTTTTTCTTATTTTCTGTTGGTTTTCTTGAATTTAACTGCAAATTACCAGACTTTTCTGTGTGTTTTGTTTCTTTAACTGTGTTTTCTCACGTGATGATGTTGTTTATGATGAGCTTAAGAAACCAGATGATGAGAAGACGCCGTTATCGTTAGATGAAGATCTTCCTGGAATGGGTCAATATTATTGTTTACAATGCGAGTAAGTAATTCAATTTTATATGGTTCATATGTTTTCGTTTAATATTATTTGCAGTTTGTTTTTTTAAATTAAATGTTGTTGTTTGTTTCAGTCTGTATTTTGCTAATGTGGCTGTGAGGGATGAACATTTCAAGACTAAACGGCACAAGAAGCGATATGTTTTGGCTTAATTTGGTTATTATTTTCATATCTAGAACAAAAAAAAAAGTCATTAATTTGAATGGATTTGATATGAATTGTTGTTGAGGTTTAAAACAGAGAGTATGGTGGTGGTGTTTCGTAGATGTAGTTAATGGTGGGGGAAACAGAGAGAAAGGTGGGGTTGGGGTGGGGTGGGGGTTGTTTTGTTTTTATAGAGTAGAGAAGATAAAGGGTAAATTTGTTATTTCACAGCCACTTAACGGAGAAAACTAACCGTCATCCACTTCAGGGACTATCAGAGTAACAAACTGTCAAACCACAGGGAGCACCGGTATAATTTTTAAAAGTTGGGGACTATAGATGTTATTTTGCAAAACCACAGGGACTATCAGTGCATTTTACTCTAACTAATATTATTCAAACCTAATGGGCTAATTCCGACACTTTTGACCCTCTAAAAGATCCATCATGTTACAAATTCCACTTTTAATAACTCAAATATTCGATTATGATTAAAGAAAAGTATCATGTTACAAATTCCACTTTTAATAACTCAAATATTCGATTATGATTAAAGAAAAGTATTGAGAATTTATTTAACAAATAATTGCTTGTGGTCGAGAAATAATAACGAGCTTATAATGAAAGGACACGAATCTCGTCCAATTTATTTCACTTCATTCCCTTAAATGAATGTGAGGATATTAAGATCTGTATAAACGTTATGGTCGTGGACATGATCGATGTAATTACTATACTGTTTATTTTCAATATATAATTGACGACCCAAGACAAAGGACGAATGAATATGAATAGTTCATGTGAAAACCATAAGATGCACAATGAAAATACACAAGCAATGTGAAACTGATATATATGTTGGGTGTGTACACATCATATGTCTAAACACCTTGTTATCGTGAGATATTTGTTTTTGTTTCGACCTTTTCGATTTTTGCCACAACACTAGTTACATCTACGTTGAGTTGTTTAGCAGTTTAGCTTATAATTTTAGTCATAGCATTTGGATTGAGCTGCCAATAGTGGCCCAATACAATATGGGCTTGCGAAAATCACTTATTCAATACTTGCAATCTATATATATATATAATAAAATTGAAACTGAATGAACAGTTCATGTGATTTATTATTTATTTTTTAAATTAAAATTATCATTAAGAGATGAGCAAATAGTATCGGGTATAGGTACCGGTCTCAAATTTATCAAACCGGTGTATTTTCGTTACCGGTTCTGCACAGGTATTCACCGGTTTTTACCCTCAAATACCGGTGTCGTACCAGTACCGACCAGTACCGAACCGTACCATACTAGGTATATTGAACAGTAAAGTTGATTTATTATTTATTTTTTAAATTAAAATTAGAATAGAATAGTAACATCATTAAGAGATGAGCAAATTGTATCGGGTATAGGTACCGGTCTCAAATTTACCAAGCCGGTGTATTTTCGTTACCGGTTCTGCACAGGTATTCACCGGTTTTTACCCTCAAATACCGGTTTCGTACCAGTACCGACCGGTACCGAACCGTACCATACTAGGTATATTCGGTACCGGTACCCACTTTTGGGGATTTCGGTAACGGTATTTTCGGTAACGGTATTTTCAGTACCGGTTGGTACCGAGCTCATCAAATCATGTAGCAACGCAGCAATGCAAGTAATCCGGTCTCAAATTTACCAAACCGGTGTATTTTCAGTACTGGTTCTGCACAGGTATTCACCGGTTTTTACCCTCAAATACCGGTGCCGTACCAGTACCGACCGGTACCGAACCGTACCATACTAGGTATATTCGGTACCGGTACCCACTTTTGGGGATTTCGGTAACGGTATTTTCGGTACCGGTTGGTGGTACCGAGCTCATCAAATCCTGTAGCAACGCAGCAATGCAAGCAATTGCACCGTTTAGATTACTTTTCATACACTCAGTAAGTAAACTGTATTTCGTTTGAATGAGGTTTTATATATACAACAACTTATTTTGCTTTCTTTTTTGTCTTTTTTTGTAATGAATGACTTGTAGCATGTAAAATTAACTTGGATATTTAGAATATTGATGAGCAAATCGTATCAAATCCTGTAAACGAACTGGTATCGTATCGGTACCAAATTTACTATACCAAATCATTTTCGTTACCAATTTGGTACCCACCTTTTGAGCTCATCAAATCCTATAGCAACGCAGCAATGCAAGCAATTGCACCGTTTAGATTACTTTTCATACACACAGTAAGTAAATTGTATTTCGTTTGAATGAGGTTTTATATATACAACAACTTATTTTTTTTTTTTGTCTTTTTCTGTAATGATCACTTGTAGCATGTAAAATTAACTTGGATATTTAGAATATTGATGAGCAAATCGTATCAAATCCTGTAAACGAACCGGTATCGTATCGGTACCGAATTTACTATACCAAATCATTTTCGTTACCAATTTGGTACCCACATTTTGGTGTTTTCAGAATCGTTACTTTTGGTTCGCCACCGGTCTATTTATTGATTTTTACCTTCAAATACCATACCGTATTGTACCGAGCATTTTCGGTGCCGGTACCTAATTTCGATGATTTTCCGGATCGGTACTTTTGTTGCCGTTACCGGTACCAAGCTCATCCATATTTTAACGTGTTAGCAACGTAATAACTGAACTGAAAACAACCGAATTTCCAACGTGTAGGACGTGTGGGTCCTATTATTATATATTAGGTTATTTAAAATCGTTTTTTTTATGACGGAGTGATTATCCTTACCACGTCATTTTATTTATGTTTTGATATTCGGTATCTGTTTGCCATTACTGACACGCCTTTTGTAGTCATTGGGTCCCGCCGCAACGCGCGGGCGAAAAATAACTAGTTTGCAAAGATTTTGTCACAAATTAACAGTATTTTAACCGTGTCATAAAAAAATGGGGAAAAAATTCAATGACTTATTTCTTTTAATTTATGTTGTTTGTGGACTTGAACCCAAGATCTCCTCGTTCCCCAAAAGCAATTGAATCCATGAACTTAAACCATAACAAAAAAAAAAAATCTGTAAATTCATAAAAAAATCCAAATAGAAGCAAAAAAACAACCGTACCCAAAAAAATCTCACCTATAGCAAACCTATCGGTAAGGTCTGGGAGGCGGAATATACGCAAACCATACCATTATTTGTGAGGAATAGAGAGTTTGCTTTTGGAAGGACTCTCGGCTCCAAAACTAACAGCAGACAACAACGGTAGTTAGGTTTCTATTTGTCATGGTGTGGGTTAAAACTTAAAACAATCGATGCCCATGCCATGTTGTCTAGTTGAAAGAGGTGGGGGAGAACCGGTTGTAACTTTGATAAATTTGGTCACGTGTGGGGCTTCTCAATAGATTGTGGGTGTGGAACGAGCCGAGGTTCTCGATTATGGTTTTGGGGTAAAACAAACAAGGTTCGTGTTTGAGTCAACAACAAGAACTAGACTCTTATTCTTTGAATAACTGGGAGCAAAACCGTAAAATGAATTCACTACATTGACATCTCGTATGATTAAATTAGCCTTTGTATGAAGTTGAGTGTGCCGCTAAAGAGAAAAAGGACGTTCGTTTTTATGACTTAATTTGTTTAGTTTAGATATTAAACAACATAATTTGAAAATAAAAACTGTTATAAAATTAGTGGCATATAGGTTGGGTGGTTTAGGTTTGTTGTGCTACCAAAAGAAAGGAGTAATTTGACCTTTTTTTTCATTTATCTTTTTATCTTAATAATGTTGAATATTAGATTAAAAAAAGGGGAGAGTGAATTTTCTATTTTTATATAGTTAGACCATGTGTAGTGGTAACACCTTATAATGCCCCCACCATGGGGCATTATCCGACATGTGGCGTCCTAGTCAGCAAGGGGGCATTATATAAAAAGTGGCGTAGTGAGGCATTATGCCAATAACCCCCATTCAATCATTTCACAATCATTTCACAATTATTTTTTTTAATTTAAAACATAAAAAAACTTCATTAATTTAAAAATAAAATTACATTACTTGAAATAAAAATAAAAAAAAAACTGAAAAAAAACAGAAAATAAAAAAAAAAACTGAAAAAAAAAACTGAAAAACAGAAAAAAATAAGTAAAATAATATTTATATAAAATAGTTACCGGTCTCTTCGTCCTCCGAAATGTCGACAAACGCCCGAGTCAACGCGAATTCCTCTTCCTTCGTCCATTTAATGATATTTTTTGTACGCCGCGGTGCGTCCTTTTCCTTCTTTTTATGCGACCTTTTGCCGCGTTTCGATGTTTCTTGCACCGGTTCGGGTTGCGTCTCCGGTACGACTTCCACATCGGGTTCGGCTTCGGGTTGTGACGGTTGAGACCCGCCGGCTTGACCATAGCCGAAAGTGGGAGGAACAAACGGAGGGGCGCCACTCAAGTAAGCCGCGTAAGTTAAAAAACTCGGGTCCATGTCTTGAAGGTTGTACGGGGTTTGCGGTTGGGTTGTGTTCGGGTTTGCGGGTCTAGGGGGGACACCAAAAGGAGGGCGGTATGGATGCATGATTGTATAAAAATTAGAAGAAAGTGGGTTTTTTTTATAAAAATTAGAAGAAAGTGGGAGAGAAAGTGGGAGAGAAAGTGAGTTTTTTTATAAAAAAAGGGTATGAATGTGGGGTATATATTTATAGTGGGAATATTTTAAATTAAAAAAAAATAATAAAGAATGTTACCGTTTGAGAACGGTCAAAAAGAGGGCCCCCATCTCATTTTAAGCGTTATATTTAAAACGCCGGGGGGAATTTTTTTCGAAAATCACGCCCCAAAACGCCCCCTGTAATGGGGGGGTTGGGCGTTATAGGGCGTTTTCGGGCAAAAATTTAAAAAAAAAAACGCCTCACTACGGACGGTCTTATAAATAAATAGATGATAAAATGGATAATAAATGAATCATGCTTGATTTTAGAAATAATTTAAAACACGACGAACTCTGCTCCAGTCTTAACTCAGCTAGACTTGTTTATACCTCTATTAATAACATGACATCAAAGTAGATGAAACTTGACAAAAAATACATAAATTTTTATATTAAAAAAGAACAATATTTAAAAAATACATAGATTTTTATATTATTAGCCTAATCAAGTGTCAATTATAAAATATCTAATATTCTGATGACATTGGTTCTATAGTTATCTGTACAACAATACATATATTATTATCATCAAGATATATTATTACCATTACCATATTATAAATTAGGAAGATCTTTATGCTTCATGGAATGTACTCTATGTATAGGGAGTCTTTTAAAAAAAAATAATCTAATTTTTCACTTTTAACCCAATGGTTTACACTTTTTGCATTTTAAGCTTTTTGTTTTTTACCTTTAACCTAAAACTTTTCATCTTTTGAAATTTAACCCTAAAACATTTTTGTTTTCAACTTTGATCCACGTATTTTTCATTTTTTGCAAATTTTTTGTTTTACGTTTCGTTCTAATTTTGTGAGTAAACACGCCGTAACATACGTGTGAGTTTCAAAGTTTTTTTTGACTATTTTTTCCCATTTGACAAGACCGTCACAACGCGATTATTTTCCCTGTTTGACAGGTTTGTCGCAACGCGTGTGGTCTTAGATCGACTTAGTTGCTCTTTTCTATTTTTACATTTCAGTCTAATTTCTTCGTATTAACATGTCGCAACTGGCATACGTGGTTCAATGATTTTATGTATGCTTTTCGTTCGTTGTTATTTTTTCCTTTTTATTTATTTTGTTTTTATGAGTTTTTCCGATGTTGTTGGTCGCTTGTAGTTGCGTAGCATTAGTGCTACTTGGCACGGTCTATGCCCCCGCCGTAACGCGGGGCCCTTAATACTAGTTATTATTATTTTTCTGATGAAGAAGCAGTTTTCTAGGGGCCTTTTTCTGGTGGCTTCGTGGCCAACCATTTATCTCCTTAGGTTGACTAACAATTCTTTTCCTACACAATAAATCCAAAGACTAAACATATTTTCTGATTAATTATAATACATGCAACCCATTTCTCTATTTTTTAATGTTTTATGAACAAGACACTCTTTATAGTTGGTAGAAAGTTAATAATAATTAGAGAAAACTATATTGATTGTGAAGTAGCGAAACTTGAGATTTCCGACCGGGGGATTGAAAATATATACACCTAAAAAAATTATAAAACTGGGGGTCGAAAACGTATATACCTAAAAAATTCTATACGAAAACTACATACTAGGCACTACTGAGCGAAAAGTTCGGAGGGCCAGACGCCCCCTCCTGTCGCCACTAAGCTATGCCCTTGCAAATTGTGATAAAGTGAACTTTCACTTTGTTCCTTAATTTTCAGGTATTATTTTATATAATCCTAATGGTTTGCACAATTGTCGTTTTTTTTTTATTTTTATTTCTAGAATGTATGTCTATTATGAGCGTTGGTTTTTTTATTTATTTAAAGACCATTTAACAATCTAAATAAAATGTAAAAAAAAAGGTTAAGTTTACCAACCCCTCCTTGTTTTTTACCACCATTTTCGACCATTGACTTCTGTCACCATCTTTTAGTTATCGTCTCCAAGGAAGTAAGTCCAATACCAAAATCAAGTTATAAAATAAACTCATTTCAATAATCAAGAACCAAATCAAACGAGGAATCAATGAAATTCCCATGTAAAAATCAAATTTGTGTTCCACCGAGCCACCACGCCCACGGGCCACAACTTTATAATTCGATAGACCATCTACTCGATAACTTATGTCTGGACTAAGAACTACCCAAGTGCAACTAGGTTCTATCTTTAAAGTGTGTAGATAGACCATGCAACGGGAAATGGGGAAGGATATTCGAAGTGGCCAAATTTCTTGATGGTTTCTTTCATGTTTGACCAGACTTCTCGATGGTTCTTCCTTTCGTCAATAGAGAAGGGAGTTTGTGATGATGGTGGTATGCGATGTTTTTTTTTTTTTTTTTTGAGACACGAGAAGGGGCTCATGATGACGGTGGCATCTAGTGAGATTGTGTAATATGAGGTGATCGATCAATGGATGATGCGGATCAATAACTAAAGTAGGATAAAGTGGAGTAGCGTGACGGCAGAGACGTTGGAATGATATAACATGTTATGACAACTACCGTTTTTACGAGAATGAAGAAGAAGCAACCTACGTTATGATGGTGGGATCCTCCACATGTTAAACACCGATAGTTAACATCAAAAGAACCACATAAACAAGACAATATATATCTATATTTTTTTTTAACTTTTTCATTTTTTTTGTGTTTTTTAACTGTAAGGGCAAATTAATATGTACTTCTACACAAACCTAACATATTTTTAAACGCACGTACATTTCAACACCAATAGCGTGACTGGTTTCCAAAAGTTAAACACGCAAAGTAATATTCCATGAAACACATGGCTAGCTAATTTACTCAAATATTCAACAAAAAATTAAACCTAATAATATAATATTTTACTCAAAATGTTTAAAATATATGCGACACCAATTAAACCTAATAATATAATATTTTACTCAAACAGTCTAAAATAAATGCGACACCAATTAAACCTAATAATATAATATTTTACTCAAATAGTCTAAAATGATGTTTGTTTAGCTCTTAATAAGGCTCTTAATGATTTAGATCTCTTACTGATTCAGTATGTAATGGTTCAGACTATTTGTTTCGCAATGTAATAGTTCAGACTATTTGTTTGGCAATGGTTCAGATATTTGTCTCTGAATGGTTAAACATTATACTAAGTCTGAATGATTAAGACCTCTAATCTGAATTGGTCAAACATTTGCGTCTGAACGATTAAACATTATACTGACTCTTAATGGTTCACACCTCTTACTGATTTAGCACTTAATGGTTCATATCTTTTACTGATACAACACTTAACCGTTCAGAAGTTGCCTAACAGCCCCTAAAATAAATGCCACACCAATTAAACCTAATAATATAATATTTTACTCAAAAAGTCTAAAATAAATGCCACACCACACCACCTAAGAAATTTTTAGTTAAGTCCCGCCACCATCAACGACCAGACCAATTCTACCAGAAATAGCCATCTTCCACACACAAGAATATTCAAACTAACCTCCGTGTTTTTCAATTTTTCAACCCAAAATTCTCCAATATTCTCTTTATTTATCATCTCAACAAGATCAACAATTACATTTATTTTTGTTTCTTCACTCTCCAAAAAAAAAAACCAACATCAAGATGAACGATCTCTTATCTCGCTCGTTCTCCGGCGGCCGCACCGGAGACATCGAGATGGGAAACACCGGCGACACCGCCGGTACGAATCTCGAAAGGTTTTTCCATGAAGTGGATGCAATCAAAGAAGAATTAAAAGCTTTAGAAACGCTTCACAAACAACTTCAATCCTCGAACGAGCAGAGCAAAACGTTACACAGCGCGAATTCGATCAAGACTTTAAAGACTAAAATGGATAACGACGTCGCTTTATCGCTTAAAAAAGCGAAACTTATTAAGACCGGTCTAGAAGCGTTAGACCGGTCTAATGAGACCAACAGGAGTCTCCCTGGCTGCGGGCCAGGGTCCTCCACGGACAGGACACGAACATCCGTAGTCAACGGTGTTCGTAACCAGCTAAAAGTGTTTATGAAGTCATTCAACGAGCTTCGCGAGAAAATGGCGGCCGAGCATAGAGAAACCGTTCAACGACGGTTTTACACCGTTACTGGTGAAAACGCGGATGAATCTACTCTTGAGAAGCTCATCTCGACGGGTGAAAGCGAGACGTTTTTGCAAAAAGCGATTCAGGAGCAGGGGAGGGGGCAGGTGATGGAGACAGTGTTGGAGATTCAGGAACGACACGATGCTGTTACGGTTATTGAGAGAAACTTGAAGGAGTTGCATCAGGTGTTTATGGATATGGCGGTTTTGGTCGAGCATCAAGGGGAACAACTTGATGATATCGAGACTCATGTGAACCGGGCTAACTCGTTTGTGACACGTGGCGCAGCGCAGTTGAATGAGGCGCGAAAGAAACAGAAGAATACTAGAAAATGGACTTGTTTTGGGATCCTTTTGTTGTTGATTATAATTGCTATTATTGTTTTGTCTATTAGACCATGGAAGTAGCAGGCTTGTTCAAGATGGTTTGTTGAAGAATTGGTATGTAATTTGTTATTTATTGTTCTTGTTTATAGAGAATTTGTTTTGGGTGAGATTGATATACTATAGTTTGATATTGTAATTTAAGAGCATATGGAGTCTGCTGTTATATATATTTTTTTCAAGATTTAGTTTCTTGATTTGGAGATTGTTTGTATATGCTATTATACATGATTTACATTATATTGTGTCACTCTGGTTACTTTCTTGGTACTGGTGACTTCTTTTTTCTATATTCTTTGACTTGGTGTATTGGTATGCTGTTCGTTTTGGAGCCGAGGGTCTCTCTGGAAGCAACCTCTCTATCCCTAGGGATAGAGGCAAGGTCTGTCTACATCCACACTCCCCAAACCCTATAAGTAGTTTTGCTATTTGTAGGATTTACTGGGTATGAATGTTGTTGTTGTTACAACTATACACAATATGATTGTTTGTGTATTAAGTGAGAGTAGTCTTCTTATTTTCTAGTATAAAGGTAAAATTTAACTTTGTCACACTTTATATGAGATTTTACAAATAGCTCTGCTATGAATGAAATTATATTGTATACATTTGTTAAATTCATACTCGGATTTTGATTGGTACCTTATTTGTTACTCTTTAACCCAAGACCAAAAATTTTCAAATGGGTTGGTCACATGAGAACTATAGGAAAGGGCACAAACTAAGAATGACCAAAACTCAAGTTTGGTGTCATTTAGGCCAAAAACATTGTTGTTAGGTATCTAGCCAAGACAAAGATGCAACTCTTCTAGAAGGGATGGGATGAGTGGACTTTGAAAAAATGTGTTTTCTTTTTAGAATCTTACAAGACATTTCCATGCCATAAATGTTTCAATAGAAAATTGGGAGAATGATATTATTGTGACTATTTATTAGGTAGTGTTTATGTCAAAAAATTAATCTTTATAGGTATGGCATAACAAGTATCTACATTTGTGTATCATACTCAAAGAGTGTATAAAATGAACTCAGTTTAGCATATGAAGACCGATATATACAAGAGAAATAAAAGCGCAACAAAAATTTATCGTATGATATAAAGGGGAAAAATGAGTCAATGTATAGACTCCAAGGTTATTCTTAGCGATACACAAAGATAAAGGAGGTACGCAAAATAATTTTATAAATTATATGTCTATATTGGTATAACTAGGTATACTGATTCTAAACTAACCTTAGGCACAATCTATGTCAAACCATACCACCAACATCGGGTAGTTTTCATAGATCCATACCAACATATGATAACCAATGTGAGATGACACCATTAGATTAGGGTAAAGCAACAATAAATCACCTTCAACTAAAACAAGAAGCAACACCACAAGCACATTCAAACTATATTCATATATTAATGAGTACGATCAATCAAATGCGTAAGCACAAGTTCATAACTCTAAGGTTGATTTGCCAGCTTGTTAACTTGACGTGTGATAGAATTTTCGATTGGTTACATAGACACAACGTATATTGACTGCTTAACTCATTTTGGGCACGAGTCATAACAAACCGCACCAAGCAACCAACGAGACATGTCGTAACTACATTAACTAGAGTGGGATGACACCATCAAGAAGTTATAATAACTCATCTTACCTTTCATACAACCAAATAACATGATAAAAATAGATATGAATCTAATTTGTCATAATTCGATAATCATTCAATTGTCGAACATAAATACCTCATACGACGTTAAACACAAGGATCTAAACCATAGCTTGGTTGGCCATTTGGAATTATAAGTCATTCCAATAAATTCCATCTGGAAAATACATGAAAATAGCTCTCGTTCACTCAATTGAAAGAATCTCAAACTATCCATTGACATTGATAGAATTTACAAAAGATAACCTAGAGTTCTACTCTTGTTCTTTGCTTCAACAACTATCCAAAACGAGATATGAGTGATTTGGACTTAGCCATTAGTGTTTTCGTATGACCGCCTTCAGTTAACCAAAAAGTAATACCTAGATCATCTTCCAAATAACCAAAAGAAAAAAAAACATACCGTCTTCCAAATTACGAGCAAAAAATCAAATGTATTTGTTCGCCTCTCGTCTCAGGTCAACATGAGTTCTTTTAACCAAAGTCATACGACTAGCTTTTTTTTCTTAAAAAAAACCTAACTCAATGAGTTGAAATCAGTTGACGGCTGTTAAAATGAACGGCGAAGTAGATGTTTGGAGTTTACATTGAACATGTAAATGCAAGGTCATGAAAATCCAGACTCTGTGCGACAAGAAAAAATAAGCCCTCGATAATGCAATTGTAAACCAGTATTCGTCCTTTCATCTTTGCCACCCAAAAAAATTGATATTATTTAGTTGGGTTAAAAATTGTATGCCTTCAAGTGGATTATACAAACTTTACAAAGTTAGTTTAGGTATATAAAAAGTGAGTTTAAATGGGTCAAACTAAGTGGGTTATATAAGGGTAGTTTGGTTATATAAAAAATGGGTTTAAATGGGTCAAACTAAATAGGTTAATGAGTTTAAAAACCATATTAAATTGTAAATGTTATTTGGTTTTAAACTTTATAGACGGTTGTTTAAGAAAAAAAACTATATATAAAGCTTATAACAAAATTCAAAAATTTTGGGCTCCCGGGAAAGTGGCTCTTGGGCGATCGCTCACCTTGCCCTTGGCCTGGGTTGACCATATGTAGATGTGTGGGTGTCAATTTCCAGCACAACTAAAACTCGACATGAACATGACATGTCAAGTATCAGGTTTCAGTTTATCATATCTAATATGCTCATGTAACATATAGTATTCAATTTGACATGTTTAACCCATTTAATTAAACATATTAATCCACCAATCTTTTAAGTTAAATAAATAGCCCGACTTAACTAATTGTACTACAACCCATCAACCCAATTAACATTACATATCTAACAACAATATTATTATTATTATTATATTATATTATACATATTAAAATAAAGTCTTCATGAATAGTGATTTTGATTTATTAAATAGTTGTTTCAATTTTCCTACTAATATTTTATTTATCATATACCTGATTATTTTTCTTATAATGTACGTTCTATGTTTATTTTTTTAACATTGCGTTCTAAATTTATTAAAAACGTTTACTGTGTCACTATAGTACTAAACCGAATCGAAACCGATTGCTTTTTTTAACATTGCAATATAAATTTTATCGAAAACGGATATTGCGCCGCTATCGTACCAAATAATAATTGAAACTGACCGAATAATATATGTATCGGTCCAATATTTATTTATACTGTTTTTCCTTTTTGATAAAATGACATCGTATTCCTACTATGTCGTACCGAACAACATCGGTATCTGTACCGGTACTTATCTTTACTGTTTTTGCTTTCGATAACTGACGTGTCCAACTAAACAATATTGGTACATGTACCTGTATTTATTTTTATAGTTTCCGGTTTCGATAATTTTCGTTATACAACTCTATTTGCGAAGATAAACCAATATCATTACCAGTGCCATGACGATCTGAACTGATCAATACCGTTAGGACAACATCATTGTCGGTACCGTTGTTCGTTTTTTTTTGTTTTCGGTCGATGTAAAATATGTGTTAATTTCTGTAATGAGTGCATGTATTGTACCAATACTATAACGAACCTGCCTAATACTGATCGAATGCCCATGATAACGTATTGCCGAAACGCGTGAGAAACAACCTAGCTACTAATATTACAACGGTCCAACCCTCTAGCTCAGTTGGTTGTTGGACCGGGTGTTTCCTTGTGAGACTCCGGTTCGATTCCCGGCGAAGGCATATGGGTGTGACATGCGCGCTATGACGGTGAAAAACCTACCGATGAGGGTTTGATCCTGAGCGTCACTCCGGTTTTCATCCGGCTGTTACTCCAGCGAGTAAAAATTGTGTGGAGACAGTACGGTTTCTGGGGGAAAACCTTCGACCCAAGACTGATTATCCCTGCACTGGCCTTGCTATCTGGGCCCACGTTCTTGGAAAGGGTCCGCGACTGGGGGAAAACCTTAGACCCAAGACTGATTATCCCTGCACTGGCCTTGCTATCTGGGCCCACGTTCTTGGAAAGGGTCCGCGATATGCAGATGTGACAATGATTAAGTTCACATTAAAAAAAACTAATATTACAACGGGCTATGGGCCAGTCAAACAATTTCGACCTTTTTCTAATCATCAACAAGATTTAGGGGCTGTTTGGTAGCATCTGAATGACATTAAGAGGCTACCTCTTAATGAAATCATTTAAGAGTTTAAAATTCCCTCCGATCGCCGGAGGCTCGACGGAGGGATAAATCAAGGGTTAGAGTGCGAGGTCGCCTCCTCTGCTGGCTGACCTTTCATCCTAACGCGGACTTTGTACTCCCATTCGCCTGCGGGATCGGTTTTCTCGCTGGTTGTTCTATTGGAATACGAAGGGTTGGTGGCTCGACGAAGTAAAGGTTGGGATATAGCGTGTGAGGTAAGACAAGATTAGCTTATCGGTAGCAGATCTGACGTTACCTCTAACCCTATCTCCTTTGTCGGCTGCTTCCATTCGCTGTCCGGACTTTGTATTCCTGGTGGCTGATGTCGTCGGAGGAGGGTGGTCCTTGGGTGGACCCTCATAACCGTCGGAAGAAAGGAAAAGGGATTGTATCAGGGAACCAATTCAAAGATGCTACGAAGTTCTTCGTTTCGAACTTGCCGGAGGGATGTACACCGTGGGAACTTTCAGAGTTTGTGAAGGTATTTGGTGATGTTGCAGGGGTCTACATAGCAAGGAAGAAGGATAAGGGTGGTAATAGATTCGGGTTTGTGAGTTTTACCAATGTTAGAGATATCAAGGATCTGGAGAGAGCTCTAAATGGCACTAAAATGGGCAACTCGAAATTGAAGGTGAACCTAGCTAGGTTTGCCAAAGAGAATGCGAGCTTGTTTGGTATGTCGAATGCTCCTAATGGGCCTGGTTCAGAGGAGCTAGCAGGAGGGGAGCCTGTTCGTCATCAAGTCAAGAATCAAGCGTTTATTCATAATGGAGGAGGTAGATTGTTTAGTGACCTCTTTGCTAAAGGTGTGGGGTCGAAGGAGGGTAACTTTTCAGGTCTGGCTCCTAAAGGTAAGTTGGTAGAAGCTCCGGCTATGATTTCGGCTTTTAGTGATCTTGTTGGTAAGGCAGCGGTGGGTAGATGCGTTAATTTGGTTACGTTGAATAACCTAGACTCTTTCCTAACTAAGGCTGGTATCTCGGACTTTAGTCTCAGTTTTTTGGGGGGGTTAAACATGTTAGTTAAATTTCAAAAGGAGGAAAGCTGTAAGTCATTCGTCTGTAACCATGCTCTGTGGCAGCAATTATTCTCGTCCTTAGATTTTTGGGAGAGTCAGTCTTTGCCGTTTGAGAGGATAGCTTGGTTAAAAGTGGTTGGGGTTCCGATTCATCTGGCTGTGGATGAAATATACGATTCTATTGCCCGGAATTTTGGTAAAATCATTTATGCTTCTCACAGATCCGCGGAAGATAGTGATTTGTCGGTGAATTGTATTGGGGTTCTCGTAGGTGATGGTGTTAGAATCATGGAGGAAGTTACGTTGAAATGGAAAGATAAACAGTTTAGAGTTTGGGTGGAAGAAGAGAAAACTGAGTGGGTTCCGGAGTGTCTCGATGAAGACAGGGAGAGGTAGGAGGATGATTTTTCGACTCAATTTCGGTTCGATGATGGGGAAGATGAAAGGGCTTCGGTTAGTAGGGATTCCCCGGTGATTAGGAAGGATGGAGGTTTAAAGGAAGCTCAAAAGGCTACTGTGATGCATGGGGTGTGCACAGGTACCGATGTGCATGAGGGAATTGGTCCTAAGGTGGTTAATGTGGGGTCTTCTCCCATGCACATAGGGAATGATGTGTTTGATGGGGATGGGTTCGAAAAGGGAGGGGAAGGATTGGCAGATACCCTCGTGGGTGAAGTGGAAGGTGGGGCCGGTCTTGGTGGGTCGCTTCAGTCTACTTTTAATATGGGTAATAGGGAATCTAAAAGAGTGGGGTTTAAGAAGCCCAAGATTTTGGCCCAGTATAGAAGGGAGAAAGCCCAAGTTGGATCCACTTCAAATGTTAGGCCTCTAAAGCGGTGTAGACTTCAGTTGGATGAGGAGTTCCGGTTTTCTCCTTCACTTCCAGATAGGACTCAGACTGAAGAACCGGATCCAGAGTTGGATCGAGATCCCTCTTCTGGGGACTTAGATCTGAATCGGAGTGCGGTGGCTTCTGGCTCTTCGGGAGATACGTTGGTAGCTGATTCTTTAGAGACGGAGGTCGTCGACTCCGGCTCCGGTAGCATTAGAGGGGGCACTGTGGACGCGGCGACTCAAGATGAGATCGACGCTACGGTTAAGGTTGGAGCACAACTGGGGGTGGATCTTAAGGATCGAACGGATTTACTGTATGGTGTTTCGGGTTTTACAGGTAATAATGTGGTGTCCAAATGAATTTTCTCACTTTGAATATCCGTGGTATTGGGGGATCGGAGAAGGCGGGATGGGTGAAGCGCTTGAAAAGTAAGCATGGTATCAACTTTGTTGCGCTTCAGGAAACGAAAAAAGAAGGCATATCTGAGTCGGATGTAGGTAGATTCTGGGGAAACAATAAATTTGGGATGGACAGTGTGGATTCGGTAGGTCTCTCGGGTGGCTTGCTTTGCCTGTGGGACTTGTCTTTTTTTAGTCAGACTGGTGGCACGAAGCATAGGAATTTTTTGCATGTTAAGGGTAAAATGGTTGGGTCCGGGGCGGTTCTTAATGTGCTTTCGGTTTATGCTCCGCAAGGGGTTCCGGCTAAGAAGGAATTATGGGATTTGCTTGTCCAGCTGATTGTTAGTAACGATGGCTTTTGGGTGGTTTTAGGCGATTTTAATGCCGTCCGATGCAGAGAAGAAAAGAGGAATTGCTCGTTTAAACAGACGTGTGCCAGTAACTTTAACTCTTTTATTTTTGAGGCTGGGTTGTTGGAGTATAATAATCTTGGGAAAAGGTTTACCTATTGTTCAGCTGATGGTAGGAAATTGAGCAAACTTGACAGATTTTTGGTGAATTCTGAGTTCTTTAACTCATGGCCCGAAGCTAGGGTGGAGGTCTTGGCCGGGTTCTTATCTGACCATTACCCGGTTATTTTGTGTTCGGTTGTTAATAATTATGGTCCTAAACCATTTCGCGTCTTTGATTCTTGGTTTGACTTGGTTGGCTTTGAAGAAGTGGTGGTTGGGGTTCTCAACGGAGGTGAGGTAGAGAGTGATCTTCCCGACGTGGCTCTGTTGAGAAAGTTAGGGACGCTTAGACATAAGCTGAAGGAGTGGAGGGATGGTATGCTTTTGAAAAATTCTGAGGTCGTTAATACTGCTTTGTCGGATTTAGAATCTATGGAAGCTATTTTGGAGACTAGAGATTTAACGGACGAGGAGGAATGGATTTTTGTGGAGAGTAAAAAAATTTTGAAAGAAGAAGAAGTGAGAAAGAACAGAGATCTTAGACAAAGGTCTAGAGTTAGGTGGGCCAAGGATGGTGATGAGAATTCAAAGTTTTTTCACTCTATGATTAATTGTAGGAAAGCTTCGAACGCTATTCATGGGTTGAATGTTGATGGTGCTTGGGTGTCGAAGCCGTCTTTGGTTAAAAAGGAGGTGTTTAGGTTTTTTAGAGATAAATTTGTGGAAGTTTGTGATTCTCGTCCTCGTCTATCGTGTCCGGATATTAGTCGTATTTCGGAGGCCGAAGCCAGGGAGTTGGAAGCTTCTTTCTCCCGACAGGAAATAAAGAGTGCCGTGTTCGAATGCGGGGATGACAGAGCTCCGGGTCCTGACGGTATTAATTTTCGGTTTGTCAAGTATTTTTGGAAATATTTAGAGGATGATTTTTTTAGTATTATGACTATGTTTCATAATACTGGGAAGATAAATATGGGGTGTGGCTCTTCGTTCATTGCATTAATTCCCAAAGTTAAAGACCCGTTGGGATTAAAGGACTATCGGCCGATTAGTTTGGTCGGTATTATAAATAAAGTTATTTCTAAAATATTGGCGAATAGGCTGAAGAAGGTTCTGAATTCTATTATCTCCCCGTCTCAGTCGGCTTTCATTGGGGGAAGATTTATCTTGGATGGCCCGTTAGTTGTTAATGAAATTCAAAATTGGATTAAAAAGGTGAAGAAAAAGGCGTTTTTCTTGAAGATTGATTTTGAGAAGGCATATGATAACATTAATTGGAATTTTGTGGTGGATATCTTGTCTCAAATGGGTTTTTCGACAAAGTGGTGTATGTGGATCAAAGGCATCTTGTCTTCGGCTAGAGCCTCGGTTTTGGTTAATGGAGCCCCCACTTTTGAGTTCAAGTGCAACAAAGGAATGAGACAAGGGGATCCGATATCGCCATTCTTGTTTGTTATTGTTATGGAAGCTCTCTCGCGCACGATGGATAGGGCCAAGGAGTTGGGTTTAATTAAAGGTATTGATTTACCTTTCGATGGACCATCGATTTCTCACTTGTTTTTCGCTGATGATGCTATTATTCTTGGGGAGTGGGATAGGGATATGGTTCTCAATGTGGTCAGAATTTTGAAGTGTTTTCATGCTTGCTCGGGGCTTTTTATTAATTTTGGTAAATCTAATATTTTCGGGCTTGGGGTGAATTCGAATGATACTGATGAGATGGCGAGGTTAATCGGGTGTAGAGCGGAAGTGTTCCCTTTCAAGTACTTAGGATTGACGGTTGGGGCGAACATGAATCGGGTAGCTAATTGGAGGCCGGTGTATGATATCTTCGAAAAGCGGCTATCGTTATGGAAAGCTTCGGTTCTTTCTATAGGTGGTCGAGTTACGTTGATTCGTTCCGTTCTTGAGAGCCTCCCATCCTACTTCTTTTCGCTTTACCGGGCTCCGGTCAAAGTTGTGGAGGATTTAGAAGGCATTATCAGAAAGTTTCTTTGGGGAGGTTCGTCTTCTGTAAAAAAAAAATGCATTGGGTTGCTTGGGATAGGGTGGCGTCCCCGAAAAAAATGGGAGGGATCGGTATTCGTAATCTTAAAGAGGTTAACATTGCCTTGCTTTCTAAGTGGGGTTGGAGATTTAAGACGGAGAAGGACAATCTCTGGGTTAAAGTCATTAGTGCCATACATTCGGGTGGTTCTGATTGGGACTTTTTTCCGAGTCGGAAGTCTTTTGGGGGAGTGTGGTGTAGTATTGTTTCGGTGTTAAAAAGACCGGTGGTAGGTAATATTCCGCTTCGGAATTTTTTAGAGGGGTGCTTGGGTCGGGAGAGAATATTTTATTTTGGATTGACCCGTGGCTATTCGAGATTCCGCTTAAGGATAAATTCCCGTCTTTATTTCACTTAGAGGTGGTAAAAAATTGTAGTGTTCGGGATAGGCTTGACGGTGAAGGGTTGTGGCTTTGGAGACACGATTTGGAGTTGGCAGATGAATGTAAGGAATGGGAGGATTTGTCCTTGGCGTTGGGTTCTGTTTCTTGTTCCAATCGGGCGGATTCGTGGGTTTGGGCGGGAAGTGGGCCGGATTCGTTCTCTGTTTCTGCTGTGAAAAATCTGATTGATAGCAAGAAGGATTTTAGTAGTCGGTATGTCTTCGATTGGTGCAGTTGGGTTCCTTTGAAGTGCAATATTTTTGTTTGGCAAGCGGAGATGGATCGGATTCCGACGGTAGAAGCATTAGCTACAAGGGGTGTTGTGATTCTGGATTCGGAGTGTTGTTTCTGTAACTCAGGGCCGGATTCGGTCTCCCATTTGTTTTCCTCTTGCCAGTTCGCGTTGAGTCTTTGGGAGAAAATTACTCTTTGGTGACGGGTTTGGAATTTTTTTGTGTTTTCCTTTCGAGATTTGGTAGAGGTGCACAATACAGGGACCAGAAAGGAGTCTGAGAGAAAAGCGTTGCAAGGGATTATTTACACGGCGTGTTGGTTATTGTGGAAGGCAAGGAATAATCTTCGTTTTAACGGTAAGAGAAGTAGCGTTGAGGAGCTTTTTAGTGACATCCGATCCGTTAGTTTTCTTTGGTATAAGCATAGGTTCAAGAAAGGCATGGCTAGTTGGGTAGATTGGTGTAAGTTTGTGAATATGTAGTTTCCGTTTTTCTCTTGGCCGGCCCGGTCTTCGGGTTTGGTGTTTTTTAATGAAGTTTTCCTTTCAAAAAAAAAAAATACAACCAAATTAAAAAAAAAAAAAAAGCCTTGAATCCAACGCATAACGTCACAGCTGTAATCCAGTGGACCACCATCATCCCAACATCTAACGGCACAAATCACCCAATTTTCAAACCCTAGAACTCTCTCCGGCAATGGCGATTCCGGCGACTTCACTCCTCCTCATCGCCGTCGTCACAATCTTCTCCACGACGCCGTATCTCGTCCAATCGAGCACTGACAACAACCGCATCTTCTCGCCGTGCACTGATACCACCATCCAGAGGTCCGACGGTTTCACTTTCGGAATCGCGTTTACTTCGAGGACTTCGTTCTACCTTAACGGCAACACCTCGGTACAACTGTCGCCGTGTGATCGGAGGCTTTCGCTTTCGTCTAACGGTGCTCAGCTATCGGTTTTTCGACCTAAAGTGGATGAGATCTCGCTTCTCACGGTTAATAGCAGTAGCTTCCAGCCGGTACTTTGTTAATTTGTTAATTTGATTTGTTTATGTTGCGATTGATTGATTAATTTGTGTGAGTTTATTGAGTTTGGATCTGTGTTGAGGTTGTGGTATGATAGGAATATAGGGTGCCTAATTTAGGGCGATTAGGTTTGATGTTGTGTTTCCATTGTTTATTGACAAGCTTATTGGACATTTGTTGATTAATGACTTGAAGGAGTAGAAATATAGTTCCATAAGTTAGATTGATTCTGTGATACTGAACAATTTCTCACGTTGATTGCGATTGCGTGATAGATTTATGTGAATTCACTGAGTTTGGATCTGTACTGAGCTTGTGGTATAATAGGATACCTAATTTAGGGCAATTAGTTTTTATGTTGTGTTTACATTGTTTATTGACAAGCTTATTTTGCTGACTAAAATGATTTAAAGGAGTATATATAGTTCAATAAATTAGATTGATTTTGTGACAGTTATTAGGAATTAGGATCAAGCACACAAAAAACTGAACACGAACACACAGGCAATAAAACAACAAGAGGATTTAATGTGGTTTGGTTTAAACTGACCTATGTCTACAGGTGGCAACTAGGTATTCTTTTATTGAGGTGATAATCAAATTACAAGTAGTACATAGATTATATTTATACAGACTACCTAAGGTTTAGGAAACTTGCTCCCCAAGTTAAAGCCATGTAGGGCTCACAAGGCATGCGAACCCAAGAACAGTGAACAACTTTTTACTTAACTTGTGATTGCATGATCAATTTGTGTGACTTCATTGAGTTTGGATCTGTGTTGAGCTTGTGGTCTATAGGATACCTAATTTAGGGCAACTAGTTTTGATGTTGTGTTTGCATTGTTTATCGACAAGCTTATTGGATATCTGCTAACTAGAATGATTTAAATAAGTGGGAATAGTTCAATAAATTAGAGTGATTATTTGATGCTGTGATAGTCAACGATTTCTCAATTTAACTTGCGATTGCGTGATAGATTTGTGTAAATCCACTGAGTTTGGATTTGTGTCGGGATTGTTCAATCGATGAGAATAATGTGGTATGATAGGATACCTAATTTAGGGAGAAAAGGAAAGTAGCTTTGTTGTTTTGTTCACATCGTTTAGTGATGCGGTTATTGTTTATTTGCTAACTAAAAAGACTTAAACTAGTAGAAATAATTCAATAAATTTGATTGATTCTGTGTATGTGGGTTTCTTTGAAGAAAATTGGGAGCAAGTCTGTTGGATCTTATGATGTTTCTGAATTATCATCATCTGGTTAGGTCTTCAGGGACATTATTGCATCAAGTACTACCCATGGTGGAATTAGTTATTGTGATATTATGATCATTGCTCCCTATCATTGATGTGTATTACTTAAAAGAAAAAAAGACATACATGCATAGTCATTTCACATTTTCTTGCTGACTTAGAAATAACTCAGGCAATAACCATTTGTGGCTTAGATGATTTTGCCAATGTTCTTTTGCTTACCATTGTAAAAGAATAACTATACCCAGAACTACAAAATAGTCCCAGAATTTGTCTTGAAATATGTTCTGCTGGTTTATTGCTCTTGGTATCTAAATATCTTATAGAAGTATATGTGTGAAGTTGCAAAATGTTTTTCGTTTTGATTTGGTTGATAGCTAGTTAACCTTAATACGTGGCTGGGAAAATTGGAGATGTGGAGTTTAACGGTTGCATTATGGAATTTAAATTCTTGCATAAAATCTGAGTTGGATTAATGGGTAGCTGTTGCTTTGAGAAGTGACTTGACAGAGAGCTCTACGAGAATAGGGTTGTAATTGAGCTGAGTCGAGCCGAGCCAAGTTGGGCTTGAGCTTGAGCTCGGCTTGTAAAAACTTCGAGCTGGCTCGTATTTTTTTAATTTTTTTACAAATATTGATAACATAAAAACCAAAAATAAGAAAATTAACACACATTTCTAAAAAAATATATATATGTATTATGTATATACATACTCACATACATACGAGCCATCGAGTTGAGCACCCCTAGCTCGAGCTCGGATCGATTTTAAAACGAGCTGGCTCAAAAACAAAACGAGCTTTTCTCGAGCAAGTTTCGAGTGAGCCTCGAGCCGCGAGCTTTTTGAACACCCCTATTAACGAGAAGTTAGGGGAGCTCTGATGTTCCATTTCATGTGACTAATGGTAGTTTTTTTTTTTGCGTTTTATTGGGCCATCAATAACTCTTCAGAGTTCATACTTGGCAATTATTGCAATACGAACCATCTTGCAAAAAATGCTTAAATAACCCAATGCTGCTGTAAAATGTGACTTGGACATCTTTTTGGGGGAAAATGATTTGATGATAGTGGCACATCACGTAGAAGAAAAGCTATAAAAGCATTGCACTTGGGACATTGTTTCAAACCAATGTTGCGAATATCGAACAGAAAAATCAGGCATTGCTAGAATACAAAATCGGGTGACTGTTACTTAGTTTGTGGTTTTGCTGATCATGGTGCGAAAACAAAAGATAAGTTTACATTTAACATTAATGATAGCTTTGACAAGGTACCAAAATGCACTTAATTATTACATATAAAGACCATCAAAGGCAAACGTGAAATTGAAGCCCACTGTGAACTTCGTGGTCTATCACTTGTCTGCTTTTATATTGTAACTGAGGCTTTAGAATGAGGGCCGACTATTTTTTTGCAATTGCAAACCGATATATACTTTGATATGAAAGAAGATGAGTTGGCCACATAAAGTCATCTTGGTACTTTATCATAGGCAAACATTGGTAAAACGTGATTTGTACTTTTGTCAAACATATCAAGTCAAAACTGTTATTTGGCATGTACAAAGTTGTGCAATATCCCTGTTTGTGGTAAAATAGAATGCTTTTATTGTGCTAATCAACATGACAAGGGCATGTTTCAACCAATGACCGTAGATAAATTAGGAGTTGGGACTAAGAAACGATATGTGATTTTGGAAGTGTAAGTAGAGATTTGAAGGTAGTTGCGTAGTTGAGTTCAAGGTGATGAAAAGTTACTTGGAAGATAAAAACAATTGTATGATTTGTATCCCTTGCATGAATACTTCCTGAAAAGGAGAAAAATTGTGCAATAAAAAATATGTTTGTCACTTCATTTAATATCTTGCTTTGGAATTAACAGGATTCTATCGGTGGTTATATGGTGGCATTTGCTGGTAGAAAGTATGCTGCAAGATCACTCCCTGCTTTTGTTGCAAACAGTACATACATCGTCACTAGTTTCACACTGGTAAGGACATATCAAGTCAAAACTGTATTATTTTTGTAAAAATAATCAAGTTAAATGTTGTAATTATTAATTAAGTATAAGACTAGAATTTGTCAAGCTGTTTGTTTGAAAACGGTTTATATTGGGCTTTTATGTTTAAAGGTAACAGATAAAGTTAAAAACTCTGTGGAAACAGATCACAGGTTAAAAACTGTTTTATTCTAAATATAATGCAACCAGTTTTATAGTAATAGTTTTTTAATAATCAAGTTTAATGTATTCGTTATAAATCTAAAAATTACTAAAACATTGTCAGCCCGTTTGTGAAGACAGTTTGATTCGGGCCTTAATGTTTAAAGCTAATAAGTAATGGATAAAATTTAAAAACTCAAGGCAAATGGGTCAAACGCGTTGGACACAGGTTAAACGTCCTTTTGTCCAAAATAAAAACCTGATTGGTTTTATAGTCGTAGGTTTTATAATCATGTTTGGCGCATCAGTTATTAAGTGAAACAAAGGCAGACGGGTCAACCCAATCATTTTGGCCCGTTCCAAAATTTGACCTGTTTTGACGGGGCCTGTTAAGCCAGCTATAACCGAGACACTTATAACTTGTGTTTACAGGTGATGGAGTTCCAAAAGGGCAGGCTACAAAACTTATATTGGAAACGTGACGGGTGTTCTTCATGTTCGGGCAAAAGCAGCTTTGTGTGCCTTAACAACCAGGACTGTGCAATCAGGACTAATTCATGCAAATACAGAGGCGGGACCGTTGATTGCAGCATCGGAATACAACTCGCATTTTCTGGAACCGATAAACATGAAACTGTTTTCAATTCATGGTACGAGGTAAAAAACCTTCGTCAATACTCGTTATTTGGGCTTTACAAAAATCTCAAGGACTCTCTTACTAGCCAATACAATAGTTTCTTTTAAGGCTTAACGAGGTTTTAACTTTTATGTTGCTGTGTTATGAATCTGTTTACAGTTTCTTTGTTGTGTATGTGGACTTTAGTGTCAGTGAAATTCTTTACACTTTTGTAAATTATTTTCCCCGAAGAGACTGTATGAAATTATGAATATACGCTTATTTTGCTACGAGTCGTTTCACATCGATTATATGGATTTTAAAACTTTGATTTCCAACAATAACGCATATGTTTGCGAAACGCTTGTTAGATTTAGCGTTCACCAACATTCCAAAGTTGGCTTGTTGTAGAAGTCTTCTTCACCTCAGCCTGAAACATAGTTTGGGTATTAGTTACTAGACACTACATTAAGTACAAAATGTACTATTCATGCTCGCTAGCACGTGTTTAACGCTTGCAAGAGCTGGTGACCATCTTGTACGCTAATGACGAAAGTTGGATCAGTAAAAAAGTTAAACGCTGATGATACATGGTCAACTTCTATAAGCTTAGAATTTTCACTTGGTGTTATGCAGTACTTAATGTACAATCAATGTATCAAATTAACACTAAACATAACTTAAATACCATGGTAATAAAATCTATATAATGCAAACTGAAACTCCATAATAAAATCCGGAACAAGACTACATGATGTAAAGTGCCTATCCTATCCCTTTTTAGAACGGCGAAAACATGATGTAAAGTGCCTTTTTGAACAGCGAAATTTCATCAAGAAACCGAAGGCTAGCAAGAAGCTAAGCCAAGAAACAAAGTACTACTAAAGTTTGTGAGGAATATCAAATTTACACCATAAATTCCATTCTAACCACTTAGCTTCGCTCCATGTTTTATCTATAGAAACGATAACATCTTGATCTCATCCATGATTTTCTTAGTGCATCTCTCCATTTAATTGAAGAACTTCTCGTTTCGCGTCTTCCAAATACACCAAAAAAGCTGTTAGAAAAGGATGAAACAGACTTTGCATGGTCAGTATCCCAAATTCACCCATCCTCTTATGTAATAACAGTTTGGTTTAGAATATCAGCACACTGGTTCCACAAATTAGACTCTCACCCCTCCATAACGGAGCGCCTCCAATCACATCTCCGGTTACCATCGGAACCATCATAGCAGTTTTGTACAATTGTACCATACATTTTTTAGAGGCTGTTAATGAGTATAGGGAAGGAAACTGATCCCTCAACGGCTTGTCGCCCCATCATATGTCACGCCAGAACTCAATAGCCATGCCATTTCCTATGCTCTCTTCTTTTTTCTTTTGAACGGACAACGAATCCTCTAAATGGGCTACTGACGAAATTCACCACATTGGGATACACTCGCCTCCGAACCGGGGAAAACCCTCACCTAGGGCCGAAGCCCGTGAACACTCCCTCGAAGGCACGACAATGCAGTGAGGTAAAACCCGCTCAGTTCAAGGATTGAACTAGCGATCTACACCTATCCGCCTAGTCTCCCATCATCACCAGGTGCCGCAGAAAATAATGGGGAGGGCATGAATCGAACTTAGGTCCCTTAGAACACCAAGTATCTCCCTTACCACTCCACCACCTGTCACACCCCGATATTTCCACGTATCACCGGTGGGCCCGGTGGGGAGTATCGTGACGTAGTTGATATCATCATAGTCAAACAACACAATTTAAATGCACAGCGGAAGCAAAAGATAAATATATTACAATCCGATTCAAAGTAATATCAAATATTACAACGGAATGTAAGATGGATCCACAGGCGGATCTTAAACAGAAAAATAATATCGTTCAACAGACTTTAACATCTAAAGCTTGCGAGACTTGATTATTGATGCCTGGAGTAGCCAGCCTATTACGTATAGTACCTGCATTTAGCCTTTTGGAAAATACGTCAGTTTACACTGGTAAATACAATTAACTGACTCATTTGAAAAGGTTTTAATAAAATTGATTTGAATGCACATGGCACAAACTCTTTATAACTTGGGATAATTATTTAAATATATAAACTTGTAAAAGAATTACATGTTCCTTATGCGTTCAGTAGCCCGGATCGTGCCGGGTTAAAGATCAATAGACACACCACATAATCTATTTATGCACTGACGAGTGTACGCCTACACTCCGCGCTTAGGTCGTGGCCATTTCGTAAAATGATGCCAAGGATATCCGGGACATGGTCATTAACCCCCCAAAGGCTTTAAGTAAACAAAACAATTTAAACGGGCCGATCAAATATTCAATTAACCACCATACGATGGAAGATTTAATGCCCGACCAAGCGGTATTTTATATACCGTACCCCAAGCCCGTATAGGGAAAATAAGTTAAAAGTATTTACCTGAGCTAAATATAAATTCAATCCCAGCCGTATATCAATTCAGCAAGTACAGATAGCTTTTACTGGGCTCCTAATCTGGAACGAAGGTTTTTAATAACCTATTAGAATCCTAACGGGTCTTTAATTAAGTCTTGACTTAGACCGGTTAGTTTTCAAAAGGAAGATACGGTTCAAACGCATGATTAAGCGAAGACCGGAATAGAATGTGTTTTAGACCCGACAAGTTTGAAGACTTGTATAATATGGGTAATCTAAACACCTTCTGGATTTTGAGATAAAAAGATAAGGTTTGACCCGTTTCGGCTAACTTATGCAAACTAGTTACATAAACCGAACCGAACGAGCAAGAAGCGTAACGGGTAACCATAAGAGTCATATACAGGTTTCCTAAGTTAATATGCCTTTAATATGTTGTGATATCAGTAGGATATCTTCCATTATGCCCAAAACGAGTTTAATCTCAAAATAAGCCCCGTAGGGGTATTTTGGTCATTTTAAAGATTATAAAAGAGGTTAATTAAAATTCTGAGATTCGGGTCCGAATACATCAGTAAAATAATTTATTTTAATATGTCATATCAGTTGATAATAAGTCTTATGTGACATAATGGTTTTAAACCCAAACTATGCGTTTAATACGCTTTAAAAGCCATTTTAAGCGATTTCCGGGTTATACAGGAAATCTGAGTTTTCTGATCAGGTTATAAAGTTCAAAATACTTTATTTATTATATAAAATCAGTAGCAATTGGATTGGTGTCAAAAATTGGGTTTAGATAGGCTTTATGCTAATCGCGTCGTTTAATTAACAAAAAGCTTCTTAAATGCGCTATTTAGCATAACTCCTATTCTGGACCTCTAACTGATATGAAACTTTAGGGACATGTTTATAAATCAGTAGTAAAGATTATTGTCCTTTCATATTTCTAAAATTCTCGTTTTATGGTCAAAAGGGCATTATGGTCAACATTAAGCAATTAACGGAAACATGTAAACGAATCGGACAAACAACGAACCAACCACAGAGGGTTATACCAACATGTAGCCTGGTCCTAAGGAAGTCCTAAGGCATTTCCAAACCTATCTAAAACGGGTCAGAACTGAAGTCAAAGCAAAAGTCAAAGTTTTGCGACTTTCGGTTCCGATCTGGGTCTAAACAGAAAATTGTCAGGTCGAACATGCTTAGACATGTTCTTACATTAATTACTAAGTTATAAAAGTAATAAAACAGGTTGCAAAGCTTCTACATTGTTAATTATGTTTTAAATCGCAAATTAGAATCCTGTTGACTTTTTATTAACAACTTTGACCCGACAAAAGTCCTAGTTAGAGTGGGAATCAGAGGGTGCCCTTTTAAGGGTTTATTGCCCACATAATTACCAACTTATAACTACCTTCAATTCGACTAATCATTGGACCATTAATGATTAATCGCTAAGTCAACCGTTAATTACGACGGTTTGACTTTTAAGCTAAAACTAAGTAAAAACTCAACTAAGAAAGGTTAAGCATACTTACTGAAGTCCTATGCACGATTAGGAAGGCTTAGGGTCTGCTCTTATGCTCCAAGAAGCTCCCCAAATGCAGATGGAATGGTGTGATCACAATGTTGCAACTATGAGGCCCTTTTATAGTGTTCTTGAATCAATTTGATGATGACAACTAAGTCTAAGGGGTGTTCCAGATCATTCACAAGTGCCCCTAAGTCCTAGGAACTATTAGGGGTCGCCCATGTATGAGGAAAATCGTTTTTAAGTCGGTTACAACGTTTTAAACAGCCAACAACCAACTTTCTGTCGCTGGGCAACCCTTGCGCACCGTAAGGGTATGGCTTACAGTGCGCAAGCCTTCTGCAGCAGCCAACAATTCTTGCAACTTTTGTATCTTGGCTCTTGGTCTTTCTAAAGGTCAACCAAACTTATTCTCTTGCATTTTGAGCCCCTCAATTTTTACTTATAAGGGCTTCAAGACTTGTTTAAACATTGGCAAGTCCTTGGTTAACTTTGTGCTTACCCGAAAAGTCATAATTTCCAACGTTGACGCTTTAACCCCTCTTATACGAATTTGATCATAACTTTCTCATACGATAACGAAACTTTATGAAATTTTTATCATGCATTCCAGTGAGCATAATTAATCGTTACAAAGATTCGGGTTTGCTAAAAGGTCACTCAGAGGTATAACTTAAACATGTTGACACATTTAACCCCTGTAGTTTGTAATCTCTCACTTTCTTTCACAATTAGCTTCGCATGATCCATGATTTATTCGTGTAAGGGTATGAGCATCATGTAGGGTTACTGTAAATTATATCTATCCCTTGTTGACATTTTGAACCCTTATATTCACATACTTTCCATGTTTGTCAACTTTAGTCCCTCTAGAGTATACTTTCACACGTTCAAGCTTATGACACGTGTCAATACATTATAGGACGTAAATTTTCGGGGTGTTACATCCTCACCCCCTTAAAAGAAATCTCGACCTCGAGATTTGTTAAAATGCTGGAAGTACTTTTTGTCGCATAATGGACTTAACTCCTATAACATATCTGGAGTCTTTCCAAGCTCCCAAAGTGACTCCTATATTAGGTACATGTATCCTTTTTGGAGCTTCTTAACCTGTCGATCCTTAATCGATACAGGATGCTCATCACATCATAAATTTGCATATCATTATGTGATAGTGCTTCTTGACTTATTGGCGAAACACACCCTTCAGTCACTTGTGTGTAATGTATTGCGAGCTCCGCCAAGCTCCTTAAATAGGTTTTAGCTTATAAGCTACTTGATCTTGATACATTCGGTTTCCTTCGAATGATTTTATATATTCAGGGCTTAACTAGCCTGATAATTTAACAAATTTGGTACACCCTTCCTGGGTGATACTTTTCGTTGATCCTTATTCCTTAACAAGAATTTAGGAGGGTTGCTACTTTCTTTAATTCTTGATTTTCTGCCGAATACTGGCATCTTACAGATGATTAGGGATTTGCATGATCTTATTCGTTGTTCCCAATGCAACTTTCAGATCCTGATAAGTGGAATTCCCAAAGTCTCGTCCATCCAACGGATGTTTTGATATTTCATCTATACAAGGTCTCCAAAGGAGCCACCTTGCTACTTATATAGCAACTATTATGGAAAAGCTTATCTTAAAGTGAGATGGTTATTCCAACCATTGCTCAAAACTAATCTTAAGGAGTAGCTAATCCTTACAGTTAGTCGAACAAATCGATGATCCTGGGCAGCTGATGGCAAATTCTTAATCGTTGCCAAATTAGGGTTGTGGTAAATAATGCATAAGCAAAATGAACCGTCTTTCATAGTTAACTATACCGAACTCTCAGGATATTGAGTTAGGCTATATGAATCCATATCTTAAAACTTACTTAACCAGGGTTTTCGATTCTTCCAATAATGGTACTAGCCGTCTTGGAGATTTCATAATAAGACAGCCTTAAATGGGATATAAATCTTAACTCTATTTGCCTCTCAGGAGGGAAACCGGGTAAACTTAGGGGAATATAATCAAGATACAAGGCGGTTACAGAGGTTTTCCAAATCTCAGGCTCCAGTTCATCCATCATTGCTTGTGTCAAATAAGTGACACATTTATGTTACTAGTCCACGAATTATTAATTTTATTCTTGTTTGTTAAATATTTATAATAAGAACATTACCATGTTTATTTATCATTAAAATTATCCATTGTTTACAAGAACTAACAAAGTTTAATATAAAAATTAAATGGTTTTCAAAATATTATAAAAGAAAACGTCTTAACAAAAACTTTGGAGAAACATTAAAATATATTAGAATGTTAGATTTATGTGAATAATATAAATTTAAAAGACTAAATATATTAACTTAAATGTAAACATTTAAGAAAATTCGTAAACTTTGAATTATACTTTTAAGTTTTGAATCTTACATAATTTGTTTCAAAAACCGAAAAAACGAACCGAACCGTTGCTAAAACCGAAATAACCGAAACCGAAAAAACCGAAACCGAACGGTTTTTAAAAACCAAAAACCGAACTTTCGGTTACGGTTTTGATTTTACCCAAAAACCGAACCGAACCGAACCGAACCGTGCACACCCCTAGTGCCTATCCTAGTTTGGTGTTGTAAGAAACCATCATATTTTCACCTAAGGTTTAGATCCAAGAGCGGCTCAAGGAGGAGTGTACAAATTTGACGTGAAAGTGTACAAATTTTATTAACACAAAATATTAATGGTAAAAACTCAACCGTATTGATGTGAAACTATTTTGGGGGCATTTGTAAAAGAAACCCTATAATGTGATGCTATCTATAAAGCCATACATACTTTCATATTATGCAAGCTTTTTAAATATGTTTTTCTTATTAAGTCATACATAGTTTCATATTATGTAAGCTTTCAAAATATGTTTTCTTATTCAAATGTATGATCGGACCTATGGTATAACCATGGGTTAACTGCCTTTCATGAAATTTTTTATTGTTATTTATACGCTTAAACCCTGATTGCCCCTCGTCAAATTTTGATTAAGTCTTGACTGCCTTCAGGAAAAAATCTTAGTTCCGTCACTAATGTATGTAAAAAGAGACTTTATTTATTCATATGGTAAATTGATAAATTTTAGGATTTAATACTACTTATTATATATATCAAATGACACCACTAGTCATTTAGTGTTTTTTTTTTCTTTTAAAGTATTTTGTATTTTTGTTTCTTTTTGTTTACACCCCTTATGTTAAAAAAAAAACTTAGAGTAAATTACAAGTTTTGTCCTTTATGTTTACACCAAATACTGTCCTTTAGCCCAAAAGTTTGCAAGTTTTATGCTTTATGTTTCAAAATTTGCACGTCTTAACCTTTAGGCCAAACCCAGTTAAAATTTTTAGTTTGCACATGAGGGTATTCTTGTCATTTTACCTCCCTAGGGACTATTGAGTAAATAACTTGATATTCGAGAGACTAGTTGTGTAAGAAATAAAAAATAAAATATAAATAAATATTAAAAATCTGAATCTGACTCTCTCTCCCTCTCTCAGTCATTCTCCTCTCCCTCCTCTCTCTTTCTCTCCACCCATTACCACCGCTTTCCACCACACTTTAATTTAGTACGCACAGGGTAAAGTACTAAATTATCTTACAATCCTTAAATTTTAATAAAGTTACTTCTTAATCTCCTATAGCAACTACATCACGTGTCAATACTATACTGGTACTACCACATCGTGCGGGGTACAACACTAGTTAATATGAACAAGGAAAACCTACTTGTTTAACACAAAAAATATACTTTTAAAATTTCGGTGAATTTATTGTAGAGTAAACTGCCAAAATGGTGTCTGAGGTTTGGTCACTTTTGTCACTTTAGTGCAAAACTCAAACATTTTGAATGTCTCTGAAAAATCTGACCAAATTTTGCTTTTAGATGAAAATGACAAGAAAATTGAAACAACATGGACTCAGATTCAAAATGTTTAACTGTTTAAGTTTTAAACTAAAGTGACAAAAGTAACCAATCCTAACCATTTTACCGGTTTACTCTTTACTGTAGGCACAATCTTTACGACAGAAAATGATAGTAACATAACTTTGATAACCAAACAGCAAATAAATTTTGAAGCACAGTACAACAACAATATAATCATCTTCTCTACCAAATAAATAGTACTCAACTACTGATCACATAATCAATCTAGATTCATCTCAGATTGAAGAGTTCAATGGAAATAACTCAAAAAATCAAGCTGTTCATCGTGCTTCTATACATCCTCTCAATGATGGCAACTTCTTCTATACACGCCAAAGATTTCAAATATTGCAGTGAGCATTTGCTTTTATCAAATTCTGCATATTTTCATGATGATGTTAAATACGTCAAATAACTTGTTAATTTGTAGTTCATCACACATTTTGTTTATTTTTAGAATTTTAGCTTTTGTTTATGCACCCAGAGTGTTGGATAGAAGAAATCCTCTTTTTTTTTTTTTTTTTTTTTATGTTAAACCTAATTTGATTCAGTTTCTCAATTGATGTGGATTTTTTTTTTTGGGCATTGATGGATTCCTGCTGATTTAGTGGAGGTGTTTAGTGTCATAAGAAGTTTAGATTGAACAACATGATTGTAAAAATCGCCAGGAGCTAGTAGGGCGTGGAGGTACAGACTAGCTATTCATCGGGATTAATAGAGATTTATTGGATTGATATTTTATATGTAGTTTTTAAAACTTACATATATATGTATACAAAATTGTTTAAAATTTTAAATATAATTTTTCAAACTTATTAATTGGATTGGATTAACAAGATTTTAACCAAAACTTGACCGAATTTGACTGTCTTTGACCGAATACCAGTTTTAGGTCCAACTAGGTGAAATTTAATCGGTAAACTACTTATTACCGAGTAATTGGAAATTAATCCCAATATTTACAACACTGGAATTTGAAGATTCAAGCTTTGTTTGAATTTATCTTAATTTAGTATTATCCTTGATATTCAGTTTATTATCCAAATCTGATTACTTTGGCCTCAAATCTGATGGCAACGGGGCGGGATGGGACTGGACGGGAGGGCTTATGGCTTTATGTGGTCAGGGCGCCGAGTGGGAATACCGCCAATGGAAGACCCAGGAATTATTTGTTGGGGGTGCGGATGAGTGGTTCAAGCATATTTTCAGGGGGTGCGGTCGGGTTTTTTTTCCTAAAAAATACACTAATTTTTTTTTTCAAGGGGTGCGCCCGCCCACCCTGGGCTTCACCTAGGTCCACCGCCCCACCCCCTTGCGGTGTGGGCAATTCAACTATTCGAGGCTTGCATATCGAACGGTGAAGGGTTCGGATTCTCATGGGTAATGTACAACTAAACCAACTCAATGCACAACCTAAAAAGTTGAGGGATGAGAAAGATGGACATTCCATGCTTTAGGGATGGTTACGGATGAAATGGGAAAGGCTGATGTGGAAGATATAATGTCAGGGATGGGAAGGATCGGAAAGAAAGATGACACCCCCACCCTTAGGATATCTCCAACTGACTGCTACTAGTAGATATGCACACTCACTGTTATTCATGTTGGTCAACGTTAGACGGGTTGACCTTGACTTATACATGGAGCCTTGGTCTCTAGTCAGGTACTCTGTTATAGTTTTGTGTTTGATAATATAGTAAAGCTTTATGCAGATAAGAGGAAACAGTATGCTGTCACGGTCAGTGGAGTCGAGATCATTCCTGACCCGATAATAAAAGGCAAAGAGACCTCTTTCGTTATTTCTGCATTCACAGGTAAGTTTTTTTAATATAATTTAAAGTTAGAGATTTGATTATATAGTTATAAGTTATTAGTTATTACAACTTCAAACAAGATAAGCACATCGAAACACTTTCAAAATCTGTTATATTTCCGCTGAGTATGATGATTTAATATCTCAGATAAACCATTATATGAAGGGGAAGTTGTGATCGGCGTAGCATACTTTGGATGGAGCGTTTATAGTGAGACCGGAGACCTCTGTGCTAATATATCTTGCCCCATTCCAGCTGGCGACTTCACAATTTCTTACACCCAACTTTTACCGACAATAGCTCCCCCTGTAAGTGGTTTTGTTCTATTTTTTATGTGGATTCTGTTTTTGTTCTCGTTACAACACTCGCTGTCAGATGAAAATCACTAAAGTTTGTTCTAATACATTGTATCATGAACAAGCAATAATGACAAACATTGTATTGTTAATAGCATCAATACGTAATAATGATGATAACAGGCATATTGGTCACTTCCTTTTGAGCTTCTTTTAGTGATGATTAGTAGAGGTGGCAATATGGACAGGGCGGGTAACGTGTCAAACGGGTTGTGTTAACCCTCAAACAACTTTTTAGTTATTTATTTATTTTACTTTTTTTTAACATAATTAATGTTCGAATATGATTACAACAACTAGGGATGATCAAATAAAAGGGTCTGTAGTGTAGAAACGGTAAAAAATGATTTTTGTTTAAACTAATGCACAACTTTTTTTCTCAAAATGATGCAATTCCGCCTGGACTTTATAGAACTTTATTGTTTTAGTATTTCTTACCTTATTACAATATTAATATAATTTTTTAAATAAAACAATATAAGATGTTGCATGCTTTAAGATTACACTTTGGACGGCTTACAATCCATTCGACCCATTCCCTTTATTTTTTTTATTTGACCTGTTGTAGAAGAGAGATAACCCGCTTCGACCCATTTATAAGTAAATGGGTTGAAAGGGACACCGTTAATGGTTAGGTTAAGAGTTGAGATAACTCATGGAAGTGATAAAATTTGGTTCAAAGTCTGTAACCACTGCGTTACGGTATATATTTAAATAAATAAAGTTCTAAATCAAATAATGTAGATAAATGAGTATAATACGAGTATTCGTGTTTTCAGTTTTCTTATTGGTCGAAAATGTCGTCTGATTAATACAGGGTTCATACACGCTTACATTAAAGGTGAAAGACGGTAACAAAAGCGAGCTCACATGCATCAAGTTTGATTTCAGCATTGGCTTCTTCACGTCGAGTGAACAACCGATGGACACTTGACCAACAATTGGTTCGAAAAGAGATGTCATTTTGCGTGTATTGCTTATTATTCTCTAGACTTGTTATTTTGTCGGCTCTGACACGTAACATGTTAAATGGTTCGAGTGTAATTAGTCGAGAACGAATCATATGGCTGGCTACAAGGTCATGTATATATTCCAAGTAAGACTGGAAATAGCATATAAGAATCAAACAAGAGGTTGCTTGAGATTTTTTTTACCTATAGAAATGTGAAGAATCTTTCCACATGCACAAAGACCATAATTTGAAGAACAACTTTACAGCTAACAAAGTTCTATATGACTATATCCATCAAGAACCCTAGATACCAATTGCCTGAATTAGGAAGTTGGTATCAGAAAGTTTGCTTTATTTGAAGAACCATTATGATTCCAGTTTTATATCATAAAAAAAAACATACTTAATGAAAAAGACCCTTAATCTAATTTTAGTATGTTAAAATTATTATTGTCTAAACTTCCAAAAATACGTGCGAAAACGTTGATTAATAGCACAATCATCGTATGTGTTCGCTATATAGACGATTGTTTGTTAACTTCCATGTCATGCAGCCTCTTTTGCCAAGTGTTAGAACATCCACGTTGAGTGTTAGAGCGTCTCTACGCTGCTATCATTGGTCACCCAAAGATGACGTGGCTGCTGATGTGGAGGAAAGAGGTGAAAGAAACGAAGAAATAAATCTGTGAGCCGTATTATTTCATTTTCTTTAGAAAAAAAAAACATTTGAAATACTACATACATGGTATTTTTAATAACTTTATAAAACATTTAAAAATAAGATTTTGAATAAGTTTGGAACCTTTAATATATCAAGATAATTTTTTTTTTCATTTAGAAAATATATGTTTTTTTTTCTTATTAAACCATCAGGATATGACCCTTACCCTCATCTTTGGAACTTAAAAGTTGAAAAATATATTTGCAACTCAAAAGCATATGTGGTTTTCTGTTAATAAACCAACTTACAACTTTTAAACCATAACAGATAATGTTAAAAATATTATAGCACAAAAAAGATATTCCATCATTAAAATGAATGAAATAGAATCTAACAAACATCTTGAAAAAACTACATTAAGTACAAGTTCCATTGCACATAGTACAACTCACTACAACATTAAAACATTAAACTACAGAGGTTATGACTTATCAACACTTTACCTTTTCAGTTTTTTTACAAACCACTGTCCCTTCCCACAAAAAAAAGAGAAAAGTCAACGGAAAAGTCAAATACTTGCAAACTCACATTTATATTGACCACTTGAGTGATCTTACAAACTCACATATCCTCCTCTTATACAGCCTCACTTATCGGTGCTGACGTGGCAGTGACCGCCACTAGAACACTGTCGGCAGCTTGTGGCGGCAGTGACCGCGTATAATGGAACTCAATCTGCAGCCGGTGATGAATCAAAGTCGACGAAATTAAACCTTTCTTGATATCTGCTTGCAGTTCCCTAATAGGAATAGCAGCTAAGAAACTTTTTATATACTCCTTACAAGACTCTTTACCGCGACAAATAACCTCGTTTTCTTCAGTTGACTTTTCCAAAGGACCCTCTGTTGACTTTTCTGCAGAGTCCTCAGAACTGCAGATCTGTTCAGGCAATTCGAAGATCACTGAATCTTGATCAAATTTCAAGATATACGCTTGATCACACCCTTCAAAAAGCCGTTCGCCTAACGTGTCAATAATGTAATAAGCATCGGAGTCAACTTTCAACAAGAAAAAGTGATCGTTCCAGCTCACGATGTAAACTTGCGGCTCGTTGTTTCTAGAAGGTTCCGATTCACGGCTGATCTCGTCCCACATGTTATCGAACGACATTGCTCCATGTAAAAAGTCGAAACTACCCTCGCTGGACTCGTCCGGATGGAAAAAGCCGACGAAAGATTTTAATGGGATTACGGTTAGCGGGCGTAGATTCGCTTCGAGAACGGTTTCCAGGTCGAAATGTTTATCCGGAAAACGGATCATGTAATTTTCGTTATCGCACAGGTTTCTCCACTCGGACGAGCCTTCTCGTATTAGAGAATCGAATTGTGATTTGATCGGCATGAGATGGCGGTTGTTTTGGAACCAATCCGCGATCACCGCCACGAGGGCGGTGCACGCGCTCTCTCCGGCCGCCTGTTCGCTTCTTTGATCGATTGAAGCAAAGAAGACTTGCGTCTTAAGCTTCATGCACCCGTCACGGCTGATTATATCCCGATTTTCCCAATTTCCGACTGCAAAACTATCGTCCCCGAACTCGGATACCACATGTGGGTTCGTACACAAGTCTTCATCGGATTTATGACACTGCCAAGTGATGAGTAAATGATTTTATATCAGTATTTGACATGAGGTTATGTCTAGGCCAGTAAAAGAACCGAACGAACACGAACGCGGGCATATTCGTGTTCGTTCATTTAAATTTAACCGAACACGAACATATAATCGAACACATTTTTTTGTTCGTGTTCGCTCATTAAGAAAATGAGCATGTTCGTGTTTTTGTTTAAAATCTAAACGAACAATTCACGAACATAAACAAATAGACTCATATGAACATAATTTAAATAAACATAATGAACACAAATGATCATAATTGACCAAATATAAATGAACATAAAACATTTTTTTATATAAATTAGTGATTAGTTACGATAATTTAAATCGAAAGCTCATTTTTTATTATTAAGAAGCCCAATTAGTAATTAATTATATTTGTATAAGAAGTTAGAAATCCTGTTAAATATAACTACTTATGTATTTATTAAAATTTAAACGAATGTAAATAAACGAACAAAGGACGCTCACGAACATAAATGAATGAACAAAATGTGTGTTCATGTTCGTTTGTTTAAATAAATGAACAAAAGAAATTTGTTCATGTGCATTCGTTTATTTAAATAAACGAACTTCCCGCCAAGGGCGGACCTAAGCCCAGCCCAGGGTGGGCGGGCGCACCCCCGGGAAAAAAAAATTAGTGCTAAGTTCCGTCGAAAATCCCGTCCGCACCCCTTGGAATTTTCCGTCCGCACCCCATGGAATTTTCCGTCCGCACCTCTTGGAATTTTTCGTCCGCACCCCTTAGGTAAAAAAGTGTTATCAATTTATATTTTAAAAATATTCTTTAGTAAACTCCTATTTTATAAAAAATACTACCTAAATTATATTACTTTTAATACCTAAATAACTAAACCCAAATACCCAATACATTTAACTAGCCCACTACTAAGTCTTAGTCCAATAAACAAACCTAACAAATCAACAATATTTCAAACTAAAATAAAATAAACAAGCCCAAAACCCTTACATATTCTATTCTATCCTGCTCTCTTTATCGTTCTTGCACGCCAACGATCAGAACATCAACAGCGACAACAGTGAACAGTCAGCAGCTGCATACCACCGTAATCAGCCACGGGTAAGTTTCTTTGTTATTTTTGATGATTTTTGGTTGGTTTTTGGTTGATATTAGCCACCTCCAGCAGCCTATTATAGCCGTATACTAACCATAGTAGACATGTGCTTCGTATTGTCTTCATTATGTTATGGTGGGTTATATAAATTAAGTTCTTTTGTTTTACATGACCCGACTCGACCCGACCCGAACCGACGCGATACGAACCGATTTTTTATTTATATACCTTGGGGCCTAAAATTTTTAAAAATGTTCCGCACCCCCATAGAAAAATTCCTGGGTCCGCCACTGCTTCCCGCCGAACAGTTAATGAACGTTCGGTTCATTTACAGGTCTAGTTATATCTAATAAGTAATAACCATTATCAAGAAAGAAGGTGAAATCACAGACATTCTAAAGTTAACGCGGGTATGACAGTTTAAAAAGTCAACCGATAGTAAACAAAGTAACAAACTATATCTAAAGTTAAAAAGGGAGTGATAAGATTTTACCCCTGCAAGAGATTCATCGGAGCTAAGTTGACGGCGGTCAAAGTCAATATCATCTCCACCTTCTTCACCATAGTCTTTCTTCAACAATGGCTCGCCCTTCGGTTTCGGTGATTTAAAATTCAGTTTCCTTTTCTTCCACGGTAAAAGGCTACGTTTCGAGTTCTGAATTACGCTCTGTTCGAAAACCGAGGCGGTCAAATCCTCTTCTGGCGAGCAACCGTCATCCGATTTCTGGTTACTATAATAAACGTTGTCCTCAAACAACGACCCGCCGGCCCAATTTGCGTATGCTAAAGTTCCGTAGCTGAACGATTTCCGAATTGTTGCATTCTCCATGTTGCCGTCTTGTGATTCGTCCAGTGACTCAAAGTCAACTAGATTGGGATAGCCGCCTTCGTCACTCCTGCTTTCGCTAATTTCGTGTTCGGCCGCATGAGACGTTTTTTTATTACCTCTTCTGATCGATACGTATTCCTTGAAGTTTTTAACTTTTTTTAATCCGGATTTGAGTTTAGAATGCTCGTCTTTCTCTCCCGATGAAGTTTCGGATGTTTGACTTTGACTTTGCGTTGACTCGACTGGTTGAGTGGCTCTCAACTCCACCATGCTAAGCGATATCTGCACCATACATCTCAGATCAAAATTCAAATCTTGTAATGGTGGGAGGGAGCAAAAATGTAATTTGGACTTGAAATCCTTCCTGGAACACGAAAGTGTCGTAATTTTCAAGAAACAGACTTAGTATTACCATTGATGCCCCATCAAAAATTTAAAATTCCCTAAATTTTTGGCATTTTCTAAAACACAATTTGTTTTCCCATTGTAAAAATGTGGATCCAAATAAAGGGCTGGCAATTTCTACATGAACATGATAACATAACACGAACCAACACGAAGTTAACAGGTTTCGTGTCTATAACAGGTCGACACGTTAAGACATGTTTAATTTTATTTCTTAACATGTTAAATACCTGTTAATGACATGTTTATAATTTTAAATAAAAAAATACGTGGGGCTCCTAATTTTAAATAAGAAAAATGTGGACGTAAAGTTTATATATTTTTAATAACAGGTTGTGTTCATGTCTTAACAGGTCGTATAATACGCTAGTAAGTTTTTCCTGTCTTAAAGGTCATTTCGAGAAACATATTTATTATAAGGTTCGTGTCATGTTCGTGTTTACCTGTTTCAGGTTCGTGTCTTAACAGGTCGGGTTGACACAATATGCTAGCCAACATACTACACTATCTTGTAACAGTTTCCAAAAACTAAATCTTTGGTCGAATATTTCACTTTCATGGGTAAAACAGGATTTATACATAAGATTTTAACCAATAAAATGTTCTTACATGAAGAGAGGGGGGAAATTCAGTTGCTCCAGATGGAACGATCAGAGGAATATTAAGTTCAAATTCCTTTTCATTGGCAGAAGAAGCAAATTCAGCGAGATTTAAATACGCCTTTCCGATTAAAGGAACTTTATTCTTCGGGCCCGTGTTTGATCCCTAAATCAAAGAATAATGATCCAATTTTTAGTAAAAACATATTATAAAATGGCAAATTGGCAACATAATCGCCTTTTAAGCTTTTACCAACAAGATGTCCTACTTTAGTCTATTAAAGCGTTTCCGTTTTGTGGTCCCGTTAATTAGCATGTGATTTTGGTCACTATTTGCATAGTTTAACTAGTTTTGCAAATTTTCTTTATAAGCTTGAAATCCATAACAAGAAGAAGCACTACAAGTTGATCTTAAAAGTGAAGTGTCTCTTTTTGGAAACTGAAATGGAACAACTACCAAAAATCCCATATGCCACAGGATAACATAGAATAAAGGGTTAATAGGAAGAATTTGGACCAAACTATAGATTCAGCATCAATACATATCACACATACAATACAATAAGTACAGATATTGCAACTTGCAAGATAATAGAAGAAAACATAATATACTCACTAGACAAGGTAAAACTCCTAAATTTTGGTAGGAGAAACCTAACAAATTTTATATAGAGTTAACTGCCATTTTCGTCCATATGGTTTGTTCATTTTTGCCATTTCAGGCCAATTTTAAAAAATGCACCAGTTTCCTCCCTGACAAACGCGCCACTTCAGTCCAAAACTATCATTGTCAATTCATAAAATAAGGTGAAGATAAAAGATATATGAATTGACAATAATACCCTTCATTTAACCTGTCTGACTTAACTAGGTTTTAATTTTTGGACTGAAGTGGTACTTTCCAGTATGTCAGGGAGGAAACTGGTGCATTTTTGAAAATTGGCCAGAAATGACAAAAGTGAACAAACTACGGGGACGAAAATGGCAGTTAACTCTTTTATATAATATATGTATGTATGCAACTATGCATATGCCAAGATGACATAAACCACAAAATACCCACCAAAAAGTAGATAATTACCTAAATCTGGTAGGATATTAACTAATTTAAACAATCTGATTAAGATTCAATCCAAACACATGAAAAGAAGATTCAAAACAACACTAAACTACTAACAAAAAAAAACAATTTAAAAAAATATATAATTAAACAAAAAGTAGTAATTTCCTAAATCTGGTAGGATATTAACTAATTTAAACAATCTGATTATGAATCAATCCAAACACATGAAAAGATGATTCAAAACAACACCAACTTATCATAAAAATTAAAACAAAAATAAATAAAAATTAAAAAAATAATAATTAAAACTGGAATAAAGAAAGAACTCACATTCAAGACTTTGAACCCAATCTCCCAAGGAAGAAACTCATTTTCTTTATACCCAGAAAGGGTACAAACTGAACAAAATTCTTGATCCCACAAAACGACACCGTTTGGATCAACAATACTCCCATCTTTTGTAACTTCTCTCTTCACTGTTCTCCTCAATGAACCAAGAGTGATCTTGGGTCCTTTCCACTTGATCTCCACAACCCTATGATAATCTTTCTCTGTGTCCACATGTACAGGATCACAACCCCCAAATTCCATCTTCTTCACCACCAATTTCACCTCAAACTTTCTTGATAATATTGGTGGCCAAGGTCTCCATTTCATCATCTTTACCACCATTTTGGATCAAGATTTGATGGTGGGTGTGTTAAAGATTGAAACTTTATAGCAATTCAGATGGTGGGTGTTGATTTTCTTGCTGTTTTAATGTTGGGTTTTCAAGAAATTGTGAAAATTCAATGTATTTTGGGTCAAGATTGATAAAGATTGAAACTTTACTGAAATTGAGAAGGTGGGTGTTGATATTCTTGATCTTTGAATGTTGGGTTTTCAAGAAATTGAGAAAATTGAATGTCTTTTGGGTCAAGATTGGTAAAGATTGAAACTTCACTGAAATAGAGAAGGTGGGTTTTGATTTTCTTGATCTTTGAGTGTCGGGTTTTCAAGAATTAGGGTAAAAATGAATGTATTTTGGGTAAAGATTGAAGCTTTACTGAAATTGAGAAGGTGGGTGTTGATTTTCTTGATGTTTTAATGTTGGGTTTTCAAGAATTAGGGGAAGAATGAGTGTATATTGGGTCAAGATTGATGAGGGTTGTGATAAAGATTGAAAAAGATTGAAGCTTTGGGGAAATTGAGGAGATGGATGTTGTTTTTCTTAAGGTTTGAGTGTTGGGTTTTCAAGAAATGGTGAAAGAAAGAATGTGTAGAGAGAGTAGTGTTGTAAGTTGTGATCTTTTGAGTTAAATTGTCGATGAGTTTGAGAGATGATGAGGTGAATATGGTGGTGTTTTCCGCGTGGAGGTGTATATGTAGACAGCGGTGCAAAGTAAAGTTAGAGAGAGAATGTGTTCGCTTTGACCCTTTATTTTACAATTTATATTTAAGCTAGTTCTTTTTTGGATTATGTTTGTTTTTTATCGTCAAATTTGGATCACTGACGGACGTCACGGACCACTGATTGTTGTGTCATCAGTGGAACCATTCGATCATATCCACTTCCACTAAGTATAATGCTTATACACCAATTCAGGAGGAAACCCGATAAATATAGGAAAAACTCTTTTGTAAGAATCGAACCTAGAACCTATTGGTCCTAAAGGCTTATCTCACCCCTAAAATGACACTAAAGTATAAAGCGATGGGCTGAATTACCTTTGATAATTGGTTGAATACGACTAAATTAGAGGTAAGTGTGTTAATTCGGTTAGTTGTATGTTAGCATTTAAGATTCAACCTATGACTAATGTTTAGGTTTTAGGTTTTCGTAACTAGTATATATAAATGACTTGAGGTTATAGACATGTTTAATCTTGATTTAATTAATAAAGAATAAACTGCCATTTTGGTCCCTGTGGTTTGGCCAGTTTTGACACTTTAATCCAAATCTCAAACTTTTTACATATGGGTCTCTGTGGTTTCACTTTTGTTGCCATTTTAGTCCAAAATTCAAAAACCCCAATTTTTCACTGTTGCAACCTGGTTTTTTGTCCTTTTCTGAAGGGGCATTTTGGTCATTTTGCCTGCCCAACTACCCACCCCACCCCACCCTCCTTTTCTTCTTTCTCCTCTGCTGAATTGATTTTATTATCTCAAACCTTCATCTACACATCTACACAGAGAACTATTATCTCATCTACCACCACCATCTCCCACCTCCCACCACCACCACAACCATCCACTGCCACCTCAGTCTTCACCGATCTTCAACCATCCACCACAACCACCGGTGCCTCCAATCTTGCCGATCTTCACCTCCACCTTCACACTTAGCAAATCGGAGAGAGAGAGAGAGAGGGAGTTAGTGAGAGAGAGAGACGACGAAGGTTTCGATGCCGACTTCGAAGGTTTCGATGCTGACTTCGAAGGTTTCGACTCCGTCATCCTCCAACCACCGCTCTCCACCCTCCCCCACCGCTCTCCACCACCTCCTACCACCCTCTCCACCTCCTCTGATCCCGAATCTCACTACGGTCCACCTGTTTCCGATTGGGAAGGTCACTGATGAAGCGGAAGTTGTGGCTAATGTTGCTGATTCGGTGGTGGGTGGTCGTAGGTGGCAGAGGTTGGTTGGGTTTTAGGTGGTTGATTTTGGGATTTGATCTGGGTTTGATCTGGGTTTTGCTTGTTTTGATATGGGTTTTTCTTTTGATCTAGGTTTTGCTCGTATCAGGGTTTTGCTTGTATCTGGGTTTTTGCTTTGATCTGGGTTTTGCTTTGATCTAGGTTTGTTTTAATCTGGGTTTGTTTCAAGAAACAAGATGCAGCATGATCGGGTGGTGTTATAGAAAGAGAGAGTCAGAGGTGTATTTAGAGAGAGATAGTGCAGAGAGTTTAGAGAGAGAGAGAGATGTGTTTTGAGGTTGTTTTTTTTATTTGTTATAATAACTCATAAATGACCAATTTGCCCCTGAACAAGAAGACAAAATAGGCAGCCTTAAACAATCAAATAAGGGGTAATTTGAATTTTGGACTAAAATGGCAACAAAAGTGAAACCACAGGGACCCAGATGTAAAAAGTTTGAGATTTGGACTAAAGTGGCAAAACTGGCCAAACCACAGGGACCAAAATGGCAGTTTACTCATTAATAAATATGACAAAAGTTTTCTTGTTATAATATAATATTTATGAAAAAATAATATAAATGTTGAAATTTCATGACAATACACTTGTCTACAGGGGCGGACCTAGTGTAGTCCGAGGCGTAGCCTGGGCTACGGCTCAACTTTTATCCGGTAGTGTAAATTTTTTTTTTTTCGATTTTTATACTAAGGACACCCCTCAACAACAACTAGGACACCCCTAAAAAAATTTTACAAACTGAAATTAAGCCCAAAAAATACTGATTATATTGGCCCAAATAACCATGGAAGGAAAACAAAGAAGAAAGATGAAGTTGGTAAAGTTTCTTTGTTAGCGTTAAAGTGAAATAAAAAAAGTTGCAGGTTTTGATACAAGGAAGAAAGGTTTCTTGAGGAGTACATCTTGGGAAGATAGGTCTCAAAGTCAAAAGTTAATTTAATTTACCTTTCAATTCCAAAAAATACATTTTAATTATTTCTTTAAAAAAAACAATTTAATATAACATGTTAGGTGGGGTGGGGATGGACTATTAAGGGATTTGTGTTGTGTATAAATATTGAGAAGCAGTTTCATTATATTAAACAATTAGTATGCCTTGTAGCGAAATTCGGTTTACAATCTTCTTGCTCCAACGCACAGTCTTCATTCTTTGCGTAATCGATCGGCCCTTTACGTAAAAATTAAAAATAAATCTAGCCCGGTCTAAAACCTAAAAACTTATTGTCAATATTGATTCATAAAACATAGCTCAAATGTGAAATGCTCAATATGGATTCATTAACCTAAATACTAATAACATTAAAAAAAACTAGTTTATAAAATTTAATTCTTTAAGGCCTAAGTGTCTTTTTTTGGCTCGACCAGGGCACTTGATTTTCAAGATTGGCCCTGCCCCGTAATATAGGTAAAAAAAAATTCTCCATTCTATAAATTATATAAGCACACGGTAAAAAAATTGGGATACCCCTGAATATTTCTTCTGGTTCCGCCACTGCTTGTCTATGTATATACACCATAACCAAACCATAAAAAATATAGTGATATAAAAACATAACTAAACCATTAATTTCTTCTTAGTTGATCTAGCTATTTTGGTTTGGTTTTATTCTTTTTGTTTTCGGTTAGAAACATCGATGTAGAACTACTTCTTCCTTTGTATAACACAAAGAATCACTACTTTTCTCTAAAATAGTAGAGATCATTGATATATAAATCTAGAAACGTTTCTCTAAAACTATAGAGATCGTCATAATTTTCCTAAGATGATAGTGATGAACACTAGTTCTCATTTATTTCTTCTTACATGGAAATAATCATCACTAGCTTATTACTTTTAAGAAAACTAACAAACGTCACAGTTTAACCACCGTTGAAGTCGCCGGAGGTGCGATAGCAGCAGCCTACTCTGTCCCTCTGCCACTCTTCTCCGATCTTAGTCTCTCTAGAAGAGCCCTCTCTCTCCTCCGGTTCTCTCTCTATCTTTTGGAAACTATGAGACTGTGAGAGGTGGACTAAAGGGTTTTAGAACATGACACGAGCCCCTCTAAATGAAAAGACGCATGTTACATGACACAGCCCCTTTAATCCAATTAAAACCATCACTATTCATTTTCACTTCTCTATTAATAGATAGAGATGATCACCTTTTTACAATTTTTTTTTGTGAATGAATCATCTAATCAAACTAGCTTACTCTTATCTTGCTTTTTGATATTGGAATTTGTATTTGAATATGTACGTATATAAACACTCAAGAAGGTATAATGTATTCTGTTTTTTTTTTTTTTCTAGTTTATGAGATGAGTAAAAGTGCTAGAAGAGTATATTTTATTTAAGGGATATTGGATTTAAATAACCTTAATTTTCACCAATTGGCCGATAACACTTCGAACTTTTGATTTGTACACCAACACTCATAACTTTCAATTTATTGGCCGATAACACTCACTAACTAACTAAACCCTAACCCAGTTAGTTTTTGCTGATGTGGCATCTGATGTGACCATTTTTGCTGACGTGGCTATGATGTGCCAGTTGATGTGACATTTTTGATGACGTGGCAGCTGATGTGGCGGTTCACATGACATTTTTTATGACATGGCAACTGACATCAGCTAACTCTGTCAGGGTTCTGTTAGTTAGGGAGTGTTATCAGCCAATAAGTTGAAAGTTGGGAGTGTTATCGGCTAATTGATGAAAGTTGGAGTTATTTAAATCCAATATCCCTTTATAATGCTTAACCGTTCATAGGCAAATGTCTGACCAATTCAGATAAGAGGTTGTTTGGCAATTTCTGAATGAGTAAGTGCTGAACCAGTAAGAGGTCTGAACCATTAAGTGTTGAACCAATAAGAGGTCTGAACCAATAAGATGTCTGAACTATTAAGAACCAGTATAATGTTTAACCGTTCATAGGCAAATGTCTGACCAATTCAGATAAGAGGTCTTAGTCATTCAGACTCATTATAATATTTAACCATTCAGATGCAAATGTCTGAACCATTCAGACATCTGCTCACAAAACAAACGATATAAACCATTAAATATTAAATCAATAACATGTATTAATCATTAATAGCTTATTAAAAACCGGAAAAAACAGCCCCTACATATTAGCTAGGGCCGACTATGCCATCTACCATACTTGGGTTGTATCAATCACTCTTTCAGATTTTTATCCATTTCAATAAGTCAAATATATACATTTTAAGACTTTTTCCCAAGGTCTGAGAACCCAAAGAAACTCACTTGCAAACATTGGCATCTGGCCAAGTGATATTTGTTCACAATGCAAGTCTTATTAATTTCTTTTTTTTTAGAGGAAATGACTTTTAAGTTGACGTGGTCTCTACTTCATTTGATCGAAATTCTTTATACAATAAATTCTGAATTGGAAAGAAATCATGGAGAAAATTCATTCTAGCCTTCTCATTTACAAAATATTAGATTGAAAAACTTTTGGTTATTTGTAAAACTTAAGTAGGTTTCTATAAAAAGGTTCAAGAGTGATTATTAAAACCTGCTATTCACTCCATTTTTATAAGACTTGTATAGTTGAGTTTAATGTTTCATTTTGGATGGTTGATGCATTGTGGTTCTTTTGTTCATTGTTGGACAGTGGCGGATCTAGGATTCGCGTCAAGCGGTAACGTTTTATAAATAAGCGGTAACGAAATAGAAAAAAAACGTCAAATTTTTCCAAAATGTACACTAATTTTACACTACCGCCGGAGCGCCAAGGGGTAGCGGGCATTACCCCTTGTTATACTCTAGATATGCCCCTGTTGTTGGATCCCATTTTTAATTAATAACTACGTAGTTACCTGCGTGTTTCGCAGGGACGCGGTTGGAATTCAGAACGTATAGCACACCATAAGAACGGATAAATAAATTTGTAAAATTAAATAAAATGATATCTAAATGTGTTATGCTATCTGTGTCGTAACTTGGCTCTAAACATCAAAATAATAAGAAAAGGTAAAACAATATAGTAAATAACAAAGGTAAACAAAAAAGAAAACGATAGAAAATCGGTCGGTTTCGGTGCATTCGTTATAGCAAAGAAAAAGAAAAGTTAAAAATATGTTCAAAAGAGTATCGGCGTGTTCGTTAAAAGAAAAAAAAACTAAACTAAAAAAAAAACCTTCGCTACACTCGTTATAGCAAAGAAAAATAAAAGTTAAAAAATATGTTTAAAACGGTATTAACGTGTTCGTTAAAAAACTATTTAGAGATAGAAAAGTAATTATCCCTGTGGTTTGGACCATTTTGTCAGTTTAGTCCAAAGGTTTTATTTTTCCCCTATTGGTCCAAAAAGGTTTCACCGTTGCTATTTTAGTCCACTCGGTTAACTTCATCCATTGTTTTCTGTTAACGAGAAGGGCGATTCGGTCATTATATATGTAATTCTGTGAACTAAAAGGACAATTCGGCCATATAAAATGATAGAATTGCCTTTCTCGTTAACATAAATAATGGATGAAGTTAACCCAGTGGACTAAAATGGCAACGATAAAACCTTTTTGGACCCACATGCGAAAAATGAAACCTTTGGACTAAACAGTCAAAATGACCCAAACCACGGGACTAAAATGGAAAAAGTCACTATTCATCTTCTCTTAATTTATATAGAGATAATATTTAATTAGGCAGTACAAGTGGTTGACACATGACTGCAGTCGTTATTCTTCTGTTGTGTGATTGTTCGAATTTTGTTAAGTGTATTCGACAATATGGTGACGCTTTTTACATAACACAAAGCCCAATGCTAAGATTATCATATTTAGGTTGTCATATCTAACTTGTTTGATAAATAGGTCGTGCTCGGGTTTGCTAGTATCGATTGTGGTTCTTATTTTCCATAATGGTTTGAATTTTGCTTAGTGCCTTTGGTGCTACTAGGGGTGACAATTCCTAACACAATACAAAACATAAAACGAAGTGTCCGCAAGGGACGTTATGTGGTGGTAAGGAGTCTTCCCTCTATCTAAGAGGTGGGTGGTTCAAATCTTGCAAGTTACATGTATAGGAGTATTTTAAGAGTAGGTTAGTTTGCCAGTAAAAAAAATATAATCAAGTTTTATGTTGTCATACCTAACATTTTTAATAAACAAATTGTGCCCGGGTATGTTTAACATGTTTAATAAGAATAAAAAAAACATCTTTTCTAAGATCAACACGTACTATATGACTAAAACGCAATTTGTGTCCATCTGCTTTCCGGGCGAAGTCAACTTGAGTCTCCGCAGTTAATTTTTTGATGACTGACTCTCTATCCTTTGAAAAGCTCTACATTTGAGTCCCTGCCATCAGTTTAACCGCTCAACAATGATGGAAAGTCCATTTTACCCCTAAACCTTATCATGAAAAGACTATATTACCACAAATCCTTATAATTAATTAAAAAATCAAATCATCGTCTTCACCAAATGAATCAACCTAGACAACTTTTTTCTTTCCCTTTTCACCAAATGGATTGAACCATCTATTTTCCTCATTTATTCTTGAGACCCACATCCCATTCTTTGGTTCAACTCTTCTTGCTCAATATCCATTTCCAGATCTAGTTTTAATGGGGGGTAAATTTTGGTGCTACCATGAAATCTCACTTTCTTCCCCCAGTAACACTCACCTACAGCAGTGGTAGCCATTATCTGTCCTGAGTTCTACAACCACAACACCGTCTCCAGTTCAAAAGATGATTTTCTGAAGCTTAGATCTGAAAAAAAGAATCTTTAGATCTAAATTATAACGCTTCGCATTTCTGTACTTTCCTTATTTAGATAGTTGTTTTCACATATCTATTTTTAGAAACTTGCATTCGTATCATATTCGTATTTCATTTCCAACCTTGTAATCCGAGACTTTGATCATAATGAAATTTCATTTTAATACTCATACATGTTATACTTGTGTTATATCGAATACACATTTACATGCAAACTGAGGCTTATCATACACTTGAATTATCAAACATACACACACGATACTCAACACATGTTTACAAACACGTTCTATGCTTAAAACGAGTCAAGATACAAGAAAACGACATAAAATAAATGTGGGGACCAAAAGTGGAACAAAAACAAAATGTCAGGAAACAATACCCGTCGCCCCTCGCGATGGGGAAGAATGCCTCGTCGCTTGCCGCGACCAATGTCAATCCGCAGCTGGTTGTTCCCAGCTCGCGGGTTGGTCCGTTTTTGTCACCTTTTTCACACCCAGTCACCTTTCAAGCTTGTTTTAATCCAAACCCTAATTACCCCATTATATATACCTCTCGTCTCCACCTCTCTAACACTTTTCCACCTCAAATCCACTCTCCAAACACCCAAAATCTCTCAAGAAATTCCTGTTTTGGGCAGAATACTCTCTAGTGTTCAAAGTGAGTTCTAACTCACTTCTTCTACTTTTTCTCCTTGTTTTCTTATAATAAACCACTTGGATAATCTCTAGGATTGTTACCCAATGTTCACCATTGTGTAATAAGGTGGTACAACTCCAGAAATGGTGTCCAAAGTAGTTGAAACTTTCTGTTTTTAATCAAACTTCTCATACACGTGTTCATCTTGTTCTTGTAAGAATCCTACACCTACCTTGCTTCTAACCAAAACTATGGTTATGGACCTGGAATAGGGTTGATTCCCACAAGTTTAGAGGTCGAATAACCTCCTAAAACTTTTGTTTTAACAAGGTTCCAAGCAACCTACAAGTGTCGAGATCATCCAAGTTCATCATCTTCAATATGGTGGGACTTGTGTTTTGGTCAAAGTGTACCATAGAAGCCTTGGATTTCCAGCTATGTTCCACTACCTCACTTGCTTGATTTGTTAGCTTATCTTCATACCACTAAATCTCAAATTAATTTCCAAACAAAGGGACAAGGCTACATCACGTCCCCAAACACTCTCCATGTTTGGGATGCACACATCTCGCTAACTCACTTGGTTGTTTTTAGATCTAGTAGGTTTATGCTCTTATCTTCACATTCATGACCAACCGAAATCATCAACAAAGTTGATGATTTTGTGCTTTGGTGAATCATATAATGAGGTTTAATGGATGTTAATCATCCTACCTCCTTGCATGACCATTCTCATGGTACCTCTTCTTCACATGTTACTATAACTTATAAATTATTCCATAAAATCTAAATCCGATCCAACAATTGAATCAGCAACTCACACACCTTTGTTTCCCTTCGTAGGGTAACTTCGGTGTTCTAAACTCAAGACTTGTCAAACTCACGTCCGTGGACTTTCTACGCAAACCGTGAGTATACTCGATCCAATTTTCCATTTTACACACTTTGGGTGCAACATGTACACATTATTAAAAATCACATACTCACGATTTGTAACGCCCCAAAAATCTAATAGTTGATAAATAAGGCATTTACTAGAATTATGTGTGAAATAACTTAACTAGGTTTGATTAACTAGGATTAGTTAACCTAGTTTGTTTATCTATGTTAGTTACAAGAAGGAAATAAATAAATTATCAAAACTACAAGGGTTGATCTTGTACATTTTAATTAAAGTTTGGTTAAGTAGTGGAAGATCACAAACATCAGACATAAGTCTGATGTTGGTGTCGATGCAAGCCAAGGCCAAGAAAGGGTTTCTCATGATGATGAAATGTTGAAGAACTGAAGCAAAATCCAGCCTTAATTCTCTTGCATGTGTAGAGATTCTACATCAAGAAGCTATATGAAACATGTGGTAAGTTGTAATTTCAGATTTTATGATCTTGTATAAAGTGGGTTTATGTTTAATCCACGAAATTGTGTGAAATTACTTATGAATATATGTTAGAATCATCAAATAGGACTTGAATTATGAAGGATTTAAGTAATTTTGATGATTGAAGTTGAAACCCACCATTGATAGTGAAGGTAGTAACATGGGTGAATCACCCATGTTCAAATCATGTGCAAATTTGATTGATTATGTTGTATAAAATGAACTCTTGCAAGTTAGGTGGAATATGGTATGAAGTTAGTTTAATGTTTTGGTTGTGTTGATGATTAGAAGTAAGAACTTGGAAGAATAAGCATGAATTAGTTGTACATTGTGCATTAAATGGTGTATGTACACCAAGTGTTTGATGAAATGTCTAAATGACAACAATATGTAAAAAATTGTATGCAAATTGTGGGGAAATAAGTATAGAAGGAAATAATAATATATTTGTTAGCAAACTAACATGAAATGTGTATTTAAAATAGAAATCATGTGGAAAAAGTTGATTGTTAGTATGATGCGGTAGGAGTATGCTTAGGGATGGCAAAAAAGCCCAAGCCCGACGGGTATACCCGAAACCCGAAACATATGGGCCGGGTATACCCGAAGCCCAATGGGTATGGGCCGGGTACGGGCTTAAAAATAGAAAAAAAAATCGGGTATGGGTACGGGTATGGTATTTAGTGATACCCGCCCGATACCCGGCCCATTTACCCGAATAATACCCGAAAGTATCATATTATAGATTTCCATATATATAAACTTAGTAGATGTACGTATTATCTTCTCTATAGTCATATGTGGATATGTATTTGGCAAATGTTTAATGAACATATAACTTATTTTTGAGCATGTATATTGGATATAGAAGCTATCACCCTTTATTATGTGGATGTTTTATGCAATTAGGTTGTCCTGATACAATTACTTAATTAAGTAATCGTTTTAATTTAGTTTTCTGAATATAATATGTAAGTTATTAATTATTTTTTCATTTGTAATAGTCATTAAAATAGTAAATTATATAAAAATCAAAGTAAAAATTGCACATTTGTCCCAACGGGTATTTTTAAGAAATTAACGGGTATACCCGATACCCGCGGGTATGCCCGATACCCGACGGGTAATTACCCGAAAAATACCCGACGGGTAACGGGCCGGGTATGGGACAAAGAATTATAACCGGGTACGGGCCTGGGATTATCAATACCCGGCCCAAGCCCGGCCCATTGCCATTCATAAGTATGCTATAGGAACTTGTACTCTATGCATAAAGATATGACACTCCTAATGCATTTAGTTGATTGTGTAGTTGTAATCGAGGGGTGAAAGTGGTGTCATTGTATGATATGTGGATTTTCTAGTAAGGATAATGTTGGGTTCAAGAATAGTACTAAATTAGTTAATCTTTAATGATGTTGTTAGTTTGATGAAATGATTTAGTAAGAAACACGCATTAGAAGGTAGTACCATATGCTAGTTGAAATGTTAATAAAGCCGAATGTGAAATGTAAATTGATATGATCATTCATATGTATAATTTTGTATGCTAACAAGAATGTGGATGCAACGAAATAAAAGTATAGGGCTCATGTCAAGATGGATGGAAGCATAAAGGGCTAACGGGTCAGTAGGACATGAGGAAACGAGAGCGAATATGGATGCGTAAGGTAAGTAAATTCCCGGACTTACTCTTTAGTAGTAAATGAAATTATTGGAATGATATTGATAATTGTTAGTAGTTATGTTGAGATGTGTTTTTAATGATGATATCAAGTAAGGGTATTAAGTAAGTGACTTCCGACTCACTTATTAGTATGTGTAGGGATTCATTCAATAATTACGAATATGAGGAAATCTTGTATGATTAAGTCATAATTGAAATTACTAAGGTAGGAATGATTGTTGGGACTGAAAGTAGTTAGTTAAGTCGGAACTAAAATGGTTAAATCAAACGGGTCGAATAATGGCATGAAGGATCTATAAGACTTTTTCTTATAATTCAGCCTTTGATGTCAGTTAGGATGGTAAACGGATCCGTAAATAAATTACGGACGCGTAGGAACAAAAATTATACAAAACGGATGTCTAGATCAAAAGTTATGCAAGTTGTAAGTTCTACAAGTGAGAAGATTGGAGCTGGGAATCTGCAGCTCAAAATAACAATCTGTCTGTCGAAAACAGGGCTTGGCGTCGCGCGACAGCTAAGGGGTGTACCGTCGCGCGGCGCAACGGGGGTAATTGCTGCAACTTTGTTGTTTGTTCAATTTTTTGCCTAAAGAACTTGATTTGTATATTATGAAACTATCAAAACGTATGTTTATGATGGTTTTTAAAATGTACTCGATGTTGTGAATGATTTTCATGTCTTTAAACTTTTTTTAGCCGGTTTAGTATATAAGTAATGTTATGAGCCTCCAGATAGTGAAAGTATAAATTTTACCTTCGTGTTAGTGAAGGAAATCTATATGTAATCGAACTTGGAACAAGAGATATGAAATGGATTAAGTTTATATTGCTGAATGTTATTCTAATTTTTAATTATATGATAATAATGTTATATGATGTTGACGATGACTAATGGTTAAGTTGTGAATGATGTCCGCAGGAACTACACGGATTTTTTCTATTATTAACGAAGTTATGCAGGCGCAGATCGAGTCAAGGAGCAAGGATGGTACGGGAAGAACGGTCACCTAGCTTGGATTATGTAACATATGTAGTAATATTTTATTATGAATGTTGTTAATTCTTTTAGTAAATGATAAGCATTTTGTAACTGAGTCTTTACGTAAGCAATGTATAAAACAAAGAAAGAAATTTTAAGGCTCGTTTTCCGCTGCGTCATTAATAAGAATAAACGTAAGTTAGGGTCTTACAAGTTGGTATCAGAGCCCTGGTTTGAGAGAAATCAAGTAGGAGGTAAGTACTTGAACTCAAACTTGTGTGCTCTTGTGACAAGGAACCCGTACAATCCAAGACTCGATCATGGCCTAAAGGTAAAAGCGAAAATGTAAGTATGTATTAAAATATGTATATGAAGGAAACTAATAGCATGATATGTGTAAGGTGAGCATAATTATTGGATGGGATGATCCGCGAGTACGGTCTAGGATCAACACTAAGGTACGTAATAAGATAATTTGGTCCTAGGTACGAAAATTTAATATGTAAGTACATGTAATGGCAAAACCTATCAAGGAAAGGGAATTTTTAAATGAAAGATAATAAATGGTATAGTAATGAAGTTTTGAAAATGTTACACGTGTCGAAACCTAATTCTTCGGACATAAGGTGACGATTACACGAAGATACGAGACTAGTGTGTGGATTGTGTACATGGCCAGTACATAAGAAACATATGACGTTTGTGAGGCCGTGATAATTGTTACAGGTATGTCCGTTAGAATTAGATAGTAGGTGGACGTGAGGGTAAAGGGAAAAGTAAGGCTCTCAAGAAATTGAAAGCACCAAATACGAAAGAGAAGCATGAATGATATGTTAGAATCCGCGAGACGGATTCGAAACAAAGAAAGAATGAATGATATGCTAGAATCCGCGAGACGGATTCGAAACAAAGAAGGAATGAAAGTATGAATGATATGTTAGAAACCGCGTGACGGATTCGAAACATAGAAGGGAATGAATGATAAGAATGAAAAGTTCAAATGTGTAAGTAATTACAGACTAAGCAAGTAAATATTGTAATAAAAGTGGATATTATCCAAGTTATATCTTAAACGTATATATATAATTATGTTGTATGCAAGAATGGTTAAAGGGACGAATGAGTCATGCGGGCCAAATGGCAATCGCCATTTGAACCTTGTATTTAATGTTTTGTTTTGACAAGTTTTATGCTTATAGGTAAGCGTAATGAATGGGCATGCATTGCCACAAATTGGAAAGAAATAACCAACACAAGGTATGGATAATGAGTCGGTGGTTTTAGCTTTCGCCAGGTATGTATGAAAGGTTATGCTTTCGGTAAGAGCTTATTGCTGGACTAGAGAGGGATTCAAACACGAAAGAATGAAAGATTTGAATCCATTGATGGGTTCAAACATAAAAGAATACAAAGAATAAGAGAAAGGTAATATATGTAAGCAAATATAGACCTAATACAAGAGAGTAATATGTAAGAATGAAAAGACTGAAATCATTAAGTAAGTATAACATAGCGGGTAGGCGATGAAAATAGCATTGTCGGGATAACCATATTGCTTGACTAATAAAATGTATATGTATGTGTAAGTGCATAAATGAACACGTAAAAGGGTAAGTCATAGTTGATTAATAAAACGTAAATAAGAGTGCATTAATAGTTTGACTTTCTATAAGTCCAAACGAAGTTGAGATTATTAACTAGAAAGCAAGTGATAGTAAAATAATATGAAAGGTTCGGTTTATTAAACAAGCAAAAATCGACGAAAGTTGTAGTAGCAAGAAAAACATTAGTTGAGAAGAGTATTGAATAAAGTTACGTGATAGACATATTGGAAATTAACTCATGAGAGAGTATTACGTAAGCAATGAAAGGTATAATGTAGTATGCCTAGTAAGTTAAGGATTTATGGAAGAATATAGGTGAACTAACACCGAATAAATTGAATGACTGAATGAAAATGACTTCTTAAGAAATTGTCATGTATTGACCAGTTGTGAACGGGTCAAATAAATTAAAATGATATGCCAAGGAATGGTCATGTATGGACCCATTATGAATGGGTCGAACGAACTAATGTTTTAAAAGAATATAGAAAGGGCTAGTATGTAAACGTGTTAATTTGATAAATGCCATACTTGAAAAAAAAATGAATGATATGTGCTAACCGTTAATATTACAGATGATAATGGTGAAATTCTTGACGTGATAAAAGTAGTAGAGTTGATGAAAGGATGCTCAAGAGCGGGAACTTAGTATACGAATGAATGAAGTCAATCCTGGTACGGAAGGTACTATGAAGAAGTGGATTGACCCGGCTTACGGATCAATGATTTACGCAATAAAGACGAGGTCAGTAAAATGTTTAGCTTATGAATGATAAGTAAGAATTGGTAGATAGAATGCTAACCACTAATAAACAAACGGTAAAATAAGTATAATATAATATGTAATGTATGACCTTTAAAGGTCAATTTAGGAGGAAATTTCAACCCACAATTATGGTCGTTAAGAGGAAATATTAAAATTTTTGAGTAAGAATTTGGGGGTAATGGTTGAATACTCGTACGATGAACTTGTGTTTCATGCTTACATGTATGGTAAAAAAAATGCATGAAGGAAGCTAATCATAAAGTGACTTGAGTGAAATGATTCTAAATTCGACCTAAGGACATGCATAGTATATGTCGATAGTAAACGTAGAATGATGCTTAACTCTCGGGTTAAGTATGCATAAGTGAGCATGAAATAGCAGATATGTTTCGGTAATGATACAATAATGGAATGATTATGGTATGCGTATACTCATATGCTCACCTTTCGTGTGGATATGAAAGTAATTAGAAGAAGCATTAGTAATGAAATGTTGTGGTTTGCTCAAGACGAACGAAATCTCTATGCGAGCCATGAGTAGGTTCATGTAATAGTATGCTTTAGGATGTATTGAAGGAATAAGTAGGTGGTGATGATAATTGCTAGGGAACTAGCATTTTACAAGATTTCAAAATCTAAAAGTATCCATCCCATGAATGTGTTGTAAGTATGTGGATGAAAGGATTAGCATTATAGTCAGAAAGTAAAGATAGTTATCGTTTGGTAGAAATGAACAAGGTTTTGGGGACGAAACCTCTTTTAAGGGGGTAGACTTGTAACGCCCCAAAAATCTAATAGTTGATAAATAAGGCATTTACTAGAATTATGTGTGAAATAACTTAACTAGGTTTGATTAACTAGGATTAGTTAACCTAGTTTGTTTATCTATGTTAGTTACAAGAAGGAAATAAATAAATTATCAAAACTACAAGGGTTAATCTTGTACATTTTAATTAAAGTTTGGTTAAGTAGTGGAAGATCACAAACATCAGACATAAGTCTGATGTTGGTGTCGATGCAAGCCAATGCCAAGAAAGGTTTCTCATGATGATGAAATGTTGAAGAATTGAAGCAAAATCCAGCCTTAATTCTCTTGCATCTGTAGAGATTCTACATCAAGAAGCTATATGAAACATGTGGTAAGTTGTAATTTCAGATTTTATGATCTTGTATAAAGTGGGTTTATGTTTAATCCACGAAATTGTGTGAAATTACTCATGAATATATGTTAGAATCATCAAATAGGACTTGAATTATGAAGGATTTTAAGTAATTTTGATGATTGAAGTTGAAACCCACCATTGATAATGAAGGTAGTAACATGGGTGAATCACTCATGTTCAAATCATGTGCAAATTTGATTGATTATGTTGTATAAAATGAACTCTTGCAAGTTAGGTGGAATATGGTATGAAGTTAGTTTAATGTTTTGGTTGTGTTGATGATTGGAAGTAAGAACTTGGAAGAATAAACATGAATTAGTTGTACATTGTGCATTAAATGGTGTATGCACACCAAGTGTTTGATGAAATGTCTAAAGGACAACAATATGTAAAAAATTGTATGCAAATTGTGGGTAAATAAGTATAGAAGGAAATAATAATAATAATATATTTGTTAGCAAACTAACATGAAATGTGTATTTAAAATAGAAATCATGTGGAAAAAGTTGATTGTTAGTATGATGCGGTAGGAGTATGCTATAGGAACTTGTACTCTATGCATAAAGATATGACACTCCTAATGCATTTAGTTGATTGTGTAGTTGTAATCGAGGGGTGAAAGTGGTGTCATTGTATGATATGTGGATTTTCTAGTAAGGATAATGTTGGGTTCAAGAATAGTACTAAATTAGTTAATCTTTAATGATGTTGTTAGTTTGATGAAATGATTTAGTAAGAAACACGCATTAGAAGGTAGTACCATATGCTAGTTGAAATGTTAATAAAGCCGAATGTGAAATGTAAATTGATATGATCATTCATATGTATAATTTTGTATGCTAACAAGAATGTGGATGCAACGAAATAAAAGTATAGGGATCATGTCAAGATGGATGGAAGCATAAAGGGCTAATGGGTCAGGAGGACATGAAGAAACGAGAGCGAATATGGATGCGTAAGGTAAGTAAATTCCCGGACTTACTCTTTAGTAGTAAATGAAATTATTGGAATGATATTGATAATTGTTAGTAGTTTTGCTGAGATGTGTTTTTAATGATGATATCAAGTAATGGTATTAAGTAAGTGACTTCCGACTCACTTATTAGTATGTGTAGGGAATTATTCAATATTTACGAATATGAGGAAATCTTGTATGATTAAGTAATAATTGGAATTACTAAGGTAGGAATGATTGTTGGGACTGAAAGTAGTTAGTTAAGTCGGAACTAAAATGGTGAAATCAAACGGGTCGAATAATGGCATGAAGGATCTATAAGACTTTTTCTTATAATTTAGCCTTTGATGTCAGTTAGGATGGTAAACGGATCCGTAATTAAATTACGGACGCGTAGGAACAAAAATTATACAAAACGGATGTCTAGATCAAAAGTTATGCAAGTTGTAAGTTCTACAAGTGAGAAGATTGGAGCTGGGAATCTGCAGCTCAAAATAACAAACTGTCTGTCGAAAACAGGGCTTGGCGTCACGCGACAGCTAAGGGGTGTATCGTTACGCGGCGCGACGGGGGTAATTGCTGCAACTTTGTTGTTTGTTCAATTTTTGGCCTAAAGAACTTGATTTGTATATTATGAAACTATCAAAACTTATGTTTATGATGGTTTTTAAAATGTACTCGATGTTGTGAATGATTTTCATGTCTTTAAACTTTTTTTTAGCCGGTTTAGTATATAAGTAATGTTATGAGCCTCCAGATAGTGAAAGTATAAAAAATTCTATCTCAAGGAAAGTTGTGATTATGACAAGATGTATAGGATTATGTGAACACAAATGGTAAGTGCGAGAGCTTGTATGTATGTGTGCGTGTATGAATGTGTGTGTATATGTGTAGAGGTACATGTTTGAATGCACATGGGAATTAGGAATGTGAGTTTGTGTGAATGCGAGATGTTATGTATGTATGAATGAATGGTTTATTATGTTTGGTCATTGAGGAATACTAATGAATTGTCTTGAGATTGGAATGTAATACAGGTATGAGAACATCAAGTTCAAGAAGTATTGAAGTCGAACTTGGAACAAGAGATATCAAATGGATTAAGTTTATACTGCTGAATGTTATTCGAATTTTTAATTATATGATAATAATGTGATATGATGTTGACGATGACTAATGGTTAAGTTGTGAATGATGTCCGCAGGAACTACACGGATTTTCTCTATTATTAACGAAGTTACGCGGGCGCAGATCGAGTCAAGGAGCAAGGATTGTACGGGAAGAACGGTCACCTAGCTTGGATTATGTAACATATGTAGTAATATTTTATTATGAATGTTGTTAATTCTTTTAGTAAATGATAAGCATTTTGTAACTGAGTCTTTACGTAAGCAATGTATAAAACGAAGAAAGAAAGAAATTTTAAGGCTCGTTTTCCGCTGCGTCATTAATAAGAATAAACGTAAGTTAGGGTCTTACACGATTAAACTTGTTTACATACACACTCTATACGTTGAAACATGATACTTGTTTTATTCTTGTTATAACATGCTATGTTTATACCTGTGTTCTATATGCTCATTAACTTTGTCAAGCCTACCTTAACAATTATAGCGCTATAGGATTAAAGTGTCGTCCGTATTCTTGTGGTATTGTTAAGTAAACTATTTTACGACCGTGTAATTTCGGCGACAAGGATATGCACGATTGTGGTATACTTTGGTTTGACTTACAGTTAAGACATGCTAATATGTTAATAAACAATATATGCAAATTACCATGTTGGAAATGAGACAACTTTTAGACACGATTATGCTGTGTATCCAAATTTCTATACTCGCCAACTTTTGTTGATTTTATTTTAACACATGTTGCAAGAAACTAGTTGATGACGATGAAGAATGTTACTTAGGGTGGACTAGAAATGCACCTAAACTTTAGTTTATGTATTTTGTTTCATGTCGTTATGTTAAATTGCAAGATGTTGTATGTTTCCTTTTTAAAACAATGCATTTCCAGTTTAGAATGAAATGAAATTCGAATTACTTAATTATTGTCACAATTATCAAGTTATGATATCTCGAGCAATCATGTTTTCGTCTCACTCCGATGTTTCCGCCATCGGTTGGGGTGTGACATAAAAGAACTCTCTCTCTACGAAACACCTTCTTCCTTTTTTTTTAACACAAACACACATGTTGAATGGTAGCTAACGGTGGTGGTATGAGTTAGTAGTTGTAACACCTCGTAATTTTATGTCCAATATAATATAGACACGTGTCATAAGCTTTAAATGTGTAACAGATTACTTATGAGGGACTAAAGTTGACAAACGAAGAATCTACGTGTATAAAAGGGTTCAAAGTGTCAACAATGGATAAATATACCTTTCAATAACCCTACACAATGTTTATAACCTTAAACGAATGAATTATGAATGTATGAAGCCATTTGTGAAAGAAAGTGAGAGATTACAAACTACAGAGGTTAAATGTGTCAACATGTTTAATTTATACCTCTGAGTTACCTTTTAGCAAACCCGAAGCTTTGTAACGATTAATTATGCTCACTAGAATAAGTGATAAAAATTTCACAAGGTTTCGTTATCGTATGAGAAAGTTATGATAACATTCGTATATGAGGGGTTAAAAGCGTCAACGTTGTCCAGTCAAACCGTTGTAATTAAGCTTTGACTTCGTGATTACTCACAATTTGTCCAGTCAAATCTCGAATTGAAAGTACCTATGAGTTGGTAATTATGTGGGTAATAAACCCTTAAAAGGGCACTCTCTGATTCCCACTCTAACTAGGTCAATTGTCGGGTCAAACTTAATCATAAAAAGTCAACAGAAAGCTAATTTTCAAATAAATGCATAATTAGCAATGTAGAAGCCATGCAACCTATTTTATCACTAATATAACTTGGTAATTAATGTAAGAACATGTCTAAACATGTTCAACCCGACAATTTTCAGTGTAGGCTCGGTTCGGAACCGAAAGTCGCATAATTAGACTTTTGCTTTGACTTTCAGTTCTGACCCAATGTAGCATGTTTTAGAAATGCCTTAGAGCCTTGTTAGGACCAGGTTACATGTTAGTATAACCCTATGTGATTATACAACTTGGTTCATTATCCGATTCATATGCATGTTTCCGTTATATGCCTAAATGTTGACCAATATGCCCATTTGACCTTAAAACAAGAATTTTGAAAATGTGAGAGGACAATAATCTTTATTACTGATTTATAAACATGTCTCTAAATTTTCACATCAGTTAGAGGTCTAGATTAAGAGTTATGCTCAATAGCGTAATTAGAAAGTTTTTTATTAATTAAACGGCGTAATTAGCATGAAGCCTATCTAAACCCAATTTTTGATACCAAACTTTTTACCTACTGATGTAAAATAATATTTTGGGATTTTTGAAGATTTTTATTTATTTTTAGGTTGAGCATAACATAGGGTTATAGCTTTGATTCGGTAATTGTCGGTTTTGCCCTTTTGGCCTATAAAATGAGTTTTACATATTATTTTGATACCAAACCTTTTGCTACTGATTTTATATAATAAATAACATATTTTGAGTCTTCTGGAATGATAAAAATATCAGCTTTTCTTTAAAAACCCAGAAATCGCTTAAAACCGTCTTTTTACGCGTTTTAAACGCATAGTATGTACTAAAACCATTTTTCTCATATAAGACTTAATACCTACTGATGTTTTAAGAAAATTTTTATATTTTAACAGTGAGCAAAAGTTTTAAACTCAGATTCCCTATTTTAACCTTTAAAGCTTATGTAAAATTACCGAAATGCCCATACGGTGCATAGTTTAGTTATAAAAGGTAAATTTCACCTATATACCATACCCTTCTGTTATGACTTATAAAAATAAGTATTTTTATTGAATATATCAGACCTGAAACTCAGATTTATATTTAAACTCTTTTATAACCTTTAAAATGACCAAAATACCCCTACGGGGCATTATTTGAGTTTAAATCCATTTTGGGCATAATGGAATGTATCCTACTGATATCACAACATATTTAAGGCATATTAACTTAGGAAACCTATTCATGAATCATTTGGTTACCCGTTACGCATTATTCGCGTTCGGTGCGGTTTATGTAACTAGTTTGCATAAATTAGCCGAAACGGGTCAAACTTATCTTTTTTATCTCAAAATCCAGAATGTGTTTAGTTTACCCATATTATACAAGTATACAAACTTGTCGGGTCTAAACCACATTCTAATCCGGTCTTCGCTTAATCGTGCGTTTGGAACCGTATATCTTCCTGTAAAACTAACCGGTCTAAGTTTAGGCTTAATTAAGACCCGTTAGGAATCTAATAGGTTATTAAAAACTTCGTTCCAGATTAGGAGCCCAGTAAAAGCTATTGCACTTGCAGATTGAATACGGTTGAGATAAATTTGAATATTTGCTCAGGTAAATACTTTTAACTTATTTTCTCTATACGGGCTTGGGATACGGTATTATAATAATACCGCTTGGTCGGGTGTGTAGTCATTTAAATCGGATTGTGATTAATGTATTTACATAACTCGTTTTAATCTGTATTATTTGGTGTATGGCCTTTGGGGGTTAAATGACCATGTCTCGGATATCCTTGGCATCATTCAAAGAAATGGCCACGACCAAAGCACGGGGTGTAGGCATACACCTGACATTTGCATTATGTAAAAACTGGTAATCCACTTAAAGGAATCAACCTTGTGGGCATTATACATGTGGCGTGTCAGTTAATCTTGTCCGGCTCTTCTAACCGGCCCTGACGGACGACAAATAAGTAAAACTGTATACAAGATTATTTTTAAATGATTGTCCCAAGTTATAAAAGATATTTTGTGCCTTGTGCATTCAAATTAATTTTCTTAAACTCTTTTCAAAATGAGTCGGTTATTTGTATTTACCAGTGTAAACTGACGTATTTTCCAAAAAGGCGAAGTGCAGGTACTAGACGAAATTGGCTGGCTACTCCTGGCATCATTAATCAAGTCTTGCAAGCTATAGATGTTAAAGTATGTTGAACAATGATCTTTTTATCTCTTGATCCGCCTGTGGATCCTTTACAGTCCGTTTGTAATACTTTGATATTACTTTTTATTCGGTTTGTAATGTGATTCATCTTTGCTTCCGCTGTTCATTTAAATTGTGTTGTTTGACTATGATGATATCAACTACGTCACGATACTCCCCACCGGGCCCACCGGTAATACGTGGAAATTCGGGGTGTGACAGTAGTGGTGATGGTGAATTGTGGTGAACGGTTATTGCGGTGGTTGTGTTACATACCAAATAAGAGAACTCAACCCAAAAGACTTGTATGGTCGGTGAAAGAGTTCATTTGGTATATGAACCCCACATTCGTTACCCATACAACCAATTTGGGACAAGTGCCAAACCTTGCAATGGTTTCAGTTCGTAATAATCGACCTTCCTTAAGGTGTCACACCCCGATTTCCACGTGTCACCGGTGGGCCCGGAGGGGAGTATCGTGACGTGGTTGGCAACATAATAGTCAAACAACACAATTATATAAATGCACAGCGGAAGCAATTTAAAAGATGTAATACAACCGAATTTATTATTGTAATATCAAATGTCACAATATTCGGAAGTTTAATCCACAGACGGATCGAAAATAAAATAGAAACAATAGTTCAACAGACTTTGACATCTAGAGCTTGCGAGACTTGAGTAATTATGCCTGGAGTAGCCAGCCTATTTAGTCTAGCACATGCACTTAACCTTTTTGGAAAATACGTCAGTTTACACTGGTAAATACAACGCAACTGACTCATTTTGAAAAGAGTTTGTAAATTGATTTGCATGCACTTCGGCACTAAATATCTTTATAACTTGGGACAATTATTTGTATATAATCATGTATACAGATTTTTCTTATTTGTCGTCCATTAGCACCGGTTAGAAGAGCTGGTTTAAGTTATCTGACACGCCACAGGTATAATGCCCACAAGGTTGATTCCTTTAGTGGATTACCAGTTTTTACATAATGCATCTGTCAGGTGTACGCCTACACCCCGTGCTTAGGTCGTGGCCATTTCGTAAAATGATGTCAAGGATATCCGGGACATGGTCATTTAACCCCCAAGGTCCATACATCAAATAATACAGAATAAAGCGGGTTATGTAAATACATTAATCACAATCCGATTTAAATGACTACATACCCGACCAAGCGATACTTTTATAGTACCGTACCCCAAGCCCGTATAGGGAAAATAAGTTAAGAGTATTTACCTGAGCAAAGTATCAATCAAATACAGCAAATGCAAGTACTTTTACTGGGCTCCTAATCTGGAACGAAGGTTTATAATAACCTATTAGATTTCTAACGGGTCCTTAATTAAGCCATAGCTTAGACCGGTTAGTTTCAATGATACGATTCGTACGCACTATAAAGCGAAGACCGGATAGAATGTGCTTTAGACCCGACAAGTTTGGAGACTTGTTTAATATGGATATTTCATACACACTCTGGATTTTGAGATAAAACCTATAAGGTTTGACCCGTTTCGGCTAATTTATGTAAACTGGTTACATGAGCCGAACCGAACGCGTAAGAGGCGTAACGGGTAATCATGAGAGCCATATACAGGTTTCCTAAGTTAATATGCCTCAATTATGTTGTGACATCAGTAAGATGTCTTTTATTATTCCCGACACGTATTTAAACACAAACTATGCCCCGTAGGGGTAGTTTGGTCATTTTAAAGGTGATATAAGAGTTTAAGTATTTATCTGAGTTACAGGTCTGATGTAATCAGCAAAAATACTTATTTTACCATGTTATAACAGTAGGGTAAAGTATATGTGTGAAATTTATCAATTATAACCAGACTATGCCCCGTAGGGGTATTTTGGTAATTTCACATAAGCCGAAAAGCTCAAAACTGAAGTCTGAGTTTAACAACCTTTGCTTACTGTTAAAATATTATAATTTGCCTCAAATATCAGTAGGTATCAACCCTTGTATGTTTAATATAGTTATAGCACATACTATGTGTTAAAAACGCTTAAAAAGGCGATTAGAGGCCATTTCCGGGTTTGATACATAAATCTGATATTTTTATATTTCCAGAAGGCTTAAAATAATTTATTCATCGTATGTGATCAGTAGCAAAAGGTTTGGAGTCGTTTAGATAAGTAAAACTCATTTTATGGCCCGTAAGGGCAAAACCGACAATTACCGGATTAAGCCTGCGACTATGAGTTATGCTCAGCCTAAAATTAATTAAAAATCTTCAAAATTCCCAAAATAATATATTACATCAGTGGGTAAAGATTTTGATATCAAAAAGTAGGTGTAATTAGGCTATACGCTAATTACGCCGTTTAGTTAACATAAAGCTTCCATTTTACGCTAACGAGCATAACTCTTAACCTATACCTCAAACTGATGTCAAATTTTGTATGCAAGTTTAAATATCAGTAAGTAAGGTTCCTACTCTTTTACATTTCCAAAAATCACGTTTTAATGTGAAAAGGGCATAATGGTCAACATATGAGCAATTAACGGAATTATGCGTATTAATCGGATAACTAATGATCCGTGGTGTATAATCACAGAGGGTTATACTAGCATGTAACCTGGTCCAAATGAAGCTCTTAGGTATTTCTAAATCATACCAAAACGGGTCAGAACTGAAGTCAAAGCAAAAGTCAAAGCTTTGCGACTTTTGGTTCCGAACCGGGTCTAAATAGTAGATTGTCGGGTTGAACATGTTTAGACATGTTCTTACACTAATTACCAAGTTATATTTATGATCAAACAGGTTGTATGTGTTCTACATTGCTAATCATGCATAAATTAGAATTTAAGTATCCTGTTGACTTTTTAATTACAAGTTTGACCCGACAATTGACCTAGTTAGAGTGGGAATCAAGGGGAACCCTTTTGAGGGTTCATTACCCACATAATTACCAACTTATAACTACTTTTAATTCGAGATATGACTGAGCCATTGCTGACTAATCTCGAAGTCAAATCGTAATTACGACGGTTTAACTTTTAGCTAAATAACTAAGCTAAACTTACTCGAGGAAGGTCAAGGGTACTTACAAGGGTCCTATGCACGAGTAGGGATGTCTTGGATCTGTTCCTAAGCTCCAGAAATGCTCCACAATTGCAGATGAAGGTGTGATCAAAGTTGTTGCACATGAAGGCCTTTTATAGTGATTTAATCACCACAAATTATTGACATGTAAGTCTACAAGTGGCCACAACCTTCCCACAAGTGTCCCCAGATGTTTAGGGGTTGTTTAGGGGCCAAGAAGGATGAGGAAAATCGATTAAAGATCAGTTGCAACGCTTAAGACAGCTAACAGCCAACTTGCTGCATCTGGGAATGCCTTGCGCACCGCAAGAGTGGGAGTGTTGAGGTGCGCAAGCATGTTACCAGGGCCAAGAACCTCTTTTTCAGTTTGCATCCTTGGCTCTTGGTCCTCCGAAAGGTCAAATAACTTATTTTCTTGCACTTTGAACCCTCTAAATTGACATATAAGGGCTTTAAGACATTTACCCACTTTGTTTAGTCCCCGGTTAACTTTATTGTCACCCGAAAGGTCCAAACTTTCAATGTTGACGCTTTAACCCCTCACATACGAATTTGATCATAACTTTCTCATACGATAACAAAACTTTATGAAATTTTAATCGTGCATTCTAGTGAGCATAATTAACCGTTATAAAGCTTCGGGTTTGTCAAAAGGTCACTATGAGATATAACTTAAACATGTTGACACATTTGACCCCTGTAGTTTGTACTGTCTCACTTTTAGCTTCGTATGATCCATGATTTATTCGTTTGGTGATATAAACATCATGTAGGGTTAATGTACCATATATTTATTCACTGTTGACATTTAGAACTCGTATTTTCATATACTTTTCTTGTTTGTCAACTTTAGTCCTTTCAACACATTCTTTCACACGTTCAAACATATGACACGTGTCAACACTTTATAGGACGTGAATTTTCGAGGTGTTACATCCTCACCCCCTTAAAATAAATCTCGACCCGAGATTTACTGAAACAAATGAGGGTACTTTTCTTTTATCGTGGATTCAACTTCCCATGTATATTCGGGTCCTCTACGGGCATCCCATTTTACCTTTACTATAGGCACATGCTTCCTTCGAAGCTTCTTAACCTGTCGATCCTCAATCAACAATGGTTTTTCAACAAACTTCAAGCTCTCATCTATATGCACATCTGTATGTGGTATAACCAGTGATTCATCAGCGAAGCACTTCTTCAGATTGCAGATGTGGAACACGTTGTGAATTCCACTGAGCTCTTCCGGTAAGTTTAACTTACAGGCAACTAACCCGACACGTTCGATAACCTCGAAAGGTCCTATGTATCTCGGGCTTAGCTTGCCTTTCTTACCAAATCGCATCACCCCCTTCCAGGGCGACACTCTAAGCAACACTTTGTCACCTACTTCGAAGTGAAAAGCTTTACGCTTTGGATCTGCGTAACTCTTCTGCCTATCGCGAGCAGCTTTGAGACGGTCACGAATCTGGACAATCTTGTCCGTCGTTTCAAAGACTATCTCTGGTCCAGATAATTGGACATCTCCAACTTCCGCCCAACAAATGGGCGATCTACACTTTCTACCGTATAATGCTTCAAAAGGCGTAGCCTTAATGCTGGTATGGTAGCTATTGTTGTAGGAGAATTCGACTAATGGTAGGTGCTTATCCCAACTACCACCCAAATCAATCGCACATGCATGTAGCATGTCTTCCAACGTTTGAATAGTACGCTCACTCTGGCCGTCCGTCTGAGGATGGTAAGCCGTACTAAAATTCAAACGTGTGCCCAAAGATTGTTGGAAACTCTTCCAAAAATGTGACGTGTACCTAGTATCTCTGTCAGAGATAATAGACACATGTATGCCATGTAAGGCTACAATCTTATCAACGTATAACTGTTCTAACATGTCGGAGCTATAAGTCTCCTTGATGGGCAAGAAATGTGTTGACTTAGTCAGTCTATCAACTATAACCCATATCGTATCATTGCCTTTCCTTGTCTTCGGCAATTTGGTGATGAAATCCATCGTTACCATCTCCCACTTCCACGTAGGAAGTTCAGGCTGTTGTAGCAAACCTGATGGCTTTTGATGCTCGGCTTTGACTTGCGCACATGTCAAGCATTTAGCTACATAGGTGGCTACAGACTTTTTCAAGCCTATCCACCAATAATTTGCCCTTAGATCCTGGTACATCTAATCAGCTCCAGGATGAACGGAGTATTTGGAACTATGGGCTTCCTGGAGGATGACATCTCGAAGTCCTCCATAAATTGGAACCCATATGCGTTGATGCGTGTGAAGTGTCGTATATTTTAGGTGTATATTTTAAGCCCTTTTTAACACTTATTTTAGCCAAGTTTTAAATTTATAAAACACGATATTTCACTAACACTAAACACACATATGGGCAAGTGCACCCATCGTTGAGTGTAGTATAGCGTTGGTAAGATACCGAGGTCGTCCAAGGACACAAGAGCTTTTAGTACCGGTTTATCCTCAACGTCTAACCAAAATAAAAGTTTAGAAAAATGTTTTTAAACTAAGAAAAAATAAAAACTAACTAAAATGCTGAAAATAAAAATAAAAATAAAAACAGATAGACAAGATGAATCACTTGGTTCCGACTCGTATCTAGTATAACCTTTGATTAATTCCGCACTTTTGCACATAATTAAGAGATTATCTTAGTTATTGTAGTAGGCCCCTCTTTTGAAGGTGACGTTACCCTCACCCCAGTAGTTTGAGTCAGCAGGGATACAATCCTAAAGGGGTGGATTATTGGAAGATAATGAATTAAGTTATTAATGCAGTATTGTGGTAGGCCCCGCTTTTGGCGGTGACGTTACCCTCGACTAAGTAGTCTGAGTCAGCAGGGATACAGTCCTAAATAGCCGGGTTATAGTATTAATAGTAGTTAACTTATGAGGGGATCAAAGAGTTTGGACCCCCGCCATCCAATACCGTGAAGTATTGAAGGAGGTCCTACTAAATTTGACCCAGGTCCATTGCAGGACCTCTAAACGCTGAACAATGGCAAGACCTTTACCAAACCGTTCCCTTAACCCCCTACCAGGTAGCCAACATACCTCCATATAGACCGTGGAGATATGAATGGTGAAAATCCTTTATTTTATATAGACAGTAAAATAATGCCAAGACACCACGGACAAACGATAAGGAAAGATCACCTTCAACATAAGTAACTAGTTATTAAAGTCATTAATACAAAACCAAATAAAAAGTGCAAAAGATTAGAAATAAAGAGTATTATACTAGACACTTTGTCTTCACCAAGTGATGTAAGAGACTTAGGCAAACATGGCCTTGATTGTCAAGAACTCTTACGATCAATCTTGGATCCCGAGACGACTCACACACTCTATGATGGACAATGGATGATGGTGGTGGATGATGGTGTTGTGATGGTGGTGGGTGGTGGATGAAGTGTGAGAGAGGTGGTGTGCCAAGGGATGAGTTGCAATGAAACCAAGCACTCCTATTTATAGGCTGAACAGAAGCCTGGGCACGGCCCCGTGTTCGCTGGGCACGGCCCCGTGCCCGTCTGACACTCTCTCTCTTCATTAATTGTAATTCGCAATTACAATTAATGCGCCTGCAGTACTTTCAGCACGCCCCCCGTGTCCGCTGAGCACGGCCCGTGGTGGGCAATAGAAGCTTCTATACATTTGTCTTTTCTGCTGCTTCTTGGGCACGGCCCCGTGCTGGCTGAGCACGGGGCGTGTTCAGCCTTCTGTTTTCTCTATTTTGCTTTGGAAGGTGCCGTTGAGGGTTCGGGCAATCCACTAATGTTCCTTTTCTTGTATTTATGTTGGATTTAGCTGTCTTTTTGCTTCTTTTGCGTTTTTGAGCTCATTTAATCCTGAAAATACAAAAGGAAGACAAAAACACTCTTTTTCCAATATTAGTACTAAAAAAGGGTTAGTTTTATGCCTTATTTGATGTAATTTATATGTTGCATTTTACACACATCAAATACCCCCACACTTGAACTTTTGCTTGTCCTCAAGCAAAACTCTTTAATATTTGGCTTACACTCTCAAATGGAATAGGTAGAAGAGAAGGTTTTGGACTTGTCATAGAGTGTCGGGATTTCCAAGATCTTTTTGGGGTTTTATTTTTATTTATTTACACTCCTATTCGTAATGATTTATTTAGAACTGTTCATAAAAGAAATTACTTATTTGGGCATAACATGCCTTTTTAAAATTCTATTTATATACAAGTTCACATACCTCGCGGGGAAATCACTCACACTCGGCCGAAGGTGTATTTTTAGTGAATCACTCGAGAGCGGCACGGAACTTATTCCTACCATAGGCTTGCCAAAAAATCAATCCTCCTCCTTTTTAACTTTTATACCTTTGTAGATATCAAGAGGACTTTGTGGGTTAAGGGTTGGCTAGGGTTAAAGGTAGGTGGTTGGGTTAGTGGTTAGTAGAAAAAGGGCTAAAAAGCGTAACAAGTGTCGGTTTTCGTAAATTTTTTTTTTTCAACTCTTTATTTTTAATGAAGCTTTTATTCAAACAAAGTTATTTTTGATTACTTTGTTTGTTTATTTTCTTTTTGCTTCATTAAATTTTTTTTTTTTTTTCGAAGAACCGAACTTGTTACTAAAATAAAGGGTAAAAAATGAAAAAGGTTTTGGTGGGTGAAAGGGTTTTTGTTTTGGGTGATGAAACGAAAAGGTTTAGGCTCAAAGGGGCTAACTAGGGGGATTTTTGGGTAGGTGGTAAAAGAAAAAGAAAAATAATGGTGTAGAAAAAAAAAATGTTAGTCCTAATGCCTCCATCATTTACTTACTCGGGTTTAAGTTGATAAGGACCGGGAATGTATTGTCATGGCAAGTTCTAGAGTCGTAAGAACCAAGCGGCTATTCACACAAGAAACGAAAAATGAGCATTTAGTCAAATGATATGGAATTGTGTGCTCAATAAAGGCTCAAAACTCACTTTTGTGGGAATGGGTTTTTATGTGATCAAGTATATATAATCAAATTTTAAATAAGTTTGTCATGCCTTTTCATAATTTTCTTATGTTGGTTCTTTTTATCACTACGCTATCGGTTGTAAATTTGTAAAAATATAACCTTTTTGAGAGCTTGAATTTCCCGAGTTAAACCTAGACAAGTAAAAAAAAATTGAAATTTTTGAAAAAATTTGGGGTGATTAGCGGTTCCAATAGAGTTTTGTGTAAGGCTTGTATTTAGGACTTGCAAAATTCAAGGTTTTAGCATCCCCCCCACACTTAAATTACACATTGTCCTCAATGTGTCCCAAAAATAAATTTTTAGGTTGATTAGATGTGTAAAATAGTGTTTAAAAAGCAAAAATTTGTGTTACTGGGCACTGAACACGGCCCCGTGTTATCCGGGCACGGCCCCGTGTTCAAGTGCCAGTAACAAAATTGAAATAAGAGAAACAGAAGTCTGGACACGGGGGCGTGTTGGGTGAACACGGCCCGTGTCCAGTTACCTGTACTGGGCGTTTTCTGCAGGTGGTTCAACACGGGGCCGTGTTGGTTGGGCACGGCCCGTGTTGAACCTTCTGAAAGGGAGAAAATTGTCGGGTTGCCTCGTTCTTGTGCATGGGATCATTTTTCTCGTTCCCCTTTTCATCCTTTACCACCATGAGTGTGTTTTATTCCTGAAAATTAAACTAACTAGAAAACATAAAAACTAATCTAAATTAAACTAAGGATAGTTCCGTGGAATGCCTCCATGGTGCGCCACGTTTATAAGGGTCCTTGGCTAGACCCAATGCCTGGTCATATGTTACCCAAGTGGGATGTGTTGCATCCCATGTTACACCGTCGGAGAGCGTCATCCAAGCTTGAGTCTATGACCTTCATGTAGTTGACCGGATCTTCTTCCTCTACTCTTTTTCCACATTCAAATTTCACTTTCTCATCCCCAAACTTCAATGTTAGAGTTCCGTCATTCATATCCACCACTGCTTGAGCGGTGGCTAAGAATGGTCTCCCGAGGATGAGGGGGACCTCGGTGTCTTCCTCCATGTCTAGGATAACAAAGTCGGTTGGAAAAACGAATTTGTCGACCTTGACTAGCAAATTTTCGGCGACCCCATGTGGGAACTTGACGGACCTGTCGGCGAGTTGTATGCTCATCTTTGTAGGGCTTGTTACTCCTAGGCCGAGTCGCTTGAACATTGAGGTGGGCATGAGGTTGATGCTAGCCCCAAGATCGGCCAAAGCATTTCGGACGGGGGACTTCCCAATCGAACAAGGGATTGTGAAGCTCCCGGGGTCGATTTTCTTTTGTGAAAGTTTGTTGAGTACTAGAGCTGAGCATTCTTCGCCTAGGTTAACTAATTGCAATGATTCAATTTTCTTTTTGTGAGTGAGGAAATCCCTCATGAATTTTGCATATTTAGGCATTTGGGTTAGGACCTCAATAAAAGGAATATTAACATGCAATTGTTTTAGTAAACTTTCGAACTTTGCGAATTGCTCATTGGTCTTTTGACGATTTAACCTACCGGGGTACGGGATTGGAGGATTCTTGGTGGGCTCTTGAATTGGTGTAGAAGCCTTTTCTGGCGCAGGAGGAGTCACAGGCTGGCCAGAATGACTTCTTTCATTTGGCGGCAATGGAGAATCCTCGGGACCCACGGTTCGATTTCGTAATGTGATGAGATGGACTTGTGCCTTTGGGTTTGGTTCGGTATTACTGGGTAATGCGCCTTGTGGTCTCTCGGAGAAATTTTGAGCTAGTTGATTTAATTGTTTTTCAACGTTTTGAATACTAGCTTGTTGGTTTCTGAAATTCGATTCCATTTGTTGAAATCGATCCGAGTTCTTCTTTTCAGTGTCAGAGATGAGGCGAGATATGGTATCTTCAAGCCTTTCTCTTCCACCTTGTTGTTGAGGAAAATTTTGTGGTTGTTGAAAATTAGTTCGTTGGTTTTGTTGGTTACTACTATTTCCGGGATCTCTCCAACCAAGATTTGGGTGGTTACGCCATCCTTGGTTGTAGGTACCCGTTGGAGGACCCGACGGCCTAGGTCTATTATCCATGTAGTTTACCGTTTCAGTTTGCTCATCTAAATCTTTCATACAACTCCAATTTTCATGTGACCCACCACACCCTTCACAAGCCATAACCGAGGCCGTTTTTGTCATTTCTAGCCTTTTGATTTTTGAAGAGAGGGCCTCGATTTGGGCTTGTAAAGAGGTGCTCTCATCAACCTTATGGGCGCCCGGGGCAATAGATTTATTACCTCGGGGAGTGTGCCATTGAAAATTGGTTTGAGCAATTTCCTCAATTTGGTTATATATTTCATTTGGGCGACGATTACCTAAGAGTCCCCCGGAGCTTGAATCAAGTGTTTGTCTTGTGTGTGGCAACAATCCATTATAGAAAGTGGATACTTGTTGCCATATCGCTAGACCATGGTGAGGACACTTTCTTAGAAGCTCCTTGAACCTTTCCCAAGTTTCATATAAGGATTCCCCATCCTCTTGTGAGTATGTATTAATTTCTGTCATTAATTTAGCCGTTTTAGAAGGAGGGAAATACTTATATAAAAACTTTTGGGCGAGTTCATCCCAGGTGGTTACCGACCCAGCTGGGAGGGTATTAAGCCAAGCCTTAGCTCGGTCTTTTAATGAAAAAGGAAACATTCGAAGGCGGATGGCGTCATTTGATGCTCCATTGATCCGGAAGGTATCACATATTTCTAAGAAGTTAGTAATATGTAGATGGGGATCCTCGTCCGCAAGCCCGTGGAAGGTTGTGGAGTTTTGGAGCATTTGTATCAAATGCGGCCGAAGTTCGAAGTTGTTGGCCTCGACATTCGGGGCATTGATAGCGGCGCCAAGATTGCCTACGGTAGGCCGTAGGTAATCCATGAGGGTACGTTGGTCCGCCATTGGAAGTGGGTCCCCCGAAACTTTCTCTTGATTTTTAGCTTTTAGCCTTTTTCTGAGAAAGCGCTCGGGTTCTTCTAGGGGTTCTTTTATGTCTCTACTAGAACTGGAGCTCATGCACTACGTAGGAGGTCCAGATGTGGCGCCTGGGTTCCAAATCCTGCAGTAAAAACAGAAAAGAACGCTGGTCAGAATATTCACCACGACCCCGTGCTCAATGAACACGGCCCGTGTTCAGAGTTGCAGTAATTGATTTCTGGATCCCTGTTACTGGGAGTTGGACACGACCCCGTGTTGCACCGACACGACCCCGTGTTCAGCTCTCTGTAACTCAGAAAACAAAAATTGCCAGTGATGGTTGCTGGGCACGGCCCGTGTCTGACCGGGCACGGCCCGTGCTGAGCTCTGCAGAAGCTGAAAAACTAAGAAAATCCTAAAAAAAATAAAAAAGAAAAATAAAAGATGATTAGGCCGTTGATTCCTAACTTTCTTAAAATCCTTGTGTCCCCGGCAACGGCGCCAAAAACTTGATGCGTGTGAAGTGTCGTATATTTTAGGTGTATATTTTAAGCCCTTTTTAACACTTATTTTAGCCAAGTTTTAAATTTATAAAACACGATATTTCACTAACACTAAACACACATATGGGCAAGTGCACCCATCGTTGAGTGTAGTATAGCGTTGGTAAGATACCGAGGTCGTCCAAGGACACAAGAGCTTTTAGTACCGGTTTATCCTCAACGTCTAACCAAAATAAAAGTTTAGAAAAATGTTTTTAAACTAAGAAAAAATAAAAACTAACTAAAATGCTGAAAATAAAAATAAAAATAAAAACAGATAGACAAGATGAATCACTTGGTTCCGACTCGTATCTAGTATAACCTTTGATTAATTCCGCACTTTTGCACATAATTAAGAGATTATCTTAGTTATTGTAGTAGGCCCCTCTTTTGAAGGTGACGTTACCCTCACCCCAGTAGTTTGAGTCAGCAGGGATACAATCCTAAAGGGGTGGATTATTGGAAGATAATGAATTAAGTTATTAATGCAGTATTGTGGTAGGCCCCGCTTTTGGCGGTGACGTTACCCTCGACTAAGTAGTCTGAGTCAGCAGGGATACAGTCCTAAATAGCCGGGTTATAGTATTAATAGTAGTTAACTTATGAGGGGATCAAAGAGTTTGGACCCCCGCCATCCAATACCGTGAAGTATTGAAGGAGGTCCTACTAAATTTGACCCAGGTCCATTGCAGGACCTCTAAACGCTGAACAATGGCAAGACCTTTACCAAACCGTTCCCTTAACCCCCTACCAGGTAGCCAACATACCTCCATATAGACCGTGGAGATATGAATGGTGAAAATCCTTTATTTTATATAGACAGTAAAATAATGCCAAGACACCACGGACAAACGATAAGGAAAGATCACCTTCAACATAAGTAACTAGTTATTAAAGTCATTAATACAAAACCAAATAAAAAGTGCAAAAGATTAGAAATAAAGAGTATTATACTAGACACTTTGTCTTCACCAAGTGATGTAAGAGACTTAGGCAAACATGGCCTTGATTGTCAAGAACTCTTACGATCAATCTTGGATCCCGAGACGACTCACACACTCTATGATGGACAATGGATGATGGTGGTGGATGATGGTGTTGTGATGGTGGTGGGTGGTGGATGAAGTGTGAGAGAGGTGGTGTGCCAAGGGATGAGTTGCAATGAAACCAAGCACTCCTATTTATAGGCTGAACAGAAGCCTGGGCACGGCCCCGTGTTCGCTGGGCACGGCCCCGTGCCCGTCTGACACTCTCTCTCTTCATTAATTGTAATTCGCAATTACAATTAATGCGCCTGCAGTACTTTCAGCACGCCCCCCGTGTCCGCTGAGCACGGCCCGTGGTGGGCAATAGAAGCTTCTATACATTTGTCTTTTCTGCTGCTTCTTGGGCACGGCCCCGTGCTGGCTGAGCACGGGGCGTGTTCAGCCTTCTGTTTTCTCTATTTTGCTTTGGAAGGTGCCGTTGAGGGTTCGGGCAATCCACTAATGTTCCTTTTCTTGTATTTATGTTGGATTTAGCTGTCTTTTTGCTTCTTTTGCGTTTTTGAGCTCATTTAATCCTGAAAATACAAAAGGAAGACAAAAACACTCTTTTTCCAATATTAGTACTAAAAAAGGGTTAGTTTTATGCCTTATTTGATGTAATTTATATGTTGCATTTTACACACATCATGCGTCCATTTAATCTTAGAATTCCGTCCTTGCTAAGAGTCAACTGCTCCTCAGTTACCCCTAGCTTTTCATTAGGATAGTTAGCTTCCAACACAGCTTCCTTCTGTGCAGCTAACAACCTTTCAGTCAAACTGTTCTTTATCTCCATGCGCTTGGCATTGATTTGGATGGGTTTCACCCTCTCCTTTCGACTCAAGGCATCGGCGACTACATTCGCCTTGCCGGGATGGTATCTGATTTCACAATCATAATCATTTAAAGTTTCCATCCAACGGCGTTGCCTCATGTTTAAATCCTTCTGATTAAACAGGTGTTGAAGGCTCTTGTGATCAGAATAGATCACACATTTGATACCATACAAATAATGCCTCCACAGTTTTCGTGCGAATACAACGGCACCCAACTCCAAGTCGTGGGTGGTGTAATTCTTTTCATGCACCTTTAACTGTCTTGAAGCATAGGCAATAACTTTGCCTTTCTGCATAAGCACACACCTCATGCCAGTGTGCGATGCATCGCAGTAAACCACGAATTCTTCTATTCCATCTGGCAATGTCAAAACAGGAGCGTTGCTCAACTTCTGCTTTAGGATATCAAAGGACTCTTGCTGCTTAGGGCCCCACACGAACTTTACTTTCTTCTTGGTCAAGGAAGTTAGGGGTGCAACAATCCTTGAAAAATTTTCGATGAAACGCCTGTAATATACTGCCAATCCCAGGAAGCTACGAATCTCTGTAGGTGTCTTTGGCTCTCGCCAGTTCATAACTGCTTCAACCTTAGCGGGATCCACTTGGATACCACGCTCACTGACCACATGTCCAAGAAATTGGACTTCTCGTAGCCAAAATTCACACTTAGAGAATTTGGCATAGAGCTTCTCCTGATGTAGAAGTTTGAGAATACATCGAAGGTGTTTCTCATGGTCAGCTTGATTCTTTGAATAGATAAGGATGTCGTCAATGAAAACGATGACGAATTTATCTAAGTACGGCTTGCAAACGCGATTCATGAGATCCATGAATGCGGCCGGTGCATTAGTGAGCCCAAAAGGCATCACTAGGAACTCGTAATGACCATAACGAGTCCTAAATGCAGTTTTGTGTATGTCTTCATCTCTGACTTTCAGTTGATGGTAGCCTGACCTCAAATCAATCTTCGAGAAATAATTTGCCCCTTGCAATTGATCGAACAAATCGTCGATTCTGGGCAAAGGATATCTATTCTTTATCGTGACTTTATTTAGCTCACGATAATCGATGCACAGACGCATCGATCCATCATTCTTCTTCACAAATAGGACTGGCGCTCCCCATGGAGACGAACTAGGTTTAATGAAACCTTTGGCTAGCAGTTCGTCCAGTTGCGTCCTCAATTCCTTCATTTCTGTGGGCGCCAACCTATAAGGTTCTCTAGCAACTGGTGCCGCTCCAGGGATGATATCAATTCTGAATTCGACATGTCTATCTGGTGGTAAACCAGGTAGTTCTTCGGGAAAAACTTATGGGTATTCAGAAATGACAGGGATGTCTTCTATCTTCGATTTAGGCTCATCAATAATTACTTGTGCCATGTAGATGACACAACCCTTCTTTAAACATTTGGAGGCCTTGAGCATAGTCACTTGCTCAGGCAGCCCATACTGGGTATCTCCCCGAATGGTAAGTGATTCACCAGACGGAGTCTTAATTACTACTTGCTTTCTGTTACAGACTATTTGGGCCTGGTTATGAGATAACCAGTCCATACCCAATACTATGTCAAAACCGGCCAATTTAAAGGGAAGTAGAGATAGAGGAAAAGAGTGGTTCTTAATGGATATCACACATTCATCTAACACAGTGGAGACGGTTTCCATGGTGCCATCTGCTAACTCTACCTCATAATTTATACTCAAGGTTTTGACAGGTAAATTCAGCAATTTGCAAAATTTATGATCTACGAAAGACTTATCAGCGCCTGAATCAAAAAGTACTCTTGCATAGACATCGTTCACAAGGAAAGTACCTGTAATCACATTGTCATCTAGAATCGCTTCTTTGGCATCCAATCGAAAGACGCTAGCATTTGTCTTCTTAGCCTTTTCAGGCTTCTTGGCATACTTAGGGCATTTGGTTTTGATATGCCCTTTCTCATTGCAGTTGTAGCATGTGGCATCTTTTATCTTCTTGCACTCTATCGACTTGTGCTCTCTAGACTTGCATATTCCACATGCAGGTGCTCCTGAATTAGAATTGGACTCAAGTCTGCACTTTCCAAAGTGGCGTTTCTGGCAAATCGTGCACTTTGGCTTTTCCTCTGTTCGCTGACTGTTCCTTCCAGACCCAAACTTTTTAGAATCAGTGGTTCCCTTGTGCTTCTTCTCTGACCCTCGTGAGTTATCATCCTCACGCTTCCTCTTACTTTCTTCAGATTTCTTTAGCGATCTCAACCTGATCGCATCTAGAGTAAGGGATAATGAGAGATCAGCTGCTGACCTAAACGTAGCAGGTCTTGAAGCCTTAACACTGGCCTTGATTTCTGGGGCTAAGCCCCCAATGAAGCGAGCAATTCGCTTGGGCTCTGGTGTTACAAGGTAAGGAACCAGTCTGGACAGGGTATTGAAATTGGTGAGGTAAGCTTGACAATCTAAGTTTGTCATCACCAATGATAAGAAATCAGATTCAATCTTTCGACCTCATGTTGAGGGCAGTAGTTTTCCATAATGAGGGTAACAAACTGCTCCCATGACATGTTGTAGAGCGGGATATTCCCAGCAGCTTGAATGAGAGACCTCCACCATGCCAGTGCCTCTCCTTTGAACGATTGGGATACATACTTTACTACATCCCTTTCCGCACAACCGCTGATGTCCACCACCGTGTCCATTTCATCCAGCCAGGTCATACAATCTACTGCTCCTTTCTCCCCAGTGAAATCTCGGGGTTTACAGGACACAAAGTACTTATAGGTACAAGACTTGGTACGTGGTTCATTATCAAACGCTATCTTCTTGGATGGAATACTGTGTTCATTTGATGAATGACGATCGTCATCCTTCTTTGGCTCCTCTTTCTTAGAGGGTGGCTTGTTATTAGGCTCTGAATGAGTTTTAGGAACAGATTTAGAGTGGGGTATAGATGAGGCTCGACTATGCGTCCCACTATACTCCTTAAATTGTTCTTCTATAGCTTTAGATACAGCTGTGTCAATTAGTGAACGAAGCTCTCCTTTGGTTATATTAATCCGATCATTATCATCGCGGTTTTCCAAAGGATGACTGTTTATCTCGTCAGAGTCAGCCATGTAGTCTTAGTTGCTACAAAAAGAAGATAAGGGCAAGGTTTATTTAGAAGCCCTTTCAGTACAATCGTTCTTAAACGATTTATTAACCATGCTTTTAATACACATTTTTAGTTAATTTGTTAAATATAAACATTGTTCAGGATCTTTATCATAATCCTAAATTATAAGTTAATAATAGCATAAAAGGCCTAGTCACGTAGACAAGTTTAATTTATAAGCTATGATTTCAGAGAATCGAGGCATTAAGGTTTGAATCAAAGTTCATTACCTTTTCTTGACAGGGAGTCATAAGCTACCACTGTCTTTAATCTCAGAGGACGTTAATCATAGCCCGTGGGCATTTCATCCATAAGGGATGATTATATAAATAAGGGAATTTAGAATATCCCAATTAAAAATGACCTATGTGATTTTATTGTATCACACTTTGACAAGCATGTTAATACGCTTTCATATGTTTAATACGGATTTGAATCTCTTGAATAGGTTCTACCATCTCGGCCTTGTCTGTAGTGACATTTAGACTAGGTTTTACCTTTAAGATTCTTTTTAATATTTAACGCAGAACAATCCTAAATTGAACCGTTAACAAGGATCTGAATCTAATTGTGGATCTACCATCTTGGCCCTGTCTTAATGTGACATATGGCTAGGTCTTGTCCTTTTAGATTTTGCCATTTTATTATAATGGTAGATTTTATAGTATAGGAATGATATTTTAAACATAATCGTTCCTTTAAAATTTAAACAAGTATATGATTGCCCTAAACGGGACTTCTAAAAAAAATTGACTTGCCCATGCAAGAGCTAATCAGAAAAATAACAAAGGAATCCAAAAACGAATTTGAATTTGTCCTATGTTCTTGTCTAGACTCAAGAATGTGCAACTGTGTAACTGAGATTAAACATAAAAGACTAGTGTTTAATTCACTCAGTGTTGGCTCTGATACCAACCTGTCACACCCCGATTTCCACGTGTCACCGGTGGGCCCGGAGGGGAGTATCGTGACGTGGTTGGCAACATAATAGAAAAACAACACAATTGTATAAATGCACAGCGAAAGCAATTTAAAAGATGTAATACAACCGAATTTATTATTGTAATATCAAATGTCACAATATTCGGAAGTTTAATCCACATACGGATCGAAAATAAAATAGAAACAATAGTTCAACAGACTTTGACATCTAGAGCTTGCGAGACGTCTTGAGTAATGATGCCTGGAGTAGCCAGCCTATTTCGTCTAGCACCTGCACTTAACCTTTTTGGAAAATACGTCAGTTTACACTGGTAAATACAACTCAACTGACTCGTTTTGAAAATAGTTTGTAAATTGATTTGCATGCACTTCGGCACTAAATATCTTTATAACTTGGGATAATTATTTGTATATAATCTTGTATACAGATTTACTTATTTGCCGTCCATTAGCACCGGTTAGAAGAGCCGGTTTAAGTTAACTGACACGCCACAGGTATAATGCCCACAAGGTTGATTCCTTTAGTGGATTACCAGTTTTTACATAATGCATCTGTCAGGTGTACGCCTACACCCCGTGCTTAGGTCGTGACCATTTCGTAAAATGATGCCAAGTATATCCGGGACATGGTCATTTACCCCCCAAGGGCCATACATCAAATAATACAGAATAAAGCGGGTTATGTAAATACATTAATCACAATCCGATTTAAATGACTACATACTCGACCAAGCGATACTTTTATAGTACCGTACCCCAAGCCCGTATAGGGAAAATAAGTTAAGAGTATTTACCTGAGCAAAGTATCAATCAAATACAGCAAATGCAAGTACTTTTACTGAGCTTCTAATCTGGAACGAAGGTTTATAATAACCTATTAGATTTCTAACGGGTCCTTAATTAAGCCATAGCTTAGACCGGTTAGTTTCAATGATACGGTTCGTACGCACTATAAAGCGAAGACCAGATAGAATGTGCTTTAGACCCGACAAGTTCGGAGACTTGCTTAATATGGATATTTCATACACACTCTGGATTTTGAGATAAAACCTATAAGGTTTGACCCGTTTCGGCTAATTTATGTAAACTGGTTACATAAGCCGAACCGAACGCGTAAGAGGCGTAACGGGTAATCATGAGAGCCATATACAGGTTTCCTAAGTTAATATGCCTCAATTATGTTGTGACATCAGTAAGATGTCTTTTATTATGCCCGAAACGTATTTAAACACAAACTATGCCTCGTAGGGGTAGTTTGGTCATTTTAAAGGTGATAAAAGAGTTTAAGTATTTATCTGAGTTACAGGTCTGATGTAATCAGCAAAAATACTTATTTTACCATGTTATAACAGTAGGGTAAAGTATATGTGTGAAATTTATCAATTATAACCAGACTATGCCCCGTAGGGGTATTTTGGTAATTTCACATAAGCCGAAAAGCTCAAAACTGAAGTCTGAGTTTAACAACCTTTGCTTACTGTTAAAATATTATAATTTGCCTCAAATATCAGTAGGTATCAACCCTTGTATGTTTAATATAGTTATAGCACATACTATGTGTTAAAAACGCTTAAAAAGGCGATTAGAGGTCATTTCCGGGTTTGATACATAAATCTGATATTTTTATATTTCCAGAAGGCTTAAAATAATTTATTCATCATATGTGATCACTAGCAAAAGGTTTGGAGTCGTTTAGATAAGTAAAACTCATTTTATGGCCCGTAAGGGCAAAACCGACAATTACCGGATTAAGCCTGCGACTATGAGTTATGCTCAGCCTAAAATTAATTAAAAATATTCAAAATTCCCAAAATAATATATTACATCAGTGGGTAAATATTTTGATATCAAAAAGTAGGTGTAATTAGGCTATACGCTAATTACGCCGTTTAGTTAACATAAAGCTTCCATTTTACGCTAACGAGCATAACTCTTAACCTATACCTCAAACTGATGTCAAATTTTGTATGCAAGTTTAAATATCAGTAAGTAAGGTTTCTACTCTTTTACATTTCCAAAAATCACGTTTTAATGTGAAAAGGGCATAATGGTCAACATATGAGCAATTAACGGAATTATGCGTATTAATCGGATAACTAATGATCTGTGGTGTATAATCACAGAGGGTTATACTAGCATGTAACCTGGCCCAAATGAAGCTCTTAGGTATTTCTAAATCATACCAAAACGGGTCAGAACTGAAGTCAAAGCAAAAGTCAAAGCTTTGCGACTTTTGGTTCCGAACCGGGTCTAAATAGTAGATTGTCGGGTTGAACATGTTTAGACATGTTCTTACACTAATTACCAAGTTATATTTATGATCAAACAGGTTGTATGTGTTCTACATTGCTAATCATGCATAAATTAGAATTTAAGTATCCTGTTGACTTTTTAATTACAAGTTTGACCCGACAATTGACCTAGTTAGAGTGGGAATCAGGGGGAACCCTTTTGAGGGTTTATTACCCACATAATTACCAACTTATAACTACTTTTAATTCGAGATATGACTGAGCCATTGCTGACTAATCTCGAAGTCAAACCGTAATTACGACGGTTTGACTTTTAGCTAAATAACTAAGCTAAACTTAATCGAGGAAGGTCAAGGGTACTTACAAGGGTCCTATGCACGAGTAGGGATGTCTTGGATCTGTTCCTAAGCTCCAGAAATGCTCCACAATTGCAGATGATGGTGTGATCAAAGTTGTTGCACATGAAGGCCTTTTATAGTGATTTAATCACCACAAATTATTGACATGTAAGTCTACAAGTGACCACAACCTTCCCACAAGTGTCCCTAGATGTTTAGGGGTTTTTTAAGGGCCAAGAAGGATGAGGAAAATTGATTAAAGATCAGTTGCAACGCTTAAGACAGCCAACAACCAACTTGCTGCATCTGGGCATGCCTTGCGCACCGCAAGACTGGGAGTGTTGAGGTGCGCAAGCATGTTACCAGGGCCAAGAACCTCTTTTTCAGTTTTCATCCTTGGCTCTTGGTCCTCCGAAAGGTCAAATAACTTATTTTATTGCACTTTGAACCCTCTAAATTGACATATAAGGGCTTTAAGACATTTACCCACTTTGTTTAGTCCCCGGTTAACTTTATTGTCACCCGAAAGGTCCAAACTTTCAATGTTGACGCTTTAACCCCTCACATACGAATTTGATCATAACTTTCTCATACGATAACGAAACTTTATGAAATTTTAATCGTGCATTCTAGTGAGCATAATTAACCGTTACAAAGCTTCGGGTTTGTCAAAAGGTCACTCAGAGGTATAACTTAAACATGTTGACACATTTGACCCCTGTAGTTTGTACTCTCTCACTTTTAGCTTCGTATGATCCATGATTTATTCATTTGGTGATATAAACATCATGTAGGGTTAATGTACCATATATTTATTCACTGTTGACATTTAGAACTCGTATTTTCATATACTTTTCTTGTTTGTCAACTTTAGTCATTTCAACACATTCTTTCACACGTTCAAACATATGACACGTGTCAACACTTTATAGGACGTGAATTTTCGAGGTGTTACATAAGGGCCAACATCCTTGTTGGTCACGACTTGATCTTTCCATGCCACCACTCCGAGTTTGCTCTGATACTAATATTACATATCAAACAAGAGAACTCAACCCAAAAGACTAGTCTGGTGGGTAAGAGAGCTCATTTGGTATATAAAGCCCACATTTGTTGCACTTACAACCGATTTGGAACAAGTCCCATACCTTACAATGGTTTCAGTCTGTAACAGGTTGATGGTAGTTGGTGGTTGGTGTCGGGTGTGGTGGTTGGCAACTGTGTAGAACGTGAAGACGATGTAGAGGTGGTTTGCGATGGTGTTCGGTTATGACCAGATGTGGTGAGGTGGTTTTTGGTTGTGGTGGTGAGGTGGGGTTGTTCAATGTTGGTGGAGACGGTTGTTGTTGTGTGTTCGTCGGAGATTTGTGATGTTTGTTGGGTGGTGATTCGGTTGGGTCGTCGAAGATTTGTGGTGTTTGTTGGGCGGTGATTCGTGACTGTTGTTCTGGTGTGAAGATGGAGATTGGTATTTGTGGTGTTTGTTGGGTATTGATTAGTGATTCAGTCGAATCGTCAGAGATTTGTGGTGTTTGTTGGGTGGTGATTGGTGACAGTTGTTCTTGTGAAAAGATGAAGATGATGATTGGTGGCCGTAGATTATGAATATGATGAAGATTAGAAATTAGGGTTTAATTTATGTTTTTTTAATATTGTGAGATTACCAAAATATCCCTTGACCTAAAGCTAAAACTAACATGTAGGGCTTTTCAAAGGGCAAGGTCTCAGGCATCCAAAAATTCCTTGCGGAAACTCAAATTTACTCAGCCCGGAAAATAAAGGAACACAAATTTCATTTTACTCATACTATATATTGCTTCATTATAATTTTTTTTTTATTTTTTATTTTTTGCATAGAAAAGCAATATAAACACTTGAAGTTAAGGTTAGTGTCGTAGAGATAATAAGAAATATGAAACATTTAAAATGCTTATACTGTCAAAGAAAAATATTGAACGCAATAAGAAATTACTAATGTCACCCTATGCAACATATACCACCTAGTCAAAATTCAAGCTATAACATTGTTATGCGACAAGATGTGTTTATGATGTGGTTTAATTAAATTATACACACGTTATAAAAATCAGATGGCATTCTAGTAGATTGGGTATATGTTTTGTTACCCATCATTGGCTGATAGTTTTTCCTTGATAAGTGAGAATTCTTATATTTCGAGGAGATGGTGTCGACAGAGGTGGTCTCCGAGATTCAAAGAGTGGGAGGTTTTGATTTTTTTAATTAAAAAAATATAAGATTTTTTAACGAAAGTTAAGGTCTGTTTGTTATGGCGTAATGGAGTAGACGGGTGAATGGAATGTACGAGGTAATGGAATGGACGATGTAATGGAATAATCATTACCATTCCATGTCTTGTTTGGTTACCATATGAGAATTAAATGAATCATTACTTTATGTTGTTTGGGAGGAAAGAATAGACGGAGGAATAAAATCGGTGATGAGTGATGGTAGTCGGTGGTGGTGGGTGGTGATAGGTGGCAATGGTAGCGATGGTCAGAGGTGGTGGCGGTGGGTGGTGGCGGGGGCAGAGGTAGGTGGTGGCGACGACAATGGTGGTGGGTGACGGGGACGGTGGTGGGTGACGGCGACGTTGGTGGTCGGTGGTGGAGGTGGGTGGCGGCTGACGGCGGATGCGGGGCTGGGTGGCAGTTGTGGCGCGGTGGTGTCGGGGGTGGTAGGTGGTGGCGAGTGACGGCGGGGGCGGAGGTGTGGATGGTGGGTGACGGTTGGTAGCGGCGGAGGTGGGTGATGTCTGGGGTGGAGGTGGGTGGTGGCGGGAGACAGCTAGGGTGGAGGTGGGTGGTAGTGGTGGTGGCGGCGGAAGTGGGTGACGGCGGCGACAGTAGCCACGACGGCAGATATGGCAGTAGTGGTGTCGCCCGTGAGTGAGTTATTAAAACCAATAATAATAATAATAATAATAATAATAATAATGGTAAAAAAATAATAAAAAAAATATTGATAATAATAATAATAATAATAATAATAATATATCTTTCCATTCCTTGAATGAATGAAAAAAAAACACGACCTTACCAAGTAATGAAAATTATTATATTTGGAAGGTTTACATTCCTAGTGGAATGCTTCATTCCATTACCACTTGACAACCAAACATGTTTCTTTTCATTCCAATAGAATGATCCATTCCATTCCGCCTTCTATTCCTTCGTACCAAACGCTACCTTAGTTTTAAAACTCGATATATGGTAGAGGATCCTGTAAAAAAGGGTTTTGTGATAAAGGTAAGACAAAATCTACACCATTAGATCTTTGATCTAATGGTTGAGATCAATAGGGACCAAATTGTAAAATGTGTTTTATTATTTTGGACTGATTTGAAAATTGTAGGGGTAATAGAGTCTTTTATATCCACTTGAAAATAGGAAATTGTAAATCAAATCACTACAATTTCGAATCCTCTTTCTTCTTCCAGATCTGTGAATTCGAATCCTCCTTCTTCAAATCAAAGATCTCAAATCATCATCATCATCATCAATCCATCTCGAATCATCATTATCATCAGTTTACATCTCGAATCATCATCGATACAGCAGCATCGACATCTCCGAATCAGACCCGCTGGACACCACCAACCAACCATTGCAAGTCACCCACCTGCTCCGATCGGTTCCCATCGAGAACCACTCAAGTTGTCGCACCTCCGCCACCGTTCCGATCACCCTTTATCGTGTCGTTGCTGTTTCAGACTTCCACCATTATGGGGTTGTAGTGTTATACAGGGTTATAATAGGGTTATATCTTTTTTGTAGTGTTATGTACTTATTACAGTGTTATGAACTGTTGAATGGTGTTTTGCAGTGTCTTTAATAGTGTTATATACTTATTGAATGGTGTTATATACTTATTGAATGGTGTTATATAATTATTAAATGGTGTTATATATGTGCTGAATGGTGATTTGTAGTGTTATTCGTAGTGTTTTTATACAAATCTTTAAAATTGTGTTATATATTTATTGAATGGTGTTATATACTTATTAAATGGTGTTTTATATAATTATTGAATGGTGTTTTATATGTGCTGAATGGTGGTTGCAGTGTTATTCATAGTGTTTTTATAGAGATCTTTTAAAAAATTCTGTTTCTATAAATAAGGTGGCGGTTATGGAAGATTTTGAATTAATTGAATCAATGATAAAATTACTTGTTTACCCTTTTAATTAATTTAGATTAAGGACACATGTCATCTCCATAACATTTCTCACACTTCTCACACTTTTAACCAACCTTTGCCCCATTGGTAAATAATAATCCTACCTACAGAATTGGTAATTAATAATCCTACGTTTCAATATGTTGGTACTCAATGGACCTCCGTTAGTTTTTTTTAACTGAAGTTAGTTTTTAAGTTTTATTTATTACACAAACAGTCCCTGTAGTTATAATTTACTAGTTTTAAGTTTTATTTATTACACAACCAGTCCCTGTAGTTATAAAAAAAATCTAAAAAATCAAAAAAATTCAAAAAAATCATAAAAATTCTAAAAAAATCAAAAAAATTCTAAAAAAAATTAAAAAAATCATAAAAATTCAAAAAAATCAAAAAAACTCTAAAAAATCATAAAAATTATAAAAAACATAAAGATCCTAAAAAATTTAAAAAAACTCTAAAAAATCATAAAAATCCTAAAAAATCCAAAAAATTCTAAAAAATCCAAAAAATTCTAGAAAATAAAAAAAACTCTAAAAAATAAAAAAAATTCAAAAAAAGCAACCGTTTCAACCCGAACCGTTTTCGACGCGAACCGTTTTGAACCGTACCGTTTCGACCCGGACCGTTTCGACCTGGACCGTTGTGGTGGCGGTGGTGGTGGTGGTGGCGGTGGTGTGGTGGTGGTGGTGGTGGCGGTGGCGGTGGCGGTGGTGTGGTGGTGGTGGTGGCGGTGGCGGTGGGGTGGTGGTGGTGGTGGTGGCGGTGGCGGTGGCGGTGGTGGTGGCGGTGGTGGTGGTACGGTTCGAAACGGTTCGCGTCGAAACGGTTCGGGTTGAAACGGTTGCTTTTTTTGAAATTTTTTTATTTTTTAGAGTTTTTTTTATTTTCTAGAATTTTTTGGATTTTTTAGGATTTTTTATGATTTTTTAGAATTTTTTTGATTTTTTTAGAATTTTTATGATTTTTTTGATTTTTTAGATTTTTTTTTATTTTTATGATTTTTTTTATAACTACAGGGACTGATTGTGTAATAAATAAAACATAAAACTAGTAAATTATAACTACATGGACTGTTTGTGTAATAAATAAAACTTAAAAACTTACTTCAGTTAAAAAAAACTAACGGAGGTCCATTGAGTACCAACATATTGAAACGTAGGATTATTAATTACCAATTCTGTAGGTAGGATTATTATTTACCAATGGGGCAAAGGTTGGTTTATTAAAAACCAATTTCCCTTTTTACAATAACCTTACCCTCGATATATTACAATTTACAAACTGAAAAACATACATCTCAAATAAACTTTTTAAAGTCAATATACAACGATGTTTTAACTATATATTAATATTCAACCATTTTTTTCTTGTAACTAACCCAAGCACTCCCATCCCCTCATCCCCTACCTACAAACATAAAAAATTCTAGGGGCAATTTTAAATAACCCCTCTAATTAAATTATATTGATCACATGCAAACTTTTGTCAAATACAACACACCATGTTACATCTAATTAACTTTGTCAAATAACATATGCAAACTTTTGTTAAATACCACAAACCATGTTACACCTAATTAATCTTATAAACATATGCAAAACATTCCTATAAGTTCAAAAATTATCAGATTTGGAATTTTGTAGTTTCTATAACTGAAACTTCAACGGTTTTGGACACAACACACAATAAATATATATTCATAAAAATTAAAAAACAGTCTGAGAATTGCAACAGAAAAGCCTGTCACATTCCTCCTTCCTCAACTTCAGCTCTTCTCAATTCCTTCAATCATAGCCTAGTATATATAAAGTTGCAAAATGGAGATTCAAACCGGAAAAGATTTTTCGATGATTGATCGACGACCCGCATTCCCTTGCATAGGTTTTCTATTGATGGGTGAAGTTTATTTCTATTTGATATGTTGGTTTATGTGTGGGCTCTGAGGAGTTTGCACAGGGAAAAGAGTGTTAGATTACTAAGATCTAAAACATTTTCAAGTGTTTATTTTCCTTTTGGTATTAAAAAAGGCATATAATTATAATGAAGCAATTTATAGTAGTAATAATAATAGTAATAGTAATAATAATAGTAACAGCAGCAGCTTAGTTCTATGTTGTTGTTAGGGTTTGTTGTTTGTATTATGTCTAAATATAATTCACATTAAATTTTAATGATGATAAAAATAGGATGTAAGTTAAATATCACATATGGCATTCATATGTTCATAATTCAGTTCCCCAGATCACATATACAACAAGAGGGAACAACCTGCCTAATGTTGTGAGGAACTCTCATTTTATATGGAGAATATGTTGGGCTCTAAACCTAGTGGACCAGCCTTAACTTGGGCTTACCAAAGTTGGGCCAACTTGGGTTGGGCCTGTCTTGTTGAATTGGGTCCATTATGAATTTATGATGATATCTCATCAAGATCCCAAGTTTTTTTTTTTTTTTTGAAAGGTATACTTCATTAAACAACAGCGGACAATCTCTAAGATAGAGAAAGCCGCACAAACAAACTTACATCATATCAATTAAAAATTTACACCGCCCTTTCTAATCTAAGGTACAATCTTTAAAACGACTCCTATACCAAAGATACCCCAACGCCTTCACGTCCGACACAATATGAACCACATTCGCATCGATACTATCAAAAGCCTTTTCGTTTCGAGCTTTCCAAATACGCCAAGCCGTCAAAATAAGCACCCCATATACTATTTCTTTCTTTGTCTTGGAGGTATTCATCTGATCCACATAACTTCGAATATCATCAATCGAAAACAAGAAGAAAGAAGGTAACCTGCACCACGAGGCCACACCGGTCCACACCCCATCCGAAATTCTACAAGCCGTAAAAATATGCTCCGTGTTTTCGACCGCTTCACCACGTAAGTAACAACCCCCATCACCGACCACAATATTCCTCCTCCTAAGAGCGTCCAATGTCGGGATCCGATCCATGTTAGCCCGCCACAAAAAATGTTGCACTTATTTGGAATCCACTTACTCCACTTAAACACATTACCATAGTCTCTCGGGTCCTCCTCATTCAACCAAATTCTAGTTTCTTTAACTGAATAAAAAACATTACTACCTTTATTCCAAATCCATTGATCACATCTATCATTAAGTCGAACACCATGAAGCAACCGATGACATTCCACAACCTCTTTGACCTCGACATCCGAACTCGGGTACTTCTTCCAGCTCCAAGCGATAACATCCGAGCCACTTTGTAAACCAATCCTTTCGGAAACCATGCACCATTTATTTCTTTCAAGACGGAATAAAGCCGGGAATAAAATCTTCAGCGGTTGAATTGAAATCCATGGGTCAATCCAAAACTTAACGTTATTTCCATTACCCACCACTCCCCGGATCATGTTAACAAAGGAAACGCCATTCACCCTCAACCAATATCCAGTCCTAACAATTTGGTTCCATGTGCCAACCCCTTCTTATTAGACGGATATTCATCCCATCTTCGAGCCGAGGAGTGAATTGCATCTATAACTTTTCTCCAAAGGGCCTCACTTTCAGTTCGATATCTCCACAACCACTTCAATAAGAGCGCATTGTTACTAGTAGCTAACTTATTTAAAGCACACCTCTACAAACTCATATGTTAGCAAAAGAGACTAAAAATGATATCAAAGTAGTGGTCAAACAAGAAGTCTGTTAAAAAAAACCCTCACAGAGTTAAAAGAATGTTAAGAGCAGGGCAGCTGACCTCATGTTAAATAGCAAAACTCGAAATTTAAAAAAGATTTCTATACTTAGGTATGAAACTAGTAAATAGTCATTTTTTGTACACTATATCTTTGCATAGAGAAAAGATTTGGTAAAACATTTGTTCGCAAAACCTTTGCAAAGTGGATATCGCTTAGAGATGATGACGCGGTTTTATTAATGTGGTTTATGAGGTTGTTGTAGCAGTTTATTTGGTTATGGAACACAAGGCTGCTGATTATTTGACCCCTAATTTTTTTTTTTTTTTGAATAGCCAACGAAACTTCATTATAAAGATGTAAACCAAAAGTACTCAGCCAGAAGCTGAACCGAATACAAAAACAAAACAAAAAGAAACAGAACATAGGAGAAAAATAAACATGCTACTGATTAAGACTAAATTCCCACCATTGTTGTTTTGTAATGGAACTATGTTTTGATCTTTGTCTCACGCCTAGAAAGGAAGCATCTTTTATTTCCTCAATGATCGTTTGAACATTACGTCTTCTCCCCGAAAAGATTATATCGTTTCTATTCTTCCATAAAAGCCACATGGTTTGTATTGCAATCGCGTGTAGCATCTTTCTCTTGCATCGACTGCTGTTACTTTCTAATATCGTCTTCAGCAGATCTTTCACATTATTAACGGCATTTACGACTGATAAACCTGTCCATATCTCGACCGCTACCCAAACCCTCCTAGCAAAATTACAATTCCACAAAATATGCGCAGCATCTTCATTATCTTCACCACATATTTTGCAGCTCGTATCCAATATCACCATACCTCTGTTTGCTAAAGCAACGGCTGATGGAATCTTTTCGTCGATCGCTCGCCACACAAAAGCGGAGCTTTTGGCCGTAACCCAGTTGTTCCAGTAGAACGGATTCGGTGCTGAATTTATGTCTATATTACGGGCCAGAGATAACCTTACGTTTTTCACGCTGAAATCCTCCTTTTCGGACTGTTTCCACACCCACACATCTTCGTTATTGGATAGTACATATTGCTGAAGACTCTGTTTCAGTGATTCCATTTCTGCCTTTTCCTCAACGCTGCTCGGTGCTCTACTCCATGTCCAATCCCATAAAATCCCACCATTCACAGTCTTATATACCTCTTGAACTTTTGCTCTTTTCTTTGTAGATAACTGATACAAGCACGGGAATTGTATCCTCAACGGTTCGCTACCTATCCACGTGTCTACCCAAAATAAAGTCTTGTCCCCCCTACCCACTTTGCTACATAAACTTGTACTGATGTTTATATTTCTTTTTCTGAGATCTTTCCCTATTTCCCCGATGTTTTTCCACACACCTATTTGAGATTTTTTGAATGGAACCGCTTCCACTTTCCTATAGCTTCCATGTATCGATTCTATGACTTTAGCCCATAAGCTATTGGATTCCATTTTTATTCTCCACCACCATTTAACAAGGAGAGCCAAATTCATATCCCTCAAGTTCCCAATCCCAAGTCCCCCGAAATCTTTCATGGCAACCACTCTTTCCCACTTAACCCATCTGATTTTATTGTTTATATTGCAGCCCCCCCCCCCCATAAGAATTTCCTTCGGATTCCTTCTAATACTTTTAAAACGCCCATTGGACATTAAAAAAGTGAGAAATAATAATTTGGTAAACTACCCAATACCGACTTTATAAGAATGACTCTCCCAGCGAAAGATAGATGCTTAGCCTTCCAACTAGAAAGTCTTTTGTTAAATAGATTAATAATTTCCTTCCAGTGGATGATTCTATTCATATTCGCCCCGATTTTTAACCCAAGATATATAAAAGGAAATTTGCCTTCCCTGCAATTAAAAAAGGATGCCATATTTTTCACTTCCTCCACATTCGTACATACGCCATATAAGTGACTCTTCCTCGAGTTTACCTTGAGCCCGGATATTAAATAAAAAATACGGAGGATTCTTTTAAGATTCTTAGCATTGTTTTCCTCCCATTCGCCAATGAATATTGAGTCATCCGCGTAAAACATATGAGTTAAATATGGGCCGTTCCTAGGAAGTTGCACACCTTGAAAAATGTTGTTTTGTTTGGCCTTTACCATCATGACGTGTAGTGCCTCCATAGCGATAATGAAAAGAAATGGGGCCAAAGGGTCACCTTGTCGCAAACCTCTTCTGTACTGGAATTCCCCCGTTGGTGAGCCGTTTACCAATACCGATCCCCTTCCCGCAAACAGAATACCCAAAATCCAGTTCCTCCATTTCGGAGGGAAGCCCATGTGCGATAAAATTGAAATTAAGAACTTCCAGTTTAAAGTGTCATAGGCTTTCTCGATGTCTGCCTTAAACACAAACATACCCTTCCCAGCTTTTTTTGCCCAACCCACTACTTCATTTATGACCAGAAGGCCGTCAATAATGTTTCTATCTGATAAGAAGGCTGACTGAACATCTGAGACAATACTCTTTATCACACCTTTAACTCTGTTTGCTAACACTTTTGAGATTATCTTATTTATCACACCTACAAGTGATATAGGTCTAAAATCCGATAAGGTGATAGGATCAGTTACCTTGGGGATAAGGGCAATGAACGAAGCACTGCATGTAGACAGTCTCTATGTGGTTGGATTCAAAGGTTTTGGTGCTAATCTTGAAAAAAATGAAATTTATGATTTAATGCGGACTGTAAGTATTGTTTTAATCTTTATAAAGTCAGGCACCCCCCCCATTTATAGAGGTATTAATCTTCGTCACTTTCTTGCAGTTTTGTTGGACCGTTTCTTGACCCGAAAACGTCAATCCGAGTAGCTCATCTTCATATGTAAAGGCGGAATCAATGCATATAAAGTCTACAACAGCAATTCCTTTCTAATTTCTATCTCTTTATTGCTTTATGATGATATTTTGACAAAGTTTCAGCTCCCAAGCAATGACCTATCACTACACACAAATGAACCACTCACCTATTTATAATGTTTCTGGTCCGCTTATACGGACATGCCGTATAAGCGATCCAGACTTTGACACATAAGCGAACCAGCCCATGACACATGAGCGGACCAGACTTAACATAATGTCATAAAAGTGAACCAGACTCTATTTTGACATATTTGACTCTCTGTTGATCAACATTGACTTCAAGCTTTTTGTAGACGCAGTCAACAGACATTCCATGCACTAACAGACTCCCCCTTGGATGTTGACGTAGTCTTCAGCAATCTTCAGCACCTGAGTCTTTGGTCTTGATCTTTTCTCCAACTCTGTCTATCTTCACAAGCATTCTTCACAAGTTTCAGCATCATCTAGCTCTAACTTCAACTTCCCAATAACTGTTGATCCAGACTCCCCCTTTCACAGACTCCCCCTCTCAGTATGCTGGGATCTTGAGATATCTGGTTCAAGTTTTGACAATTATCCTCCTTGAGAATTCCTGAAACCTGCATATTCTCTACCACAACATAAGTTTCACAAATTTATAACAGTTAAATCTAAGAAACTTACTGGTAGAAATCATTAATTCAACAATCATACTAGTTACATCAAGTTCAAATAAATGACCTTGATTAACTAAAAACACAAACTTTCAAAACATTTGTATACGACATTCAAAGTTTTCAACATATTCTCCCAATCCTGTTCATCAGGTTTAGCACTCGAATTTTGAATATCAGCTCTTCAACATCAGTTGTCGAAAATCTTTTTGAATTTTCAAAATTTTATGCTAAAACACTCCGAAAATCTTTTTGGATTTTTTATCTTGACAGAAATGCAGTAAAGAAATATATACAAACAATATTTTTTGTGAGTTTGTGTAAGAGGATCATATCAGTTCATGAGACCAATCACTAGCACCGTTAAGCTTTAATCATTTTAAGCTCTAAACGATTCACCTCGATTGACGATATGTTTGTCCTCTTAAGCTCAATCTAAAAACTTTCAATCTGCTTACCGATACTTTAAAGTATATTAAGATAGCACTAAGTTCTTATGGACCCCACAATCTCAGCATATCCCCTCATCATGTATTACACTGACTCAAGTAATGCCTTTAAACTTTTATCAACTGTGATTTGTGCGAAAATAAAGCAGAATGTTTAAACATTAACAATCAGGTCGATACTTCCGTATACGCAGAGAAAGTCCAATGTTTAAACAAAATAAGAAAATAAAAATAAGTTGAAGTTGTTTAGGCTTTAACCACCAGTTCGATACTCCCGTATACGCAGAGGTGATCCAAAGCTTAAACGAAACACCAAAGAAAATAAAGCAGAACGTTTAGGCAACAACATCCAGGTCGATACTCACGTATACGCAAAAGATGTCCGATGCTTAAACAAAATAAAGAAATCAAACAAATTTAAATCTTTGCAAAATAAAATGCACAATCACAGCGACTTTTCAGCAAAGTTGTGAAAGTTCACAAACTTTCCCAGTTTTATGTCTTTCGACAATCAGCGATTACTGAGTAGGTACACAGTCAAGAAGGACAAAACCAAGTACTATGCTTTTGACCATGTTTCCCACTAGAACTAGGCTTTTTCATTTATGTTTGTATCGTTATCGCAAATCTACTAGTCTAGCTGAGCCTACCGTCACATCTTTAGTGAGACCGCTTATCACATTTGACATTACAATTCTTTAGCGTGCTGTGACAGTCCAACTGATTTTCTATCATTTCCTCTTGTCTCAACAAAACTCATTTTTGCTTTTTCAATGTTTTTGACATTTTCAAATTTTCTAATTTTTTTAAAAATTTTTCTCCCCCTAAAATCAAAATATGTTTCAATTTTGATTTTCTGGAAAATTTGAAAACAAACTATACAAGAAACGTGACAAACTGATATCAAATTACTTCAATTCGCCATCCACTCGGCATAAACAATCAGAACTCCCCCTGACAACAAACTATTTTCCCATTATGATTTCAAAACATTTAAATTTGTTTTAATCAAATGGTTTTTCCGGAAAATTAGTTTTGTTTGTCTTTTCACAAACTCGGGGTTTCATCACATTGTTCTTTTCCAATCATTTTGAAAGATTTAACAGTTCAAGATTCTATCAACACAAACACTTGTAGAAAATCAAGTACAACTTAATGTCCCTGATTTACCACATGTAAGACGAAAAATCACCAGAGTGAAATTTCTCAAGAAATGTGCCGATTCATGTTCCACGCTTACCAACCTGGGAACTCCGGCAAGTCAGGTTTTTCTATTTGAAAAGATTCACCCAAGCCTGACCAGCCTTGAGTGTGACAGTTTTTACCTCAACAGATGGCTCTTCTGGTTTTGACAAACCAGAATCATTGCCTAATGATGGCTTGTCTGACTTTGACACATCAGATTCATCGCCGACCATTTTCTTCATCTTCTTTTTCTCTTTTGTCTTCAGATTTGCATCTGAAGAATTCAATTTACTTGGCTTTACAGTCGAGTGAGTTGATTCATCAGGACTTTTATTCAATCTGTCTGGTGAACCTGAAGACAAAATTTTCTTGAGATACTCTCTCGCCTTCTTCCTTTTCTTTCGCAGTCTGTCTTTCTGCCCTTGTGAAAGTTTAACTTTCTTTTCTTGAATTTTCTGATCCTGAACTTTAGGTTTTAGAACCTTCTGTTCATGGAGCTTGACATTGACTGGTTTCTTTGCCGTTCTTTGAGATTCAACCCTCAATCTTCCCATCGATTTCCTCGAGCAATCTCTGGCAATATGTCCTCTGATTTGGCAATTATAGCATCTTCTTGTCTCATAACTCCAATTCTGGCAGTTAACAGCAATGTGTCCTCTCACACCACAGGTGTAGCACACTCTGTTATCGTACCATCCACTTTGGTCAGTCCAAACCTTCAAATCATAACATTGTTTGGCTTGGTAATAATCATTTCTCCTCTTCAATGCTGGATTTGTCTTTGAAGCACTGTGGTCAAACCTGCACCACTTATTACCAACATTTTGTGAGTTTTCAATTTTAAATTTTTGTGGTTTTTTATCACGATTGGATGATTGAACTGATGAGCTTTTATTTTCTTTTTGAACATTTTCCTGTTTTTTATCCTTTTGTTTTTGTTCCACATTCTTCTTTACAGGTTTTTGCTTTGAGCATTCACCTTTCTCAGTAGAATGTAGAACAGTTTCTTTAAACATTTCTTTTAATTTCAAAAATGTTTTCTTTTTCTCATCATCATCATTTTTCTCATCACAATCTTCAACTTTGACATTGTCAAAGTTTGTGACATTTTCACTTATTGGAACAGAATTGATCAGTTTTGAAGAAACATGTGATGTAAGATTCTCAAAACTTTTCAATTTCACCTCAAGCTCTTTGATTTTCATCCGAGCTTTTTCAGCTTCTTTTTCAAGCTGAATGATTTTAGCAAGATGAGAATTGATTTCAATTTGTTTTTCAAGATTATCTTTACCAAAAATAGCTTTCTCATCTTCTAAAATCTTGATTTGATTTTGAAAATCTTTTTCTTTTTCTTTTAACGTTTCATTTTCCAATTTTATCCAAAAAACGTTTTCATTTTCAATTTTGATTTTTCCAAAATCTTTTTCTTTTTCTTTCAAGTCGTTAATTTCCAATGTCAAACTGTCCAAACTACTCAACAGTTTGTCATTTTCAGAAGTCAATTTCTCACAATTTTCTCTCATTTCAAGAATCTGTTTATTATCAGATTCTTTCTCATCCTTCAAACTTTTGATTTCCACTGTCAAATTCTCCACATCTTTCAAGAGATTGAAATTTTCTGCTTCGGATTTTTCGCATTTTGAGCATACAACTTCACTTTTCAAAGTTTCATCCATCTTTGATTCTTCATTCTTTGTCATTCCTTCTCTAATCTTATTGATTAATTCACTAAACTCATCCAAACTCATATTTTCTGAGTTTCTTTCAATTTCATCTAGTAACTCTTTCTTATTCTTTTTATCTTCTTCATCTCCCCACCATTTCTTTTGCCAATAATCATCCTCTTCTTTGTACTGCTGGATTATGGCTTCAATATCAAGCGTTTTGTCATCAATCGCAATATTTCCATATTCATCAAGATAACACTCTCTTTTTGGATCCCATCTATTTGCTCTCCTAGCTTCCAGAAAGATACCAGAAAGTCTGATAATCTTGTTTTCAGCAATCAACTTCCGGTATTGATACTTCTGTTCCTCAGTACGATCATCTTTCCACGGAATAGGTTCGTCGTTTTTCCCCATGATGTTATGTCCTTGAATTACCTCGAAATCACCTACAAACAAAAAAAGCAAACAATCAATTTAAACACACTGAACACGTAAAAGTGTTTGTTAACAAACTCAATCTAAGACTCGTTGTCGAAGATTCACGTAAACAGAAAGTGTACTAATGAGCGAACCAGAAAATCTGTATGGGCGAACCAGAATTTATCTGTTCGAGCGGACCAGATGATGTCCGTTCGAACGGACTAGACTAAAGTTTGTTCGAGCGAATCAGATGTTGTCCTTTCGAGCGGACTAGCTGATGTTCAATCGGGTGAACCAGCCGATGTTCAGATAAGCGAACCACACAAGCTGTTCGTTCGAGCGAACCAGATAATGTACGTAACAGCGATCCAGAAAACAATCGTTCGAGCGAACCAGAAAGTCTGTTCGAGCGAACCAGACTTTGTCTGTATAAGCAGATCAGATGTTGTCCTTTCGAGCGGACTAAACACAAATATGTTCTCTCGAGCGAACCAGAAAAAGTACGTTCGAGCGAATCAGCTTTTGTCCGTTTGAGCGGACCAGCTGCTGTTCAAGTAAATCAAATTTTATCCGTTCGAGCGAACCAGCTCGTACGAAACAGCGGACCAGAATCAATGTATGTTCGAGCGGACCAGGTAATGACCGGATAAGCGGACCAGATCTACTTCCGGATAAGCGGACTAGATCAATATCAAGTATGTTCACTCGAGCGGACCAGATAAGAATTCTAGATCTGAAACTTGCGATGTCCGTAAAAGCGAACCACAAATTTTAATCAAATTTTAGACCGAATTACAAACTGATACTTTCAAGGATTGTAATACAGTTAATTCCGATCACAATGATATAATTTTCGTTCAATTCCGACCGCTAATTTGTTCCAGATCTAAGTTTAAAGTTTCTGTCCGAAAAACTTATTACGTTTTTGATGAAATTGAATGAGTTTTACGGTGTTTTAATGTCTGAAACTTATACGGATTGTTTAATATCAAGTTTCGGTCAATATACTTGAGCTTCAATCCATTCTGTCCGACAAAACTTGTATAAACCGAAAAAATAAAGAGAAATATGAGTAGAAATGAGATAATATCGCAGAATCAGCTGATGTAGTATGAGCTCCTCGTCCTGAAGCTCTGATACCACTTGTTGGACCGTTTCTTGACCCGAAAACGTCAATCCGAGTAGCTCATCTTCATATGTAAAGGCGGAATCAATGCATATAAAGTCTACAACAGCAATTCCTTTCTAATTTCTATCTCTTTATTGCTTTATGATGATATTTTGACAAAGTTTCAGCTCCCAAGCAATGACCTATCACTACACACAAATGAACCACTCACCTATTTATAATGTTTCTGGTCCGCTTATACGGACATGCCGTATAAGCGATCCAGACTTTGACACATAAGCGAACCAGCCCATGACACATGAGCGGACCAGACTTAACATAATGTCATAAAAGTGAACCAGACTCTATTTTGACATATTTGACTCTCTGTTGATCAACATTGACTTCAAGCTTTTTGTAGACGCAGTCAACAGACATTCCGTGCACTAACAAGTTTGACCTCTCAAATTATCTTCCGTAATAGAAGTCAAACCTGAACATTTTGATCTTTTACGACCATGAATTAACTTGTGAACGAATTTCTTAAGGAAATACAACATTTTGTAGTAAACTAATCCCTTTTCATATATATAAAACTTCTCCCAAAATATTACATATGGAACCAAGTTGTATAGTATTTATTTTATAGATATGATAAGTAACCAAAAGTCGTAAACAAAATTCATCAAGGGACCAAGGCCCAAGAGTTAGAGACCATTCATGTAATTAAAATAGTTTAACTTGGAGATGAGAGTTGTTTGATACTTCTTTTGCTATCATGGCCGTTCTAATGTTTTTGAGACTCTAAGCGAATTATGAAATGGGAAATTACCCATAAACTCTCATCCAAACCCGATGGACCCATCGCCATGGGCGATTACGGTTACTTATTCCGTCCAGTGATAGCCGATTGCTTAGAAATTGAAAGAAGGTTACGATGGGAAGTGGGAACGATGATTGCGGTTGTATCCATTGGCGCAGGTTAGAAGGGGCCGGGGGCGCCCAACCCCCCGAAATTTTCGCTCAGTGATGTAATATATGTGGTTTTCGTATAGAAATTTTTGGCATATACGTTTAGAGGCTTTAGGCTACTGAATAATGATGATTAGGTCGATGGTTGTTGTGTTGTAATAGCTGAAAATGGGTTTTGACACTGGGTCATTTTTTTCTAAACAGTATACTTTGTGCTCCTTCAATGAAAAACTAGTTTAGTTTTGAAATAAACGTATGTATTTGAGCCTAATACATATATTATATTTTTTAATGAAATATATATATTATATATAAAAACTTTGAGGTCCTAGGCCCGTGCCCGTGCATAGGTTAGCAACGCTACGGAGCCGGCCCTCTTTGCTATAATTTGATGATGTAAGTAAGACTTTAATTTTGTCTGTTTCTTATGATATATGATTAATGCTTGTATAATTGCAAGTACGGATCAAGAACATGATTTTTTAATATACTTTATGAAGCTGGCCCAAATACCTAAAATAAAGGCTAGGGCTTGATTTTAGACTTTAAATTTTAGGCCCACCTTTTGTTAGGTCAGAAGTCAGATATTTTTCTTTTAAAAACAAGTTAGGATTGAAAACCAAAGACCATCTGCAATAAGGAACTCTAAAAACGTCTAAAATGTATTTAGTCCATTTTCACATTATAAAAACATCAATTCTTCAAAAACACCAAAACCCACACCAAAAATTTTGCAAACCGTAGACTCAATCTACAAATTTCTACTAAACCTAATTTACATTCATATGTTCATAATTCAAACATCAATCTACTTTTACAATTGCATATAATATTTGTAGAGGTTTGGTCCACCTCTTCTTCTACAAATTTCTGCAGATATGGTTCATAGATTACAGATATTTTACCACTTAAAAAACAAAACAGCACCTAAGTTCACTAAACCTAATTTAGATAAGAATAAAAAGTTATTTTTCTATATAATCATAAAACTATATCCGTGTGAAATTAGATAAAAATCATTTTCACTAATATTTTCCATCAATAAATAAATTATATGCAATTGTAAAAGTAGATCTCGACTTTCACAATTGTAGATCGAAGTTTGCTGATCATTGTGTTATTTATATACTTATATATCATCAACTTATAGAATTCTTCACACATTATGTACAGTGGCGGATCTTGCCCGTTGAACGTCCCAGGGCCGAAAGACACAGGCACTAAAAAATGCCCGGGCCGAACATAGTATATATAAAAAAATTTGATCGAAATGCGGAAAATTAGCACTACGGCCGAAAAACTTGCCAGGGCCGTGGCCTTGACACGGGCCTTCTAAGAACCGCCCCTGATTATGTATTATTTTTTTTAACTATGAACTTCAATAAAAACGGGCACGTCCTCAAAGCAAGGACCGCCAAACGAAACACTTACAACATATATAATGGATCAACTACCCAATCCTTCCATACAATAGAGGTAAACCTAGACCTGTTTTTCAACCACAAAAAAGACCAAGACTTGACCATCGCGACAACCTCAATAACCTTCGGACTTATCCCTTGGAAAACTTTTGTGTTCCGAGCCTTCCATAACGCCCAACATGTAGTCATAACAATCCCTCTAACCACTTTTTTTGCCCATTTGTTTCCTGAAACTTGATGGTGAATGCTCAACGAATCCTTAAAATCAAAAGCCCAACATGTATTTGTTGTGTGAAAAAAAAAAAAAAAAAAAAAAAAAAAAAAAACTTCTATATCCTCGATAAATTATCAAGTAAATGAATGATGGTTCTATATCATCTACATCTTTGCCATTCCCTTTGCATTTCTCCCATCTTTTTACATCGGTTCCAATTTACCATTAGTAAAATCGGAATTTTTATGATGCAAATTCCTACTTTTTATGTTGCGGCGTAATTTATTACCTGTTTACCTGCCGTTATTGTGTAATTTCCTACTTTTTATGATGCAACGTAAAAAATCACAACCTGCATTATTCAACATATCATGGATACTTTTGTCTATAAAATCCTCTCAACATATAATGTTATCTTTATACAAAGTTACGGTGAGTAACATATAGAGTTCCTCGAGATTTATGTGCAATAGTTTCAGGGCCGTTCCTACGTTTTTTGAGACCCTAAGCGAACTATAAAGTGGAGACCCTAATTTCGCTAACAAACTCTCCTCCAATCCCGACGCCATGGGTAATCACCCTTACTTTTTTCGGCTAGTGATAGCCGATAACCTAGAAATTGAAAGCAGGTTGCTATGGGAAATGAGAATGATGATTGCGGCTGTATTTTGGGGCTTTAGGCCGCCAAAATAATGATGATTAGGTCGATGGTATTTGTGTTGTAATAGCTAGAAATCAAGGCGAAATGGGCTTTGAAACTTGACCTTTTTTTGCCAAAATATTTATTTTGGACTCCTTCAATGAAAAACCTGTTTAGTTTTGAAATAAACGTATTTATTTGGGCCTAATACATATAACTATATATAAAAACTTTCTAAAAATTCTGAGGCCCTAATGGGCAGGTGAGTTGAGTAACATATATCGAAGGGAAAATTACTCAAATGTCACTTAACCAACAAAAAATTACCAAAATGTCACCCTTCTACGTCTTTGGACGGACTCCTGCGACATGGGATGCGTCCGTCTGTCAACTTAAGAGTCCATGAATGAGGAGCTTATAATGTCCGACAAAGGTGATGCGTCGACGGCGGACTCCTCCTATGTACTTGCCATACTACTCCCATATACTTTGGCAGACTCCTCCCATTTGCTCGACAGACTCTTCCCATATACTTAGCAGACTCCTCCCATATACTTGGCATACTCCTCCCATTGGCTCGGCTGACTCTTCCCAACGGCTTGGCGGACTCCTCATATTTTGGTTGACTCCTCCCATTGCTCGGCTGACTCCTCACATTTCTTTTTAATTCTATCAAATATTTATATCTATTTAATATAACATTATAACATAAACATTAGAACATAACTTAAAAATTAGAATATAATATTAAACATTACAACATAACTTAAATATTACAACCTAAAAACGTGGAGTAAATTGTCATTTTAGTCCCAGAGTTTTTGTCTAAATTGTCATTTTAGTCCAAATAGTTTTTTTGTCTCCTCTGAGTCCCTGACTTTTTTCTTTTTCTTGCCATTTTGATCACATTGCCTAACTTAGTTTAAAAACTAGGTTATAATCAGGGGTATTTTTGACATTAAATTATTATGAGGTTTATAAATTATGTTGTAAACTACTCATGGTTATCACTACACAAAGGTTATGCTAAAAATACCCCTGGTTATAAACAGATTTTAGACTGAGTTAGGCAATATGATCAAAATGACAAGAAAATGGAAAAGTCAGGGACCCAGAGGAGAAAAAAACTATTTTGACTAAAATGGCAATTTTGACGAAACCTCAGGGACTAAAATGACAATTTACTCAAAAATGTGACATAGCATGTTATTAAAAAAAAAAAGACATTTAAATATAATTTTTCAAAATTTCAAACACTGAAAGGTGTTCAAGAGGTGTAATTTATGGAAAACTGAATTTAAATAATCACAATTTTCTCAATTTGGCCGATAATAATCCCATCTCAGTTATATACCGATAATAATCCGAACTGGCCCACTTTTGGCTGATAATAGCCTGCGTTAAAAATAACCCAACGGAGTTATGTTTTTTTTAATTACAAACCGATGTTTTAGGGCTTTTGATTAGAACGAGGATACGAGTTGATTGATGTAAAATTTACCTTGAAATACTGCCGTTAAAAATTATATTTGAGTGTCTTTTTTTTAATAATATGCTATGTCACGTTTTTTGGTTGTAATATTTAAGTAATGTTGTACTGTTTAAGTTATGTTGTAATGTTTTATGTTATATTTCTAGTTTTTAAATTATGTTCTAATGTTTTATGTTATAATGTTATATTAATAGATACAAATATTTGATAGAATTAAAAATAATTGTAAGGATTCAGCCAAGCAATGGGAAGAGTCAGCCAAAATATGAGGAGTCCGCCAAGCCGTTGGGAAGAGTCAGCCGAGCCAATGAGGGGAGTCTGCCAAGTATATGGGAGGAGTCTGCCGAGCCAATGAGAGGAGTCCGCCAAAGTATATGGGAGGAGTCTGCCAAATACATGGGAGGAGTCGGCCGTTGACGCATCACCTTTGCCGGACACGTGTAACCTCCTCATTCATGGACTCTTCTAGTTGACCGACGGACGCATCCCATGTCGCAGGAGTCCGTCCATAAACGCAGGAGGATGACATTTTTAGTAATCTTGGTTGGTCAAGTTACATTTGGGAAATTTTTCCTATATCAAAATAGATTTGGGTGAAAATAGTTAATTTTGATGTATTTCATTCAATTGACCCATTAAATCTATACTATATAATAAAAGAAACCTGTTTTGGGACACTTGTCATTCTCTCATTTAATTGATTAAAATTATTAATAATACTAAAAATAATAATATTTAATCTAAAAAACTAACGGATTGATAATAAACCAATAATTCAATAAACTTGATAATTAAAGTTAGTAAAGTTTCATACAGTCATAATCAAGTAATCGGTTATAGAATACCTTTTAATTTATTTATAATTTTATGTGGTAGAACATAATTTTCAAAACTCTACACATTTGTTGATTTAAAATTTTAGCAGATAAGATTATAACAAATATAACTCATCCACCTAATAATACGTGTTTATGGTTTAGATAAAGTTTTATGTATATAATAATTTTTAATGTATTATCTATCTATCTACTATATAATAAAATAAATTAACCAAGTTTTTAAATTTTATCGTACTTTAATAAAATATTATTCTCAAATCTAAATTTTTAATTTAATAGATTTTTAAAACAAATACCTTTCTTTCCTACTTATCTTATATTAAATATATAAATAATAAATTAATATTAAATGTTACCCTAATTTATTAAAAAAAATTATTATTTGGTATACAAAATTATATTTATTCAACTCGTGTAAAACGCACGGTTTTTAAAAATATATTTTTTTATTACTTACTATACAAAGTTACATTTATATAACCCGTGTAATACACGAAGTTTTTAAAGATATAACTTTTTTATAATTTGCTATGTAAAATTAGATTTATTCAACATGTGTAATACACAAGGTTTTTTAAGGATATAATCTTTTTATTATTTGGTAGATTTTTCAACCCGACTATACATGAGTTTTTTAAAGATATGACGTTTTTAGTATTTAATATACAAAATTACATTTATTTAATCTGTGTATAGACATGGTTTTTAAAGATATACCTCTTACTTTAAATATAGTTTTTTTCAATTATTTACTATACAAAGTTACATTTATATAACTCGTGTAATACACGAAGTTTTTAAAGATATAATTTTTTTTTATCATTTGCTATGTAAAATTAGATTTATTCAACACGTGTAATACACAAGGTTTTTTAAGGATATAATTTTTTTATTTTTTGGTAGATTTTTCAACCCGACTATACATGGGTTTTTTTAAAGATATGACGTTTTTAGTATTTAATATACAAAATTACATTTATTTAATCTGTGTATAGACATGGTTTTTTAAAGATATAATTCTTTTTTAGATCTATTCAACACGTGTAATATACGGGGCTTTTAATGATGCAATTTTTTATTATTTGGTAGATTTATTCAACCCGATTATACACGGGGTTTTTAAAAGATACGACGTTTTTAGTATTTAGTATACAAAATTACATTTATTTAATATGTGTAATACACATGGTTTTCAAAGATATAACTTTTTATTATTTGATATATAAAATTAAATTTATTTAACCCGTACAATATACGAGGTTCATAAATATATAACTTTTTATTATTTAATAAATAAAATTGCATTCATTCAACCCGTGTAATACACGGGGTTCTAACCTAGTTAAAGATAAAATTTAACACAAAGTAGATTCATTCATAAGTATACAGATAAAAGTGACTATCATCGAGTCGTTTTCTTTGTATAATTTTTTTTAACAGTAAACTTCATTAGAAAAACGGGCTAGCCCTCGAAACAAGGACCGCCACAAATTGATGACATATACATCAATATATATTTTAAAAATATACTAGGTTATAACCCCGTGTATTACACGGGTTTAATAAATAAATTTTATATACTAAATAATAAAACAATATATCTTTAAAAACCTTCTTTATTGCACAAGTTGAATAAATATAATTTTATATACAAAGTAAAAAAGTTATAAATTTAAAACTACGTGTATTACACGAGTTGAATAAATGTAATCTTGTTTACCAAATAATAAAATAATACATCTTTAAAAAACCCCATTTATTACACGGGTTGAATAATGTAATTTTATATACCAAATAATAATAAAAAAATTACGTCTTTAAAAATATGCGTATTACATGGTTTGAACAAATGTAATTTTCTGTACTAAATAATAAAAATATATATATCCTTAAAAAATCTCGTGTATCGTACGAATTTTTTTCTAACTTTTTTGGCCCCTAACGTCTTTTTTTAACCCTTTTGGCCCCAAACATTTAATGGATGGAGTTAGTGTTAGGGGCCAAAAGGGTTAGAAAAGAAGACGTTGGGAGCTCAGATGTTAAAAAATTATTTTTTGGGCTAAAGTGATATAACTACAGGGGCTAAAATCGTAATTTTTTCTAAAAAAAATTTTAACATCTAAGCCCCCAACGTCTTTTTTCTAAACTTTTTGGCCCCTAACGTCTTTTTTAACCCTTTTGGCCCCTAACATTTAATGGATGGGGTTAGTGTTAGGGGCCAAAAGGGTTAGAAAAGAAGACGTTGGGGACTCAGATGTTAAAATATTCTTTTTTTGGGCTAAAAGGGTAAAAGTGATATAACTATAGGGGCCAAAATCGTAATTTTCTCTAAATCTATACTATATAATAAAAAAAACCAATAGCAGGACACATGTTATTCATTGAAGTCATCTGTTTTTTCATAGATAATAAACTAAATAATAATTATCCATAAGATATTAAATTAAACAATATTTAATAGGAGGGTTATCTATAGTTAATTAAAAAAGATTAAATTAAAATAATAATTATCTATAAGAGATGCCCTAATATGATGACAAGTGTCTCAAAGGTGGTTTCTTTTATTATATAGTATAGATACTAGCTTACAACCCCGTGTATTACACGGGTTGAATGATGAAAAATGTAAATTATAAACTTGTATATAATCCTTATTAATGAAATGACTTATTTAGATAAATTAGTAAAATAAAAGAACAGTTATATTTTCGTTACTTGTAAGTATGATTTGATACTTTATTAATAACTATTGTTTATATCCAAATAATATATTTTATCTTAACAAATATATATGGTTAGTGTAAAATGAAAACTTATACGAGTTTTGAGAACTTAGAGAACTCAACCTTACAAAAAGTTTTTTGAATTTTTTACAGAGGGTGTGAATAAGCGGTTAGAGACTCAAGGTGTTAAACTTTTTTATTTTGGAATCAAGTGGTTAAAACCACTAAAACATAGGTACTTAAAAAGTAATTTACTACTAATTAAATTTAAAATTATACGTTTGATCTCTAACTATTATACTTATTATATTATTTGATACATTTATATTTGTTATAGATAATTATTAATTAAATTTGAATTTAGACGTTTATCTATAACTATATTAATTAATATTATATTATATTTTGTGTATAAAATTAATATGTAATACTATTATGAGTAAATTTCAAAGTTCGTCCTTTATGTATGTCATATATTACAAAGTATGTCCTTTATCTTTAAATACCTCAGAAAACATCCTTAATGTTTGAAAAACCAATCAGGTTATGTCCTTTACCCTAAACCTTGTTTGTTTTCCCAGTTAAGTCAGGTCACGTGAGAAGCACATGAGGGCATTAATGCCATTCTACCTACCAAGCCCTTTCACAATTTCATTTCTCTACATCACCCATCCATCTTCTTCATAGTCTGCAACTTATAAACAACATACACACACAATCATAGCCCAAATCAAACACAAAGAAATCACACACTCACACAAATCCACTGCCAAACACCCCCACCTCTCGATCTCCACTCCCCTCCTCGGTTCCCCAATCCGGGGGCGGCACCCCCCATCCGATGATGGTGGCATATGGCGGCGACGGTACGGAAAGAGAGAGAGAGAGAGAGAGAGAGAGAGCGAGACGTCAGTGGGGGGGGGGGAGGAGAACAACGGTTCGGTGGTGGTGAGCGGCGGTTTCGGAAGCAGAGAGACGAGGGAGAAAGACTGATCGAGATAGAGAGTGAGCAGCGAGGGGAAGAGGACAGACTTCCTTTTGCCGGCGTCGATCTCCGGCGACAGTGCTGCCGTGGACGGCGGCGGAGGTGAGGGTTTCAATGGTGATGGCGACGGCGACAGTGGAACATGGTGGTTAGTCACAGCTCGAGTTCAAGTAAGTGGTTCCAGTTTCGGGTATGAGTTTTGGTTCGGGTATGAGTTTTGATTCGAGTTATGTTTGTTCCGGGTTCCAGTTTCGGGTATGAGTTTTGCAGTAACCTCGTTGCCAAACCCATCTACACTGACTTGTGTGACCACAAACTCTCTTATCCTTTTTCTTTTCTTTTTATAACAGGGCACAGTAATGAAAATTGGTTGAAATGAAAATGAATTTGTTGTTGAATGTTGATAATGGTGTACAGACTCTACAGGGAGAAACAGAGTGGAGAAGAAAGGGGTGGGGTGAGTGAGGGTAGGGTTGTTTTAAGGGTATTTTTTTGTAATTGGGGGGTAGAATGACATTAATACCCTCATGTGCTTCTCACGTGACCTGACTTAACTGGGAAAACAAACAAGGTTTAGGTTAAAGGACATAACCTGGTTGGTTTTTCAAACATTAAGAATGTTTTCTGAGGTTATTAAAGATAAAGGACATACTTTGTAATATATGACATACATAAAGGACGAACTTTGAAATTTACTCTACTATTATTAAAATGGAGGAGGCACCAGAGAGTGACACGTGTACAAAAAAAAAATTCATTTAACCGGTATTATCCTTTACTCTAATTGTATCATTTTGCTATAATAAATTATTTGTGTATAGATCAAATGAGTAAACTGCCATTTTGCTCCCTGTGGTTTGGCCAGTTTTGCCACTTTAGTCCAAATCTCAAACTTATTACATCTGGGTCCCTGTGGTTTGCATTTTGTTGCCATTTTAGTCCAAAATTCAAAAAACCTATTTTTTTGACTGTTGCAACCTCCTATTTTGTCCTGTAGTGCAGGGGCATTTTGGTCCATGTTAATTTATTATAACATTTCAGTAATTAATAACATCTATCTTCAAGAACATCATCAAACTTCATCATCAATACCCAGAAAATCAAGAACATCATCAAACTTCATCATCAAAACCCAGAAAATCAAGAACATCATCTTCAAGAAAATCAAGAACCCAGAACAAAACCAGAAACCATCACAAAAACAAAACCGATTTGTAAAAAGAAACGAGGCTCAGATCTGTATCTTCAAGAACATCATCAAACATCATCATCAAAACCCAGAAAATCCAGAAAATCAAGAACATCGTCTTCAAGAAAATCAAGAACCCAGAACAAAACCAGAAACCATCACAAAAATCAAAATATAGACAACAAATCAAAACAAAAACCGATTTGTAAAAAGAAACGAGGCTCAGATCTGTATCTTCAAGAACATAATCAAACATCATCATCAAAACCCAGAAAATCCAGAAAATCAAGAACATCATCTTCAAGAAAATCAAAAACCGATTTGTAAAACCGCCATGGCTGCAAACAGAGGTTGCAAGCGCACTTGCCCTCCTCCGATTCTGCCACGCCAAGCTGCGGAAAATCTCAAACGTTGACCCGATTTTGACTTGGATTAGGTGAAATCATCACAGCCTCATGGTGAACAAGCATAACAGAACAAGTAACAACACACACCACGAAAGAACAGTTGTCTCTCTGTCTCTCTCTCTCTCTCAATACATATACATGTGTGATATGTATAAAGAAGTTTACCGTTCAAAAAAAAAACACATAGATATGTATACATATACATATATAACGGAGGGTTGTTGAAGATAATCAAAATCACTGGCGGAAAGAGGCGGCAACCACCCTCAGAAACCCTTGCTCCTCTCTGCCTCATTCTCCGAGTCAAAAGTAAAACAGAGATCCCTAATTTTGCTACACCATCGTAGATCGAACATAGAAGGTTCCAGATCTACTAAACTTCCGGCGGTTTAGGGTTTAAGTATCGGCTTTGATGGTGACAGCGGTGGTGGCACTTTAGGGTTTCAGTGGTGGCGGTGGTGGAGTTCACGGTTGTGGTGGTGGAGTTCACGAAGAGAGAGAGAGAGGGAGGAGGTGGCGGTTGTGGTACTATAGAGAGAGAGAGAAGAGAGAGAGAGAGTAAACTGCCATTTTGATCATCATCATCCCCAACATCATCATCCTCAATATATATTATTGCTAAAAAAAACTAAAACAAATGAAATTTAAAAAATGACCAAAATGCCCCTGCACTACAGGACAAAATAGGAGGTTGCAACAGTAAAAAAAAATAGGGTTTTTAGATTTTAGACTAAAATGGCAACAAAATGCAAACCACAGGGACCCAGATGTAATAAGTTTGAGATTTGGACTAAAGTGGCAAAACTAACCAAACCACAGGGACCAAAATGGCAGTTTACTGACTTTACTTAGATCAAATTAACCAATATTATCCTTTACTCTAAATTTATTATTTTGCTAAATATTTCTCCATTTAAAGATGCTAAAATTAAGGAATTTTTCTTTTAACGAATTGAATTCCATGAACGTATAATATACACATTGCATATCAACTTACAATTTATCTAATTTTCTGTTAAAATTATTATTATTATTTAATAAAAGAGATAAATAGGAAAATAAGGTGAGAAAGCACCAGAAAGTGACACGTATCCAAAAAAGATTTTTGTTTATTAGTATAGGAAGATTATGATAAGTATAAATTAATAGTTGTGAAAATGCCCATAGTTTCCTTAAAACGCTCCAAGTGAATTCCTGAAATAAAAACTTTTTAATAAAAGAGAGAAAACGAAATAAAGAGGGAACAGGACAGAAACAATAATTGTCAAAAAATTAAGTCATTGCCTACCACTAAATATTTCTTTTCTTATTAAATGGATGGGTTGATGTTTCTTCTACTTCAAACAAATATAATAGTTTCTATATCTTTGTTTAGAAAATAAATAAATAAATATAGTAATCCTACATAATATTAACCATATTACTTTTGTTTCATAAGCTTAATTTTTACACAAAATAAAGGCTTTTTAGTTGTGAAATGTTGTTTATTAAGTCATATACGTTTTTCTAACAAGGAAACATGATTATTGCAAAATAAAATATGATGTTTCCTTTTTTTTTTTTTTTTTTTTTTCATAGATATCATAATTTCATTTACTCATAAAAGGCAAATTACAAATCATGGGTTGGTAGACGGGCAACAAGCTGCGCCGCCACCCCCTTTTGAATTGCAAATCCTACTCGGCTAAACACATAACTATGGCCTACAAACACTGTCGCATGCGCAAGTGCTGCCTTTTGAACCCGCTTCAAGAAACCGGACGCCACAGGGGCCAGACAACCAAAGGTATCGAACGCGAAAGGAAGGAAGGCATGTTGATTATCTATGCAGGCCTGCTCGTGCTTGGATATTTTCCCCGCCTCAGCCTTCCGCGTCGCTTGCCCTGAAACAAAACCACTGCCCCTGAAACCGGCAAGAGGCGACACCCCCGTAAGATCAATGCAAGCATGCTTACCCCTGGACCATCCAAAAACCAGCACATCGGCTGGTCGAAGGGAAGACCTCCCCTCCTTCGGGTCCGTTAGGAAATTAACCGGAGCCTCTTTTTTAGCAGCGATACCAGCTCGCTTGAGAACGAACCTTCTTGTCCACCGACACATTAACACTTTAACACACTATTGCCAATTTTCTTTTATATTAAAATAAATTAAAAAATATTATAAAAAAGGATAATATGGGTATATTTTTTGAAAATGCCGCTGATTGCCTCTTGGACTAGTGTCATGAAATGTTTATTCTCATTAAAGTAATGAGGATTCAAGTCTCACATTTTTTTTTTGGAACTGCAACTTTTATTAAACAAAGACTAGAAAGAAGCTAGAAAAATACAATAATCGAGATTACAAATTAAAAGCACACCAATCTTTTCACAAAATATTGTTAATTGGGGACCTATTTTTTATCCAAGGATAAGCTAAAGATTTTATGTCTTCCACTACGTTAGCCACATTTGCCTTCAAACATTGCTTTATTTCTTTCCTTCCAAGTACACCAACTAGCCGTAAGCACAATCCCATGAATCACCTTCTTTTTGCGAGCTTCCATTTGGAGATTCCTGTGAACTACACACAAATCTCGAACATCAAAAGCATATGTATACGCTATGGGACACCAGCACTCAAGCAATGTCAGACCCTAGAAGAAAACAGATACAACGTCAATAAGTGGTCTAGTGTTTCCTCACTTTCTCCACATAAACTGCATAAGCCATTCTCCATTGTAACGTGTCTTTGAATCAACGCGTGTACGGTCGGGATCCTTTCTTTCTCTGCTCTCCACATTGAAATGTTGATATTTTTCGGAACCCAATTATTCCATTGAGTCACGAACAGAGTTGCTGTAATGACTAAATCTGACAATAATTTTTTCATGAAAGCCATCGAGAAGCCTTTATCTGAATCTGGTACCCAAATCCACCTGTCCGGCTCATTCTTCAAACTCACACTTCTAATCAAATTACTACATTCCTCCTTCAATAGAGTTAAACCAAGACCTCAATCTTTTGGAAGATGTGATTATTTTCCAACTAACTCAACTCATTTTTTTGTTTATTTTCATTCCCACCAAAGAAAACCTTGATCAATTATTTTGCAAGGATCATTGAAAAAAAAGAAAAGAAATAAGTTAGAAACGTTTTTATTACCGACTTTAATAAATTCAAACGCCACGAGTTAATGTTTTCCACACTGATAGTCTTTTATCAAAAGTATCAAGAATAGTCTTCCAATGATTAATTCGATTCATATTAGCTCCAATAGTTAGACCAAGATATTGGCAAGGAAGGACGCCCTGTTGTCTAGTGTAGAGAACAAACACAACAATTGGGGTTTGAATTGTATTGTATTGAGAATTGTATTAATTAAGAAATAGGGTTACAAAGAATGGTGTTTATATAGAACACCAAGTTACATATTAGCCCCTATACTATCTATTATCTTCTTTCCGACACTCCCCCTCAAGTTGAGTAGTGGGGTTACCAATACTCAACTTGCTCAAACAGCTATTAAACGCGTTTCCGTTGACTGCCTTTGTGAGGATATCTGCGAGTTGATCTTTTGATGCTACATACGGGAGCTCTATGATCCTTTCCTGCAGTTTTTCCTTGATGAAATGCCGATCAACCTCTACATGTTTCGTTCGATCATGTTGAACTGGGTTTTCTGAGATTTGTATTGCAGCTGTATTGTCGCACATAATTTTACTGGGTACCCTTTGGGAGAAACCAATATCTTCTAGAAGCTTCCTGATTCAAAGAACTTCGCTTAACCCTCGAGCTATGCCTCTGAACTCTGCTTCTGCACTTGACAGAGCAACCACCTTCTGTTTCTTACTTCTCCAGGTAACAAGGTTTTCGCCAACCAAGGAGAAGTACCCTGATGTAGACCTTCGGTTTCCCTTATCTCCTGCCCAGTCTGCGTCAGTGTAGAGCTCAACAGTTAAATGCCCATTTGTTTTGAACAACACTGCATGGCCTGCGGTTCCCTTGAGATACCTTAGAATTCTCTGAGCAGCTTCCATGTGGGCAACTTGTGGTTGGTTCATAAACTGACTTATCACTCCAATAGCGTACGCTATATCAGGGCGAGTATGGGAGAGATAAATTAACTTGCCCACGAGCCGTTGATATCTTTCTTTGTCTTCGAGCTTTCCATCGAGTTCCATGTGAAGATTGTGGTTCACCACCATTGGCGTATCTGTTGGTTTACAATCAATCAACCTAGTTTCTGCCAGGAGATCAAGAATATACTTCTTTTGGCAGATGAAAATCCCCCGTTTAGACCTGAGAACTTCTATTCCAAGGAAATACTTGAGATTCCCAAGGTCTTTCATTTCAAACTTTGAAAACAAATTCCTTTTCAGCTGGGCTATTTCTTCTACATCATCTCCGGTGATAATCATGTCGTCCACATATATGATCAAGCAAGTTACGAGGTCGTTCCTTCTTTTGAGTGTCACGGCCCCAGCCCCGGTTTGACCCGGTCAGGAGCCGCGGGACAGGAACCCGTGGTATTTAATTGATGCGACAGCGGAAGATTTTAAACAGGATCTTTTAAAACTTGAAAATGCCCGATTATTTTATTTCATAATTCGGGATAAAACCCCGGTAGTTTACAATATAGTGATTTCACTGGGAAATCCTTATTTTACATAACATGTTTCTTTATTTATATTGAGCCACTTCCTTAAGCTTGTAGTGCTTCGCGGCACTTTTCCTGGATCACAACAGATCACCTGAAACATGTTTGAAAAAGGTTTTGTCAGCGGGGAAATACTGGTGAATCATTCTTTTTACTAAAAACGACGCATTTTTATAATTTACAGTATTAAGAGCGATTACAATGTCTACATATATCAACCATCTACCCACGGTATTTGTCACTCGACCACCTATTGGCTATCTCGTTGTCCAATGGTGACGGTTATCAAGTATTGTATACAAAACCCCACATACCGGCTGTAACTTGGAGATTACAAAGACTTAATCCCTGTAATTATAACTTTGAAAACAAACATGATTTTGAAAGCAATTTTGGTAAAAAGAGAATGACTCACATTGCAAGTTAAATCGGGCAGAGTTTAGCCTACTGATAAGCCTGTTAACCTAATTTAAACAACAATGCACACGAACTAGGTTAGTAACTAATACAGCATATACGATAACTCACGAGATTAAACCCTCACGACGAATGACAAAGTGCAATACTTAAACATCCATTGAATTCACGACGAATGACAAAGTATAACCCTAATTTGAGCAGCACTTAAACATTCATCGGATAGTTTCAATCGATCGGACATTGAATCGTAGCAGCGATCGAGTTATTACCTTGTTATCGCGGCGGAAATTCGTGATTGTGTGTGTTTCTGTAGTATTTGGACGATATCTCAGTGCATGAATCGAATTTTAACGTCGAACCAACGCGTAATTGCAAGTGCCAATGTCTACTATATATACTGGGAAAAGGGCGCCCTCGCGTGGCGCGAGGGGTACCCTACTAGCATAGGGTAGCCCCGTGTCCCAGTAGCTCAGGTGAGTTGGTCGTTCGTTCAATTTCGTTTTAGACGTAAAACTGTTTAGATAATACTAACGGGAATTTACCCCCCCCCCCCCCCTGAGTTTTAGGGGCCCTGATCCTGATTCTGATTGTTCTGAAAATTTTAGGGGTTATGCAGTATTACTTGAGGGTATCAATTAGGGTTTCCTTTTGTTTAAAATAAGATAAGAAATAGTAGTTTTAGTGAGAGTTGTTACATCGAGGAACAAGGTATGATCAGCGTTACTTTGGCGATACCCGTATTCTTTCATGGCCAAGGTGAACTTTCCAAACCATGCCCGAGGAGACTGTTTTAGCCCGTATAGAGATTTCTTCAACCTACAAACTTCCCCATCTTTAAAACCCCCTGAAAAACCTGGAGGTGCTTCCATGTAAACTTCTTCAGTTAGGTCTCCATGAAGAAATGCATTTGTAACATCAAATTGATGAAGTGGCCAATCCTTATTAGCTGCCACGGAAAAAAGGACTCTGATGGTATCCATTTTTGCAAACGGAGAAAATGTCTCAGAGTAATCGATCCCATACGTCTGAGTGTACCCTTTGGCTACAAGCCGGGCTTTGTATCTTCCAATGGAACCATCTGGTTTATATTTAATCGAATACACCCACCAGCATCCAACTGTTTTCTTTCCTTTAGGAAGAATGCACTTCTCCCATGTATTGTTTTTCATAAGAGCACGCATCTCCACTTCCATTGCTTCTTCCCAGTTCTTCTTACCTTGAGCTTCCTTTACGGAATTAGGTATTTGTTCAGTGTATAGTGAAGTAACAAATGCTTTCGCACTGTTAGATAAGTTCCCGTCGACCATATTAGTTACAGGATATCTTGAATTTCTGGTTTCCCTCTCTGGGGAGTACCGTTTTGGAGGAACCCCTCTATTGGCTCTAGGTGGAAGAGAGTATATTCCGGTAGTTTCTGCTGCAACTGGTTCAACATGTTCAACAACTGGATCAACCTGTTCAACAACTGGATCAACATGTTCTGTAGTTGTTGGTTCTATGTGTTCTCCTGTTGTCTCATAGTTATAAGACGCAGAACATTCAGGGTTCTCAGTATTTCTTACCTCAGGCGTCACATTGGATGGACTTTCTTTAGTGGTACTGTGCTCCGCAGATTGTGTGTCTGTGTTTGAAGGACTCGCAGTACTGTGAGGAAGTTCTGTTGTTACTTCTTCAGACGAGGGAAGTTGGGTTAGCCAACTCAGAGGGTCTATACATTCGTTTTCCCCCTGACCACTGAGTTGGGTGTCATAAAAGTATTTTGTTTCAAGAAAGTCAACGTTCATTGTGGTGAACATTTGACGAGTTTTTGGATTATAACACTGATAACCTATTTGGTCGATCCCATAGCCGACAAACACACATTTCTCAGCACATGGGCCGAGCTTGTTTCGGTTGACTTTGGGTATGTGAACAAATGCGGTACACCCGAAAATTCGAGGTTCAAGTGTAAGAGGATGGGGAATACTGGCAGACTTAGACAGACAATCTAAGGGAGTCTTAAATTTAAGAGCTTTTGTGGGGAGCCGATTCAGGAGATACACAGAGGTTGCAACTGCCTCCGGCCAGAAATATTTAGGAACCTGAGATTCGATCAAAAGGGCTCGAGTCATTTCAAGAATAATACGGTTTTTCCGTTCGGAAACACCGTTTTGTTCGGGGGTATGAGAACAAGAGGTTTGATGAACTAATCCTTTGGTTTTAAAGAACTGTTTCATGGACGTATTGCAAATTCTCCCCGATTGTCGGATCGAAGGATTTGGATTTGGGTTTGGAATTGAGTTTGAATCATAGCATAAAACGTGATAAATTTTTCGTAAATTTTGGCTTTGTTTTTCAAAAAATATACCCATGTCATGCGAGTGCAATCATCCACGAATAGTATAAAGTACCGAAGACCCTGCCCCCCCCCCCCATCACAGGAGCAGGACCCCACACATCAGAATGGATTAGTGAAAAAGGTGAAGCAACTTTCGTATTGCTAGGTTTAAACGGTTGTCGATGGCTTTTAGCACGAAGACAGGTTTTACAATCTATTTTTCCATTCGAGGGGAAGAGTTTTGGAAACAAAAGGTGCGAATAGCCATGGGATGGATACCCCAAACGTCTATGTCATAGCCAGGCTTCCCGGTTTTCGGTTCCATGTGCCAACATTACATTACAGTACCCTGTTGAGTCACTTCATCCACGTAGTACAATCCGTGACGCTCAGTACCACGTCCAATAATCACACCCGTCCCGATATCCTGTAGGAGGCAGAAAGTAGGGTGCATTAGTACCGTGCAATTTAATTCTTTGGTAATATGACTGGTTGACAGTAATTTGTGTGATAAGGACGAAACATAGAGGCAATTTGACAATTTCATAGTTGGTGAAATTTCAATTACTCCTCCTCCTTTCACTTGCATTGTTCCGTTGTTTGCTGTATGTATTTGAGATTTTTGAGGTTGGGTCATTGACCGTATGTCTAATGGTTCAAACGTCATGGTGTCAGTGGCAGCAGAATCAAATATCCAAGAATTGTTTTTTCCATGATTGATTGCCATTTTTTTTAAAGTTGTCATTACGGATAGAACCGCTGACCAGCGTATTTAATAAATATGCTGGACACTTGAACTCGCGTTCAAGATTTATCAATTACGCCGGGAACAAATATGCTGGGCAACTTAAATTCGCCAGAATAACAACGCCAGAAAGACCGTTATCTTACCGGCGTATTTATCAAAAATACGTCAGGCAACTTGAACTCGCGTTCAAGATTTAAATTCGCTCGGAGACAAATCCGCTACCGAGCTTTAACAGATGCGTTCAGATGCGACAGGCAGAGTTTGACGGTTTGTTTTACTCAAGAGGTAGCGGAATTGATTGCTAAAGGTTCAGCGGATTTGTTGGGAGCTTTTAGGGTTTGGGCGTATTTATTAAATAAGGTAAGCGGCGAAGATTTTGTTTTATAAAAAAAAAGGAATATGCAGATCTTGGGTTTTGAAACCAATAGGGGCAATCAAATGAATATGCTTATCATGTAAGAACCAATCATTGAGAAGTACTCCTTCAAAAGAAAAAGTATTCGGCTGTGATCCTTTTTGAGAGAATAGAATTTTTTAGGGTTCTTGCAAAGGATAATGGGGCTGACGCAAAAAATCTAGAGTTTGATTTTTGGTTTTCTTTCTGGTTTGAGGTTGGATTGATGATGAACAAAGTGTTCAAGAATTAACACTGCTCTGATACCATGTTGTCTAGTGTAGAGAACAAACACAGCAATTGGGGTTTGAATTGTATTGAGAATTGTATTAATTAAGAAATATGGTTACAAAGAATGGTGTTTATATAGAACACCAAGTTACATGCATATTAGCCCCCTATACTATCTATTATTTTCTTTCCGACACGCCCTCTTACACCCGATCAAATTGGCATAACCATTCACCTCACCTGAATTCACTACTGACAGTGTCATCCCGATTAATCAAACTCCAATTAATATAGGTAGCTAGGGTAAGTCGAGTATCGTATCTACGAAGAGCATGTGGTTAACATCACATTAGATGTTTGATTATCTAAACTATTTACAAACAAGCGAACGAAGCAATTATGAAGTTTACTATTAGTACCTATATAACTTTACATGTATTCAACCTGTGCAATACACGAGATTTCAACATAGTTATATTTATATATTATAACACAACTTCTTACTCACGTGAAACTTCTTAGTTTTCACAACTTCACCATAAAACTTTTATAATTTAGCCATAAACAAATAGCTTCTTTACCATAAACATATTTGGTTTTTCCTTTCACACTAACCCCATGTTATCCATTCACAACGTATTTTTATTTATAATTTTGTTCGACTAATACATAATTATATTTAAGTTTTTACCTCGTTATTTTTTCTAAATTGCATACGCAGTTATGTATTATTTATTTCTAAACAAAGTAGTATCCACGATAGAGTATTTCTTTTCTTCTGATAATATCGGTACCCGTATCGGTATTATCCAAACGCGTACCAGTATTCACTATTTGGTTTTCCCTCGATGTAGAACAAGTGTCGATATCTTTTTGGGCACATCATAAATTTATATTTTGGGGTTTTCTTTTTCGATTGATATACTAAGTATCGGTTCCTTAACAAACCGAACCGAATCAATACCAGCCGAATGCCCGTCGTGTAGCGCAAAGGAATACCAGTAGTTTATATTCAATTGTGAGAAGATCTTCGATAGTTACTTGGACAAACGGAAAGAGTTTTTTTTTAATTAAAGCTTTATTGTTGTCTATTTTGATAAAATTATTAAAAAAAAGTTTAATCTAGACTATAACATCTCAAAATTTTATTGTATTATATTGAAAATTATTTTATTTACAATAATAAGAGAGGAACTTCAATTTAAGTTGGTGTTTAAACCAAATCTAACTTCTAGAAAGAACATGTATGTGTTTTTTAGTAGCTTAGAAACATCTCATATGATATGATAGGTAGAGCATGTTAGTCATGTTTGATATTGATTATATAGCCTAATCAAGAATATAAGTAGGAGTGCAAACGAGCCGAGCCCGAGCTCAACCAGGCTCGAGCTCGAGCTCGTTTAACATATCAAAGCTTGAGCTCGAGCTCGGCTCGATTCGAGCTTTATTTCTAAAGCTCGAGCTCGGCTCGAAGGTAATTTTTTCAAGCTCGAGCTCGGCTCTGGCTCGACTCGTTTAGTATTTATTAATTAATGTGTATTAATTATAAATATTATTATACATATAATTTAGTTATTTTTTATATTTATATAAATAGTAATTATTATACAAATATATGTTTAATATGTTAATAAAAATATATAATCAGAAAGCTCGTTTAGGCTCGCGAGCCGGCTCGAGCTCGATAAGCGAAGCTCGGGCTCGGGCTCGTTTACAAAATGAGCTTGTTTTTAGGCTCGGGCTCGAGCTCAAGCTCGTTTAAGCTCGGCTCGTTCGAGCTTTTTTCGAGCCGAGCTCGATTAGCTCACGAGTAGCTCAGCTCGTTTGCACCCCTAAATATAAGTATGTGAGATTGCTTATTTTTTACCAATTTTGGCTAAGAGTGTGCTTGTATTTGGTTTTGTGTATAAATGTCAATCATTGATTGAAATTGATTAAAAATCACTATGAAAATTGATTTGAATGAAAAATCAAAGTCAATTTCAAGAGTTAGTGAATTTTAAAGAGGCCTAAAAGAATGTAGAATAACTCACATTTGTGTGGATTAGATTAGGACTTTATGTGCAAGTAGTTTGATAGTTGGTGTCATTTACAATTATGCACAATCTAAAATATGTAGAAAAAATCACAATACATACATAATGCCTTGATAAATGAAATAGAATGGGGGACATAAGAATTGAATTGGAAAACAAATTGTGTATAGGATGCACACGACAATGTGCCCATAATGACATAGATATGTCTTACTATGTTAAAGAAGAGAGAAACACACGACCGTGTGATGTTTTTCATGGTTATGTCTTTTGTTTGCATCAAATGATTTAACCAAAAGGACTCACAACTATGTACGGTTGATTCACATAGTTGTGACATAACTGATAACCCTATTCTATGTGATTTTTATAGTGAAACAAAAATACTGTATTGGTTTGAATCACGTAATCATGTACCTTGGCGAGAAGGGCAATGTGGTCATTTTATATGTAATTTTGTGAATTACAAGGGCAATTCGGCCAAATAAAATGACCGAATTGCCTTTCTCGTTAACAGAATTAAAGGATGAAGCTAACCCAGTAGACTAAAATGGCAACGGTGTAATCTTTTTGGACCCACAGACGAAAAATGAAACCTTTGGACTAAACTTGCAAAATGACCCAAACCACATGGACTAAAATGACATTTAACTCTTTGTTTTATTTTTCCTAATACTTTTTGTTTCTATGTATTTATTTGGTTTTGTTAATATGTCTTGCTATACATTAGTGTTGTTTAAGTGAATCAAACGGGATTGTAGTAGTGACTTAAATAGTAGTTTGGATATTAAGGTGATTGTTTTGATGAAATATTCGAAATGGAATGAATTAAATTAAGTAACATAGACCACTCTTGGGTTGTGTGTAGTGGGGCGGTATGCAGCCCCATAGCGTCGTATGGCGCTGCTGCACACCGCCACGAAGGGCGCCATGCCCCAAAAATTTTTCTCCGGCGCGATGTTTATAGCGGGGTTAAAGCGGCGTTATTGTGTGTGTTTGTTTGAATTTTTTTTTTTATTTTCTGATTTTCCCCTCACTCACAAACATATATACATACATATATTTAATGCTCTGTTTTTGTGTTGCTTTTGTGTTGCAGGTATATGAAGAAGAAGGAAGACAAGGAAGAAGGATTTTAGGGTTTTGTTTTTTATGGGCTTTGGGCTGGTTATTTATGTGATGTTTTTGATGGGTTTGGGCTGGTTTTATTGAGAAAATTAAAAATCTGTTTTTTTCGTTGTTTTTTTTCTGATTTTTTGCAGTTTTTTTTATTTATTTTCTGTTTTTATTTATTTTTCAATTTATATATTCTGTTTTTAATTGTTTTCTGTTTTTATTTATTATCAGTTTTCTTAAGTAATTTTCTGTTTTTATTTATTTGCAGTTTTTTTATTTATTTTCTATTTTTATAAAAAATTAGAAATTAATAATTGAGTAATGATTAGACGGGGGTTTTATGACTACGGGCTTAAATGCATAACGCCCCATAACGCCTACCCACACACGTGGCGCGCCACGTGTCGCATAACGCCCACAAAGGGGCGTTATGACTACGCATGGCCTTAGAACTTGGCTAGAATTGAATCTCTAGTTACAAGAGCAAAATAATCCCCAACTTGTCTTACCCTTGCTTAGAGATGAATTTTAGATTTTACATTATGTATTGTACAATGATATAAAAAAAATTGCACAACTTGTCTTACCTTGGAGTTTTAACACATCTAGGTTTGTGATGATAACTTATAAAGTATAACATGATACCCTATTATACATAATTATATAGATATGAGCCTATGATTATGGAACTTTCTCTCGTCATGCAAGTAAAATGCAAAGCCAATTAACCAAACACAAACCCAAGATCTACCGACTCAATTAGGTTGGTTATTATAGGGTGACGCTTTGTGCCACCTCACCTAATACTAGCATCAAACATTAGACCACCGGGTATGAGGCCGTGGGGTATGGGGCGGGAGTTTGGGCGTGGGTTGGGGGAAAACGTTCAAGTCACCACCCCGGGTGGGCTTGGGTTGTGGCGTGGCCCCTTGGGGCTTGGCTTTCAAGCCGGGCGTGGGGCGGTATGGCGAAGCGAGCTGGCATATTCTCATTGGGTCACCCGCCACGTCACCAGGCGGTTGTTTAAAATTTTGAAATTCAAACTGGTCCCCCCATCCCCCCATCTTCTATAACCGCCACCCGGGTCCCCAAAGGCCCTATATATTGCAACCCCAAGCCCACCGGTCCCCCATCCCACGAACCAAAACCCCACCGGCTACACCCACTGTCTTGAACCCGCTACCCCGCTGGTCCCCCCATCCCACGAACCCAACACCACTATGGCATCCTGGACCCGTCAAGAAGAAATGACACTCGTAACTAGCGTCGTCGACGCTATGAAGGGGCCGCCACCGGGCCAAACAAAATATTGGGCGGAAGCATTCGCGGCCTACCGACAAAACGTCGGTAACGACCGCCACAACCTCAACGCGTGCCAACATAAATGGCGCGACCTACGGCCCAAGCTCGAGCGTTTCAAGGCTTACTACGAAGCGGTTCCCGGTGGCGAGTTAAGCCACGAGGACCGGGTGGCGGTGGCGAACATAGAGTTTCGAAGCGTGGAAAAGAAGGCGTTCGACAAGATCGAACTTTTTGAAATTTTTTTAACGCTGTAGGTTTTTTTATTTTGTAATTTTTAGAAATTATGTAATTTTTAGGATTATGTAATTTTTAAAATTTTAATGAAGTTGTAGGTTTTTTTATAAATGTTGTGTGATTTTTTTTAAATTTTTGGTATTTTTTTTAAACATTTATGCCACGCGGTGCACCCAACCCACGCCCCGCCATACCCCGCGGACACGTAACCTGGTAGTGGGCTGGCTCCCTTTACACGTGTCACCAAATGCCCAACCCAAGCCCCAACCCAAGCCCCACCATACCCCACAGTCTGAAGAGCCTCATCCTCAAGGGGATGGGCCGTCACGTCACTGACACGTAAGCGAGGCCTAAAGGGGATGGACCTAGGGGGTGGGGGATCAACCCCTTTATATATGGATGGATGAACGGATGGATGGGAGAGAGGCTCGTCGCCACCGGCTTGTGGAGGACGGAGAAGCCGGACCTGGGGACGGCGCCGGAGCAGAGGGTTAGGGGAGACAGGGCGGTGAGCAAGGGACGGGCATGGGGACGGCCCCCATACCCTCCGGTCTCAAAACACGGTGGTTAAAGAAGCCCGCCAACTACGAGGCATAATCCCTTGACACTTGTTAACCCAAAAGATGGGTAGGGTCTAGTATCCTCATATACGTGCACACACATTATTAAAAAATAAATAAAACACAAATGCACTTGTTTAAAAAAAAGTTAGGTTGTTTTTTAACGCAAATTTTGGATCACCGACGGACCACTAGAGTATGGAGTATCATCGTGCCACCAGCGGAACCACCCGATCATATCCATCTCCACTATGCATAATGCCTATACACCAATTCAGGAGTAAATCCAATAAATATGGGAAAACCCCTCTTAGAAGAATCGAATCAGGACCTATTGGTCACAAAACCTTATCCCACTCCTAAAATGTAACTAGGCTATAAAGCGATGGGAAAAAAAGTTAGTTAAAGCACACTATTTAAGTCGCACAAAATTGTTACACTTTTTTTAGTTAAAACCAATATATATCCTTTAAAGATGATCAATGGAAATAAAAACTAGAATACAAATATTTTACCCTATGATAAAGACAGTATTAATTAATTTGACACACATGTAGCATGAGTGCATAAAGTCCATTACCTTATCTCACATGTGAAGGTGTGATGATTTCCATGTACAAAAAGCCAACTTTTAATTGCAATCACCATCTACAACCACTAGTGTCACTATTAATTAATTATTACTATTCGACAAGGCTTAAAGATTAATAGGTTTTGGGTTCGATTTCCGCAAGAAAGGTTTTCTCATATTTATTGAATTCCCACAATGAAGATTTTCTCATATTTATTGGGTTTCTCCTGAATTGATATAGTGAAGATGGATATGATCAAGTAGTTCTGCAGGTGGCACAATAATACTCTAGTGGTCAAGGGCGGAACTAGCCCAAAAATTTAAAGGTATCCCAATTTTTTAGACCAGGGGTATCTTTGTATAACGGAGACAAAGTTAGGGGGTATTTTCACACTACGGAAACGGAGTTAAGAGGTATTTTTATACTACGGAGACGGGGTTGAGGGTAGCCCATGCTACCCCTACTAACATTGTAAGTCCGCCATGGTTAGTGGTTCGTCAGTGATACAAATTTGCCGTTAAAAAAAAAACTGAAAGAGAATTAAGGAGGAAAAGATGGTATATTTATGGGAAATAAAAAAATAAATACATCAAAAAATCATATACATCATTGGCAATAATTACAGTATTTATATAAACCATATTAATAAAATAATTATAAAAAAAGGCAAACTTTTTTCATCTTTACAAGGAAATGCAATCTCCACCGTTCACTTCCATCTGTGGTAAGACAAGATGTTCCTAACAACAACTGCAACAAAAAATAATATTTTTTTAATTAATTCTTGATTCCATGACAAATAAATAAATAATATTATTAACAAAATCTTTTTTAAATATAAAAAAATAAAGACAAACCTCTTGTGTATCTGTATTTCCTTTTTTTCCGCAACTTTCTTTGTAAAAAAAAAAAAAGAATTAAAAAAATTCAACAACTATGTCCAAGTGCTCCAGCTATTGAACATCCAACTTCCATTAATTTCCCTGCATTTTAAAATATAAAACAATTTCAACTCATATTTAAAATTCTTGATTGATGCATTGACCCTTGTACTTTATGCATAAACACAGCACAAGGTACAATCCATGATGCACAAGGTACAAGTGAAGTGTATAGGCAAAAGTACAAGTCACTATTGCATAGGGTCCAATAGTTAGACTCACAGCTGGTGTGGGGCTGGTTTTGTTTAATGTCATTATGCTAAAAGTACAAGTCACTATTGCATAGGGTCCAATTTTGACTTTTCATAAAACTTTTTTTCCAAAAAAAAAGGGCATGTCTATTCACACACCCATGTTGTCTATCCATACACCCCCAGTATCGAGCTGTGGTCAGAACGCGGCGTTTTGGTCCGGTCAACCAGACATAGACTGACGGGTGTCTGAAGGGTCTGTTGACCGGACCAAAACGCCGAGCTTTGGCCGCGTTCTGGTCCTGTCAACAAAACAAAAGACTGACACCCGGTCAGTCTTTTGGCTGGTTGACAGGACCAAAACGCGGCCAAAGCTCGGCGTTTTGGTCAGGTCAACAGACCCGTCAGTCTTTTGTCTGGTTGACCGGACCAAAACGCCGCGCTCTGGCCACAACTCGACACTGGGGGTGTGTGAATAGACAAAAGGGTAGGTGGGGGTGTGTGAATAGCAAGACCCAAAAAAAAACATACCTCTTCTTTGTTTTGTAACAACTTTTGGTGTCACTGGCGGTGACACTTTTGTTTCCGACGGTGGTGATAACACCGTCGGAAACAAAACTCCGTCAATCCCCTGCACCGATATCCGCCCGTCGGTATATATATCCGGGTCAATCAAATACGCCAATTCCTCCTGTTGACCGAACTTAACCGACCCATCCGCCTCCTCTGCCACCATCTTATGCGGCAATCGCAGCGTATCATACTGCACTTTCCCGAACCGCCGAACCGAATTATACATACTTTCTTCGGTTTGATACTCCGGTATTAAATGGTAGTACATTATTTGTTCAGGCGCTCCCGGGTCGCTCAACTGATCAGTAGTTAATTTAGCCATCGCTTCATCGTTAGGCGCCAACACCGTTAACACGTATCCTTCGGAAACTAACTTCCCCATCTCCGTCGCTAACGACGTTAAGTTCACCAAAATGTCCGCCAACTCATTATACCCACCGTAATGAAGAAGCGTGTGGATGAAGTCTTGCACCTGGCTCTCGCCGTCAAAGTGACGGTGAGCGCCACCAGGTCCTGGCGCAGGGGCCGGCGCCAAACTCGGCCCCGGCGCCAAGGCGTCGTAAACCGGAAGAGCCGGTGGAGAACCGGCTGGTGCAGGACCAGCCGGTTTTCTCAACCGGTGGGTTCTGGGGTCCACCACCGGGGCTCCTTCGGGTAAAACCGCGGAGATGGACCCCAGATTCCTCCTTCGGTTGAAATCTTCTTGCACCGATTGGGGCACCAACAACCGTTCGATCCCATGGATCAAACCGTCAGGCCGGATGACGTCATCCGGCCTCACAACTTTCGCTACCCCACCGACAACTTTCTCACCCGAATTCATTTTCATGATCGGTAACCGGTTGTCGGATTCACCAACACAAAGTGTAGAATGATGAACAACTGCATCTCCATGTCCAGGCCAGTTATGTGACCCGACCCGACCCGGGATAATATGGTAAAGTATCAAATTCTGCAGAGATTTCAGATTCCTTGGCTCGAGTAAGAACCGTTTGAACTCAGGGTCCATTTGACGTTCAAGAGCTTCATTATTTGGTGCGAAAATGGTGATATTATGATGAGTGACTGCTTGTTCAAGGGTTTGTAGAAGAAGAGCTTTTTCGACTAGCTCTGATAGCTCTGTGTAGTGGGAATCCAGAAGAGCAACGAGAACTGAGTTGGAGCTTATTTGAGTTGACTGCAATGCGTTGACATTCATGAATGCAATGAACAATATGAAGAGGTTTACTGCACCATAGATCTTAGAATCCATGGTGGGTAGCATTAGAGATTATTTGATAAAGAGTTTATAATGATTTGTGAGTGTGTGTTTGGTTGGTTGTGTGAAGGTTTTGGTGAGTGTGAGAGTAAATGGTGGTGTGTGTGTTTGTTTTTCTAGGGTTTGAGTGGGATGAAATGAAAAAGGGATTAAAGCAGGTGGTAGGAGAGAGAAACGGCAAGCGGTGGTGTCGTTTTATGAGGTAGGAATAGGAAGTATGAAGGTTCACAGGCTGGCATGGTGGGGACCACACGGTGGGATAAAGGGATTTTGCGTTGCTTCGGCTCGTAAACGGCTTGGAGTTTTTCTAGCTAAAGAGAAATATTATATAGAGTTATTTGTTTCCTATGTTTTGGTCATTTTAACGGTTTTGCTCCAATAGTTTAAAAATAGTTATTTTCCTCCCTGATCTTTCGAGTTTGTCGCCAATTTGCTCCCTGGCTCTAACTCAGTTAAAACGTTCAATTAAAAATGAGGGTATTTCGGTAATTTACTCCCTGGCTCTAACTCAATTAAAACGTTTAGTTAAAAGTCGCGGTAGTCGTGGTCGGCAGGTGGTGGTGGATGGTGGTGGCCAATAGTTTAAAAATAGTCATTTTCCTCCCTGATCTTTCGAGTTTGTCGCAACGTTCAATAGAAATTATCTATTTGACATGTTCAATAAAAGTTAAATCTTAGTCCATCAGATTTGTTTTATATGGTTATATATATAAATAACTAAAAATGGTAAAGTTAAATTGAAATATTTATGTTATTAGAATATCAAATGTGTCATTATTCCATCATTTGTTTTTCTTTCAACTTTGTCACTCACCACTTTCTTTAACACGAAAACCACCACATCACCTACCTAGAAGTTAATTTCATATTGATCATCTCAATTATGATTTTAGTTGTTTTCTTTAAATAATATTCCCTTTTCAACTTTGTTTATTAGACCGTGATAGGTTACGAGTTTGGTGATAACTTAAAATGGGTTTCACAATGACTCATAGAAATAGTTTATTGCAAGAGTTGATGTGAACATGTCAAACGATATGGATAGCCTGTCGTTACTTGTTAAAGATTATTGTTAGAAAGTGGGTCTCTCGAGCCATTCATGATTTTGCATATCTAAATCGAGACAAAGAAGACGAGGCATGATAAGGTTATCTTCTCAACTCATGTATCAACATTTTCCGGTGAAAATAATCATTTGAATCAAGCATAATCTAACATTGCTTCTTCACGTATATTAAACTATGATACAAGTGATTATCAATCCTATTTTACACCTATTAATTTATTACCTTAAAAACTATAATTCATAAGTAAAAGTATTGAACACTTCAAATGATGACATTATTCACCTCAACTTGATGTACAAACAAAAAGTACCTATCTAGAAGATAATTAATTTATTAGTCGGTACAATTTTCTAATTCATTATTTTAGAATTTCCTATAAAAAGCAATAATAACAAAATAAGAAAACACACATATTTAATGTTCTATAAAAAGCAATAATAACAAAATAAGAAAATACACATATTTAATGCAAGAGGTTTACCGATATACAGGGGTATTGTTATAAAATAAACGTGTTTTCTTATTTTTAATTAATGTAGAATGTTTTTTATCGAGAGTAAAGTGTATTGCAGAGCCGTCTCCGAAAACTCTTAAAATAATTTAGGCATCGGGCGAAATAAAAAGCTGGGCCTAAAATTGTAGTAAGAGGAAATGAATTAAAAATAAATTGATTTTCATAGTGGAGACAAGCCTTGAACTTGAGACCTTTACATTAACTTGAGATGGTTTTTCCACTTCACCACCAACAATTTAATGTACAATAAATGAATGCGTATATTAAATACATAACTTACTATATATATAAAAACTTATAAAAACTTTTCGGGCCCTTTAAAAATTTGGGCCTCGAGCGACGGCACGAATTGGCCGGCCCAAGATCCGGCTCTGGTGTATTGCCTTCTTGTGATTTGGTGACAACAGTAGATTGTTACCCTTAGGTGGTGTTTGTTTTTTCTACAGGAAAATGTCTGCAGTCTGCGGACCACATCTGCAGGCATCTGCAGGAGAAGATGTGGACCAAAAGTCTGCAGTCTGCAAGGAGAAGAGAGTTTGTTTTTTTACTTCTACAAAAACATCTTCTACACACACAACACACACACACACAACACACACACACAACACACACCACAGAACTTCTCTCTCTCTCTGCCTTCATCTCCCCACCACCACCACCACCACAACCATCCACCACCACCACAACCATCGACCGTCCACCGTCGCACCCACCATCACCCTCGTCGCAACCACCACCACCACCACCACCACCTAACACTCAGCACCACCATCTCACTTCCACCTCCTCCATCATCTACCACCGTCGCAACCAGCACCACCCCCGTCGCAACCACCACCACCACCACCATCTCACTTCCATCTCCTCCACCGAACACCCACTGGAACTAAGCTCAGGTATGCGATGAAGATGATGGTGATGATGATGATAACAGATGATGGTTTCGATTTGGGGGTTTTGTTAGCGATCGATGATGATGATGATGATGATGATGATAACAAATGATGACGATTGATTTGGGGGTTTTGTTAGCGATCGATTTGGGTTTCGATTTGGGGGTTTTGGGAGCCGCACCGGCGGCGGTGGCAGGGAAGAAGGTGGAGGTGGTGGCGGAGACGTGGTGGCGGAGATGGTGGAGGTGGTGGCGGAGACGTGGTGATTTCGATTTGGGGGTTTTGGGTGGTGTTTGTTTTGTGGGGGTGCATGTGGTGGCGGAGACGTGGTGGTGGAGGTGGTGGCGGAGATGATGGCGGAGATGTGGTGGTGGAGGTGATGCAGGTCTGTGGGCAGGAGAAGAGGTGAGAAGAGGTCCGCAGACTTAAGGCCATGTCTGCGTGGGGAAGAGGTGAGGCAGACGTTTTTGGTCTGCAGATCTTCCGGAAAACAAACAAGCTACAGACTTCAAACATCTGCGCGCGTCTGCGCGGCGCAGACATCACCACCTTAAACTTTTTTTTCCTTTGCTTTCTATACCTTCCTGCTTGCAAAATGTAACCCCATGCACCCCCTGTCTCTAATGAAGCTAGAATATTTTGTTGATTAGTTAACCAAATGAACTAAAATGTAAACTGTGAAACCTTTTTAAATTCACAGGCGAAAAATAAAAATTTTGGACTAAATTGGCAAAATATCTCAAACCATCAAAACTAAAATGATATTTTAGTTTAACTAGAGTAGAGCTAATTAAGCGCGGAGTCGAGATAGAAGATGTTTCGTGTGTTCTGTGTAATACGAATCCGGAGACGACGACCCATTTGTTTACATGATGCTTATTCTCCTCGGAACTATGGGCTCGGATCGGGTCTTGGTGTAAATTAAGCCCTATTTTTGTTTTTGATGTGAAAGATCTTTTGACGTTGGCGGAGACTCAAACGAAGACGAAACAGCATAGATACATTCTAAGAGGCATCATATTTACAACAATGTGGGTTATTTGGAACGAGCGGAATTCTAGAGTTTTTAATGGAAAGTCCCGGAGAGCTATTGAAGTTATGCAAACTATTAAGTCCGTGTCGTTCTTTTGGCTTCGGCATAGATCTAGATTGAGAGGTATCGATTGGAATGATTGGTGCAATTATCCTTTAAACTTGATGTAATTTCGTTTGGCCCGCCGGTCCCCGTTTAAAGGGCCTTTTGTGGCGTTCGTGTTTGAATGAAATTTAACTTTCAAAAAAAAAAAAAAAACTAAAATGATATTTAACTCTTTAAGAAATGTTAAATACTGTACAATATATACTAAGACCATGAGGTATGGTGGGGCGGGGGTTGGGGGCATGAGTTGACACGTGGAGTTCGAGCCCCCCACACCGGTGAGTGACGTGTCCGTGGGGTATGGCGGTGCGTGGGTGAACCGCGTGGCTTGGCAATTTATTTAAAAAAAAATACAAAAAAAAAAAAAAAAATACACACAACATTAAAAAAAGCCTAAAATTTTATTAAATTCTTAAAAATTACATAATTCCTAAAAATTACAATAAAACCTAAAAACGATTACAAAAAAAAAAAAAAAAAAAAACCCTAGAGCGTTAGGTAAATTTCAAAAAGCGGGAGCTTGTCGAATGGTTTTCGCTCCTTGCACTGAAACTCAATGTTCGCCACCGCCACCCGGTCCTCATGCCTTAACTCACCGCTCGGAACGGCTTCGTAGTAGGCTTTTGAAACGATCAAGTTTCGGCCGTAGCTCGCGCCATTTATGTTGGCATGCGTTCAAGTTGTGCCGGTCGTTTCCGACGTTATGTCGGTAGCTTGCAAAAGCTTCCGGCCAATATCGCGTTTCGCCGGGTTGTCCGCCCTTCATTGCGTCAACGACGCTCGTGACGAGAGCTAGCTCTTCTTCGTGTGTCCAAGAGGCCATCGATCAAGTAGGTTGGGGTAGCCGGTTCGATTAAGTGGGTTGGGGTAGCGGTGGACAGCCAACAAGTTTGTTTGGGTTGGGGTGTCACACCCCTTTCTAAGGCGGAAGCACGAGGTGTGATCTTGAAAGGTTTTCATTGCATACGATTGGTAAACATACTACATGCTCGTAAAAATAACTCCAAATGCCAAACATTACATAAATGAAAACGTAGGTTGAGTGTTTACATCACAAGACATCATATTGTTTGAAAAGTTTACAACTTTATTTAAAGACAAACATAAAGGTTTTGGTCCTTATATCACCACACGGAGTGGGACATAGCAACCAAACCCAGCAAAACGACATTGGAGTCTTGACACACATAGCTAACAACATAAACAACATCCAAGAGCAAGAGTATGACCGCGCGCACATCCACTTTAGTTACCTGAAATACATGTGAGTTTTTGGAAAATCGTCAACATAATGTTGGTGTGAATTCATGCAGTTTTTGTATTGAACGTTTGTATACTTTGTATGAAAACATGGTATATAATTTGTATGTATCAAGTATTTATGTAAATATAAGGAAATTGAGATCGCTAATGGTTTGTAAGGCCATTAACATGTGACACGACATAGGAAGCATCCAAACCATAGGCATTTTTCTAGTTGTCTATTCACGACTGAGACACAAAAGCACTACTTGGTACTAGTTATCACCAAGAGTGTGGCTGCCCGAAAACCCATTAGATATAACCTTTTGTTCTGCGGTCTTAGTATGTACACGATTAATGGTGCTTCTGGTACCCTATTCGTGACATGATCTAAAGTATCATTCCTTAGTTTTTGTATCAATCATACCATAACACATGTATTTTCCCCAAGTTTAAAAAGCATGTAAAAGTTTAAAAGTGGGGACATGAACTCATAACTTTGCGTTTCTTGCGCCGTAAACTTCACCGGGTTTGCTTATATAGCGTCGTGACCTATACGTGTTTTATTAACGTTAGTCACTAGACTTGTATCGCACAAGTACAAGTCACCGTCTTTTATGTATTTGTTCTTTGCTGTTAAAAATACTTTATATTTTTAACTATGTATCTTACTTATATTATTTTCTCAAAAATAAATATAAGTATATTGTATTTTTCACCCGAGTTATGTATTTTTGTCCAAAACTTCATTTCATGTTCATAACTTGTCCAAGTTATTTAATATATTTTCATAAACATATTCTCTTGTATTTCTCTAAGCATGTTGTATGTGTATTTTTGTATTTTCACTCCTTGGGAGTATTTAGTGTATTTTCAAGTCCTAATACACTATTACATATGATACATATTACATACACTTAGCACAAAATTTGGTGATCAATTAATATATATATTTCCCTAAAAAATATACATACTTAATATCAATTTTCATCTTGAAGAAATCATCATTTCTTAACTTGAAGTTTACATAAAAATTAGGGAAACCTTGGTAAATATTTTTAGGTGAATTTTTAGGGAATAATTTTCACCAAAACTTATATTTTTCTAAGTGTCAAAATTTTATAGAAATTTTGACATGGTTTCCCCTAAAAATAGAGGTTTCCCATGTTTTCAAAACATGTGTTTATTTTCTTTTAAAATCATCACAAACAATCATCAACTCATTCAACACTTACCAAGTGTCAAAATCAAGTAATTTACACTAAATCATGAATTTGAAGTTTTTTTGTAAAAACTTGTAGTAACTTACCATGTTATTTAGTAGGTTTAGTTACCCTTAAAAACATGGTTATTTGTTTGTAAATCACATCCTTGAAAGATTTAGTCATTTACAACTTGTAAGATGATTTTTCTAAAATTATTTCTTTTGTATTTTTTTCTTGTTACAATCATGTTCCTATTCTTGTTTAAACACTAAAAATATGATTAGTTTACTTAGAAACCATGACTTTGTAAATCTTATGAATAACCTTGGTTTCTTGGGAAAATTATTTTTGTAATCATCTATTTACAAGATTTGTATTTTGTTTAAATCATTTTTACATATGAAAACCAATTTCATCATTAAAGTTCATGAAGACATAAGGCATGATGATCTTGGTCCTTCACAAGATCACCACTTTAACTTACTAGATCATGTGTTTAATAACAATCTAATAGGTTTCTTATGATGTCTAACATCACTAACACAAATCATGATTCATCAAGAAGCAACTCATCATCATTTACATCTATTCTTATGTATTTAAGCTTATGTTAATGTATCATGATCATGTTCTTTAGTGTTCTTGTGATTAACAATATATATCATCTTTTAACCAACAACATATGAAGTAATAAGAGATCATGAGGGCCTCACCACTAGCACAAGGCTAGGGAAGAACACTAGAAGTTGTAGATGACAAAAGTGTTGGATAAAAGCAAATGAATAAGGTCCTTCAATCTCCAAGAACACCAAGCTTGTTTGTAACCCTTATTACACCTTGTGTACACTTGAGATTGGTTGATCTTGAGTTGAAGATGGTGGTGGTGTTGATGGTGGTTTCGGCCGTGAGCCAAGGAGAGGGAGAGAAGAAAGTGGTGGGTGTTTAGTGTATGAGGGAATGAGGGAGATGAAGTGTTCTTATAGTATAAGACAAGATCACTAGTAAATCTTCATAAGATCTCATAATATCTAAATGAATCCAAGGAAAATCAAATGGGATCCTGGTGAATCAAGGGAAAGATTATACAAGATCAAAGGTGGGGCCTCCCATGACCGTCCACTTCAAAGGGGGGGGGTAAAGTGTAAATTTCAATCACTAATTTCATAAATAAGTTAGTTTTCAAGTATAAAGTTTAGGGATTTAATGTGTTATTATGTTATAAGGGGTGTTATAGTGTTCGGGGATCATAACTAGCTCAGAAACATTAAAACAATGCTTCTAGTAATATTTTGATGTTTCGGGTAATGTCCGGTTGTTCGGTTAGATACCGGTTCGTTAAAGTGCTAAATTGCACCGTTTAGTGTCCTTTAAGTACTCTTTTGTGACACTTTTAATTCCCGACACTTAGGAAGGTATTCTGGACCAATTAGTCATATTTTTACATGTCACTAACTCGTTACAATGCTGAATTTTGCTTAAATGTATGAAATTCAGCATTTAAAGTGTGTTTCGGGTGCTTTTCAGTGCGTATTTTAGCTTCCGGAAAGTCTATATGTTAACCCTTGTATATACTCTTGGGTTTTAATGCATTTTAGACTTTGGACCTACTCCTAGGCCCCAATTCTATTGTCTGACTGCTTTCAGCAGAATTGTTGACACAATGTGTCTTACCGATGAGTTTACTAGTATTTCTGACGCAACGCTATCATTAATGCATAAAGCAATATTTGTAGTATAAAACGTGCATGAATTCACAAGTATAACATGTAATCAGACAATGTTGACATTTAAGCACATAATTGCAGTTATTAAGTATTAATTAAATTGTACGGAAATTACCGGTTTTGTGCCAGTTGTCACATTCTCCCCCCGTTAAAAGAATTTCGTCCCGAAATTCAGGCTGAGCTAACTCTTGGCGGGAGTTTTCTTGAACAGGTGGGGGTACTTCTCTTTAAATTGGTCTTTACGTTCCCACGTGTACTCGGGTCCGTGCTTAGAGTTTCAACGTACTTTGACAAGTTTGACACTGCTCCTTCGGGTCTTGTTGACTTTCCAGTCTGTAACCTCAACGGGTTGTTCTGTAAATCGGAGGGTGTCGTCAATATGCACTTCATCCGCAGGGATGATCACTGTTTCTTGTGTTGGACTCTTCTTGAGGTTGGATACATGAAACGTATCATGTACTCCGTTAAGTTCTTCCGGTAATTCCAACTTGATGCCACGGTACCAATTCTTTCTAAGATCTTGAATGGTCCGATGTATCGGGGATTCAGCTTCCCACGTTTTCCGAATCTTACTACGCCCTTCCAAGGTGAGACCTTTAACAAAACTTTGTCTCCCACCTCGAATTCTAATGGTTTTCGTCTTCGATCTGCGTAGCTCTTTTGTCGATCTCGAGCCGCCTTAATGCGCTCTCGGATCTGTATGATTTTGTCGGTTGTCTCTTGCACAAGTTCAGGACCAACCATACGTTTGTCTCCAGCGTCTGTCCAACATAATGGTGAGCGGCACTTGCGGCCATATAGAGCTTCGAACGGTGCGGCTTTTATGCTCGTATGGTAACTGTTATTGTAGGAAAACTCAACTAAGGGTAGATGAGTATCCCAGCTGCCGCCTAGGTCCATAACACATGCACGAAGCATATCTTCCAGCGTTTGTATGGTTCGTTCGCTCTGGCCGTCTGTTTGCGGATGGAAGGTCGTGCTTAGATCTAGTTGAGATCCAAAGGCTTCCTGGAAGGATTGCCAGATCCTCGAGACAAAACGTCCATCTCTGTCTGAAATAATTGAAATAGGCACTCCGTGACGTGCCACGATTTCTTTCAAGTACAACTCAGCAAGCTTTCCAGTGCTGTCTTTCTCTCGGATCGGTAGGAAATGTGCAGATTTCGTCAACCGATCGACTATCGCCCATATCATATCGTGCCCCCTAGGGGTCCTGGGTAATTTCGTTATGAAGTCCATTGAGATTTGCTCTCACTTCCACATGGGTATCTCTGGTTGTTGCAGTAGCCCAGATGGTTTCTGATATTCAGCCTTAACCTTAGCACAGGTTAGGCACTTTCCAACATAGATAGTAACGTTGCTTTTAAGTCTCGACCACCAATAGTAGTCCTTCAAGTCTTGATACATTTTGTCCGATCCTGGATGGATCGAGTATCTCGACTTATGAGCTTCATTAAGGATGACTTCTCGAATACCGCCAGAGAGCGGAACCCAAATACGCCATTTAAAGTATAAGGTTCCCTCTTTGTTTGGCACCAAATTCTTTAGCATACCTCTGTGTAACACCCCGAAAACGGGTTTGGTAATCAAATCACGTTTATATTAAAAGACGGGTAATTTACCTTTAGTGGTAAAAGTAACCCGGTGAATATTTGGATTATTAAATAAACAAGAATTTACTAACTAGGAATTTTAACCTAGTTAGCTAATAGTCTAGAAATAACTTATAATAAGGTTAAAAACATGCCAAACTATAAGTTATACAAAAGATGAGGGGTTAATCTTGTAAAAAGTGAAACTAGAAATAATCAAAACAAAAACCAAACACACCATTTTGGTGTCTGGTTCGATCAGGAGAAGAGAAGGGCGACCAGGTTTCTTCAAACCCAAAAACTTCACAAATCTCATAAATTGGAGGTTCAATTCAGTCCCAAATCAAGTTCTAAACACGAATTAATGATCACCTCACTGAAGGGATCATAAGGTATGCAAAATTCTAGTATTTTGATTCATCTCAAGTTCTAGGTTAATTGTGAAAAACTGAAATTGAGCTTGATTGTGTCATGCATGAGTGAATCTTGAAGTAATATGATGTCTAGGAGTAAACCCTAGTCATGTACTTGTTGAATTGATGTTCATGGTTGTGAATCCATGATCATACACTCATGTGTCAAGTGGGTTTTGATTATGTAGTAAAGATGATGATGTACACATGTTTAAAAACATCATAGTTGCTAGTAGGAACAAGATACTTGAACAATTCGCAAGTTTGAGTAATTGATCATAAGTGATAGTGGTGATTTTTAATGTTAATCTTGGTAAAAATAACTAGTTAGGAACTAGTTAGTAAGTATGTAAAATCATGCACATTAGGTGTTTGTTAAAATGCCTAAATGAGAACTAAGTATTGATAATGTGCCTAATTGAGTCTTGTGAACTTGATAGTGCAATCATATGTGTTAATTGGTGATTTGACTTTTAAATAGTCAAACCGACCATTAATAAGATCGAATGGTGATAGTGATAGAAAATATGTAAGATGGAATAGTCATAATTAATGATGACTAATATAACCGTCTTACGAATTATGATGATAGTTTGACGCTTGACAAGCTAGGTGGAGGCTTGGAAAGGAAGCGGGTCAAACGAAGCAAGAATGGCGGAAAAAGCATAATTCGGATGCAAGGTAAGTATAGCTTACACTAGTCTTAAATTGTGGAATATTTTCTCATCATATAATTTACGAATGAGATATCTAAACAATTGAAATATGATGTTCCGTCGTGTAGTCAAACGGAACAAGATAATCAAAGATGAAAGAAACCGTAATAATGGTTAAAAAGAAGTAAATCGATAATTCGGTCATATTATGTCGAAAGTAATAAACGGTTTATAAGTTAAAACATCCGATGTAGTAAGGGCGGAGTAAATGGGACTAATTAAAAAGTACCCAAATGAATCAGATAAGCAAAATATATGATAATAATGTAAACGCACAACCGAGTGACTGAAGCGTATTACATCAAGATAATGAGCCCGAGTGAAGGGACAAAGAAGCATGAAAAATGATTTAGACAAGTATCGGGAGGGAGTGTACTTACACTCAAACCCATAAAACGCAAGCATGTAAAATGATTTAGACAAGTATTGGGAGGGAGTGTACTTACACTCGAACCCATAAAACGCAAGCATGTAAAATGATTTAGACAAGTATTGGGAGGGAGTGTACTTACACTCGAACCCATAAAACGCAAGCAAGTAAAATGATTTAGACAAGTATTGGGAGGGAGTGTACTTACACTCGAACCCATAAAACGCAAGCAAGTAAAATGATTTAGACAAGCAATGGGAGAGAGTGTGCTTACACTCGAACCCAGAAAACGCAAACATGAAAAATGATTTAGACAAGCAATGGGAGGGAGTGTACTTGCACTCGAACCCGAAAAATGCAAATATGTCCCTTAACGGGTCATTTTTGTAAAACGTCGAACTTAAAGAAAAAGTCAGAATATAAAAAAAATGAAAAAAATGAAGCAAGGTCTTAATGCATACCGGGAGGATTGCAATAATAACGACTTTGGTAAAACACCCGGTTGATGGGTAAGAATTAAACACATGCGTAAACCGAGAAACGAGAACATGAATTTAAAGTCAAAAGACTCGGATTATGAGTTATGACTAAAAGACCATAAAAATTCCGTAAACAGAAATTCTGATAATTATATTCAACCATTTTGAGATTGAACGGGTTGAATAAAGTATAATGCTTGAAGGCGTAAGTAAGCGCAAGCCGGATAACGGTAAGCTTGAGACAAATGAATTTCAAACGTAAAAAGAGTGCTTTGACACAAAATATATATTTTAATAAGACACGAGTAAAAAGAGTGATCTACGGGATCAACATAACCTTTAGGGTTATAAACAAATGAGAGATATACGGACTAAAACGACCCACGGGTCATGATTAGAAAGAAGTTATAAGGACTTCGCCTTAAAGAGGTGAATGTCTAATCAAAAAATAGCCCGTAAGGCTAAGTGATAAAACCTACGGGTTAGATGGGATAAAGCGAGGAAATCAGTTAAAAATCCCCGCATAAAACTAAGACTGTAAAGGATTAAATTACGGACTGTCAATATCCCAGTATGGATGATTGACAAAAGTTAAAGAGAATATCCTACAACTAAAACTTCGGTTTTAGTAAGAAATAATGTTTTTACAAACATAAATTCTGATAGGAATTTAAATAGTAAGCATAAAAGATACAATTCTTGACACTGATAGGCGCAAGACGATATATTCGAAAAGTGATATTTTCGAAAATGAAAGGTTGATACAAACTAAACAGGATGTGACACGATCACGGTTAGGAAATGTAATGTGAAGTAAAATCACATTATAACCAAACGAGCGGTGAAAAGTAACGGGACTAATAAGTCTAGTTAGTAAGACCGGTTAAGGCCAGTAATTCAAATCAATAAAAAAAAATTGGTTTGCTTGTAAGCGGTGGATTCGGTATAACTGAACCGAATAAATAAATCTGAAAACAAAAGAAATTATTGCTAAAAGTGAAATATTTCACTAAAGACCTTTAAACGGGTCAAGATAACAGATTCACCAAGAGTTCGACAATATATAAAAGCGATGGAAATCGCTAAGTTAACTAAACTAGTGGAAATAACAAGATTACGTTATTTCGAAGTTACACCATGTCGTATGAGATATGTAGACAATTAGTAACCAAAAAGATGTTACTGTACTTTTCGGACAATACTAACGTTTGGTTAAGAAGTATAAGTAATGTGTAAAAGATTTCGCGGATCGAATACATTGAGTTAAACTCAATAAATTATGTAAGAAAAAGGTTTCGAGGACGAAACCCCTTTAAGGGGGGTAGACTTGTAACACCCCGAAAACGGGTTTGGTAATCAAATCACGTTTATATTAAAAGACGGGTAATTTACCTTTAGTGGTAAAAGTAACCCGGTGAATATTTGGATTATTAAATAAACAAGAATTTACTAACTAGGAATTTTAACCTAGTTAGCTAATAGTCTAGAAATAACTTATAATAAGGTTAAAAACATGCCAAACTATAAGTTATACAAAAGATGAGGGGTTAATCTTGTAAAAAGTGAAACTAGAAATAATCAAAACAAAAACCAAACACACCATTTTGGTGTCTGGTTCGATCAGGAGAAGAGAAGGGCGACCAGGTTTCTTCAAACCCAAAAACTTCACAAATCTCATAAATTGGAGGTTCAATTCAGTCCCAAATCAAGTTCTAAACACGAATTAATGATCACCTCACTGAAGGGATCATAAGGTATGCAAAATTCTAGTATTTTGATTCATCTCAAGTTCTAGGTTAATTGTGAAAAACTGAAATTGAGCTTGATTGTGTCATGCATGAGTGAATCTTGAAGTAATATGATGTCTAGGAGTAAACCCTAGTCATGTACTTGTTGAATTGATGTTCATGGTTGTGAATCCATGATCATACACTCATGTGTCAAGTGGGTTTTGATTATGTAGTAAAGATGATGATGTACACATGTTTAAAAACATCATAGTTGCTAGTAGGAACAAGATACTTGAACAATTCGCAAGTTTGAGTAATTGATCATAAGTGATAGTGGTGATTTTTAATGTTAATCTTGGTAAAAATAACTAGTTAGGAACTAGTTAGTAAGTATGTAAAATCATGCACATTAGGTGTTTGTTAAAATGCCTAAATGAGAACTAAGTATTGATAATGTGCCTAATTGAGTCTTGTGAACTTGATAGTGCAATCATATGTGTTAATTGGTGATTTGACTTTTAAATAGTCAAACCGACCATTAATAAGATCGAATGGTGATAGTGATAGAAAATATGTAAGATGGAATAGTCATAATTAATGATGACTAATATAACCGTCTTACGAATTATGATGATAGTTTGACGCTTGACAAGCTAGGTGGAGGCTTGGAAAGGAAGCGGGTCAAACGAAGCAAGAATGGCGGAAAAAGCATAATTCGGATGCAAGGTAAGTATAGCTTACACTAGTCTTAAATTGTGGAATATTTTCTCATCATATAATTTACGAATGAGATATCTAAACAATTGAAATATGATGTTCCGTCGTGTAGTCAAACGGAACAAGATAATCAAAGATGAAAGAAACCGTAATAATGGTTAAAAAGAAGTAAATCGATAATTCGGTCATATTATGTCGAAAGTAATAAACGGTTTATAAGTTAAAATGACCGTACGGTGTTAAACGGAACGAGTCATGTAGAGGAGATGATAATAAATATCCTCTCGCAAAGATAAACGGTCAATTCGGCCAAACGGGTCAAAAGGTGTAGACAACACCTTTTGATTATATAGACTAATGATTCTTTTGTCGAGTTATATGCTTACAGGAATAGATATCTAATGGATATTCGCATCGTTCTTAATTAGCGAATATAACGCAAGGTATTAAAACCGGGTTAATAAGTTGATCCGGGCCAGGTATGTATAATAGATCAACTCCTCATTAGAACTTGGAGATCTATGTGAATTAGGCAAAGTAAAATGGGATATTCGGTTACCTTAAAAGGTAAACTGAAGGATTTAAATTATAGACAGAGTGTTTTGAAAACAAGATTTGCTTAAAAATGAGATTTTGGGTGTGCTTGGCTTAAGCAAGCCCTCCATCGTAAAAGAAGGGTTAAAAGTGACCAAAACGCCCTTGTAAGTAAAATTAAGCAAACAACCCTTAGAAGTCGCTTGAAAACGAGTTTTATAATCAAGTCAATACTTAGAATAAGTATAGAAACTGAAAGAGGTATTTTATTAGTCATATAGCACTAATTGAGTTTTTGCCGCAAAATAAAGATTCGAAAGGTAAAATTTGGTTTTTATAGATCACCACATTAAACCCACCATCAATACAGTTGTGGTGGGAGATTATAGGATAAGAAATGTGGTGATGGAATGCTAGAAGCAATCGAATGCAATTTTAGGCTCGAAAGTGCTTAAATACCCTTAACGGGTCAAAATAGAAGTATTAGCGAAACGGGTTAAGAATGTGTAATAACCCGTGATTTGAACCTTGTGCAATAGGAAATAATCATGGTAATTTGTTTACAAAAGAAACAAGGGCCACAAACAAGTTTGTTAGATGAAATCACGAACGGGTCAAAATTTGGTAAAAAGGGTAATAAGCCGAAGACTTAAAAGTCTTAAATTTTGTTAATCCGGATGTTGGATTTTAACTCCATTTGATGGGGGATTAAATTACAAACACGTAGGAAGAAACGGTAGGTCAAACGGATAAGCGAATTGAAAGATACGAAAGTTTTCGTGTCAATAAGCGGCAAATTGGAGAAGCTGAATGCAGGGGCCACCGTAAATTACGGTGTCCACCGTAATTTACGGTGGAGTTGAAAAATGCTACGGTGGATCTCTTCTGGTTTACGGTGGCAACATAGAAAAACATGGGCTACCGTAAATTACGGTCCCCACCGTAATTTACGGTGGACCTTGTCCAAAAATGCATTTTAATTAATTTTGTTTTCCGGACTCGTTTAGATATGTTTTAAACCCTGTTCGACTAAAGCATTTCATGTTTATGAAATGTAGGTACATTTAGAATGCCGGAAGACGACCAAGCTCCTCGAAGAACCGAACACGATAAAGATACACGCTTCCGCACTTTGCCATGTTGTAGATTTTAAACAACAAATTCGATCACGTTATGTAGAATAACTTATGATTTGTAAAAGTTTTAATAAACCCGTATTTATATAGCATGTGTAGTCTTAACTACACATCTAATTGTTGGTAATTACATACAAAATCGTTAATCAGAAACTAGGGTGTTACAAGTTGGTATCAGAGCCTTGGTTTAAGAGATTCGAGCATGGTGGGGAGGAACCATGCTTGGACTTAAACCTTATGCTCTTGACAAAGAATAGTGTTCGGTTCGAGGCTTGATCGCAAATCCGGTAAGTACAAGTACGTGAATAGTTAGTATGCTAAAGTGTTGTAAACAACACATAGAGCTATCGTGTGGTATATGTTACCCCAATTTAAATGATTGATATGGTTGACGAAAATACGCGCGTTGGCGCGTATAGCAGAAAAAGCCTTGTATTATAATACGGGCGATTATTGAAGTTGACATTACTAACTCTTGTGAATGTTTTAATTGAAGGACACTCGCGTTTGAAGACGACGAGAGTCAAAGGAATTGTGGATATGATGATGGAACGGTCTGAAGCATGACAAGAGGAGCATGCTCACCGAGGACTAAATCGCGTAACGATCGCGAATAAAGTTAACGACATAAAAAGCTCGTTAGGGCAAGCACTTACAGGTGCGCATTTTAAGTTATTACGTGAATAGTTATATGCAACAAATACGTAGAGGTTGAAAGTTGCATATGTAGATAAAAAAAAACTTGGAAAGGCCCGAATTGAAAATCTATCCGGGATATTGTTTCCAAGAAAAACCAAATAGAGGCGTTACTTACATAGGGCGTGGTGTGAAAACTATAAAAAGGTCGTGTATGTCATGTGTTAACTGCTTACTCTGGCCAAGTAAGTAGTGGCATATGATACCACGAGTTTCTTATAGCGGACACATTTACATCCGATGTAGTAAGGGCGGAGTAAATGGGACTAATTAAAAAGTACCCAAATGAATCAGATAAGCAAAATATATGATAATAATGTAAACGCACAACCGAGTGACTGAAGCGTATTACATCAAGATAATGAGCCCGAGTGAAGGGACAAAGAAGCATGAAAAATGATTTAGACAAGTATCGGGAGGGAGTGTACTTACACTCAAACCCATAAAACGCAAGCATGTAAAATGATTTAGACAAGTATTGGGAGGGAGTGTACTTACACTCGAACCCATAAAACGCAAGCATGTAAAATGATTTAGACAAGTATTGGGAGGGAGTGTACTTACACTCGAACCCATAAAACGCAAGCAAGTAAAATGATTTAGACAAGTATTGGGAGGGAGTGTACTTACACTCGAACCCATAAAACGCAAGCAAGTAAAATGATTTAGACAAGCAATGGGAGAGAGTGTGCTTACACTCGAACCCAGAAAACGCAAACATGAAAAATGATTTAGACAAGCAATGGGAGGGAGTGTACTTGCACTCGAACCCGAAAAATGCAAATATGTCCCTTAACGGGTCATTTTTGTAAAACGTCGAACTTAAAGAAAAAGTCAGAATATAAAAAAAATGAAAAAAATGAAGCAAGGTCTTAATGCATACCGGGAGGATTGCAATAATAACGACTTTGGTAAAACACCCGGTTGATGGGTAAGAATTAAACACATGCGTAAACCGAGAAACGAGAACATGAATTTAAAGTCAAAAGACTCGGATTATGAGTTATGACTAAAAGACCATAAAAATTCCGTAAACAGAAATTCTGATAATTATATTCAACCATTTTGAGATTGAACGGGTTGAATAAAGTATAATGCTTGAAGGCGTAAGTAAGCGCAAGCCGGATAACGGTAAGCTTGAGACAAATGAATTTCAAACGTAAAAAGAGTGCTTTGACACAAAATATATATTTTAATAAGACACGAGTAAAAAGAGTGATCTACGGGATCAACATAACCTTTAGGGTTATAAACAAATGAGAGATATACGGACTAAAACGACCCACGGGTCATGATTAGAAAGAAGTTATAAGGACTTCGCCTTAAAGAGGTGAATGTCTAATCAAAAAATAGCCCGTAAGGCTAAGTGATAAAACCTACGGGTTAGATGGGATAAAGCGAGGAAATCAGTTAAAAATCCCCGCATAAAACTAAGACTGTAAAGGATTAAATTACGGACTGTCAATATCCCAGTATGGATGATTGACAAAAGTTAAAGAGAATATCCTACAACTAAAACTTCGGTTTTAGTAAGAAATAATGTTTTTACAAACATAAATTCTGATAGGAATTTAAATAGTAAGCATAAAAGATACAATTCTTGACACTGATAGGCGCAAGACGATATATTCGAAAAGTGATATTTTCGAAAATGAAAGGTTGATACAAACTAAACAGGATGTGACACGATCACGGTTAGGAAATGTAATGTGAAGTAAAATCACATTATAACCAAACGAGCGGTGAAAAGTAACGGGACTAATAAGTCTAGTTAGTAAGACCGGTTAAGGCCAGTAATTCAAATCAATAAAAAAAAATTGGTTTGCTTGTAAGCGGTGGATTCGGTATAACTGAACCGAATAAATAAATCTGAAAACAAAAGAAATTATTGCTAAAAGTGAAATATTTCACTAAAGACCTTTAAACGGGTCAAGATAACAGATTCACCAAGAGTTCGACAATATATAAAAGCGATGGAAATCGCTAAGTTAACTAAACTAGTGGAAATAACAAGATTACGTTATTTCGAAGTTACACCATGTCGTATGAGATATGTAGACAATTAGTAACCAAAAAGATGTTACTGTACTTTTCGGACAATACTAACGTTTGGTTAAGAAGTATAAGTAATGTGTAAAAGATTTCGCGGATCGAATACATTGAGTTAAACTCAATAAATTATGTAAGAAAAAGGTTTCGAGGACGAAACCCCTTTAAGGGGGGTAGACTTGTAACACCCCGAAAACGGGTTTGGTAATCAAATCACGTTTATATTAAAAGACGGGTAATTTACCTTTAGTGGTAAAAGTAACCCGGTGAATATTTGGATTATTAAATAAACAAGAATTTACTAACTAGGAATTTTAACCTAGTTAGCTAATAGTCTAGAAATAACTTATAATAAGGTTAAAAACATGCCAAACTATAAGTTATACAAAAGATGAGGGGTTAATCTTGTAAAAAGTGAAACTAGAAATAATCAAAACAAAAACCAAACACACCATTTTGGTGTCTGGTTCGATCAGGAGAAGAGAAGGGCGACCAGGTTTCTTCAAACCCAAAAACTTCACAAATCTCATAAATTGGAGGTTCAATTCAGTCCCAAATCAAGTTCTAAACACGAATTAATGATCACCTCACTGAAGGGATCATAAGGTATGCAAAATTCTAGTATTTTGATTCATCTCAAGTTCTAGGTTAATTGTGAAAAACTGAAATTGAGCTTGATTGTGTCATGCATGAGTGAATCTTGAAGTAATATGATGTCTAGGAGTAAACCCTAGTCATGTACTTGTTGAATTGATGTTCATGGTTGTGAATCCATGATCATACACTCATGTGTCAAGTGGGTTTTGATTATGTAGTAAAGATGATGATGTACACATGTTTAAAAACATCATAGTTGCTAGTAGGAACAAGATACTTGAACAATTCGCAAGTTTGAGTAATTGATCATAAGTGATAGTGGTGATTTTTAATGTTAATCTTGGTAAAAATAACTAGTTAGGAACTAGTTAGTAAGTATGTAAAATCATGCACATTAGGTGTTTGTTAAAATGCCTAAATGAGAACTAAGTATTGATAATGTGCCTAATTGAGTCTTGTGAACTTGATAGTGCAATCATATGTGTTAATTGGTGATTTGACTTTTAAATAGTCAAACCGACCATTAATAAGATCGAATGGTGATAGTGATAGAAAATATGTAAGATGGAATAGTCATAATTAATGATGACTAATATAACCGTCTTACGAATTATGATGATAGTTTGACGCTTGACAAGCTAGGTGGAGGCTTGGAAAGGAAGCGGGTCAAACGAAGCAAGAATGGCGGAAAAAACATAATTCGGATGCAAGGTAAGTATAGCTTACACTAGTCTTAAATTGTGGAATATTTTCTCATCATATAATTTACGAATGAGATATCTAAACAATTGAAATATGATGTTCCGTCGTGTAGTCAAACGGAACAAGATAATCAAAGATGAAAGAAACCGTAATAATGGTTAAAAAGAAGTAAATCGATAATTCGGTCATATTATGTCGAAAGTAATAAACGGTTTATAAGTTAAAATGACCGTACGGTGTTAAACGGAACGAGTCATGTAGAGGAGATGATAATAAATATCCTCTCGCAAAGATAAACGGTCAATTCGGCCAAACGGGTCAAAAGGTGTAGACAACACCTTTTGACTATATAGACTAATGATTCTTTTGTCGAGTTATATGCTTACAGGAATAGATATCCAATGGATATTCGCATCGTTCTTAATTAGCGAATATAACGCAAGGTATTAAAACCGGGTTAATAAGTTGATCCGGGCCAGGTATGTATAATAGATCAACTCCTCATTAGAACTTGGAGATCTATGTGAATTAGGCAAAGTAAAATGGGATATTCGGTTACCTTAAAAGGTAAACTGAAGGATTTAAATTATAGACAGAGTGTTTTGAAAACAAGATTTGCTTAAAAATGAGATTTTGGGTGTGCTTGGCTTAAGCAAGCCCTCCATCGTAAAAGAAGGGTTAAAAGTGACCAAAACGCCCTTGTAAGTAAAATTAAGCAAACAACCCTTAGAAGTCGCTTGAAAACGAGTTTTATAATCAAGTCAATACTTAGAATAAGTATAGAAACTGAAAGAGGTATTTTATTAGTCATATAGCACTAATTGAGTTTTTGCCGCAAAATAAAGATTCGAAAGGTAAAATTTGGTTTTTATAGATCACCACATTAAACCCACCATCAATACAGTTGTGGTGGGAGATTATAGGATAAGAAATGTGGTGATGGAATGCTAGAAGCAATCGAATGCAATTTTAGGCTCGAAAGTGCTTAAATACCCTTAACGGGTCAAAATAGAAGTATTAGCGAAACGGGTTAAGAATGTGTAATAACCCGTGATTTGAACCTTGTGCAATAGGAAATAATCATGGTAATTTGTTTACAAAAGAAACAAGGGCCACAAACAAGTTTGTTAGATGAAATCACGAACGGGTCAAAATTTGGTAAAAAGGGTAATAAGCCGAAGACTTAAAAGTCTTAAATTTTGTTAATCCGGATGTTGGATTTTAACTCCATTTGATGGGGGATTAAATTACAAACACGTAGGAAGAAACGGTAGGTCAAACGGATAAGCGAATTGAAAGATACGAAAGTTTTCGTGTCAATAAGCGGCAAATTGGAGAAGCTGAATGCAGGGGCCACCGTAAATTACGGTGTCCACCGTAATTTACGGTGGAGTTGAAAAATGCTACGGTGGATCTCTTCTGGTTTACGGTGGCAACATAGAAAAACATGGGCTACCGTAAATTACGGTCCCCACCGTAATTTACGGTGGACCTTGTCCAAAAATGCATTTTAATTAATTTTGTTTTCCGGACTCGTTTAGATATGTTTTAAACCCTGTTCGACTAAAGCATTTCATGTTTATGAAATGTAGGTACATTTAGAATGCCGGAAGACGACCAAGCTCCTCGAAGAACCGAACACGATAAAGATACACGCTTCCGCACTTTGCCATGTTGTAGATTTTAAACAACAAATTCGATCACGTTATGTAGAATAACTTATGATTTGTAAAAGTTTTAATAAACCCGTATTTATATAGCATGTGTAGTCTTAACTACACATCTAATTGTTGGTAATTACATACAAAATCGTTAATCAGAAACTAGGGTGTTACACTCTGAGGTATTCAGCTCTACGATTTTCTCCCTTAAGGGCTTCTTGTTGTGCGTCACGAATGCGTGTAGTGAGGTTCGTTCGAATGGTCATTTCCAATGCTCGAACCCTTAGGGTCTTAACCCTTTCTTTTCGACTTAACGCGCCTGCTACAACGTTTGCCTTTCCAGGATGGTACTTAATCTCACAGTCATAATCATTCAGTAGCTCGACCCATCGTCGTTGACGCATGTTTAATTCCTTCTGATCAAATATGTGTTGCAGGCTTTTGTGATTTGTGAAGATTGTACATCGAGTACCATATAAATAATGTCGCCAGATCTTCAAGGCGAATACCACCGCGCCTAGCTCCAAGTCATGCGTGGTGTAATTTCTTTCATGCACCTTTAACTGTCTTGAAGCGTAAGCGATGACTTTTTGGCGTTGCATGAGCACGCAACCCAACCCTTGACGCGAAGCGTCGCAGTATACCACGAAGTCTTCAGTGCCTTCGGGTAAAAATAGTATCGGTGCATCGCATAGCTTATTTTGAGCAGTCGGAAGGCTTCTTCCTGCTTGTCACCCCAGTCGTACTTCTTGTCTTTCTGCGCAAGGGTAGTTAGCGGTTGAGCTATCATGGAAAAATTCTCTATAAATCGTTGGTAATAGCCCGCTAAGCCCAAAAATTATCGAACTTCAGTCGGGGTTTTGGGAGCTTCCCAATTCTTTATGGCTTCTATCTTGGCTGGGTCTACATGAATGCCCTTCTCATTCACAACGTGACCAAGAAATTGTACTTCGCGAATCCATAATTAGCACTTGGAGAATTTTGCATAAAGTTTCTCTTTCTTCAGTAGTTCCAAAATGGTTCTGAGATGTTGCTCGTGCTCTTCTCTCGTTTGCGAGTAAATCAGGATATCATCGATAAATACAATCACGAATTTATCGAGATATTGTTTGCATACGCGGTTCATCAGATCCATAAATGTCGCTGGCGCATTCGTCAGTCCGAATGGCATCACATGGAACTCGTAATGCCCATAGCATGTTCTGAATGCAGTCTTTGGCACGCTTTCCTCTTGGATTCTTAACTGATGGTATCCCGATCGAAGGTCGATCTTGGAATAGTAGCTCGATCCTTGCAATTGATCAAATAAGTCATCAATCCTCGGTAGTGGGTACCGATTCTTGATTGTGAGCTTGTTCAGTTCTCTGTAATCGATACACATCCGCAGTGTTCCATCCTTCTTCTTTACGAACAATACTGGAGCTCCCCAAGGTGAGAAGCTTGGCCTTATGAATCCTTTATCCAACAACTCCTGGAGTTGTGTAGATAATTCTTGCATCTCGCATGGTGCAAGTCGATAGGGTGCCTTGGCTACAGAAGCGGCTCCTGGAACCAAGTCTATATGGAATTCAACTTGTCGTTGCGGAGGTAGTCCTGGTAGGTCTTCGGGAAAAACATCAGGGAATTCCTTCACCACAGGAATGTCTTCGAGTTTCGGCTCCTCAGCCTTCTTATCTACAACGTGTGCCAGGAAAGCAACACATCCTTTCCTCAAACACTTCTGCGCCTTCATACAACTGATGATTTGCAGAGGCGCGTCTTGTTTTTCTCCATGTACGATGAGAGTTTCATCATTCGCCAGAGGGATGCGAATGATTTTCTCGTGACAAATAACTTCAGCTTTGTTCTTGGACAACCAGTCCATTCCGACCAGTACATCTAAGCTACCCAATTGAATAGGTAAGAAGTCGATGCTAAATCTTCGTTCACCAAGTTCTAATGAGCAACCCCTAACAACTTTGCCCGATTCAACAAGTTTACCATTGGCTAGTTCTATGGAATAAGGGGTATCTAATCTACTAGATTCTATTTCAAGCATACGTTTAAATTCCACAGACATGAAGCTATAATCGGCACCAGTGTCAAATAGTATAGATGCAAAGTGATTGTTAACGAGAAACGTACCGGTGACCACATTAGGGTCCTCGCGTGCGTTCCTTGCTCCAATCACGAATGCTCGAGCCTGAGCGTTGTTCCCCCTTGGGCAATCTTTTATGAAATGATCCTTGCTTCCACAACCAAAGCATCCCTGGTTCTGCCCAGCTCCATTACCATTCCGGTTACCATTGCCATTACCATTTCCACCATTGTTTTTATTACCAGCACCGTTGCGGTTTCCGTTCCCGTTCCTATTACCTTTTCCCCAAGAATCCCCAGTGTGGTGACCCAGTTTTCCACACTTGTCGCATTTTGGAATGCGACAAACTCCTTCGTGATGACGCTTGCACTGGTTGCAGGTGGGCAGAGTGACCAGGTACCTTTTGGCAGGAGCGTCATTCATGGTTGCAAGAGTTTTCGCCTCCTGAGGCGGGTTGGGGTCTCGTTTCTTATTGTTGGAACCCTTGTTGTTACGAGTCGCTTGATTCAGGTTCTCATGCTTCCTTTTCTTGTCACTAGACGACTCAGCATGCGTCTCAGTCTTCTCAGTAGGGTTTAGCGATAACTTCTTCATACGAACAACATCTTCAGTAAGGCTGACAGCCAGAGTTACAGCTTGAGTGATCGTTTCAGGTTTGGCCGAAGTTACCATGCTGCGAAACTCCGGAGCCAATCCCCAGATGTAGTGCTCGACACGCTTAAATTCAGGAGTCACCATGTAGGGGATCACTCTAGACAAATCGTGGAACCTTCGGGTATAACCAGTAATGTCTACACCTTCCATGGTCAAGTGTCAGAACTCAGTCTCCAACCTTTGGAGTTCAGCACGAGAGCAATACTTTTCTCTCATTCGTTCCTTTAGTTTATCCCATGTCATGCTGTACGCCGCATCATCACCCAGAGTCTGGACTTGCAAATTCCACCAAGTCAAAGCTTCATCAACAAACAAACCCGTAGCAAAAGTGACTTGTTGATCCGCGGTACACTTGCTCATACGGATAGTGGCATCAGTCTTCTCCGTCCAGCGTACAAACGCCACTGCACCTCCAGTGCCGTCGTAGTTCAGTGGTTTGCAGTCGAGAAACTGCTTGAAGGTGCAACCTTGAGCTGTGTTTCCTCCGGATGTATCTCCCTGCCCATTACGTCTAGCATTGCTTGGTCCTCCACTTTGTTCGGTGCGGTTCGCCTCATATTGAGCGATAGCTGCGGAGATCCTTTCTTCCAATAGGGCGTTCAGTTCTTCAGCGGTCCTCGGCAGAAGAGGAGGAGGGGGTTGATCGGAATCTTGGTTGTTCACAGCTCTCCTAGGTGCCATTTTCTGAAAGAACACAACACAGCAGGGTTAGACATTTGTTTGATATCGTCATACGAGACAGTAGTAGTATATATACACAGACATATACCCACATAAGTGACATCAAACAATCCGCCCAACGTATAAATCAATTCACACAGCAACAAGCATGCATAAATAGATAAATAGTGGTGTGTCATAAGATATTCACCTAGTCTTTACACATATCAGAACAACTTGTTACATCATTGTTTGCGAAGTAAACATAATGCATAAGGGTTACATCTCCCCAAAGTACAAGTTTAATATATGTAAAAGACAAAATATCTTACTTCACATTGACGGTTCTTGTCTTTTTACCCTAAATCATTGCTCCAAAAGAGCATTTAATAGGCTAGGGGAGGGGTGAGGTGTAACACCCGTCTTTTATTTACAAAAATTTAATGTAAATATGCGATATATATAAATTCTATGACCCATTTTATATCATAAGTTCCAAAAATCAAGTTCTAAGGTAACAAACATTAGTTATCTACCGACTAATTTAAACATCCATAAGTTGTTTAGCAAACGATTTACATCATAACATTTTTTTTAAACCGAGTTAATTTATGCGGAAGCTTCAAAAGTTCGTGTTCGATTCTTCAAAAGCTTGCTTGACCGTCATCCGTAATCCTTGAATACCTAAAAACTGAAATGTTTACATTAAACATTAGTATTAGAATACTTAGAAATAATACTTAATCGAAACTACGATCAAAGTGGATTCGATTAGTTATAATTATACAAAATTTATAAAAAAATTCCAGGCTCTACCGTAACTTACGGTTCCTACCGTAAGTTACGGTAGTCACTTTTCAATACTGGTCCACCGTAACTTAGAAGAAATCCACCGTAAGGCTTTGGCCTCTACCGTAAGTTACGGTGGTACCGTAACTTACGGTAGCCTCTGCAAATGTATGTTTTGACTGATTTGTTTGTTTTGCCCAAACCAATTTCTCGGATCATTTATTCTAACAAACCAACATACTAAATTCTTGTGTTTTAATATGTCAATTATCAATCGATAACAAAAGACCAATCAATCATATTACGAAGTAATATCCATGCTTTATTTGATTATTCAGCCCGTTTGGCTCATCTACGGAATCCTCCAATATGATGACTACCAACTAGATCTTATAAATCCTTGACCTATTATTCAGTTTAGCGAACACCTTCGCTTTTAAAATTTACACACATCTATTCTATAATACGATTATACATAAGTTAACAAGTTTCACTTAACGTAACGGGTCAAGTTACATACCTTCACAGTAGGCCTTTCAAACGTGATTCGCCACTCGCTTGTCCGCTTGACGCTCATGCGTCCTTTCCTATAGAGTTCATTTATGACATATTTAGAACTCTCTTTAAATCATAATTCGCATAATACACCGAAACATCATAATTATGCGTTTAAGCTTTGAATTTCAGTTTTAAGCCTTCTTTGAGGCATTTTCACAAACACTTTAAGGGCAGATTTTTACATGATTAAATATCAAGTCTCTAGCTTATCACTTAGACCTAATTTCGCATCAATCAACCATTTTACATAATTGTTAACTTCTATAATTCTGAAGTTACTTCACAATTGTCAATTTACACTAGAACAACACCCAAATTCCCAGTGTTCATCAAATTATACAAAACCCACTAATCACCTACAATGGTGTTCATAGGTTTCACTAAAATTTCACATGATCTCAACTTGTATTTGTCTAGGGTTTGTCCCTAGACTCTATATTGTTCCTAATCCATCATAAAACAGACATGCAACCATAAATATTAGATTTTCCCAATTTCATGAGAATTTCAAGTTGAGAGTTTTCATCTAATTTTACATACATTGTAATCCTCTTGTGATGAGGATCAGTAATCTATGCTTGATTTTCGTTTTTGATCAGATTTGGACCTTCAATTGATCGATTTTGTGGAGTTAGGGTTTGGTGAGGAGTCTTAGTCGCTCCCCTGTGTTCTTGATCGACCAGACACGCTAATTTGTGTGTTTGGTTTTTATTTATTTTGTTTTAATAAATTCTAGTTTCAAGTTCTACAACTTAGGTCCCTCCACTTTTGTTTATCTAAAAGTTTTGGTTATTTTAACCCTATTTCAAGTTATTTCTAAACTTGTAGTTAACTAGGTTAAAATTCCTAGTTAGTAAATTCTTGTTTATTTATACTTTATAATTCTAATATAAAGTTTTATATTTTCGGGGTGTTACAAGTCCACCCCCCTTAAAAGGGTTTCGTCCCCGAAACCAAAGTACGTACCAAATAATGTAGGGTGGAGACGTCGCATCTCCTCTTCGGACTCCCACGTAGTGTCCGAACCTTTCCTATGCTCCCATTTGACCTTGACTTGCTTAATCACTTTGTTCCTCAAACTCTTCTCTTTACAATCTAAAATCGCAATTGGTTTTACTGCATAATTGAGGCTGTTATCCACCTCGATATCATCGTAGTGGATACGAGCAGTTTCGTCTGCTAAATATTTTCGAAGATGTGACACATGGAATGTGCTATGTATCCCACTCAACTCCTCGGGTAGTTCGAGACGATATGCTACTTTGCCAACCCGCTCGATGATTCTGAATGGCCCAATAAATCTTGGGCTCAACTTTCCTCTTTTTCTGAACCGTATTATTCCTTTCCATGGCGATACTTTCAGCATTACTTTATCGCCCACTTGAAATTCAATCGGCCTCTTTCGTTTATCCGCGTACGACTTTTGTCGATCCTGAGCCGCTTTTAGGTGCGTTCGGACCATGTCGATCTTTTCATTCGTAGTTCGGATTATATCAGTAGGTGCTAGTCCTCGTGGACCCACTTCTCCCCAACATATCGGGGTTCGGCACTTTCTTCCATATAACATTTCATACGGGGCCATTTTAATGCTCGCGTGATAGCTATTGTTATATGAAAATTCGACCAAGGGTAGATAGACATCCCAACTACCCCCGAAGTCAATAATGCAAGCTCGCAGCATATCTCCCAATGTTTGTATTGTCCTTTCACTCTGCCCATCTGTTTGTGGACGGTAAGCAGTGCTAATGAACAGTTTGGTGCCCATTTGTTCTTGAAATTCATGCCAAAATGTCGAAGTAAACCGAGTATCTCTGTCTGACACAATGGATATCGGTACCCCATGTCGTGCTATGATTTCATTGGTGTACACCTCCGACATCTTCTCCGATGTATAAGTCTCACGAATCGGAATGAAGTGAGCGCTTTTCGTCAATCTATCCACGACTACCCTTATAGCATCAAACCCACGGTTGGTTTTGGGCAATTTGGTCAACAAATCCATGGTGATTTATTCCCATTTCCAAACTGGGATGTCCAATGGTTGCAATTTACCATATGGCTTCTGGTGCTCCGCTTTGACTTGCAAGCAGGTCAAACATTTCTCCACATACTTCACAATATCCCTTTTCATCCCGGGCCACCAATAGTTTTGTTTTAAATCATTATACATCTTGGTCGCTCCCGGATGGATGGAATAACGAGACTTGTGAGCTTCATCTAGTAGAAGCTTTTTAACTCCACATGTGTTAGGAACCCAAATTCTATTGAAACGCGTATTCAAACCATGGTTTCCTACTTCAAGATCCTTAACTTGGCCAACAATCCTTTCCTTTCTCCAGTTTTCCGTCTTTACTGCTTCATCTTGTGCCCCCCGGATTCGTTCAACTAAGCCCGAAGTCACAATGAGTTGCAATGATCGTACTCGTATCGGAGCATAATCTGTCTTTCTGCTTAGGGCGTCCGCCACCACATTTGCCCTTCTGGGGTGATAGTGTATTTCACAGTCAAAATCTTTCACCGTTTCTAGCCATCGCCTTTGTCGCATATTTAACTCCTTCTGATCGAAGAAGTATTTTAAGCTCTTGTGATCGGTGAATATGGTGCACTTTACCCCATATAAGTAGTGCCTCCGTATTTTTTATGCAAATACCACCGCAACCAACTCGAGATCGTGCGTGGGATATTTCTTCTCCTGTATCTTCAATTGCCTTGAGGCATAAGCTATAACTTTGCCCCGTTGCATCAAAACGCATCCGAGTCCCGATAGTGAAGCATCCGAATAAACCACCAAGTCTTCGACCCCGTCCGGCAATGTCAGTACCGGAGCTTGAGTTAACTTCTCTTTTAGCGTTTGAAACGCTCTTTCTTGGTCGACACCCCAAATGAACTTTTCTTCCTTCCGGGTTAGCTTTGTTAGCGGTGACGCAATCTTGGAGAAATATTGAATGGATCTCCTATAGTATCCCGCAAGCCCCAAAAAGCTTCTAATTTCTGAAGGGTTCTTCGGGGGATTCCATTTTGACACGACCTCGATCTTTGACGGATCCACCAATACTCCGTCGGCACTTATGATGTGGCCAAGAAATTGTACCTCTCGTAACCAAAAGGCACACTTAGAGAATTTCGCATACAACCTTTCTCGTCTAAGTGTCTCTAACACCTCCTGTAAGTGGTGTGCATATTCAGCTTCGCTTTTCGAATACACCAAAATATCATCGATAAACACGATGACCGACTTATCCAACATTGGCTTGCAAACCCGGTTCATGAGGTCCATGAAAGCCGCAGGTGCATTTGTTAGCCCAAATGACATTACGAGGAATTCGTAATGTCCGTATCTCGTGCGGAAAGCCGTCTTCGGCACATCTTCCTCCTTGACCTTTAGTTGGTGATACCCCGATCTAAGGTCAATTTTCAAAAACCAGTTCGCACCTTGTAATTGGTCGAATAAATCATCTATCCTCGGAAGCGGATATCGGTTCTTTACCGTGAGTTTGTTTAACTCCCGGTAATCGATACACATGCGCATGCTTTCGTCTTTCTTTTTCACGAACAATACCGGTGCGCCCCAAGGAGACACACTCGGCCTTACGAATCCTTTGTCAAGCAGGTCTTGAATCAGGGACATCAACTCTTGTAATTCCGACGGTGCAAGTCGGTATGGTGCTTTTGCTACGGGTTTTGCGCACGGAATCAATTCGATCCCGAACTCTACTTCCCGTTCAGGCGGTATCCCCGGTAAATCCTCCGGAAACACATCTTCATAGTCTCGTACTACCGGTACATCTTCAATCTTCCGTGATTCTTTCTCGGGCTCATTTGCGTATATCATGAATGCCTTGCATCCTCGCTTCATAAGCTTGTGAGCTTTCAACATTGAGCATACTATGGGGTTGCCTCCTTTTTCGCCATAGATAGTGACGTGTTTCCCGCTAGGAGATATTAGCTTTATCTCCTTACGAAAACACACGACCTTCGCATGGTGCTGAGATAGCCAATCCATCCCAACGACTACTTGAAATTCTCCCATTGACATCGGGATTAGATCTATCAAGTATTCCTCATCGTCTATGTTTAATTTGCAGCTTCGACAAACGTCACAAACTATAAAACTTTTGTTGTCCCCTATTTCTACTTCTAAGGGCACAGATAATTTTGTCAATACAAATGAAGGATGTCGAATAAATCCATGCGAAATGAAGGATTTATTCGCACCCGTATCAAATAATACACGTGCTGGAATTGAGTTAATTGTGAATATACCTGAGACCACATCGGGTTCTATCTTTGCTTCGGCCGCGGTAAGTTGGAAGGACCTAGCCTTCGCCTTTGGAGCTTCCGTTGGAGACTCTTTTGTGTCTCTCTTTCCAACCAACTCGGGGCATTCAGACTTTTTGTGGCCGGGTTGATAACATTTGTAACAAACAGAAACTTTTTCGGGACATAGCGATGCAGTGTGCCCCGTCTTCCCACATACCGGACACGACTTGTCTTTGAAGCGGCACTCACCTTTGTGCCCCTTTCCACATACTTTGCAACTTGGCGACCCGCCTTTAGCCTCCACTTTCTTCCCTGATTCAGCAGTTCTAGCTTTCTTTGTAGGGCTTGGATTCACATCTTGTGCTCTTCTCTCACCCCTTTCAACTTGTTTCTTTAACTCAATTTCCCGCTCCCGGGCAGTGTTGATGATTTCTGTGAGAGTTTCATATTTTGAGGGAGTCATAAACTCTCGGTATTCAGCACTCAGCATATTGTAATAGTAGTATATCTTTTGCTCTTCAGTGGTGACTAACTCGTCATAAAATCTCAGCTTATCCATGAATATGCCCGTGATCTTATCAATTGTTTCACCCTTTTGTCTTAACTGGATGAATTCTTCCTTAATCTTGTTGATAACCGCTTTGGGACTATGGTGTTTAAGGAACAACACCTTAAACTCATCCCAAGTCATGACCCTTGCCGCTTCGGCTTCTATTTCCTTCTTTTTATTGTCCCACCAATCCTTGGCTTGGCCCCTCAATTGACCCGTTCCGTAAGCAACAAAGTCGCCTACTTCACAATGGGTCCGTTCAAACACCCCTTCGACATCACTTAACCATCTTTGGCATATTATCGGGTCAACCTCCCCGTTATAGATTGGCGGTTTACATGAATTCCTTGTACGAACACCCCTTGCGTTCTCCCGATTTTCCTTTTATAAGGTTGACACTATCTTCCAACCTTTTGACTCACTCTTCAACAAGCGACAACACCGTGCTTTGAATTTTGTCTATAAACCCGGATAGACTACCTTCAATTGCCTTCCCTACTTCTTCGGCAATTATTTCTTTCATTTGTTCGGTGCTTGTTTGCACCGGATTATCATCGTTTCCATCAGACATCTTGAAACTGAAATGTTTACATTTAAACGTTAAACATTTCATTTATAGCATTACTTCATTTGTTTCGGCTTAGCCAAGTTCTCAACTTGCTTTAACCGTTCACATTCGGTGCACTTTCCGGGTTTGAGTGTGTTAACATGCTCTTCCCATGCACATCAATTCATTTCTCATTTCTTACATAAATATAATCTGTTAAAATAATAAGTTAATTCTTACCGGACGATCGATCAAGCTTGAACCGAACACTTGTTGACAACCTTAAGCTCTGATTACCAACTTGTAACACCCGTCTTTTATTTACAAAAATTTAATGTAAATATGCGATATATATATAAATTCTATGACCCATTTTATATCATAAGTTCCAAAAATCAAGTTCTAAGGTAACAAACATTAGTTATCTACCGACTAATTTAAACATCCATAAGTTGTTTAGCAAACGATTTACATCATAACATTTTTTTAAACCGAGTTAATTTATGCGGAAGCTTCAAAAGTTCGTGTTCGATTCTTCAAAAGCTTGCTTGACCGTCATCCGTAATCCTTGAATACCTAAAAACTGAAATGTTTACATTAAACATTAGTATTAGAATACTTAGAAATAATACTTAATCGAAACTACGATCCAAGTGGATTCGATTAGTTATAATTATACAAAATTTATAAAAAAATTCCAGGCTCTACCGTAACTTACAGTTCCTACCGTAAGTTACGGTAGTGACTTTTCAATACTGGTCCACCGTAACTCAGAAGAAATCCACCGTAAGGCTTTGGCCTCTACCGTAAGTTACGGTGGTACCGTAACTTACGGTAGCCTCTGCAAATGTATGTTTTGACTGATTTGTTTGTTTTTCCCAAACCAATTTCTCGGATCATTTATTCTAACAAACCAACATACTAAATTCTTGTGTTTTAATATGTCAATTATCAATCGATAACAAAAGACCAATCAATCATATTACGAAGCAATATCCATGCTTTATTTGATTATTCGACCCGTTTGGCTCATCTACGGAATCCTCCAATATGATGACTACCAACTAGATCTTATAAATCCTTGACCTATTATTCAGTTTAGCGAACACCGTCGCTTTTAAAATTTACACACATCTATTCTATAATACGATTATACATAACTTAACAAGTTTCACTTAACGTAACGGGTCAAGTTACATACCTTCACAGTAGGCCTTTCAAACGTGATTCGCCACCCGCTTGTCCGCTTGACGCTCCTGCGTCCTTTCCTATAGAGTTCATTTATGACATATTTAGAACTCTCTTTAAATCATAATTCGCATAATACACCGAAACATCATAATTATGCGTTTAAGCTTTGAATTTCAGTTTTAAGCCTTCTTTGAGGCATTTTCACAAACACTTTAAGGGCAGATTTTTACATGATTAAATATCAAGTCTCTAGCTTATCACTTAGACCTAATTTCACATCAATCAACCATTTTACATAATTGTTAACTTCTATAATTCTGAAGTTACTTCACAATTGTCAATTTACACTAGAACAACACCCAAATTCCTAGTGTTCATCAAATTATACAAAACCCACTAATCACCTACAATGGTGTTCATAGGTTTCACTAAAATTTCACATGATCTCAACTTGTATTTGTCCAGGGTTTGTCCCTAGACTTTATATTGTTCCTAATCCATCATAAAACAGACATGCAACCATAAATATTAGATTTTCCCAATTTCATGAGAATTTCAAGTTGAGAGTTTTCATCTAATTTTACATACCTTGTAATCCTCTTGTGATGAGGATCAGTAATCTATGCTTGATTTTCGTTTTTGATCAGATTTGGACCTTCAATTGATCGATTTTGTGGAGTTAGGGTTTGGTGAGGAGTCTTGGTCGCTCCCCTGCGTTCTTGATCGACCAGACACACTAATTTGTGTGTTTGGTTTTTATTTATTTTGTTTTAATAAATTCTAGTTTCAAGTTCTACAACTTAGGTCTCTCCACTTTTGTTTATCTAAAAGTTTTGGTTATTTTAACCCTATTTTAAGTTATTTCTAAACTTGTAGTTAACTAGGTTAAAATTCCTAGTTAGTAAATTCTTGTTTATTTATACTTTATAATTCTAATATAAAGTTTTATATTTTCGGGGTGTTACATGGGGGTATTTACGTTTGACCTTTTCTTGTATTGAAGGAATCATGTTTGGTACGTGACAAGACTTGATGTGGTTTCTGTGCACTGAATTCCATAATTATGTATGCATCCATAATTACGTAAGTCCTTGCACAGTCCGCACAGTTCGTTTCATCGTCGGATCACTTCCTTCAGATAGGCCACTGCTTTCAGGTAAAGTCACGAGTACCTGAGATATTCTATTTCTAGTATATGTAAATATCAATTATAACACATAGTCGCAAGTAATTCTTAGTCAAAGACAAGTGCTACTTCAGTGCACCCTAGGTCTCGTAGTGGCTTTTCTTGGCTTTTTGAAAATAGTTTCAGGTATTGAATGTCGCGGAAAGTTTTATGCAATGAAAACTTTTTGTAAAATTATTTTCGTGAAAGGATCCTAAAGATTGTAGTCTAGACTCGAGAAGGAATCCTGGTTCACTACAATCGCAGCTCTGATACCAATATGCCACACCCCTTTCTAAGGCGGAAGCACGAGGTGTGATCTTGAAAGGTTTTCATTGCATACGATTGGTAAACATACTACATGCTCGTAAAAATAACTCCAAATGCCAAACATTATATAAATGAAAACGTAGGTTGAGTGTTTACATCACAAGACATCATATTGTTTGAAAAGTTTACAACTTTATTTAAAGACAAACATAAAGGTTTTGGTCCTTATATCACCACACGGAGTGGGACATAGCAACCAAACCCAGCAAAACGACATTGGAGTCTTGACACACATATCTAACAACATAAACAACATCCAAGAGCAAGAGTATGACCACGCGCACATCCACTTTAGTTACCTGAAATACATGTGAGTTTTTGGAAAATCGTCAACATAATGTTGGTGAGAATTCATGCAGTTTTTGTATTGAACGTTTGTATACTTTGTATGAAAACATGGTATGTAATTTGTATGTATCAAGTATTTCTGTAAATATAAGGAAATCGAGATCGCTAATGGTTTGTAAGGCAATTAACATGTGACACGACATAGGAAGCATCCAAACCATAGGCATTTTTCTAGTTGTCGATTCACGACTGAGACACAAAAGCACTACTTGATACTAGTTATCACCAAGAGTGTGGCTGCCCGAAAACCCATTAGATCTAACCTTTTGTTCTGCGGTCTTAGTATGTACACGATTAATGGTGCTTCTGGTACCCTATTCATGACATGATCTAAAGTATCATTCCTTAGTTTTTGTATCAATCATACCATAACACATGTATTTTCCCCAAGTTTAAAAAGCATGTAAAAGTTTAAAAGTGGGGACATGAACTCACAACTTTGCGTTTCTTGCGCCGTAAACTTCACCGGGTTTGCTTACATAGCGTCGTGACCTATACGTGTTTTATTAACGTTAGTCACTAGACTTGTATCGCACAAGTACAAGTCACCATCTTTTATGTATTTGTTCTTTGCTGTTAAAAATACTTTATATTTTTAACTATGTATCTTACTTATATTATTTTCTCAAAAATAAATATAAGTATCTTGTATTTTTCACCCGAGTTATGTATTTTTGTCCAAAACTTCATTTCATGTTCATAACTTGTCCAAGTTATTTAATATATTTTCATAAACATATTCTCTTGTATTTGTCTAAGCATGTTGTATGTGTATTTTTGTATTTTCACTCCTTGGGAGTATTTTGTGTATTTTCAAGTCCTAATACACTATTACATATGATACATATTACATACACATAGCACAAAATTTGGTGATCAATAAATATATATATTTTCCTCAAAAATATACATACTTAATATCAATTTTCATCTTGAAGAAATCATCATTTCTTAACTTGAAGTTTACATAAAAATTAGGGAAACCTTGGTAAATATTTTTAGGTGAATTTTTAGGGAATAAGTTTCACCAAAACTTATATTTTTCTAAGTGTCAAAATTTTATAGAAATTTTGACATGGTTTCCCCTAAAAATGGAGGTTTCCCATGTTTTCAAAACATGTGTTTATTTTCTTTTAAAATCATCACAAACAATCATCAACTCATTCAACACTTACCAAGTGTCAAAATCAAGTAATTTACACTACATCATGAACTTGAAGTTTTTGTAAAAACTTGTAGTAACTTACCATGTTATTTAGTAGGTTTAGTTACCCTTAGAAACATGGTTATTTGTTTGTAAATCACATTCTTGAAAGATTTAGTCATTTACAACTTGTAAGATGATTTTTCTAAAAATATTTCTTTTGTATTTTTTTCTTGTTACAATCATTTTCCTATTATTGTTTAAACACTAAAAATATGATTAGTTTACTTAGAAACCATGACTTTGTAAATATTATGAATAAACTTGGTTTCTTGGGAAAATTATTTTTGTAATCATCTATTTACAAGATTTGTATTTTGTTTAAATCATTTTTACATATGAAAACCAATTTCATCATTCAAGTTCATGAAGACATAAAGCATGATGATCTTGGTCTTTCACAAGATCACCACTTTAACTTACTATATCATGTGTTTAATCACAATCTAGTAGGTTTCTTATGATGCCTAACATCACTAACACAAATCATCATTCATCAAGAAGCAACTCATCATCATTTACATGTATTCTTATGTATTTAAGCTTATGTTAATGTATCATGATCATGTTCTTTAGTGTTCTTGTGATTAACAATATATATCATCTTTTAACCAACAACATACGAAGTAATAAGAGATTATGAGGGCCTCACCACTAGCACAAGGCTAGGGAAGAACACTAGAAGTTGTAGATGACAAAAGTGTTGGATAAAAGCAAATGAAGAAGGTCCTTCAATCTCTAAGAACACCAAGCTTGTTTGTAACCCTTATTGCACCTTGTGTACACTTGAGATTGGTTGATCTTGAGTTGAAGATGGTGGTGGTGTTGAAGGTGATTTCGGCCGTGAGCTAAGGAGAGGGAGAGAAGAAAGTGGTGGGTGTTTAGTGTATGAGGGAATGAGGGAGATGAAGTGTTCTTATAGTACAAGACAAGATCACTAGTAAATCTTCATAAGATCTCATAATATCTAAATGAATCCAAGGAAAATCAAATGGGATCTTGGTGAATCAAGGGAAAGATTATACAAGATCAAAGGTGGGGCCTCCCATGACCGTCCACTTCAAAGGGGGGGGGGGGGTAAAGTGTAAATTTCAATCACTAATTTCATAAATAAGTTAGTTTTCAAGTATAAAGTTTAGGGATTTAATGTGTTATTATGTTATAAGGGGTGTTATGGTGTTCGGGGATCATAACTAGCTCAGAAACATTAAAACAATGCTTCTAGTAATATTTTGATGTTTCGGGTAATGTCCGGCTGTTCGGTTAGATACCGGTTCGTTAAATTGCTAAATTGCACCGTTTAGTGTCCTTTAAGTACTCTTTTGTGACACTTTTAATTCCTGACACTTAGGAAGGTATTATGGACCAATTAGTCATATTTTTACATGTCACTAACTCGTTACAATGTTGAATTTTGCTGAAATGTATGAAATTCAACATTTAAAGTGTGTTTCGTGTGCTTTTCAGTGCGTATTTTAGCTTCCGGAAAGTCTATATGTTAACTCTTGTATATACTCTTGGGTTTTAATGCATTTTAGACTTTGGACCTACTCCTAGGCCCCAATTCTATTGTCTGACTGCTTTCAGCAGAATTATTGACACAATGTGTCTTACCGGTGAGTTTACTAGTATTTCTGACGCAACGCTATCATTAATGCATAAAGCAATATTTGTAGTATAAAACGTGCATGAATTCACAAGTATAGCATGTAATCAGACAATGTTGACATTTAAGCACATAATTGCAGTTATTAAGTATTAATTAAATTGTACGAAAATTACCGGTTTTGTGCCAGTTGTCACATGGGGGTAGCCGGTGGGGTTGGGGTTATATTTATAGTGATGTTGACTGTTGGGTTGGGGTGAACCGCTTGGCTTGGCCAAACGGTTAGATTTTAAATTTTAAATGCCCCGCTATGACATGGCCAACAAGCGAATAAGAGCCGGCCACATAGGATCGCCAGCCCGCCCTACGCCCGGCTTTAAACTCCCGCTTCTTAGGCCACGCCCCAACCCAAGCCCACCCGAGGTGGTGGCTAGGACGTTTTCAGCCCACCCACGCCCCAACTCTCGCCCCATATCCTACAGTCTAAGACGTGGCTTAGAAACTCCTTTTGTATTGCATTGCTTCCAATGGACGAAATGAATACTTGTTAAAGCCTAGGCTCGGCTCGAGTTTTCTGTCGGTGAGCCACTGAGCCGTACATTATTGTGGTGTTTGTTCGATGTATTTATAAGTTTGAAAAGTTTATTAATTAATTTATGTTTATTATTTTGTTCAACGCCAAGGTGGCGCCACTTATACACCCATGAAAAGCGTTTATATATACCAAAAGAAACAAATGGTTTCATTTTTTTAAACGACAAATTTGAATCACTTACGGACCATTGAAGTATTATCGTGTAATCAGTGGAATCATCCGATCATATCCACCTCCACTAGACATAATGCTTATACGTCAATACAGGAAAAAAACCCAATAAATATAAAAGAACCCCATTATAGGAATTGAACCCAAAACCTATTGATCACAAAGCTTTATGTCACCCCGAAAATGCCACTAGGCTATGAAGTCATAGGAAACAAATGGTTTCATTTAAGTTTAGGTTTTTAAATATCCTTTTTAATATGTTAGGCCATGGGGTATGGGGCTTGGGTTGGGGCGTGGCCCCCTTTGGCGTGGGTTTGAAGCCGGGCGTGGGGCGCCTAGCAAAGTGACATGGCGGGCTCTTAATGGCTATGTGTCAACTCATGCCCCCAACCCAAGCCCCACCATACCCCATGGGCGTGGGTTTTCGTGGTGGAGGGGCCCCATTCCACGTGTCAACAAATACCCTAACCCAAGCCCCTCATACCCCACGGTCTTAACATTTAAAATATGCATGGTTAGTCATTGAAGCAAGCATATTCCAAACATGTCTTATGGTACAGAAGCATATATTAATATTATATACTAAACTATAATTTAGATGTTTGTTAATGATGTATCTAGATTGTGTTCGGTGTGTTATTCTCAAGTATTTCTAATATATCAATCATGTCATTATTATGATATATTGATGATTCAAATGTAACAGATTTTGAAAAATTGAACTTATGTAAATTCTGAACTTTATATGATTATCATTTATATCATGCAAGGGCTGTTCAAAAAGCTCGCGGCTCGGAGCTCGCTCGAAGCTCGCTCGGATTTAGCTCGGAAAAAGCTCGCTCGATTTGGCTCGGTTTAAAAGTGAGCCGAGCCGGCTCGGCTCGGTTAGAAAGTGAGCCTAGCTCGGCTCGGCTCGTAACGAGCCGAGCTGGCTCGGTTTGGCTCGCTTTGTAGCTCGGCTCGGTTTAGCTCGAATTATTTTACTTATAATAAGTTTTAATTTTATATACATTATAATATATTACAAAAAAACTGATTATTATTTACATGTATATAGGTTTGTAATTTGATATTTATGGCATATTTGAAGATTGATTACCATACTAATGAACTAATATTGTATTTTATTGAAATTAAAACTTATTTTGCGTTGTTAAACTTGATTTTGGTTTGAATTGTATTAGGTTGAACTTATTTTGAATATATTCTTTTAAATTATTGAATAATATTTTAGGCTATTAAATTTTAAGAGGTATATATTAGTTTTTTTTATAAAATCGAGCCAAACCAAGCCGAGCCGAGCTAGCTCGGTTTAAAACCAAGCCGAGCCCGAGCTTAGATTTTCAGCTCGGTTTCAAATCCGAGCCGAGCCGAGCCAGCTCGGTTTATAATCGAGCCAAGCCCGAGCTTGGCCTGGCTCGGCTCGGCTCGGCTCATGAACAGCCCTATGCAAGGATAATTTATTTAAGTTAAAATACTTATTATGTAAGAATAATTTATTTAAGTTAAAACTAGGTTATAACCCCGTGTATTACACGGGTTAAGTAAATAAATTTATATACTAAATAATAAAACATTATATCTTTAAAAACTTCCTTTATTGTATGGGTTGAATAAATATAATTTTATATAATAAATAATACAAAGTTATATATATAAGAACCATATTGTACGGATTGAATTAATGTAACTTTATATACCAAATAAAATTTTTATATCTTTAAAACCACATGTATTACACGAGTTGAATAATTGTAATATTGTTTACCAAATAATAAAATAATACATCTTTAAAAAACCTCATTTATTACACGAGTTAAATAAATGTAATTTTATATACCAAATAATAAAAAAGTTAGTAAATGATCTTTAATATTAAATCTTATCATACTTTAATAAAATATTATCCTCAAATATAAATTGTTAATTTAATATATTTTTAAAACAAATACCTCTCTTATCTACTTATCTTATATTAAATATATAAATAATAAATTAATATTAAATGTTATCCTAATTATTTAAAAACATAACTTTTTTATTATTTGGTATACAAAATTATATTTATTCTACTCCTGTAAAACGCGGGGTTTTTAAGGATATAATTTTTTTTTATTATTTGGTATATTTTTCAACCCGGCTATACACGGGTTTTTTTTTAAAGATACGACGTTTTTAGTATTTAATATACAAAATTACATTTATTTAGGATATAAATTTTTTATTATTTGGTAGATTTTTCAACCCGACTATACACGGGTTTTTAAAGATATGACGTTTTTAGTATTTAATATACAAAATTACATTTATTTAATATGTGTACTACACATGGTTTTTAAAAATATAACTCTTTTTTAGATCTATTCAACACGTGTAACATACGGGGTTTTTAAGGATTTAATTTTTTTATTATTTGGTAGATTTATTCAATCCGATTATACACGGATTTTTTTTAAAGATACGACGTTTTTAGTATTTAGTATACAAAATTACATTTATTTAATCTGTGTAATACACATGGTTTTTAAAGATATAACTTTTTTTTATTATTTGATATATAAAATTATATTTATTTAACCCGTACAATATACGAGGTTCATAAAAATATAACTTTTTATTATTTAATATATAAAATTACATTTATTCAACCCGTGTAATACACGGGGTTCTAATCTAGTTTTATATAAAAAAGGTCTATCTTAATAAGTATACAGATATAATAATATTCGACACACTTACAAAGTTTATACTTGTAATTGTAAAAAAGTGTTACGTGTAACAAAAACCATTTGTTTATCTAAATATAAGTGTGAAGATTTAACTATTTTTTCGTATTATATAGAATAAATTGTAAAAAAGTGTTACGTATAACAAAAACCTATTTGTTTATCTAAATATAAGTGTGAAAATTTAACCATTTTTTTCTAGATTTGATTAAATATTATTGATAATAAAAATTTGTATTAGATTAGATTTTAGATTTGATTAAATATTATTAATAATAAGAATTTGTATTAATTTAGATTAAATGTTATTATTATTATTAGTATTATTAATAATTTTAATCAATTAAATGAGAGAATGACAAGTGTCCAAAACAGGTTTCTTTTATTATATAGTATAGATATTTGGTTTGGTATTGTGTGATAATAGATGAGGTGAACATATAATATTAAATCGGGAGAATTATTTATATCTTTCCCTAAACCTTTAATGGAGGGAAATGCTATGTAAAAAACCCCATTTTGGTAAAAAACTTAGCAAACTCAATATGTGGCCTATATTTATCCACGTGTCCCAAGTCATCTGATTTTGTTTTATGCCTCTAAGGGTATATTAGTCATTATACATCTATCACCCAACCCAAGAACTCTTCCCCCATTGATTTGACATGATCATTAATGCCCATAACCTCACAATTCACCAAACATCCCATTTATAGATTATTATTTCATTTTTAAAAGCAACAAATTATAAATATCGTCCCTCATATCTCCTTCATCTTCAACTGCATATCATCATTTTCTCCATTAAAGTCCATGGAGATAAATCTAAGGATCGAAGCAATTATACTCATTCCTTTCTATTGAAGCCACCAAATCTAAGGATCGAAGCAATTATCGAAGCTCTTGAAGAAAAGAAAGTAAGGTGTTGCTTTCATCACATATTTAATTCTGTTTTTAGAGAGAGAAAATTGATGCTTTGGAGAGAGAAACAACAATATTCATCTTATTCATATGGACACCAAGAACACACGCACAAATGTGTGTGAGAGAAACACGTTTAAAGATCTTACTTTTTTTATTTATGTAATTTGTTTAGATTTATACTTTTTATGATATTTGATAGATTTAAATTCAGAGCTTCGTTAGTTTATTTCAAAATTTTAAATATAGTCCAAGAGGAAATTTTTCTGTACCCAATTTCTTTCTTAAAAAATCCGGTCTTCTTAGTTGTTTCAGATCTATATGTGTTTCAAACATATGGGTTTAAAGCAAATTTGATGTTAGATTCATTACTTTTGAGTTTTTTTATGAGTTCTTTGATTTTCGGTGATGTTATTTTCAATAAAATGTTTGTCTTTTTTTTTCATCCTTACCAGGTGGTGAATTAATTGCTGAATTAATTGATGAAATTGTAAGGTGTTATTGATTATATGTTAAAGAGTTTTTAGTTCTGTGTACTTTGTTAGTTGTTGTTTCAGTTGTTGTTTTTAGTTCTGTGTACTTTGTTAGTTGCTGAATTTTAGACGTCTAATAATCGGCACATCTATTTTTAGAAACGAAAAAGCCAAGTTTGTCTTACAGCACAACCAACGTAACACGTGTTATAGTCTGAACTCATGTTTCACAGCTAAGCCAAGTTTGTCTTACAGCACAACCAACGTAACACGTGTTATAGTCTGAACTCCTGTTTCACAGCTAAACCATAGTAACATGTTATAGAGACATGTATTAGGGTATGATGATGTATTAGAGACAAGTATTAGGGTATGACGAATTAATTGCAGGTTTTTAGTTTTGTCTACTTTGTTAGTTGTTGTTTCAGTTGTGTAAGATTAATTTGCAGGTTTTTATTTTTGTGTTAAAAAGTTGTGCTTGGTTTGGTTGCTTGTTTGGGCTTTTGATCTGAATAGTAACTGTTTTTTGTTGGTTTGGTTGCTTTGTTTGGGGCTTTTGATCTGAATAGTAACTGTTTTTGTGATGTTATCTGAGAAAAAAAAAAATTCTGGATATGAATGTGTTAATATTTATGTCTGGTTAACGACTTAACGGTTATCTTATCTTTTTGTTATTAGGACGGTGATGGATTCAAGGGAAATAAGATCCAATTCTCGGGACCGTTGGTTTCGTCAAACGTGGATCATATGCTCAAGGATCATGACTATGTTTATGTTACAGCACAACACAACTAACACGTGTTATAGGTTGAACTTCTCGGACATGGATGTGTTACATGTGACATGAAACCCATGTACAACGTAACACGTGTAACGTGTGACATGAAAACACTTTTTTATAACTTCCCTGGCATACGCACACCCACATGTTTACAAACCGTTTCAAGACCGACCCAAACAATAAAGCAAGGGTAGCCGCTGAAAAGCTAAGGCAACAAAGGTAGCCGCTGAAAAGCGAAGGCAGACTTTCAAAGGAAGCTCCACCATTTTCTTAGTGCTATGTATTTTCGTTTACTAGTAATATGTAATGTGAGACTCTTATTTTGTTTTGTCTAGTACAGGATGTTAAAATGGTATGGACTTAACACATTCTGGAAGTCTTAACACACGTTATAAAAGAGGCTTAACACACGTTATATCAGGTATACTATGTTATTAAGTTACTATTGGATTTTATGCATCCATTCTGGAAGTCTTAAGACACGTTATAATAGAGGCTTAACACACGTTATACAATATTAACTTGTATGTTCCATATACGGTGTTGCAATATTAACTTGTATGTTCCATATTAACTTGCAAACCACTTTCATATACATGAATACAAGTCGGGTTATAATGGATGCTTACATGTTATCATATGTATACAAGTGGGGTTACAACAAGATTACGATATTAACTAAGCTCACCATTAAACTCATCGCCCCCGTCGAGTGTTTTCACCCTTGTCACATGTTAAGCAATTACATGTTTCCGAACAGACAAATTGTAACACATGTTAGATCAGTATATACACATCATGGTGTTTTGTAAACCCCTAGCTTATACATGAATACATGTCAGGTTACAAAAAGATTATAACAGAGGCTTAACACATGTTATACATTCCAAAATGTGCAAAACATGTTAGAAACGAACGAAAACTTGTTACAGCATGAAAACTTCTTTATGGATCTGTTACAGCATGAACCACTAACACATGTTATAAACGAACGAAAACTTCTTTCCCAAAAGAGTTGACTTATTCAATGTCCCCGCATTAACGTCGCCTACATCCATCCAGCTTGTCAATTGAATATCTTTATGGATCTGTTTCTGTAAATCAACACACGTTATATATCATTCTAACAGGTGCTTAACACATGTTATGGGTCTGTTTCTGTAAATCAAACAACCCAACAAAAAAAAACACTTACTGTTCAGATTAAAAGCCCAAACCAGCAACCAAACCAACAAAAAAAAAAAACAATTATTGTTAAGATCAAAATCCCCAAACAAGCAACCAAACCAACAAAAAATCTCGTTCAAAATCTCATCCTAAAGTTTTCGATTTATTTAAAATACATGAACATTAACTATTACTAGATCTTGATTGAAGACAGAGGAGAGGAGAGAGAGAGAGAGAACATTAACCATTACTAGATCCTGACTCCGACGACGTTCTGAACTCCGGCGCCACCAACCACCCACCCTCCACCACCTTCTACAACCACCCACTGTCGCCGCTATCAACCACCAACACCCCAGAATGAACCAGTCACCACCTTCCACCAACCACCAGATCTTGCTATGAATGTGTTAATATTTATGTCTGGTTAACGACTAAACGGTTATCTTATCTTTTTGTTATTAGGACGGTGATGGATTCAAGGGAAATAAGATCCAATTCTCGGGACCGTTGGTTTCGTCAAACGTGGATCATATGCTCAAGGATCATGACTATGTTTATGTTACAGCACAACACAACTAACACGTGTTATAGGTTGAACTTCTCGGACATGGATGTGTTACATGTGACATGAAACCCATGTACAACGTAACACGTGTAACGTGTGACATGAAAACACTTTTTTATAACTTCCCTGGCATACGCACACCCACATGTTTACAAACCGTTTCAAGACCGACCCAAACAATAAAGCAAGGGTAGCCGCTGAAAAGCTAAGGCAACAAAGGTAGCCGCTGAAAAGCGAAGGCAGACTTTCAAAGGAAGCTCCACCATTTTCTTAGTGCTATGTATTTTCGTTTACTAGTAATATGTAATGTGAGACTCTTATTTTGTTTTGTCTAGTACAGGATGTTAAAATGGTATGGACTTAACACATTCTGGAAGTCTTAACACACGTTATAAAAGAGGCTTAACACACGTTATATCAGGTATACTATGTTATTAAGTTACTATTGGATTTTATGCATCCATTCTGGAAGTCTTAAGACACGTTATAATAGAGGCTTAACACACGTTATACAATATTAACTTGTATGTTCCATATACGGTGTTGCAATATTAACTTGTATGTTCCATATTAACTTGCAAACCACTTTCATATACATGAATACAAGTCGGGTTATAATGGATGCTTACATGTTATCATATGTATACAAGTGGGGTTACAACAAGATTACGATATTAACTAAGCTCACCATTAAACTCATCGCCCCCGTCGAGTGTTTTCACCCTTGTCACATGTTAAGCAATTACATGTTTCCGAACAGACAAATTGTAACACATGTTAGATCAGTATATACACATCATGGTGTTTTGTAAACCCCTAGCTTATACATGAATACATGTCAGGTTACAAAAAGATTATAACAGAGGCTTAACACATGTTATACATTCCAAAATGTGCAAAACATGTTAGAAACGAACGAAAACTTGTTACAGCATGAAAACTTCTTTATGGATCTGTTACAGCATGAACCACTAACACATGTTATAAACGAACGAAAACTTCTTTCCCAAAAGAGTTGACTTATTCAATGTCCCCGCATTAACGTCGCCTACATCCATCCAGCTTGTCAATTGAATATCTTTATGGATCTGTTTCTGTAAATCAACACACGTTATATATCATTCTAACAGGTGCTTAACACATGTTATGGGTCTGTTTCTGTAAATCAAACAACCCAACAAAAAAAAACACTTACTGTTCAGATTAAAAGCCCAAACCAGCAACCAAACCAACAAAAAAAAAAAACAATTATTGTTAAGATCAAAATCCCCAAACAAGCAACCAAACCAACAAAAAATCTCGTTCAAAATCTCATCCTAAAGTTTTCGATTTATTTAAAATACATGAACATTAACTATTACTAGATCTTGATTGAAGACAGAGGAGAGGAGAGAGAGAGAGAGAACATTAACCATTACTAGATCCTGACTCCGACGACGTTCTGAACTCCGGCGCCACCAACCACCCACCCTCCACCACCTTCTACAACCACCCACTGTCGCCGCTATCAACCACCAACACCCCAGAATGAACCAGTCACCACCTTCCACCAACCACCAGATCTTGCTATGAATGTGTTAATATTTATGTCTGGTTAACGACTAAACGGTTATCTTATCTTTTTGTTATTAGGACGGTGATGGATTCAAGGGAAATAAGATCCAATTCTCGGGACCGTTGGAAAGCTAAGGCAGCAAAGGTAGCCGCTGAAAAGCTAAGGCAGACTTTCAAAGGAAGCTCCACCATTTTCTTAGTGCTATGTATTTTCGTTTACTAGTAATATGTAATGTGAGACTCTTATTTTGTTTTGTCTAGTACATGATGTTAAAACGGTATGGACTTAACACATTATGGAAGTCTTAACACACGTTATAAAAGAGGCTTAACACACGTTATATCAGGTATACTATGTTATTAAGTTACTATTGGAGTTTATGCATCCATTCTGGAAGTCTTAACACACGTTATAATAGAGGCTTAACACACGTTATACAATATTAACTTGTATGTTCCATATACGGTGTTACAATATTAACTTGTATGTTCCATATTAACTTGTACACATATTAACTTGCAAACCACTTTCATATACATGAATAAAAGTCGGGTTATAATGGATGCTCACATGTTATCATATGTATACAAGTGGGGTTACAACAAGATTACGATATTAACTAAGCTCACCATTAAACTCATCGCCCCCGTCGACTGTTTTCACCCTTGTCACATGTTAAGCAATTACATGTTCCGAATAGACAAATTGTAACACATGTTAGATCAGTATATACACATCATGGTGTTTTGTAAACCCCTAGCTTATACATGAATATATGTCAGGTTACAAAAAGATTATAACAGAGGCTTAACACATGTTATACATTCCAAAATGTGCAAAACAAACACATGTTATAAACGAACGAGGCTTAACACATGTTATCCCAGGTATACGGTGTTACAATATTAACTTGTATGTTCCATATTAACTTGTACACGTGTTACGATCAGTATATGCACATCATGGTGTTTTGCAAACCACTTTTGATATACATGAATACAAGTCGGGTTATAATGGATGCTTACATGTTATTATATGTATACAAGTGGGGTTACAACAAGATTACGATATTAACTAAGCTCACCATTAAACTCATCGCCCCCGTCGACTGTTTTCACCCTTGTCACATGTTAATCAATTACATGTTCCGAACAGACACATTGTAACACATGTTAGATCAGTATATACACATCATGGTGTTTTGTAAACCACTAGCTTATACATGAATACATGTCAGGTTACAAAAAGATTATAACAGAGGCTTAACACATGTTATACATTCCAAAATGTGCAAAACATGTTAGAAACGAACGAAAACTTGTTACAGCATGAAAACTTCTTTATGGATCTGTTACAGCATGAACCACTAACACATGTTATAAACGAACGAAAACTTCTTTCCCAAAAGAGTTGACTTATTCAATGTCCCCGCATTAACGTCGCCTACATCCATCCAGCTTGTCAATTGAATATCTTTATGGATCTGTTTCTGTAAATCAACACACGTTATATATCATTCTAACAGGTGCTTAACACATGTTATGGGTCTGTTTCTGTAAATCAAACAACCCAACAAAAAAAAACACTTACTGTTCAGATTAAAAGCCCAAACCAGCAACCAAACCAACAAAAAAAAACACTTACTGTTCAGATTAAAAGCCCAAATAATTTTTTCAGACCTTATGTATACATAAACAAACAAATCGGTAACCGTATATCATTATTTCTGTAAAATCCCTATATAGTTAACAATCAACATTTTTCAAGCATAATCCATCCAAACAGTTCACAGCTATATATATATACATATACCCATATCCAAGATTCACGAAATGTAAGGAAACAAGATACACATCCTAAAATCAATCAAACAAACAGCAATTCGAACAAATACTCAGCTAAAAATTACAAGGATGTAGGGAATTCAAAGACAATCATGTACCGACCGAAATAAATCTGGAGTGAATCCCGAACTAAATTAGAACCGAACCTGAACATGAATCTGACCCGAGTCGTCTGTATGTGTGTTCAAACTTCCTCTCTCTCACACACTTGTATGTGTGTTCTTGGTGTTATAGATGAACATGATGAAGTTTGTTGTCATCGTTCTCTCTCTAAAACAACATTCAGACCCTTCATTTGCTTCTAAAGATTGAGGAGAGAGAGAGAGCCGGAGAAGAAGCCCGGTGAGTTTCGCCGGAGGAGGTGGTTGCTGGTGGTGGTTGTTGTTTATTTCTCCTGAATATGAAGAGTGTTCATCTTTTGTCTTCAAGATTGGGTTGAAGAAATGAGAAAGAGGAAGAGGTAAGAGAAAGAGAAAGTGATATGATGATTTGATAGTTCTGGAAAGTCAAAAAGCTTCTTTTTCACTACCTAAAATGCCCCTTCCACTTGTAGTAATGTATTATATTATTTCTTTTAAATCTAATTCTTACCTAAAACCATGAGAACCATTGATCAACTTGGCTGGCACCAAATCAATGGATGACAAAGAGTTTGCAAAGTTTTCTAAAAAAGATAGGGTTTCTTGTATAGCCAAGCCCAACCTTTAATTTCATTATATATCTTTCGTTTTACAGTAAATTAAAGTTTTACCCTTCATGTTTTGAGGCGCTGACACTCTTACCTCTATTTTCAAAATTGTGTTGTCTTACATAACATTCCGTCTAGTCTCAATTGTATCAATCTTGGACCCTGTCACTTAACGCCGTTGACTTTTAACGTTACTATGTAACTGTCAAAGGGTATATTTGTCACGTCCACTCTTTTTTACTGTTGAGTGTGAAGCCACTTGACCAAGTTGAGGTCAGAAAACAGGATAAGAGGATAAGGGGCAGGGGTGAACCAATAATGCCTGTAACCCATTTTTTACGGATCATGTTTGTGACTTTCTTTCTCTTCCTTCAATCTCCGAGATTCATTTGTATTGTAATCTCTGTACCTCACCAAGAAATATAAACTCCTAGTTACCCGTGGACGTAGGTCAGTTTAGACCGAACCACGTAAATCCTTGTGTTCTTGACTGTGGCAGATTGTGAGAGCAGAGAGTGTGTGTGGTCCGAGTTCGTGTGTGAGAGCGTTCGATCCTAACAACTGGTATCAGAGCTCAGGGCTCTTGATCGACTCACACGAACAGAGAAGGAGGTGTACAGGAAAGAGAAGATATTGACCTGTGAAACCGGAACTGGGGTCCCGGTCAGAAGCCACCGCCATCAGAACCGCCTCCACCACCATCAGAAGCCGTCGCCACCAGAACCGTCACCGCCTCCGTTCTCTTCACCTTCGTGACTAGGGTTTGCTGACCCAGTAGCCGTCGTTACTTAGGGTTTTCGATCCTTGCCTTTTCTGGGTGTTGATTGCTTCCAAAAGAGAAGAGAAGAGAAGAAGGAGAGCAGAGGTTTTTTTTTTTTTTTTTTTTTTTTTTTTTTTGTTCTGTGGGGAAGAAGAAGCATAGTACGTGCTTTATTTCTTTTTTTTTTTTGTGGAAAATTAAAGTTTCTCAATTTGACCAAGGAGGCCCCTCAACTTTAAACAAAGAAGAAAATTGGGTTTAGTTCTTTTTTATTTAATCCTTTGGCAGTAGTAGCCAAACTTTTATTTGTCAAAGAACTAAGTTTTTTTTGGAGCATTAGGCAGAAGGTTTATAATTTCAAGATCAGTTTTTTGACCGGTTAAACCAGCAATTTTTCAGTTTGATTTTCATTTTGTTTTTCGATTTCAGTTTCGTTTAGTCGTGTTTGAGTTATCATGGCAGAAGACGGGAAGGTGCAAATCGACAAGTTTAACGGTACAGATTTTAGCTGGTGGAAGATGCAGATTGAAGCATTATTGGTTCAAAAATATATTGATATTGTGTTATCAGGAGTTAGACCAGAAAGGGTGGAACCAGCAGATTGGGAATCAAAAGACATGAAAGGCAGGGCAGTTATTACATTGGCGTTATCAAAGACTGTGGCATTCAACATCATGAAGGAAACCACAACTAGTGGCATGATGTTAGCCCTATCTAACTTGTACGAGAAGCCTTCAGCAACTAATAAGGTCTTTCTGATTAGAGAGCTGGTGAATACTAGGAGTAGGGAAGGCAATTCAGTCACAGAGCACATCAACAAGTTGAATTCGATTTTGGCCAGACTTGTGTTAGTGGACATCAAATTCGAAGATGAAGTTCAAGCTTTGCTACAGTTATCTTCTTTGCCAGACAGTTGGTCCGGAACTGTTACAACGATTTCAGTTCATCAGGTACCAACGGATTTAATTTTGAAGGGATTCGTGATCTTATTCTGAGTGAGGACGTCAGAAGGAGAAGTTCGAGTGGATCATCGAGTGAATTACTTAATGTTGGCAGAGGAAGGAAGAATAACAGAGATAGTCGGAGCAGGAACAAAAAGATGAGTTAGTCTAGGGCTCGAGGTGATATAACCTATTGGAACTGCAAAGAGGTAGGACATTTTAGGAATCAATGTCCAAATGAGAAGAAAGAAGTTAACGCTGCAGTAGACCACTCAGATGATGATGTTTTGATCTGTAGTATGGAGAGCAGTGTGGATTCCTGGGTTATGGATTCGGGTGCTTCATTTCACGCTACCCACAGCAGTGAAACACTGCGAAATCTGAAAGAAAGTGATTTTGGTAAGGTAAAACTGGCGAACGATGAGGTTCTTGATGTGACGAGCATGGGTGACTTAGATCTGAAGACTCCAGTCGGTTCATGGACTTTGAAGGATGTCCGGGTAATTCCAAGTCTGAAGAAACAGTTGATTTCTGTTGGGCAGTTGGATGAACAGGGGCACGAAGTTAAGTTCAGTAACGGTCAGTGGAAGGTTCTAAAGGGAAATCTAGTCGTAGCTCGAGGAAAGAAACGAGGTTCGCTGTATATGGTCAGTTTACCATCTGAGGGAGTAACCGTCCCAGTCCAGAAGAAGACCAAGATCCGGTTCACAGAATCTCGTGGGCAGAAGAAGGTTTGCTTTGCAGATGGCAAACCCAGAGTCACTGGTCAGATTCAGAATGAACATGCTAGAAAAAGTTCAGTAAAACCAGTCAGGGGCATTCGTGGCAGTGGGAGGACGGGACGTGCTTCAGTCAGAGTTACCAGACGACAGTGGGTTAAGAGAACCAGTATTCCAGCTGTCAAAGTCTCTCCAGTTGATAATCTGCTTTATTCGGAGAGTGTTTGTTCTCAGGATGTTCCAGGATAGGGAAGTTCATGTCAGTGGGAGCCGATAGGAACAGAGAATGGGTCAGGGGCAGACTTAGCCATGAATGATGTGTTGGAGCTAATGGAAGCTTCAACGGGCCTTCAGGATAATTGAAGAGAAGGCCGGGTAACTAGGAAGGAGCTAAGATCAAAAAATTTTACAGAAATACAGATGCACAGTTGAAGCACAGGTGAAGATTATTCCGTGGCTTCAAGTGGGAGATTGTTGAGTGTGAAGCCACTTGACCAAGTTGAGGTCAGAAAACAAGATAAGAGGGTAAGGGGCAGGGGTGAACCAATAATGCATGTAACCCATTTTTTACAGATCATGTTTGTGACTTTCTTTCTCTTCATTCAATCTTTATATAAGAGATTCATTTGTATTGTAATCTCTATACCTCACCAAGAAATATAAACTCCTAGTTACCCGTGGACGTAGGTCGGTTTAGACCGAACCACGTAAATCCTTGTGTTCTTGATTATGGTAGATTGTGAGAGCAGAGTGTGTGTGTGGTCCGAGTTCGTGTGTGAGAGCATTCGATCCTTTCATTTACATAGTCCAATCATTCACACTCAATCGAGACCAAGTTCTTCCTTCTCCGGTGAACTATTCCGAAAATGTTGGTTATTCAAGTTGACCTAATCATCAAAAAACGCAGAAGAATGCCGATAAGCACGATGATAGGCAACCTAATCAGAGAGATTTCATATATCTTCCTACTTCAACTAGGTCGATATAGTTGTGAGTCTCAACTCCAGAACGGTTGGCCATATGAACCCGCTTTGTAGAAACTTTGGTCCAAGTGTTTAATGCTTCTCGCTATAAAATGAATATATTTAATATTTTAAAGTTTGATTGTTACATATGAAATTGAAAAGATTGAACACTAGTAGATTAAATTCTTTTTATAAAATTAACCATATTATATGGTACTCGTTTTTTATTACGTTCTGAAAACTTATTAGACCACCCGTAGTGATAACATGATTGGGCGTGGAAGGCAACAAAAACGCCCAAACACGCCGTCTCCATCACCCCCTAGGCTTGGTTTTCAAAAAATTGTCGGGGCGTGTTATTTAAAACGTTGGATCGAGAATTTTTTTGGCCAATGACCGTTGGCAACGGTCAACTAATGACTATAATATTTTTTTTCATATATATATATATATATATATATATATACTCACACGAACTCTCACATTCCATTCTCTATAAACTATAAACCAAAACCTACAATAACAAACCTAAACTACACACCATTTTCTGTAAAAAAAAGGATTCCCCCACGTCCTCGTCGTCCGTTGCCAATTTTTATTACAAAGAGTTTTTAGCCGATGAGGGTGGTCGACCGACGAGGAGGTCGAGCAAGAGGCGGTTACGAGTGCGTGCAAACTCGCGGCGCGGTATATGAAACATTCTAGTCGGCCTCAACGTGAAAGTTGGCCAAGAGAATATATTGAACTAGACTGTCGTTCGGCAAACGATCGATTAATGAAAGATTACTTTGATGAAGCGCCTACTTACCCAAACCCAAACGTTTTTAGGCGTCGTTTCCGGATGAATAAACATTTATTTCTATGCATTGCTGGAGACTTGGAAAACAAGTTTGATTATTTTAAACAAAAAGCGGATGCGAGAGGGACGCTTGGATTTACCGCTATTCAAAAGTGTACTTCAGCGCTACGAGTCCTTGCGTACGAAAACGCGACTGACATCAACGACGAGTATTTAAAGATGACCGAGAAAACAACGCGCGATACCTTGGAACATTTTTTTCACGGTACACTACAATACTATAAATATTACATGCATTCATATTTTTTAGTTAGCTTAAAATTATATATGTTTGTTTTTTAAAGGTATAATAAATTTGTACGGTGCCCGTTATCTGAGAAAGCCTACATGATACGATCTTCAACAAATTTACGAGGTCCATTCTAATCAACATGGTTTACCGGGCATGATTGGGAGCTTAGATTGTCGCCATTGGCTGTGGTATAATTGTCCGACCGTATGGCGAGATCAACACACACGAAGTGACCAAGACGGCCCTCTGTTATTCTTCAGGCGGTTCCTTCACACGGCCTTTGGGTTTGGTCGGCTTACTTTGGTGTCGCGGGATCATGCAATGATATAAACGTTTTCGAACAATCTCCATTGGTAGAGGATTTCATTTCCGGTAGAGCTGCAGAAACATCTTTTTTATGCAAACGGAAAATACTACCCGCACGGATACAATTTGTGTGATGGAATTTATCCTAGGTATTCGATTGTCGTTAAGACGTTTAGGGACCCGTACGATGAAAAAAGAGCTCATTTTAAAAGAGTTCAAGAGTCTTTGCGGAAGGATATTGAGAGATGCTTTGGGGTTCTTCAACAACGGTGACATTATTTGAGAAATCCTTTTCGTGCATGGAACAAAGAAAAATGAGAGATGCTATGTACGCTTGTATAATCATGCATGATATGATATTGGAAGACGAAGGAAAAACAATATGCCCAAACTATGTACCGGAAGCTGTTCTGGAATATCCGGAAGCAACAATGGAAGAAAGAGTGAACAATGCACATGAAATGTGGACTCCTAGAGTAAAATCCTAAATCATGCGCCTAGAAATGTTGTTTAAATGGGCTAAAAAACAAATATAACATTTGAAAAAAAAAGAAATTTTGGAGACCATTGTTTTTTGGTGGTCCTAGGCCTTAATCTAGATTAATAAGCCTAACGGACCGACCCTACGCTTTGTGATTCCTTAGTCTCAAATGAGTTGTTGACATAAATCTTATTTTCAAAACATATGGGTCATTTCAACTCATTACACCTATAACCATCCTTGAATAAACCTACATACGTTGTCAGGGCTTAATTATCCACATTTTAACACTTATTAAGTTTAAGGTCTCATGTCACTATTTCTTGACCCCGGTGACTCTTTGATTGTGCCATTCATTGAGGTTTCCCAAAAATGGTAATTATCCACACTTATAATCATTAGAGAGCTCATTTGATTACACGAGTATCAACTTCCAAGTTCATCGTTAGTTATTTAGGCATGTAATAATATCTAGGAGTGTAAATGAGTTGAGTCGAGCATGAGCTTGTATAGTGTATAATCTCAAGCCCGGGCTCCTTAACTTATGAGAACTCAATATGTAAAGCTTAGGCTCGTTTACGAAACGAGCTTATTTTTAAGTTTAAGCTCGTTTAAAATCAATCCGACCAGAGCTTTTAACGAGATGATCTTGAGCAGCTTGATTCCACTACATTACCCAAAACCTGAATCATACCCACATAGTTTGTTCATTACTCATGGAGTTTTGTGAGTTCTAACTAACTTATAGATTTGAAACATATATCAACACGTATTCAAGATTTACACAAGAACTTGAAATTAGGTTAAAAAATAGTAACCAAAACTCCAGGAGTATCCCATCCACATTTGAGTTTAGCAACACATTTGGACACTATTTTTTAACCTAACTTTACACAATTTGAGTTTAGCAACACATTTGGACACAATATTAATGCTTTCATTGCAAATGAACTTATACCCCAATGTTTGGATGTTATAATGTCTTTTTAACCCCGCTTCAACAAAATCAACATTTTTTAGTTATAAACACCAAAACACTCGGCCGGCTTCTTCCCTTTGGGAGGTCGCCGGTTCGACTCCAACTTGTGGCTTATGGTGCGGGACGTCCCAATGATGGATCGTTACCTACCGAGGCATGGTGCGGTTCTGAGGGCAACCCGGTTTTCATCAAGCTGTTACCCCAGCGAGTCTCTCGTGTGGGGGCAGTATGGATTCCGGGCGAAGGTCAGCTAGCGCGCCGGCCGGGGCCCGATAGAACATCGCGTTCGGTAAGCGGGGCTGATGGGAGCTTGTCATCGACAAGCTCTCAGTGACCTATTACTGGTCAGTACATAGAAAGTCACCATTCAAAAAAAATATTAACTTTATAATTACAATATAAATAGTTACAGAAAATCATAATGCTAGTCTTTTTAAGTGATTACTATATATTTATTAAACGATGATAGCTAGGCCAATAATTAGGATTCCATACAAGCATCCCAACCACATGTCTTATGGTATAGAAGCATATATAATATTATATATCAAACCATAACCTAGTTGTTACCTTAAAAGATTTACATTATTCATTATATATCAAACCATAACCTAGTTGTTACCTTAAAGATTTACATTATTCATGTATAATGATTGTTCAGATATAACAGATAATATAGGGATAGTATTATATACTCTTCTTAAAGTTTTGTCTAATATCATATTACCCAAAAACAAAAGGATAGATCATGATATCAAATGTACCTATTTTTTTTTTAATTTATGGCACTTCACATTTATCATAAAAACTGAATCAGGATATGATGAGTTCAAAGTGCAAGAAGAATAAAAAAAAGGTATAATAGTTATATTGTAAATTCTATTTAATAAAAAGGATAAAGATGAAATTTTATGTGTTCGAAATGAAATGTGAAGATTTAAGTATTTCGAATCAAGTGGTGGAAGGCTTACATTTCTCTTGAGATATGCAAGTTCAACTCCCACTTGGTGCAGAGTGAGGCATTGGTGGGCAATGATAGGAGACCCAGGGAAACCTGGGTTCGATCCTTGAGCCAAACGAGTTTTACCGGTAATTTCACCGTCGTGCCTACGGGCGGGTGGGTTACCGGGTTTTCCCCGGAATTGGTGGTGGACTCGGGTTACTCTCGGAGTACTCCGTTTGGTCCAATGGGTGCCCCGAGAGTGCTCGAGATTGATTCTGTTGGCCGTTTAAAAAAATAAGTATATTTAACATTAATATTTTTAGTTGGGTATAATATGATTTTATACAATCAGTTGAATTTCATTTTTATAGAGTCACACAAAATAAGCATAACTAGCTAGCTATAAAGGAAATGCTCAAACAGATGCCTAAAGCATACAACAGCCCACTGTACAACCTCAAGCATCTTGTTAAAAAATTATCACCATGATCGACTGATACAATTTCAGTAGGAGCCAATAAGCCTAGCTGGACCCTTAACCCAATTATAGCCCATACCCAGTCAAAGGTCCAGTCCAAACGTAGTCGAAGTCAAAAGGCTGAATGTAGGGGCTGAAATTTAAGATTAGTGACTACTCTATTTTGTATTTAAGTAATCCAACTAGGAATAACACCCGCGCGCGTTGCGGCGCGGGTACATCGTAAACATCGAATGGATTAGTTCAAACATCATGTGATGCATTAACCAATGAAAACGTGCATTTAGACGTATCATAGTAAACGTAACGGGTATAACGGAAAAGTTGTCACGTATAATCAAAAGAGATTAATTAGAACTTTTGAAAAAAAGGGGAAAAAAGCCACAATTTGACTCCACTCGGTTTGAAACAAAATTAATGAAACATTCATAAAATAAACACGGAAACATATTATATTTGACCTCACTCATTCCCCAAAAAAGTTTACGTTGAAACATACACCAACTCGAATTTATACCGAAACGTACATAGAAGTGAGCACGTAAAGAATGGTTTTTTAAACAAAAACATATTATATTTGATCTAACTCGTTTCCAGAAAAAGTTTACGTCAAATAGAGCAAATCGAATTCATACCGAAACATAAATAACAATATGCACGTAAAAATAGTTTATTTTAAGTAAAGAAGGCATAGGGGTAAAACAGAAACAAATAATTTTTAGTAAAAAATTTAATAGGTTAAAAATGTTTGTAAAATCGTGCCAAGTAGCCCTAATGCCACACCACCAACAACAGAAGAGCTCGTAAAACAAAATAAATAAAAAAGAAAAAATAACGCTGACCGAAAAACAGACGTAAAATCGTTGAATCACGCACCCGTTGCGACGTGTTAATGCGAAGAAATTAGACCGAAACGTAAAACGTAGAAATAAGAAACTAAGTCAATTTAGGACCCGCGCATTGGAACGAACTTGTAAAAAGGCGACTGGCATGTCAAACGGGAAAACATACAAAAAAAACGTTGAACCACATACACACGTTGCGGCGTGTTGACTCGTAAAAGAACGAAACGTAAAGCTTACGAAAGATGAAAATTATAGGGGACCGAAGTTGAAAATAAAAAAGTGTTTGGGTTAAATTGTAAAACATTAAAAACTTTATGTTAAAAGTAAAAAATTAATAAGGTTAAAATGAAAAGATAAAAACTTTTATGAAAAATGAAAAACCAAAACTTTTTTGAAAGGCTCCCTATGCATATAGTACAACAACCTAAAGCAACAAAATGTTGCTTATTTATAATTTATAATTCCTATTCTAGTTTTCTATGTCTTTTCTATTTTAATTATCAATGTTCTTGTATTGGAGATTAGCCTCTCTCGAATCGGGCCAATTATCTTACCAGTTTTTAATAAAACCAACTTTTAATTTTTTTTTGTTCCTATCATGGACACTTTTTTTTTCTTTGCAAAACACAATTACAAGTAGGTAAACAAAGAAACAGAATCAGCTATATACCTATTATACTAAAAAAATACACTTAATGCCACATGTCCATTTCTTAAGCAATCATTTATTGATGTGGCATGTCTCTTTGAGCAGAGAATTGGTACATGGGCGGCAAACTCTCTTTTCCTCTATTCTGCTTCTCCTGTACGTTTCATCTTCGCACTGCATCTCTCTCCTCAATCTTTCCATATCTTATTTTGCAAATCACAAACCTAGGTGTCTAAAGCAAGGATTGAAAGCATTGATTGAAGGCAACACGGTAAGTTATTTTCGATCCTTAATCTGTTCCACATATGTTTTTTTTTCATAAACCCTAATTCTCAGCGAGGCAATTCTCATATGTCTCTTATTCATCCTAAATCGTTACCCTCTTAAGTGAATCTCGGTATGTTAAATTTTAATCTTATAATCCTACGTTTCTACAAAAACCCTAATTATGATATGTGCGATTTTCAGATCTCCAAACTTCAAAGATCCAGAAAGAATTTGAGGGCTAGGGTATGAGATCGGATTCTGATTGTGTGGTTTTAGTTCATTGAATAAATTGTAAGTTTCTAATATCCTAATTCCCTCAATCCGTATGATTAGTGTTATAAAACTTTTGTGAGTGAAGTGATTGATTCAGTACTTGAATCTGGAACATTTACCATGGAGGAAGATCTGGTAATAAAGTTAAATTGATTTACAGTAATGTTAACTTAAGATGACAGATTACGAAGAAAGGTACGAAGGGAACGGTGAAGATGTTGAAACCTTTCACGGCGGAGGCTCTTCTCCTTCGGCTGGTTAGTATTAACGATGAGGTATATGTATACATTCTCTTCCTGATTCAGCATGTTATTATGTACGTTCAAGTGGTTATGTGGTTGTTTGAATGCTTAAGTGACGTTGGTTTGATCCATGGCTGCAAAAACATATATTAATTTAAGGCGGCAAGCTCGAGTGGTTCATGGCTGCAAATACATATCATAAACAAGGCGGCATGCTCAAGTGGTTCGGGGCTGAATCATGGTGTACAAACCGTGAGTTCGTAAAGTATTCTTAGGGAACATCAAAGGTGAGTTTTATACGCCCCCGTTATGGTATTTTTAATGGGTTTTGGGGCTGCTCACATACTCTTTTGATAAATGGTTTTACAATAGTGATTTTATAAGGTTTTGATGATTATTAAACTAAAACATGACTTTTAGTGAAGTTTGGGCAAGCTGTGATTAAAATTTTTAGAAACAAGTTTAGATGTATAAAATTTTTGTATTTAGGGATCCGACGCTAATTATTATGTTAATATTTTCAGTTTAAATATTTATTTGGCCTAATTATTTTACCAATTTTTCATTTGCAGTGCATTTGTGATTGATTTGAAAGCTAGATTCGGTCGTTGCGTCCCGAGTTTGATTTCCGGCTGTGATGACTTTGGTAAAAAAAAAACTTGGTTCGATGTTGCATAGCATGGATGGCGAGTGCGTTGTTTTCTTCTTGCAACCTGTTATGCAGCCATGAGAACCACAATACCTATTCTGAGCCCTGTGTTAATTGGTCATAAGGTATTTTTAATAATGATGTTGGCAACGACACCCTACCTACTGGCATTGTCGGTATATGGAACTGTAAGTTATATTTGTCCGTTCCGTCCCGAGTTCGGTTTCCGGATGTGATGACTTTTGTAAAAAAAACTGTGTTCGAGGTTGGATAGCAAGGAAGGCTACTGCCCTGTTTGCTACCATTAAGGCATTGTCGGTATATGGAACTGACTCGCGGCCGAATGAAAGGATGGAGGTTATAATGATGTTGGCAACGACACCCTACCTACTGGCATTGTCGGTATATGGAACTGTAACTTATATTTGTTCGTTCCGTCCCGAGTTCGGTTTCCGGATGTGATGACTTTTGTAAAAAAAACTGTGTTCGATGTTGGATAGCAAGGAAGGCTACTGCCCTGTTTGCTACCATTAAGGTATTACGCAGCCATCATAAATCATTTTTTTTATTTGGGGATCCGACGCTAATTATTATGTTAATATTTCCAGTTTAAATATTTATTTGGCCTAATTATTTTACCAATTTTTCATTTGCAGTGCATTTGTGATTGATTTGAAAACTATATTCGGTCGTTGCGTCCCGAGTTTGATTTCCGGCTGTGATGACTTTGATAAAAAAAACTTGGTTCGATGTTGCATAGCATGGATGGCGAGTGCGCTGTTTTCTTCTTGCAACCTGTTATGCAGCCATGAGAACCACAATACCTATTCTGAGCCCTGTGTTAATTGGTCATAAGGTATTTTTAATAATTATGTTGGCAACGACACCCTACCTACTGGCATTGTCGGTATATGGAACTGTAACTTATATTTGTTCGTTCCGTCCCGAGTTCGGTTTCCGGATGTGATGACTTTTGTAAAAAAAAAACCGTGTTCGAGGTTAGATAGCAAGGAAGGCTACTGCCCTGTTTGCTACCATTAAGGTATTACGCAGCCATTAAAAGTCATTTTTATCTGTATTTAGGGATCCGACGCTAATTATTATGTTAATATTTTCAGTTTAAATAATTATTTGGCCTAATTATTTTACCAATTTTTCATTTGCAGTGCATTTGTGATTGATTTGAACTGGCATTTTTTCCAGGTATGTCTCTTCTCGATCCTCTTGAATCGTGATTGATGTTATTGATCATCGATCATCGATCATATATAATATAACGTTTGTCCGTTTATTTCTTTTAAAGTTATTGATCGTAATACAGTTTTCTATATTAATTTATACAAATAAGTAACTATACAGGTTTACAGACTTGAACAATGATCTTAAACAATGATCTTTTGCCAGATAAGTAACTATACAGGTTTACAGACTTGGCTTGGTATTTTTGTTCTTTTTTTTAGTTTTTTATATTATTGCCTTTTCTTTTTAGCCATGTCACTGTATCATATCTCTTGATGTTTGGTTCTTTATTCATATGCATACAAGCTAAATGATTTAATTAAGTATTCTCCTAATCAACTTTCGTAATTTGTTATAGTTTATGTATTGTTATTATTATTAAAACCAATTTCACCGCCACACTAATCATTCTGTTGTTTAGCTTTTGGGCACCATGTTTTATAAGTTTTCTGAATTAAGCACCAGTACTTTTATTTTTTTGCAAACTGACATTTAGCTTTTTTGTTCTTTTTACAGTTTGGTGTGAACCTGGTTGCTAGAGCTGAAAAGTCACAATGGGACCCCAAGGTACTTCTTCATTCATCATTTTCTTTTGTGTTTGTTGTGTTTATATTTTTTAAGGGTTTGAATAATGATAACAATAATAACTGCTAAAAGTTTAAGGCTGTTTTTATATGAAAATGATAGATATTTGTGCAATTTTTCTATCTTTTTTTATCAGGTGGGATTTGACTTAAAAAAGTCAAACTTGGTACTTCAAAGGGTTTTAACAGATAGATTTTTAAGAATAGTTGACTTTGAACTAATTGTCATCAATAATGAGAGTGGAGGGTGTACCAGTTGCTATATGGATACCGTACACCACCTGAACCTGAACCCGGAGAGAAAAGCAAACTATTCATTTGGAGTGTGTTTCTAAATCCTCTATAGGTGAAGGCTAGACTAAGCATGTTCAATGAACGGGTCAACGGGCATGCGCAAGCTACAAGTCTTATAGCATAAGCATGGGTTGAAATTCCGATACCCAGGTGAGTTAGTCATATGTATTATTTTGACTAAAAAGTCAACTGCTTTATATGGTTATGTATAGGTCGTAATGATTGGGTCATCTGGAAGATGTGGGCTGGGATTCTATGGTCAAATAAGCCAAAATTAAAAGGGAAGAACTTGGGCCGTAGGTACAACTGTATATAAATATGGTACAACTTTTTTAGCAGTCGCAAGGAGACAACATTTTACACATGGCAAAATTTACACATGGCAAAATTTACACATGGCGAAAAATGTTTATATGGAGTTTTTACCTTTTTGTCTCTAATACTTTAAATTCATTTACATTTATTCAATTATCTGATCGTCGGGTTTAATATGTTTTTATTGCAATCGTTATGTTATGGATAATTATGTGTTTTTTGGCTCATTGAATGTTAAAGGCATGTGTTACAATTACAACTTTGAAACGCTTTTGGCTATGTTGCCTATATCAATTCATTTGTGTATTTAGGTGCTAATTATAAGTTTGTAGAATAAAATGTCATAAAAGAAAGCACAAAAAATAAAATGTAAAAGGACAAACTTCATATTTGGTTTTGGGAGTTCATTGTAAATCAATGATTACAAAAGTAATGGAACTTTTGTTCCATTTTAATTTTTATGTCAACGACAGTCACTTTCTGAAGTTGGCTTACACTTGAAATAACCCGTCTTCTCTCATGGTCAATCGTGTGTTGCTTAATCAAGGATAAAACGCGAGATGGAGTCAAACTACTAATACTTGACAACAACGGCAAACCTACAGATAAAACAATTAATGTGGTTTATAAAGAGATTTTCAACGAATTGTGATCGTTGCATATTCATGTATTTCAATTTGTCGTACTCTATTCTATTCGTTTGTGTTTTAACGTGTATAAAATCATAATATTTATATCAATGGTAATGGTGATACTGAAGATATTTTCTTTTACCAACCCGTGAAATTCGCGGGTTCTTAAACTAGTTTATAACCTAAATAACTTGACTAACAAGAAACTAATCGTGATCCAATACTAACTAGTTGTATACCCTGGTGGACGAGTTTGTTAATGTCATTATATATCTATATTTTTTGCATTTTAAAAATGATTACTTTGATCTAATGATCTATAAAAATTATAAGCATGACCCAACTTAAAACATGCATAAAATACACAAGTTCTTTTAGGTAGTATTAACTATTTAACTTTACAATATGTGACCACAATTTCATACTCAAAAAATACAAAACATAAACAAATTTTTTTTGGACGGCTAGATCACCCGGTTAGGCCTTTGGCCTTTGATCACCCAGGTCACGAGTAGGAATCCTGCGGTTGGCATATTATTGTCAGTTTGAACAGGTGCCACAGTTCGCCCCCCGCAAGATTCGACTCTGAGATCTCCCGAACAGAAAAACAACTAACATGTAGTATTTTAACTTTACAATATGTTACCTCAATTTCATACTCAAAAATACAAAACAAAAACAACTAACGTAAATGGTTGTCTGTACTCTGTATCATATTATCATATGACATGGGAAGCGTCCAAAACTAATTGCCATCCCTTTCTTATTTATAGTTAGTGATCAGCATGAAACTTTGCCTTACAAAATCATCTTCAAATATGTAACCTATGTCTTTTTCTTCATTAAAGGCTTTACAAGATCCCTATACAACTTCGATCTTCTAAGACCATGTGTAGTCATAAACTTTAGGGGGCGTTATGCGACAAGTGCCGAAAAGTGTAAGAGAGAGGCTTTATATCACAAGAGGGTGTAGTGGTAAGGGAGTTATATAACCCCTTCAATTATTCATACATATAGAGTTGTACGCGGCGTATAAATCACAAGAGGGTATAGGCCTAGACGAGACGAGACGAGACGTCTTGAAGACTGATTTGACTATGTTGTCGGGCACGTGAATAAAGTAATACGATGGGTATAGAGCTGTACGCAGCGTATGTATTGGAATTCAAACTATTGAAATAGGGGTATGCAGAGCATTCTTCAACCATCGACACAATTCTTTGCTTCTTCTTTGCATTCTATTTGATTTCATTCAAAGGTGCTGAAAGATAGCCTTATTAATTCAACACACTACAAATGTCATTATTCTGTGTAACACCCCGAAAACAGGTTTGGTAATCAAACCATGTTAATACTAAAAGATGGGTAAAGTACCGTTAGTGGTAAAAATTAACCCGGTAAATATTAGGATTTAAATAAATAAACCTAATATTAAATAAAAGGTAAACGAATGGTTTTGAGGAAATAAAGTTTATAAAGGGCCCGAGTTAACGGGACTTAAAATAAAACGAGTTGTAATCTCCCCGAACCCACTAAGTTAACTAGGAATGTTTAACCTAGTTAATAAGAGGGAATATTGTTGGAACTAAGTGGGTTGTAGCCTACTTAATAATAACCAAACATGAGGGGCCAAAGTTGGACAACTTGAAAGTTAAATTATAAAAAGAAAATTTAAATCAAAACACACACTGGGTGTGTGTTCTGTTCGACCTCAGAAAGCTTCCAGGAGCCCAAAACCCTAATATTATCAAAACCATCAAATTGAAGGGTTAATTGGAGCTCAAATTCACAATTGAACGTGAATTAACGATCACCCAAGCTAGGGGATCATAAGGTTTGTAAAATTTTGATGATTTGTGAAGTTGTGAAATTTGAAGAAACATCATAATCTGCGAATTATGTATGAATCATAGAAGTTATGGCTGAATTGTGATGTATACTTTCTTAGGAACAAAACCCTAAGTGTAAATTATACATATGTTGCCATGATTTGAATGTTTAAGTGATTTACCACACTAGGATAAGTGAGTTTTAATCATATGATGAAATTAATGATATAATTAGGTTTAGAATCATTATACATGATAGTAATAAGAAGAGACTTGAACAAATTATGTTTTTGAGTACATGATCATACTTGCCATGAAAGAGGTTTGTATGAGATATGATGAAAATGATGATATATTCATGTTAGATGATGTTTGAAATCATCATATGTTATGATCAATTAAGGTATTCGGCTAAACTTGATATTTAGGCGAATTCTATAAATATATATGATGCTCACTGGATATTTGACAAAGTACTTAAACGAGTAATTAAACTACATCGTGTAATTACTTATGTCAATAGACAGTTTGACTTTAACCAATGATATGATCAAATGATAATTTCGACATAAAAACCGTAAGATGGAATAGTCGTGATTATAATCACTAATCTAACCATCTTACGAATTATAATGATAGTTTGACGCTTGACAAGCTAGGTGGAAGCTTTACATCAATGGACTCATATCGTCGTTCTGATCAAAAGCCGTAAAAAACTGTTTGTAATTTGGAAAAAAAAAACATAACTCCATTAAGTTTTTTTAACGGAGGACCGATATAGGAAAAATAGGTGAAATGTGAGACTGGTGGAGGGAATATTTCAAAGCATGGCCGGCCCTGGGGGTGGGCGGGGAGGACCACCGGCCATGGCCCGATAGTTCAAGGGGCACGTTTTTAAGAAAAAAAAACCGACATGTATATGTAAAATATTTTTTTAATAGGGTACACACATGCAAGCACTAACATAGGCCCCATTACAAAACCATTCTTATAGTTTAGATTAGTTATTAACCCCTTTGGCATTAGGTTTAAACCTTTAGTGAGCCCAATACCCAATTTCGTTAAGGCCTAAGGGCACATTTTTTTGAGCTCGAACAGGGTACACGAATTCTAAGGGCCGGCCTAATTAAAAATGGGACTGTCAATAGCCAAAGACCTCTACTTGTGATTATTAGAGTCCAATTCCAAAAAAAAAAAAAACAAGAAGAAAACTAACTCTTTGGGAACCATCATATTTGCTGTCATAACTTATAAGTTATAACTTACAAATGGTGTATAACTGGACAGTACTATAACTTATATCGTTGAATAAAATAAACTCTAGAACAAGCCCACATGCCGACAAGCCCAGTTGCGTTTAACTGGAGTATCAACCCAATTGCAGGATCGTAAGCCCAGTTGCATTCTACATGATATATTCCGTTCGTCCATGAAAAAGAATTATATTCCGGTTGCACTGCACTTGAAGCAAGCAACCCTATTGGTTGCATTGAGCACCACCAATGATAAGAGTTTGATCAACCCTTAAACTCTTCATACCCTAGATTATTTAAAAAAGAAAATTTCTGAGTTTGATCAATCAATAGGACTCTACCGCATCTAAACCATAGGTTTGAAGTTATGGCCGCAAAGTTTGAGGTATGATTTCTAGTGCTCTAAATGAACCGAATGTTCAGCGAACAGTTCGTGAACCGTTCGGCAGGAAGTTCGTTTATATTTGTTCGATTAGCTTAACGAACAAATACGAACAAAAAATTTCGTTCGGTTAGCTTAGCGAACGAACACGAACACATGTCTCGTTCGTTCAACTGCGTTCGGTTACGTTCGTTCATGTTTGTTTGATTATATTAAAAAATAATAAGTAATAAACATTTTATCAAAACAGATTGAAAACTTGAAACTCTATTTTTTCTAAGTTAGCTAAAATGTGGACATTCTAAAACATTTTTTGGAATAATTATGTCTAAGTTAGTTAAATTTGATTCATCGTTTTGTGGTACAGTAGACTTCCTTTGTGGTGTAGTAGACTTCCTGTGTTTTGATTTATTATTTAATGGTTGAATTTAACTACTTATATTCAATGTTTAAGGATAACAATGTTTTTATTTTTTATTGGGTAAATTACTTTTTGAGTCCCTGTGTTTTATGGCTTTTAACTAGTTGAGTCCAAAAGCAAAAAGTTTAACGACCTGAGTCCCTATAAGCAATTTCTTTAACCATTTGAGTCCAATTTTCTAACTAAGTTAGATTTTTTTTTTGTTAAATTTTGTTAAAAGACCAAATTACCCCTATAATTAAAAAATAAATAAAAAAAGTATTTTTTTAGTTTTCTCTTGCTCTCTCTTTTATTCTCTATCTTCAGATCTGCATTTATCTAACCTCATCATCATCTTCTAGGTTTCTAATCAGACAATCCTGCAACAACAAAAAAATGGAAGCATCAGGAACCACCAATCAACAAACAGACTCAAAATACTCATTCAATTATCAAAAACTGAAATACGAAACACCTCGCTCATGGAACGCCGGTGATTTCGACCGTTGCCGCCCCATTACCACCACCATCCCACTAATCCTGGGTTCCTCACCGGCGCCGGAGCTTCTCGCAACTGGTAACCGAGTTCGCGAAGTTTCTAGATCTGAATTTTGAATTCGAACGGATGGAGGATAAGGAATAATGGTGGATAATGATGGAAGATGCAGGGTTTGAGAAGCCATCGTCGCCCCCGGTAACCACCAGAGCAACCGATGTTAATCAGTTTTGTTCAGTTGACCCGATTTTGACCAGGTTCGACTGATTTTTGAGATCGATTTTGGTGTTGGTTTATTTTTAGATCGATTTTTTTTGTGTGTGAAGTTAGTGGTAAATACGAAACACCTTGAATTTTGCAGATAAAAAACTGGAATACGAAACACCGTGAATTTTGTAGCTTTCTGAGCATTTGAGCGTTGTAATTCATGTTATTGACATCTGTTACCATTGTGGTGATGGTGGTGTTTGGTTGCAGCCTGCAAGCGAGGTGGTATTGTGGTGATGGTGGTGTTTGGTTGCAGCCTGCAAGCGAGGTGGTTGTGGTTGTCAGGATGAGGTGTTGTACGGTGGAGATGTGTGATGGCTAGGGTGGTTCTTGGTGGTGTTTAGAGAGAGATACTGATGGGTGGGTTTGAGTGTTTGTAAAAGTGAGATAAGTTTATATTTCTATTTTTTAAATATAGGGGTATTTTAGTCTTTTCATTAGAAACTAACAGAATATTCAAACGAAGTTAGAAATTTGGACTCAAATGGTTAAAGAAAATGCTTATAGGGACTCAGGTCGTTAAACTTTTTGCTTTTGGACTCAACTAGTTAAAACACATAAAATACAGGGACTCAAAAAGTAATTTACCTTTTTTATTTTTAAGTTAAATGTTCGCTTGCGTTTGTTTTTATTTTCTTGCGTTCTTCGAGACCAGTGTTCACGAACTGTTCGTGAACAACTGAATTTCCTTAACGAACGAACACGAACATAAACTTATGTTCGGTATGCGTTGGTGAACAGTTCACGAACATGTTAATTTCCTTAACGAACGAACACGAACATGATCTTGTTCGTGTTCGTTCGGTTCGTTTACAGCCCTAATGATTTCCATTTTAGTTTTTCTGAAAGTTGAATTTCTAACTTCGTTAGTTACTTAATTTTTCTTTTTCTTTATAAAATCAAGTTGAATTCATAGAGGGTTAACAACTGCTGATATTGCTATTATTCAATGTCTGTTTTTTTGAAATTTTGATGATAATCTATATGTAACATATTATATAAAAACAAATACATCTGCAATGATTAGGTTTTAAATATATTATGAACATCTTAGGTGGGCCAGAATCAGATTTCTTCTCCTTTGGTATATACTACATTGCCTCCATTATCTGGCAAACACGCATGGCTGGTAGCTCAAGCCGAAGAAGACTGCACCGGAGACCAAATTTTCTATAACATAAACAACCCCAAGTCTTATTATCGATGTCGAATCCCTGAGCTGACTGGGAGACGTATCCGAGGGTGTTTTCATGGCTGGGTGATTCTCTCTAGCCATCCAGACAACACCATGTGGTCTCTTTGGAACCCCGAGACCACGAACACTATTCATCTCCCGCAATTGAGTTTGAAAGAAGAAAGTTCTATTGAACAATGTTGTTTGCCCTTCGCGCCCCATGATCCCCATTCGGTCCTCTTGTTAACGAAAAAACAAGAACATTGCTTTGTTTGTTGTCGGCTAGATTGTAAACAAAAGAGGTTAAGATGGACAGAGAGGACACATGCTGAACAACTCAATGGAATAACCGGTTGCTACGGTTTCCTACGTTGCCTAACTTGTTGCAATGGTTGTGTATACGCTTTGGCTGCTGGACCGCTTTATGATTTGGTAATACAGGTTAACATTATTGTTAAGGATGAAGAAGTTGTGATAAACCTATTGCTATTTGCAACAATCCCTTTTCCTAGCCTCATTGATGGTTGTTTGTATGAATGTATCAACTCAATTTTATTTCATTGCTGTGAAATGAGTTACATATATAGAGAAGGAATAGAAAAAAGGAAAAATAGGAAATAGCTATAAACAAGGATCTAAATAGCAAAGATAAAGAGCAAGATATATGCTAATGTACAGCTGCAACTTTGACTAGAGATTGAGGGCTTGATTTGTGGAGATCTTGATTAATTATAGGTTTAACATGCCCCCGCAAGATGGACGATAGTGAGAGGAGACCGATCTTGGAAGATAGTAGTTGGAACCGTTGTCTTAGTAGTGGCTTTGTAAGTGCATCGGCTAGTTGGTCATCCCCTGAAATGCGAGTCACACGTATAGTGCCATCATGAACCTTTTCACGTACAAAGTTGAAATCTAAGGCTAAGTGCTTCATTCTTGAGTGAAAAACAGGGTTGGCCGAGTAATGAGTTGCACTTAGATTATCACAATAGATTGTTGGTGTGACCGATGATTTGTAGCCAAGTTCAACCATTAATGATATGAGCTATTGCACTTCGGTTGTAGTGGAAGCAACGGCTCGAAATTCAGCTTCGGTGGATGAACGAGCAAGTGTCGGTTGACGTTTAGAGCTCTAAGAAATCGGATTTTGGCCAAGATAAACGATGTAACCTGTTGTACTCCGGTATGATGGGCGATGTAAGTATCGGAACAATCTTTTTAAGGCGTCCCAATGTGTGCTTGTTGGTTTATGCATAAACTGAGAGAGTTTATTAACTGTAAAAGCAATATCAGGCCGAGTTAAAGATAAATATTGTAATGCTCCTACGAATGCACGATACTCGGTTGGTGATGGTAGTGGATCACCGTCCAAGATGGTAATGGTTGAGGAAGTCGACATGGGTGTGGTGGATGGCTTGCAATTACTCATGTTGGCTCTAGTTAAGATATCAAGAATATATTTAGATTGAGACAAGAAGAGACCTTTGGTGTGAGGAATGACCCCAATGCCAAGGAAGTAGGAGAGGGTGCCAAGGTCTTTTAGGGAGAATCGAGTTGCAAGAGATTGAATGAAGGAATGTATAAGAGAATAATTTGACCCAGTGATGATAATATCATCAACATTGACTAGGATAAAGATAGGAGAAGATGTAGTTTTGTTGATGAATAGGGAGGGATCGGAAATTGAGGGCTTGAAATGAACCGAGAGGAGATAAGTTTTGAGTTCATCATACCAAGTGCGTGAAGCTTGACGAAGACCAAAGATGGCTTTGTGGAGTTTACAAACATGGTTAGGATAAGAAGGGTCTACAAATCTGGGTGGTTGAGACATGTAGACCAATTCGGATTAGGCGTAGGGTAGCGGGTTTGACTACGGGGCTAAAAGTCTCGACGTAGTCTAAGCCGGGTCGTTGATGGAAGCCTTTAGTGATGTGTGCAAAATGCAACATATAAATTACATCAATTGTGGCATAAAACTAACCCCTTTTTAGTACTAATGTTGGAAAAAGTGTGTTTTTGTCTTCATTTTGTATTTTCAGGATTAAATGAGCTCAAATGAACAAAAGAAGAAAAAGACAGCTAAATCTAACATAAATACAAGAAAAGGAACAAACATGGCATGCCCGACCCCCCGACAGCATCTTCCCAAGCAAAATCAAGAAGACAGAAGACTGAACACGCCCCGTGCCCAGTGAGCACGGGGGCGTGCCCAAGTGTCAGCATAAAAGACAAAGCTGTAGAAGCTTCTATCACCCACCACGGGGGCGTGCCCAGCGGACACGGGGCCGTGGTCAACTCTAAGATTCGCAAAATCTGGGGAAATATTGATAGTACAGATACGCTTCTGCATACAGGGTCGTGCCCAGCGGACACGGGGGCGTGGTCAACTAATGCAGACAAACTGCAATTAATGAAGAAAGAGAAGGAAGGTGGACACGGGGCCTTGCCCGAGCCTTTGTTCAGCCTATAAATAGGGGTGCTTGGCTCATTTGCAAACCATCCATTGGCACACCACCTCTCTCACACTTCACCCACCACCATCACAACACCATCGTCCACCACCATCATCCATTGTCCATCATAGAGTGTGTGAGTCGTCTCGGGATCCAAGATTGATCGTAAGAGTTCTTGACAATCAAAGGCCATGTTTGCCTAAGTCTCTTACATCACTTGGTGAAGACAAGTGTCTAGTGTAATACTTTTTATTTTTAATCTTTTCGCACTTTTTATTTGGTTATGTATTAATGACTTTAATAACTTGTTTCTTATGATGAAGGTGATTCTTCCTTATCGTTTGTCCGTGGTGTCTTGGCATTATTTTACTGTCTATATAAAATAAAAGATTTTCACCATTCATATATCCACGGTCTATATGGAGGTATGTTGGCTACCTGGTCGGGGGTTAAGGGAACGGTTTGGCAAGAGTCTTGCTTTGTTCAGTGTATAGATCCTGCAAGGACCTGGGTCAAATTTAGTATGACCTCCTTCAATACCCACCGGTATTGAATGGCGGGGGTCCAAACTCTTTGATCCCCTCATATGTAAGCTACTATTAATACTTTAACCCGGCTATTTAGGACTGTATCCCTGCTGACTCAGACTACTTAGCCGAGGGTAACGTCACCTTCAAAAGAGGGGCCTACCACAATAAGCATTAATAACTTAATTAATTATCTTTCAATAATCCGACCCTTTAGGATTGTATCCTTGCTGACTCAAACTACTGGGTTGAGGGTAACGTCACCTTTAAAAGAGGGGCCTACTACAATAACTAAGATAATCTCTTAAAAAGTGCAAAAGTGCGAAAATAATCAAAGGTTACACTAAACACGAGTCGGAGCCAAGTGATTCATCTTGTCTATCTATTTTTATTTTATTTTATTTTTCAGCATTTTAGTTAGTTTTTATTTTTCTAGTTAAAACCTTTTTCTAACCTTTTGATTTGATTAGACGTTGAGGATAAACCGGTACTAAAAGCTCTTGTGTCCTTGGACGACCTCGGTATCTTGCCAACACTATACTACGCTCACGATGGGTGCACTTGCCCATATGTGTGTTTGGTGTTAGTAAAATATCGTGTTTTATAAATTTAAAACTTGACTAACATGTAAAAAGGGCTTAAATTATACTTAAATCCATATACACACCAAACTGCATCATTTAGCAACAAGTCGTGCTTTAAGGCGATCAACTAAGCCATCAGATTTGAATTTGGTGCGATAGACCCATTTGCATCCGACAAGATTTGGAGCGTTAGTGGCAGGCACAAGGGTCCAAGTGTTGTTGTGTTTAAGAGCATCAAATTCGGATTGCATGGCGGCACGCCATAGTGGCTGTTTGAGAGCCTGAGTGATAGTAGTGGGTTCGGGAAGAGAGTGAGGTGTGGAATGGAAGAGAACGAAATCGGAGTTATGATATTTTGGGTTAGGTTTGCGATTGGGTCGAGTTTGATAGGGGGGTTGGACACGGGTTGTTGAGGTGTGTTTGGGTCAGTGGGTGGTGAAGTTGTGGAAGGGCAGGAGGGTGATGAAGTGGGAGTTGACTGAGGGGGGTCCATAGGTGTATCTGGTGGTGATGTTGTTGTTGTTGTAGGAGGTATGTTTTGGGTGGATGTGGGAGTGGATATAATCGGCTGTGAAGGTGTAGTGATAGGAATGGAGGTAGTGGTTAAAGGAGACCATGTGTCAGGAGAGGGTGTTAGAGAAGTGGTAGTTTGGGAGAGAGTTTCATAAGGAAAAATGTGTTCAATGAATTGAACGTGACGAGAAGTGTAGACCCGATTTATGAGAGGGTCTAGAAGGTGGAAGGCACTTTGGGATGATGAGTAGCCAATGAATACACACGGTTTTGACCGGTATTCAAGTTTGTGTTTGGAATATGGTCGTAAGCAAGGATATGAAAGGCAACCAAAGCTATGGAGTTTTTCATAATTAGGAAGGGTATGGAAGAGGCGAAGGTATGGGGAATCATTATTTAAGGTGGGAGTTGGTAGTCTATTGATGAGATATGTGGCTGTGGTGAAGGCAAATGGCCAAAACTTAAGGGGTATTTTGGCATGAGAGAGTAAGGCGAGACCCGTTTCAACAATATGACGATGACGACGTTCGGCATAGCCATTGTGTTCGGGTGTATGAGGAGGGGAGGTGAGATGAGAAATGCCACAAGAAGATAAATGAGGAGATAGCTTAATATATTCTCCACCATTGTCGGAAAATAATTGTTTAATTTTTGTTTTGAAATAGTTTTCAACGAGTTTTTGAAAACGAATGAAAATGTTAAGGGAATCCGACTTGTGTTTTAATAGATAAATCCAAATGTATTTTGTGAAGTGGTCTACAAAAAGGATGTAGTATTTGTAGCCATCAAAAGAGGTGATTGGAGATGACCAAACATCGGAAAATAATAATTCAAGAGGTGTATTGGATGTTAAAGAAGATGTATGAAATGGAAGCTTGTGACTTTTATTGATATGACATGAATTACATGAGTCATATTTTCTAGAAATAAAAGGAACAAATGAAGATAGATGTTGTAAAACTCGTGAATTTAGATGTCCTAGGTTATGATGCCAAGAAGATGCCTTGTGAGTTTGCAAATGAAACAACTTTGGAGATTTAGTGGAAGATAGTTGATAAAGACCATGGCTAGATGTTCCCCGAAGAATGGTTAGGCGAGTTTGAAAGTCCTTGATAATGAAATAAGAAGAAAAGAATAGGATTAGTATATTGTTGTCAATGCATAAACAAGAGATAGAAATTATGTTACGAGATATAGAAGGAACACAAAGAACATTTTTTAGGATAATAGGGACGTTAGAGAAATATAGAGTAATAGTGCCAACGTGAGTAATTTTAAGTGACGAACCATCACCGATGATGAGTTCCTCGGTACCATCATACGGGGTATGCATTGAAAGAGCATTCAAATCATTAGTTATGTGGTGAGAAGCACCACTATCCTTCAACCACGATAAGTCGGAGTCCACATTGGAGTGAGTTGCCATCATGTGTGCTTGTGGTTTGGTGTTGTTACGGCTGTAAGTTGGAAGGGTGATGGTGGGGTGTGTTTTTTTAAAGTAAGGACAAGATGTTAAGGAGTGCCCTTTAACGAAACACCATTGACATTTGCCAAGAAAGGGGCGGTTGTTTGGTGCAAAATTTGGAGTGGGTAAAAGACCGGGGCTGGGGTTGGGTTGTCGTGAAGGCCACGGTTTAGAGGGGTGGAGGCTGTGAGCGGCAAAAGCAGTGGCCGGTTGGTAGATTGATGGTGATTCGGGTGGGGTTTGGGCGAGGGAGAGTTCATGATTAATTAATTTTTCGTGTAGTTCGTGGAAGGATATAGGATGGTCACGGGCAAGGACGGATTCAGTGACCGGTTTGTATGTTTTTGAGTCTAAACCGTTGAGGATAATGTCGGTGACATCTTCAGGATCCATCGGCTTTCCAAGGATGGCTAGTTCATCGACTAGGATTTTAACCGATTGCATAAAGGTGGTAATCGATTGGTCAGAAGATTTTTTTGATTGTTTGAGGCGATGATTGAGTTGTTTTATGTGGCCTCGAGAAGGAGAGGCATAGGTAGAAACTAAGATTTTGCAAGCTTCAAGTGAGGTTTTGGCATTAGTGATAAGAGGCACGATTTCGGGTGAAAGACTACCAACAATAGCACCAAAAAGAAGGCGATCTTGGCGGTACCATGTGGAGTAATCGGGATGTGGGGAGAAGGTACCGTCGGTGTTTTTGGTTGGGGAAGGAGCAAGATGTGAGCCGTCAATAAATTTGTAGAGGTCCAAACCTTGGAGAATGGCTTCAAGCTGGGTTTTCCAACTTAGGTAATTTGTAGAGGTCAGTTTTAGTGATGAGGGAAAATTGACCATGGTGATTGCTGGTGCAGTAGACACGGTGGTGGTGGTCTAGGAAGCACGGAAACAGCTACTAGGTGCCGTCTCCCGTCCCGGGGACTGCATGGGGACGGAAACGGCACGGGGACGCCGTGGAAACGTTTCCGGCAGGCTGGGGACGGCATGGATACGCGTTGAAGATGGGGACGGATTATGGGGACGGCATGGATACGTTTCCGCCTCCTATTGAAACAAACCAAGCGACGTTCAAGTTTCCAAGCGTGCGATTCATGTACACAGACATGAAATCAAAGTTTTATGCTCAAGAATAGAGATGAAAGACGAAGAAAATAAGCTTACTTGTGATGATAATCAAGAAACACAGTAAAATGGAACAGACGACCTTGGAGATGGAGGCTGAGAGAATGACAGCTGTGTTTGTTTCATCTCTTTTAACCTAAAACACTAAGTTACACATTTCATCCTTCATGTTTTTGGTTCTATCAATTTTAACCTAAAGCTTTTTAATTAAGTTACACATTTCATCCTCAATGTTTTGTTTTTTTTCAACTTTAACCTAAAACTTTTTTTATTATGTTTATTTGTTTTTTTTCTTATTTCATTAAGAGTTGTGCTTCTTCAAGTTGTACATATAGCTTTTTTATATTGTAAAAAGAGGTTATTTATAGATTAAATCATATATATCTTTTAATTATCTATTTTTTTATTGTATGGGTGTGTTTAGGGTTTTTTATTGTTTAAATAAGTTTAGTTATTTCAACATTTTAACCCCTCTATTTTTACTAGTGTATATTTAAACACTAAAACTTGTAGTTTTCTACATAAAAAGTGTAAAAGTAGTTTATGTATTTAAACATTTAACCCCCTCCATCTTTACTAGTTTACATTTGGTCCTTAAACTTATAAACTTATCTATACATCTACATAAAAAGTATAAATTAACATTATATTTACATAAATATAACTATTTTGGGGTTTTGTGATACATTATCTTTAATATATATTTATTTTTTTATATGTTTTTATTCCCGTACCCGTCCCGTCCCGTCCCCGCTTCTTGAATTTTTTAGTTTTGCCGTTTCCCGTTCCCGTACCCGTCCCCGTACCCCGTTCCCGTACCCGTCCCAGTGCAACATAGGTGGTGGTGATAGTATTGTCGGCAGCAGCAGACATGATGGGGAGGTGGCTGTTGGCGATGAAGTAGAAGAATTAGGTTAGATTTAGCAAAACCTGGCTGATACCATATGAATGTATCAACTCAATTGTATTTCATTGTTGTGAAATGAGTTGCATGTATACTGAAGGAATAGACAAAAGGAAAAATAGGAAATAGCTATAAACAAGGATCTAAATAGCAAAGATAAAGAGCAAGATATATGCTAATGTACAGCTGCAACTTTGACTAGAGATTGAGGGCTTGGTTTGTGGAGATCTTGATTAATTGTAGGTTTAACAGTTTGTACATAAGGCCTATTGCAAAAGGATTGGCAAAAGTGTTATACTTCAGAGTAGCTTTTAATAATGTGGAACCGAATTCAATTAGTGATGTGCTTCTGTGGAAACTGGAAAGTAGACATGACTGCAGATACGATACGGGAAAGAATGAAAGACATTGACGACAACGCTGTATTTTTTGTGGATCTGACTCATGGTTGCTCGACATTTTACAGACCAGCAGTCTCCTCACTTTCTTCGCAATAAGGGCAAAGTAATGTACTCGTACAACATCAAGGATAAGACCGTCTCGCTATCTTCTATGCCTTGTTTAGTGTCCACAAAACATCATATGTCAGTGTCGTTGTGGGATTGCAGGTATGTGCTGTTTTATTATTGGTGATTTTCGTGTTATCGAACCATTTTGGTTAATCCGTATTTATTTAAAACCAACGAAAAAATAAGGTGTTTCTGCATCGAAGCTAGAACACCAGAAATGGAGAACAAGAACTACTTTCCACTGGTACCTTCTGAGAACGGGAAGATAGTGTTCTATTCTCTTGAAACACGCAAGTATCACACATTCAGTGGCAGAAACGTACAAGAAAGTTTCGGCGATTTCTTTGGAACTAAATATCATCTCAACTGCCATGCTTGGATCGAACCAAGTTGGTCTAGGCAGTTAACTTCATTATTATGTTTCAATATAGGACATCTAAACGTTTTGCATCAGTGGTCTTTTTAAGTATGAATGGTGAATTCAGCATCATTCCCAGAGATATATGCAAGGTGTGTTTTTTGGTAACTTTCGACCGGCTGTTAACTTTTTATACAGTTTGGACTTTGGAGTTATAACATAGTGGAAATAAGTATGAATTAATGATCAACATCATCTGAGACTATCTTTTTATCCTATTTCTGATTAAAGTTCAACCCAACCTAACCTTCATTTGGTTCCTGTTATTTTGGAATATATCATGAATGGTGCTTAATTTGGTTGTATATCGTATGATTGTAGCTCCTACCATTGTGTGATCAAGATCTGAAACAATCATGAGACGTGGAGAACTTGAGAGTCGATCCACGACGTAATTATTTCGTCACTAAATTCTGTAAGTTTGAAGTCACTACTCACTAATATCATCAACTTGAAAATATAAATGTGAGAAACACTTAAAATCCGGTTCATCTTGCCTAAACTTGTTCACTCTTGCAAACTGTTAATTATTCGTCGTTCTTTTCACATATATGATATATCTCAAGTATGATTTGTAGATGTTGATAGGGTAATAAATTATGTTTCAATGATTTGTAATACTATACCAGTTTCTCTTAACATAGTCTTTTATAAAGTTAGTAAATATTGAGTCTTTTTAGCTTTTAATATGTGAGCTTTTATAAAATTTAATAAAAAAAACTCACTTAAGTCACTGGCTTCTTTTTCTATTAGCCATTGTCATATTATTGAGTCTTTTTAGCTTTTAATATGTGAGCTTTTATAAAATTTAATAAAAAAAAACTCACTTAAGTCACTGGCTTCTTTTTCTATTAGCCATTGTCATATTGCTTATTTGCATATGCTTAAATCTTGATAAAACCGGAGTCTTTCTTAGCTTCTAATTCGCTATGTTGAGCGGTAAACAACCATTGATTTTTCTATATAATCAATGGACCATGCTCACAAGCTCTACCCGTTTGAATTTTTCGTATAATTCGAGCTTGTATGAGCCTCTAAGTAGATTGCAAGTCAATTCAGTTTAACTTTGTTGTTTGTTCTTTGCTCTATCTGTGGCTTGTTTTTTTTTTTTTTTTTAAATTATGATAAAAGTTGAGTTTTTCTTAAAACTGTAATTAAAATTTAGTCTTTAATAACTTATTAGTGGATTCCCAGAGTTGAGCAGGCTTGGCGCATGAACGTTAAAACAAAACAAAAAAATGTACCCAGTATAACTAATCATCATCATTATACTCAGTAAATCCCACCAATAGCAAAGCTAAGGTAGGGTCTGAGGAGGGTGAGATGTAACAGCTTATGAATATATGCACGATTACAAATCAGATAAACATACACCAAAAGACTTGCATATATATACTAAACAATGAAATGAAGAAAACTCAAACGCCTAAGTCTCCCATAAAATGTGATATACGGTCTAATCTTCCCTAAAGTTTTTGAAAACTCATTGTAATTTAAAAATAATTGTTAAAAATCAGAAAAAAAAATTAGCTAGTAAAAGTAACCCAGGCTTGTTTTAGTTGTGTATGTAATAACTAAAAAATAAGCTTTGAAACTTAATAGTTCAATTTTTCCTTTCAAAGTTATTTTTAAGTTTTAGAATTTTGTTATCTAACTTAATGTGAATAAATTAATTTTTTATTTAAGATTATTAAGATTTACATTATGTAATTTCTTATTTCAAACTTTTTTATATTTTTGTATTATTAAAACCAAATCATTTGTAATCAATATTTTATATTTGCATTTATGCCAAATCTCACATTACTAAAAAAAGTCATAACTGTTTTATTATTCATAATTAGTAATTTAATGATTTACAACATTAAAGTTTGACCCATAAAAAGATTGATTGTAACATTAAAGAATGAAATAAAAGGCTTAACAAATTTATAAAGTCCAATGACAAAACCACCAATCATCTAAAAAACTCCTTCCCTGCAAAGAAAACCTCTAATCTTTTCCTCTGTGAAGAAACACGGAACTAATTACGGGATTAATCAGTTTGGTTTATGTTTCTACCATGATGGTTAATCTTCTTATGGTTTCCTGAGCTCCTTAATGACCGTGGATTATCTGCAAAACAAAACACCGTTACTCGTTAAGAGGGGAATGTGAGGGTTTCCCTCTTAACCGGGCTCCGGCGTGAGAATAAGCGACTGCTTTGGGGAGAGAATTAAGTATTAAGTGAGAGAGTAGAGGGAATGGAATGTTTAACCTGTGAAATCAGCTCTCTATTTATAGCCGGAGAGGTGTAAGCGGGTGTGGGCCGATGGGCCTTGGGCCAGAAGGCGACAACCTGGAGGATATGCTCCTTGTCTCACTGGTGTCGACCGTTAGTGGCCTCTAGGAGCTTTATGGAGTTGGCGCAATGTGATTGGAGCCACGTGTCACTGTTGTCGGCCTTGCTGCCCTTCTGCCATCAGCAGGTAAGTGGAGATCGTGGGGCAGTTGTCTCTGCCCTATGATTGGTGCCACATAGGCGTCCTTAGGTACTTTTTGTCTCCTGCATGTCAGACGATCGTGGAGCACGATTGCGCAGGATCAGGAGGACCCTGATTGGCTCTTTTATTCTGCCACTTGTACCTTGTGTACTATCTGAAAAGGCCTTGTGCCGTAGTCACGCATGATTCTTGCTGAGCACGTTACTACCTCGCGCGCGGCATGGGCTTTCAGATATTCTTTTCAAAATGCTAAGTGTTGCTAATTGGAGTTTCTTCTTATGTAGACCTCGCGCCGTATTACGCAGATGTGCTGTATCCCGCGCGAGGTTGTCAATCAAGGAAATTGCTGAGTAAGGAGTATGGTCCCGCGCGACCTTGCAGGAGGTTGCCCAGCTTTTTGGGACCATACCCCTTCAAGTCCCCCCAGTCCAGTGCTGCACCATGCGCAAGGAAAGTGGTTGGAGCTCTGGACTTAAAAATAAAGTAGAAGGATGCTTCTGGCTTTGGTAGACGGCGCGCGTGTAAGTTGTTGGTTACTACGGCGCGGCTACCAGGCTTGTTACTGGCTTTGTTGTTAGCTTTTATATGAAGTTTCTAATGACTTTGGGCGGGAAAACCCTCGAAATTTGAATTTCTGACAGGTTGGTGAAAAAGTCGCGATTGGTGACGCTTGAGTTGACCTCTGACGGTTGTCATCAACTTGTCTCTGACGAATCGTATTTCCGTCAGAGAGTGAGGCCCACGCGCGCGTGGTAACCGTCACTCCGGGAAATACGCCTTACGTGGCGTTTTCTGATTGGCCTTGCTTGCGGCGACCTCGGCACGGTTACCCATCGCATTAAATGCGATGGGTATATATATCCGAAGAGACGAGAGGTTTATCACTTTTCTCTTCTACTATTTCTTTATTTCCTCTCGGAACTTCTTTGAATCTTCAAAGTTTGAAGAACACGTTTGTAGCAGATCTTCAAGTTCTTGAAGAACATCGTAGCCGATTATCAAGCTTGTTTCCAGTATATTCGAGACCCTTGTTTTATCTATCGATGGCTGAGGAACAGCATGAAGATAATCCCGGAGAAGAAGGTCCTGTACCTGTTCTCCGGTGGGATTTAGGGCTTTTTGAACAGCTTTCACGTAGTTTCCGGTTCCCACCGGAGTGGGATGCCCGGTACCCCGGCCAGAACCAGACGGCCGCTGATGCACCGCCGGGGTACATCACTTTATTCGAAGACTTCTTCCATCAGGGCAACTTCCGGTTGCCGGCGACTAACTTCATGGCTCATATTCTTCGGTATTATGGGTTCCATATATCTCAGATGAGCCCACCTGGAATGGTTCGGGTTCGACATTTCGAGTTCCTGTGCTGGGCTCATGGCATCGAGCCAACTGTCGATAAATTCCGGGTCTTTTATCAGCTTCAGCGAAATATGGGTTTCTACTCCTTTGCCAGTCGTGGCACCGCCAAGAAGATATTATTGAACCCTCCCAAGAGTTTCCATGATTGGAAACCAAAATTCTTTTATATACGTGAGGAGGTTATTCCCGTTGCCATGACGTTTCGCGCCTGGAATGAGGCTATTGTGAAAGAAGACTTGGCGATCCCCAAGACTGAGGCTTGGTATCGGGAGCTTACTGCTACCCCCAACAGGGTGTTTGGGGAAAATGTCCTTGTTGCGGCGCGGATGAGTGATCAATGGCCGCCTGAGAGCCAAGACGTCCATGTCTTAAAGTTCGAGGATCGAGGTTAGTTAATTCGTTTGCTTTGTTGATACCCGTTTCACAACTGTTTATTTATACAATTTGTCTTGTAGAGGCGCGCCTGTATCAGGCTGCGTTCTCTACCTTTGGTGGGTCTATGAGCGTGCGCCCGCTCCAAGCTGGAGAGGAGTATTGGTATGCACAAATTAGGGGCAACTTCATGTACCCGGTTGCTGATGCATTTGCCGCGCCGCCTACTGCAACTGAAGGTGCGCACATACCTAAACCCCGTCCTCTGCGCTCTGTGACTTCTGCTGGGAAAGAGGTTGTCTATCTTTCCAGCGAGGAGTCTGTAGGGTCTTCGAACGGGGAGTTAAGTTCGTGGTCTAACGTCTTTGCAGGTGTGTTGCGCGACTTGGGCATCGACCCTGAAGAGAAGAAAAAGAAACCCCTTAAGAAGAAGAAAACGGTCGAGCCTGAGGTGACAAGCAAGAAGGGCGGGAGTAGCCGCGCAGCTGCTGGTGCCGGTGAAAAAGGTACTCTTCGGCTTCGTCAAAGTGACTTGAAAGATTTATGTGATAATTAGTGATTCATTTGAAGGCTTGTCGCGTGCAGGCGAGAAGAAGAGTGGAGCTGGTGGTTCAGGGAGCGCGGGTTCTCGTAACCCGGATGCTGGCGCTACCCCTTCCTCTATTGCGCATGGGGAAGAGGAAGAGGAGGAAGAAGAAGCTGCTGAGAAGTTGATTAGCCGGAAAAGGGTTAGAAGCGAAACTACTGTTGGTGTGTCAGTGGCATCGAAGGCTGGAGGAGCTCTCGTGCTTGGTAAACAGAGCAACTTGCGCTCACTTTATAAGTTCTCTCCTGGTAAGTTTGTTTTTAGCTCTTCCTTTCTTGTTTTCTTTTCTTAATCCCTTGGCTTCTGCAGAGGGCAAGAAGACGACCCCTGAGAAGGGTGTTGTGATTGCGGAGCCAGAGCCAAAGAGGCCAAAGATTATCGTTAAATCTTCCAAGGCTGCTGGTGCTGAGGCTGCCAGGGACAAACATGTTGCTGAGGGTGATAAGGCGAAGGCTGCCGCAGAACAGAGGAAGGTTGATGAAGAGCGTAGGAGGAAGGCTGATGAGGATAAGAAGAAGAAAGCGGAGGAAGAGAAGAAGAGGAAAGCCGAGGAAGATAGGAAGGCTGAGGAGGCGAAGAGGAAGAAAGCCTCTGATATGGAGGAGAAGCAAAAAACTGTTGAAAAGCCTATTGATGATCCATTGAGATATACCGGTGCCGCTGCCATCACTATTCAAGAGAAAGCGCAGGGTCCGGAGGTTTTGAGCGTCGCGGGGTCTGCGAAGCCCCATCCAGAGAGACGAAAGGAACCTGAGGTTGAAAAACCTACCCCCCTACGCATACTGAGATCCCTCATCGCTCTAAGGTGACTTCCACTGGGGGATCAGGTCCGTATGTTTCTAGTGGCGCGAGTTCTGGTGGCGCCGGGGGTTATAATCCACAAGCTATCGGGGCGAAGGATACCGTCGGTGATATCTACTATAAGAGTTATACCGAAGAGGAACGCGGTAATGCCCCCCATCGGGCTCCCTGGAGTTTGAGGCAAAAGGACACTTTTCAAGAGTTCGGCCCTTGCCGCGATTGGTTCTTCAACTCCTTCACTCCTGGAGAGGTTAACCGGCAGAGGGCGAAGACTCATGAAGCGCTATACCGTACTTATATGCTCGGGGAGGCGAATGCTCGCGCTGCTAACCAGGAGATTGTACGGGAGTGGAGAACAATGGTTAGGGAGCGGTCGGACTGGGAGAGGTACCGCGAGCGGATGCTGAAGCGTATCAGTGAATTTGTGAAGTCGAAAATTGCCCTTGATGAAGAGAGGGCCAAGCTTGAGGCTGATAAGAAGGCCGAAGAATGGGGGCGCGAGGGCCTGAAAAATAAACTTCACGCTGCTGAACAGCAGCTTGCTAAGGAGAAATCCGAGTTCAAGCGCATATGCGAGAAGGATAATGAGCGCGCGGCCGCGGCTCGTAGCAAGATTGTCAACCTTGAAGCCAAAGTTGTGGAGTTGACGGGCAAGGTCGAGGATGCGCAAGCTGCACAGGTTGCTAAGGCGCAGATTGAGGTTTGTAAAACTTACATGCCTTTTCCTTTTGTGCTTGTTTGCAAAATAGCCTAAGTCCCTTCTTTTTAGGTTGAGTTGGCTGAGGTGAGGGCTCAGTTGTTGAGCAAGGACAAGGATCTGCAGGCCAAGGATGTCGAGATCGCAGAACTGAAACGCCGTCTGAACGATCAAGTTGATAAATGTGAATCCTTGGAGATCGATCTTGAGGCGGAGAAGGTTAAGGCTGCAACTGCTGAGGAGGCCAAGCAACGAGCTGAAGAAGCGCGTGATGTTAGTACCTCTGCCCTTAATATAGCACAGACTAACTATGAGGAGGCTCAGGGCATTGTTGATACTCTTGTCTCTGAGGCCGAGTGGATGCGCGGCCGCGGAGTAGTGCTGGTATGTTAATTCTTCCTTAGGAGTTTTATTTGTTAGGAGCTGTTGCTAAATGAGCGGCTTTCATTATAGGTTGCCAACTCTGTCCTCAACGCTGGAGAACTAGATCGTGCTGTTGCTGCTTTGACAGATGCCGCGCGTGCCGTTGGCCATCGTGGAGGCTATATGGAGTGTGCGCAGCATGTTGAAGAGATATTCGGACAAGAGTTTGACACCAGTCATTGCTCCGTGACTGACCAGGCGAGCGCCGCGCTCACACGAGCTGAGAGTGCTTATGATCACTTATCACTGCCCGTGATGGACCTGGTTGCGAAGGCTTTAGAGCATGATGACTGGTGTAAGCGTCTTAAAGCCATTCTCGATCCACCGATCACGGTTGAATTATCGGATGAAGAGGGGATTTCTGGTGATGATGGCGATGGTGAGGGTGGGAAACACGACGATGATGCTGATGGTAATGAGTAGACTAGGTGTTTCAGGATTTTGTGCCTTGTAGTTTTTCCTTTGAAGTTTCGAAATGTAACCCTTGTGCGCGGCTGCGCTTGTTTCTAATCAAAAGATGACAATTCTGTTTTAGTGTAATTATTGCGCGGTCGCGCTTGTTTTAAATATGGCGCTCATTTATTCTTTCCGTTACAATTATTGCACGGTTGTTAGAAACTTTGGTTAAGTTAGCGCGAATAAATGTAAGTGTTGACTTTTGTGATTGTGATTGCCTGGTCTCGCGCTATGTTCGCGGAGGACCTTGTAGGCGTAACCCAAGAGCTCGTAAACTACTGGAGTGTTTTCGTGCTAATCAGATGTTTAACATGCATTTGTAACGAAAGAAGTCAATCGTGATAAAAGAGCATGTCGTATGCGTTCATTGATTACGTGGGCGCTTAGGCCAAGATACATTGCTTGTAACATAAAAGGCGTGTAGCCAACATAGGAAAGTAAAGGGCGCGTGGCCGACATTAGTGGATAAAGGCGCAGGGCCTAGAATAGTAATATATAGCATTTGCGCAGTTGTTGCGCATTCCACGTGCGCGGGATGATGTGTCCATCCAGGGTGCGCAATTTGTAAGCCCCTTTTCCTAGCACTTCGTGAACCAAGTATGGGCCTTCCCATTTGGGTGCTAGTTTTCCTGGGCGTTCGGCGTTTGAGGCTTCGTTGTCTCGAAAGATGTATTCCCCTGGAGTGAAGGTACAGATGCGGACTCGCGCATTGTAGTACCTTTCCAGTTGGGTTTTGTACTTGGCTTCTTTAATTCGCGCAATTTCGCGCCTTTCTTCCAGCAAATCCAAGTCAAGACGACGCTCTGCCTCGTTGTCTATTGCGTTGACTGCTGTCAAACGCGGAGAGGGCAGGCCAACTTCTGCCGGGATAACCGCTTCTGAGCCATAGACTAGGCTAAAAGGGGTTTCGCCGGTGCTTGTTTTCGGCATGGTTCGGTGAGCCCATAAGATACTCGGGAGCTCATCCACCCAGCCTCTTCGCTTTGTGCCCAGACGGGCCTTAATCCCATCGACAATGCACTTGTTTACACTTTCAACCTGCCCGTTGCCTTGAGGATGCGCAACGGAGGAGAAAGTGTGTTCGATTTTCATCTCCTTCATCCAGTTCTGGAGGTCTTCTGACGCAAAGTTGGTGCCATTGTCAGTTACAATCTTGAGTGGGAGGCCAAATCTGCAGATGATGTGTTCCCAAATGAACTTGCGCACCATCATGGCTGTAGTTGAAGCAAGGGCTTTGGCTCCACCCATTTCGTGAAGTAATCGACGGCCACTATTATAAATTTGACGGCGCCAGGAGCCTCTGGGAAGGGTCCCACCATGTCGATTCCCCACTGCTGAAAGGGCCAAGCAGTGGATACGGGGATCAGATCGTTTTTGGGGCGCAGGGTTTTCGGAGAGTGCCGCTGACAGGAGTCGCATTTGCGCAGCTCTTTCAGGGCATCAACATGCATCCCTGGCCAGTAATATCCGGCGTTCATGATCTTCACGACAACCATGCGTGGTCCCGCATGGATGCCGCAGATTCCTTCGTGAATCTCCCTTATCAGATAATTCGCATCTTGGGGGTCCACGCAGCGCAGTAGTGGCCCCAAGAAGGACTTGCGGTATAAGATACCACCATTCATTTCGTACTGCAGAGCTTTGTTCTGAATCTTTCTTGCCTCTGCCTTATTCTCTGGGAGTATTCCTTCTTTCAAGTACTGAATGATAGGGGTCATCCAGGATGACTGCCCTATCTCGATCACATTGACTTGTCGTAACAAGACTGAAGGGTTCTTGAGTACCTCAATCCTTACATCTTTGGCAAGATGTTGGAAGGACGTTGAAGCAAGCTTGCTCAAAGCGTCAGCTGGTTTGTTTTCAGAGCGATTGATGTGGATGACCTTGTGAGACTTGAACTGTTGAAGCAACTCTTTTGCTTGTTCCAGATATAGGGCCATAACTTCACCCTTTGCATCTTATATACCGTTGACTTGGCTGGCTATCAAGAGTGAATCAACATGTGCTTGTAGATTTTTAGCTCCCATTTTGATGGCGAGGCGCAAGCCTGCCAGAAATGCCTCGTATTCCGCCTCGTTGTTGGTGTTTTTAAAATCCAACTTGATGGCGTAAGTGAATTCATGATTTTCAGGGCTTACTAGGCGCAATCCAGCTCCCGCGCCGTCCTCATTTGAGGCCCCATCAGTGTAAAGCATCCAAGTTTCATTTGTCGTGTATTTTTCGGGAGTCTCCACCAGCTCACAATCTTTGATTTTCTCAACTGGGACTTCTGTGATGAAGTCTGCTAGAACCTGACCCTTGATGGCTGGGCGCGGCTGGTACAGAATGTTGTGGCCTCCCAGCTCAATGGCCCATTTTGCTAACCGCCCGGATGTTTCTGGTTTTTGAAGTATCGTGCCGATATGGAAATTGGTAAGTACTGTGATCACATGCCCTGTAAAATATCTGCGCAGCCTTCGGGAGGCGTGTAACAGCGCAAGCACCAATTTTTCCATCGTGGAATATCTTGTTTCCGGGTCAGTGAGTACCCTGCTGACGTAATAAATTGGAGTTTGAACTCCATTTCTTTCCACCAGTAATACCGACCCTACTGCCTTATCTGAAGAAGATAAGTACAGTACGAGTGGTTCTTTTTCAAACGGTGCAGTCAGGGTAGGGAGCTCGATCAAACATTCTTTCATTTGCTGAAAACCTTTTCTGCTTCAGGGGTCCATCTGAACTCTTGCTTCTTGACACAGTTGCGCAGCGTGCTGATAAAAGGGTATGACTTTGCGGCGTGATTTGATAAAAAACGGTTAAGCGCGGCGAGGCGGCCGGCTAGCCGTTGCATCTCTTTGATTGTACGCGGCGATGGCATTCGCTCTATGGCCTGGACTTTTTCCGGATTCACTTTGAAGCCGCCGTTTGTGACTATGAAGCCTAAGAACTTCCCTTCTTTCATGCCAAAAGAACATTTGGCTGGATTCAACTTCATATTTACGCTGCGCAATGAATTGAAGTTTTTTCGATGTCTTTCAACATTTGGTCCTCTTCGGGACTTTTGACCACTAGATCATCGATGTATACTTCAATATGCTTTCCGATGTCACCGGCGAAGGTCTTGTCCATCAATCGCTGGTATGTGGCGCCAGCGTTTTTCAGGCCAAATGGCATCTTCGTATAGCAAAAAATCCCAAGATCAGTACGAAAAGCCGTCTTGTCTTCATCCTCAAGCTTCATTTGAACTTGATGGTACCCCTTGTAGCAATCCAAGAAGCACTTCCATCTGTATGGTGCGAGAGAGTCTATCTTTTTGTCGATCTCAGGCAAAGAGTAGCAATCTTTAGGGCATGCCTTGTTGAGATCGGTGTAGTCAACGCACATTCGCCATCCACCACTAGACTTCTCTACCATCACGGGGTTCGCAACCCAACTTTGATAACGTACTTCGCGCAGGATGCCGGCTTTAAGTAACTCGCATACTTGCTCATTCATTGCTTTCGTTTTGTCTGCCCCTAAGCTGCGCCTTCTTTGGACTTTCGGTTCAACAGAGGGGTAGGTGTTTAAACAGTGTTCGGTAATGTCGCGCGGGACTCCGGTCATGTCAGCCGGGGTCCAGGCGAAGATGTCCATGTTCTTGAACAGGAGCTGCTTGAGACGAGTTCTGGTATCTGGTGAGATTGCGTGCCCTATCGTCACCGTTTGCTCCGGGTACTTGTGATTTAAAACCCATTTTTCGGGTTCAGTTGTTGAAACCTTCGCCGCTTTGGTTGGGCGCAACTCTTCTGTTGACATTACTTCCTTCTTTGCATAAACAATTGCCACCCCGGTCTTGGTTGGGAAACCAATCGCTGAGTGCGGGGTGGAAGTTATCATATTCAACTCGCCTTGCGTCTCTCTCCCGATTAGCACATCATGTCTTGACTTAACAGGCATCACCATGAAGTTAACGTTTGTTGTTCTTGAATGCTTCCCGTCAGAGAGTGTGACGGGGAAGCTGATCTGGCCTAGCGGGAAGACCATTTCATTGCAGAATCCAGACAATGGATAATCAACTGGTTTAAGTCTTGCTTTGTCTTCATCGTCGAACTGGTTAAAGCATTGCCCATAGATGATGTCTGCCGTACTCCCCGGGTCAATGAAGACGTACTCAGTTTCATAATGACCGATTATACCGGTGATGACGATGGGTCGTGTGGCTCGGGGACCTCCGCGCACCACCGGGAAAATAACTTGCTGTTCTTGCCATGAAGGCTCATAAGGTCTCTTGCCTTTTTCTCTCGCACTATACCTTGGTCCATTGACCATGTGTGTCTCTAGGCGTCGGACTTTCTTGTGATTTCCCTCATCGTGGCGATGGAGCTGTCTTGTTTCTTTGCGCACGTTTTTCACCAAGTGGCTCAGCTTTCCACTCTTCAGCGCTCTTTCGATCTCTTGGCGTAAGCTGTAACAATCATCAGTTAAGTGGCCTGTATCTTTGTGGAAATCACAATACAGGTTGGGGTCTTGCCCCTTTTTGTTCGTCATTGGTCTTGGCGTCTTAAAATCATGGTTCTCCGTCATTAGCACCTCTTTTGGTGTTTTTATGAGCGGAGTCCAATGCTTTTCATGATTATCATCTCGGACCGCCTTTCTATAGCCGACGCGATCAATAGTATCTCGCGCGTCTTCCTTATAGCGGGATCGTTCTTCGTAACGGGGTCGTTCATTATAACCGCTGGAGTGGTTCCTTCCACCCAGGGTTCTTGCCTTTGTTGCGCCTGTTGTCGTCGCGCGAGTGACCCCCTTTAGAAAATCTATCTTCGGAACGATAGCTGTTGTTTCGTGCGAGTGACTCTTCAGTTTGCGCGACTATCTTCGCGGCTTCCATGAGTTTGTCCCACTCCTTTGGCATTCCATCTTTCCCAGTGATGGTTCTAATCAGGCTATCACAGCGGATGGCTTTCTTGAAATGGCAGCGCATGAGTTGTTCACTCACGCCACCGATCTCCAAACATTCTTTGTTAAAGCGCGTAATGAAATCTTCCAAACCCTCGTTATCTCTTCGCCAGATATCTTCAACTTCAGCTGTGTCGCGCTGGTATCGCCTTTGTTGACTGAAGTGACTCAAAAACTGAGTCCTGAAATCTACCCATGATTTTATCTTTCCTGGAGGAAGGCTGTCGAACCAGGCGCGAGCAGCCCCCGTTAATGTTTGGATAAACAGATGACACCACATGGGCATGTTCCAACCTCCCATGCAGCCCATGCTAGTAAACACTCTGACGTGATCGTCAGGATCAGTCAATCCGTTAAACTTTCCGACAGTTGGAGGCAACTTTTCTCTCTTGAGCGGCGCGAGTGCTATCTTTGGGATGAACTTTGAATGCTCTATAGCTTCCTCTGGTCGATAGGCGAGGCGAAAGTCACGCTCTGCCTCTTCGGTATACCCAACGTGCTGCCTTGGTTTGTAGTACTCGTGATTTCTTTGCAAACGATTGAAAACCGAAGATTCGTCATCGTTCTCCCAGGTTGGATCATTCGGGTCAGTTTCTTCCCACTCATCGTTCATGTTGCGCGGCGTGAGCCGGCTATGAACTGGGCCTCTTTGGAAGTTTGACGGTTCGTCATAGTAGCTTTCTGTCTCCCCCCGTGTATCGCGCGTGTCCTGCACGCTTTGTCTTCGGGTAGGGGGAGGTCTGTTGGCTCTTCCTTGGATATTTTGCGGTGGTGGCATCTGGCGCGGCACGTGACTTGGGCCAGTTGGTGTAACCAAGGATGGTTCTGCCGTTAAAACTGCTTGTTGCGCGCTCAAGGATTGATATGCCGCGTTAATGGTGGCGAGTTGCTTGGCGTACCATGAGGCTGGGTTTTCGCCCTCTGGTAGCCCTAATAGCGCTGAGATATTCTGAGGTGGAGCTGGGTTCGAAGGTCCAGCACCGTTGTTTCCTGGGGTAGTTTGAGTGATGCGGGTGAAGCTCCCGCGCGGACCCCCAGTGTTGGCTATCTCGATCTCGTCGACTTCTTCAACGTGTTGGGGTTGGATGTTTTGGTTATCCACTCCCAACGCTGCGTTAGGGTCTGCTCCAAGACCAACAAACTCGGGAATGATTCCTTGACCAGCCATGATCGAAGGAAGAAAAACAACGAAACTCAGGAAAGAAGATGAGAGTGGTTTGTAGAAAAAATCGGTGGGCGCCAATGAAGAAACACGGAACTAATTACGGGATTAATCAGTTTGGTTTATGTTTCTACCATGATGGTTAATCTTCTTATGGTTTCCTGAGCTCCTTAATGACCGTGGATTATCTGCAAAACAAAACACCGTTACTCGTTAAGAGGGGAATGTGAGGGTTTCCCTCTTAACCGGGCTCCGGCGTGAGAATAAGCGACTGCTTTGGGGAGAGAATTAAGTATAAAGTGAGAGAGTAGAGGGAATGGAATGTTTAACCTGTGAAATCAGCTCTCTATTTATAGCCGGAGAGGTGTAAGAGGGTGTGGGCCGATGGGCCTTGGGCCAGAAGGCGACAACCTGGAGGATATGCTCCTTGTCTCACTGGTGTCGACCGTTAGTGGCCTCTAGGAGCTTTATGGAGTTGGCGCAATGTGATTGGAGCCACGTGTCACTGTTGTCGGCCTTGCTGCCCTTCTGCCATCAGCAGGTAAGTGGAGATCGTGGGGCAGTTGTCTCTGCCCTATGATTGGTGCCACATAGGCGTCCTTAGGTACTTTTTGTCTCCTGCATATCAGACGATCGTGGAGCACGATTGCGCAGGATCAGGAGGACCCTGATTGGCTCTTTTATTCTGCCACTTGTACCTTGTGTACTATCTGAAAAGGCCTTGTGCCGTAGTCACGCATGATTCTTGCTGAGCACGTTACTACCTCGCGCGCGGCATGGGCTTTCAGATATTCTTTTCAAAATGCTAAGTGTTGCTAATTGGAGTTTCTTCTTATGTAGACCTCGCGCCGTATTACGCAGATGTGCTGTATCCCGCGCGAGGTTGTCAATCAAGGAAATTGCTGAGTAAGGAGTATGGTCCCGCGCGACCTTGCAGGAGGTTGCGCAGCTTTTTGGGACCATACCCCTTCAAGTCCCCCCAGTCCAGTGCTGCACCATGCTCAAGGAAAGTGGTTGGAGCTCTGGACTTAAAAATAAAGTAGAAGGATGCTTCTGGCTTTGGTAGACGGCGCGCGTGTAAGTTGTTGGTTACTACGGCGCGGCTACCAGGCTTGTTACTGGCTTTGTTGTTAGCTTTTATATGAAGTTTCTAATGACTTTGGGCGGGAAAACCCTCGAAATTTGAATTTCTGACAGGTTGGTGAAAAAGTCGCGATTGGTGACGCTTGAGTTGACCTCTGACGGTTGTCATCAACTTGTCTCTGACGAATCGTATTTCCGTCAGAGAGTGAGCCCACGCGCGCGTGGTAACCGTCACTCCGGGAAATACGCCTTACGTGGCGTTTTCTGATTGGCCTTGCTTGCGGCGACCTCGGCACGGTTACCCATCGCATTAAATGCGATGGGTATATATATCCGAAGAGACGAGAGGTTTATCACTTTTCTCTTCTACTATTTCTTTATTTCCTCTCGGAACTTCTTTGAATCTTCAAAGTTTGAAGAACACGTTTGTAGCAGATCTTCAAGTTCTTGAAGAACATCGTAGCCGATTATCAAGCTTGTTTCCAGTATATTCGAGACCCTTGTTTTATCTATCGATGGCTGAGGAACAGCATGAAGATAATCCCGGAGAAGAAGGTCCTGTACCTGTTCTCCGGTGGGATTTAGGGCTTTTTGAACAGCTTTCACGTAGTTTCCGGTTCCCACCGGAGTGGGATGCCCGGTACCCCAGCCAGAACCAGACGGCCGCTGATGCACCGCCGGGGTACATCACTTTATTCGAAGACTTCTTCCATCAGGGCAACTTCCGGTTGCCGGCGACTAACTTCATGGCTCATATTCTTCGGTATTATGGGTTCCATATATCTCAGATGAGCCCACCTGGAATGGTTCGGGTTCGACATTTCGAGTTCCTGTGCTGGGCTCATGGCATCGAGCCAACTGTCGATAAATTCCGGGTCTTTTATCAGCTTCAGCGAAATATGGGTTTCTACTCCTTTGCCAGTCGTGGCACCGCCAAGAAGATATTATTGAACCCTCCCAAGAGTTTCCATGATTGGAAACCAAAATTCTTTTATATACGCGAGGAGGTTATTCCCGTTGCCATGACGTTTCGCGCCTGGAATGAGGCTATTGTGAAAGAAGACTTGGCGATCCCCAAGACTGAGGCTTGGTATCGGGAGCTTACTGCTACCCCCAACAGGGTGTTTGGGGAAAATGTCCTTGTTGCGGCGCGGATGAGTGATCAATGGCCGCCTGAGAGCCAAGACGTCCATGTCTTAAAGTTCGAGGATCGAGGTTAGTTAATTCGTTTGCTTTGTTGATACCCGTTTCACAACTGTTTATTTATACAATTTGTCTTGTAGAGGCGCGCCTGTATCAGGCTGCGTTCTCTACCTTTGGTGGGTCTATGAGCGTGCGCCCGCTCCAAGCTGGAGAGGAGTATTGGTATGCACAAATTAGGGGCAACTTCATGTACCCGGTTGCTGATGCATTTGCCGCGCCGCCTACTGCAACTGAAGGTGCGCACATACCTAAACCCCGTCCTCTGCGCTCTGTGACTTCTGCTGGGAAAGAGGTTGTCTATCTTTCCAGCGAGGAGTCTGTAGGGTCTTCGAACGGGGAGTTAAGTTCGTGGTCTAACGTCTTTGCAGGTGTGTTGCGCGACTTGGGCATCGACCCTGAAGAGAAGAAAAAGAAACCCCTTAAGAAGAAGAAAACGGTCGAGCCTGAGGTGACAAGCAAGAAGGGCGGGAGTAGCCGCGCAGCTGCTGGTGCCGGTGAAAAAGGTACTCTTCGGCTTCGTCAAAGTGACTTGAAAGATTTATGTGATAATTAGTGATTCATTTGAAGGCTTGTCGCGTGCAGGCGAGAAGAAGAGTGGAGCTGGTGGTTCAGGGAGCGCGGGTTCTCGTAACCCGGATGCTGGCGCTACCCCTTCCTCTATTGCGCATGGGGAAGAGGAAGAGGAGGAAGAAGAAGCTGCTGAGAAGTTGATTAGCCGGAAAAGGGTTAGAAGCGAAACTACTGTTGGTGTGTCAGTGGCATCGAAGGCTGGAGGAGCTCTCGTGCTTGGTAAACAGAGCAACTTGCGCTCACTTTATAAGTTCTCTCCTGGTAAGTTTGTTTTTAGCTCTTCCTTTCTTGTTTTCTTTTCTTAATCCCTTGGCTTCTGCAGAGGGCAAGAAGACGACCCCTGAGAAGGGTGTTGTGATTGCGGAGCCAGAGCCAAAGAGGCCAAAGATTATCGTTAAATCTTCCAAGGCTGCTGGTGCTGAGGCTGCCAGGGACAAACATGTTGCTGAGGGTGATAAGGCAAAGGCTGCCGCAGAACAGAGGAAGGTTGATGAAGAGCGTAGGAGGAAGGCTGATGAGGATAAGAAGAAGAAAGCGGAGGAAGAGAAGAAGAGGAAAGCCGAGGAAGATAGGAAGGCTGAGGAGGCGAAGAGGAAGAAAGCCTCTGATATGGAGGAGAAGCAAAAAACTGTTGAAAAGCCTATTGATGATCCATTGAGATATACCGGTGCCGCTGCCATCACTATTCAAGAGAAAGCGCAGGGTCCGGAGGTTTTGAGCGTCGCGGGGTCTGCGAAGCCCCATCCAGAGAGACGAAAGGAACCTGAGGTTGAAAAACCTACCCCCCTACGCATACTGAGATCCCTCATCGCTCTAAGGTGACTTCCACTGGGGGATCAGGTCCGTATGTTTCTAGTGGCGCGAGTTCTGGTGGCGCCGGGGGTTATAATCCACAAGCTATCGGGGCGAAGGATACCGTCGGTGATATCTACTATAAGAGTTATACCGAAGAGGAACGCGGTAATGCCCCCCATCGGGCTCCCTGGAGTTTGAGGCAAAAGGACACTTTTCAAGAGTTCGGCCCTTGCCGCGATTGGTTCTTCAACTCCTTCACTCCTGGAGAGGTTAACCGGCAGAGGGCGAAGACTCATGAAGCGCTATACCGTACTTATATGCTCGGGGAGGCGAATGCTCGCGCTGCTAACCAGGAGATTGTACGGGAGTGGAGAACAATGGTTAGGGAGCGGTCGGACTGGGAGAGGTACCGCGAGCGGATGCTGAAGCGTATCAGTGAATTTGAGAAGTCGAAAATTGCCCTTGATGAAGAGAGGGCCAAGCTTGAGGCTGATAAGAAGGCCGAAGAATGGGGGCGCGAGGGCCTGAAAAATAAACTTCACGCTGCTGAACAGCAGCTTGCTAAGGAGAAATCCGAGTTCAAGCGCATATGCGAGAAGGATAATGAGCGCGCGGCCGCGGCTCGTAGCAAGATTGTCAACCTTGAAGCCAAAGTTGTGGAGTTGACGGGCAAGGTCGAGGATGCGCAAGCTGCACAGGTTGCTAAGGCGCAGATTGAGGTTTGTAAAACTTACATGCCTTTTCCTTTTGTGCTTGTTTGCAAAATAGCCTAAGTCCCTTCTTTTTAGGTTGAGTTGGCTGAGGTGAGGGCTCAGTTGTTGAGCAAGGACAAGGATCTGCAGGCCAAGGATGTCGAGATCGCAGAACTGAAACGCCGTCTGAACGATCAAGTTGATAAATGTGAATCCTTGGAGATCGATCTTGAGGCGGAGAAGGTTAAGGCTGCAACTGCTGAGGAGGCCAAGCAACGAGCTGAAGAAGCGCGTGATGTTAGTACCTATGCCCTTAATATAGCACAGACTAACTATGAGGAGGCTCAGGGCATTGTTGATACTCTTGTCTCTGAGGCCGAGTGGATGCGCGGCCGCGGAGTAGTGCTGGTATGTTAATTCTTCCTTAGGAGTTTTATTTGTTAGGAGCTGTTGCTAAATGAGCGGCTTTCATTATAGGTTGCCAACTCTGTCCTCAACGCTGGAGAACTAGATCGTGCTGTTGCTGCTTTGACAGATGCCGCGCGTGCCGTTGGCCATCGTGGAGGCTATATGGAGTGTGCGCAGCATGTTGAAGAGATATTCGGACAAGAGTTTGACACCAGTCATTGCTCCGTGACTGACCAGGCGAGCGCCGCGCTTACACGAGCTGAGAGTGCTTATGATCACTTATCACTGCCCGTGATGGACCTGGTTGCGAAGGCTTTAGAGCATGATGACTGGTGTAAGCGTCTTAAAGCCATTCTCGATCCACCGATCACGGTTGAATTATCGGATGAAGAGGGGATTTCTGGTGATGATGGCGATGGTGAGGGTGGGAAACACGACGATGATGCTGATGGTAATGAGTAGACTAGGTGTTTCAGGCTTTTGTGCCTTGTAGTTTTTCCTTTGAAGTTTCGAAATGTAACCCTTGTGCGCGGCTGCGCTTGTTTCTAATAAAAAGATGACAATTCTGTTTTAGTGTAATTATTGCGCGGTCGCGCTTGTTTTAAATATGGCGCTCATTTATTCTTTCCGTTACAATTACTGCACGGTTGTTAGAAACTTTGGTTAAGTTAGCGCGAATAAATGTAAGTGTTGACTTTTGTGATTGTGATTGCCTGGTCTCGCGCTATGTTCGCGGAGGACCTTGTAGGCGTAACCCAAGAGCTCGTAAACTACTGGAGTGTTTTCGTGCTAATCAGATGTTTAACATGCATTTGTAACGAAAGAAGTCAATCGTGATAAAAGAGCATGTCGTATGCGTTCATTGATTACGTGGGCGCTTAGGCCAAGATACATTGCTTGTAACATAAAAGGCGTGTAGCCAACATAGGAAAGTAAAGGGCGCGTGGCCGACATTAGTGGATAAAGGCGCAGGGCCTAGAATAGTAATATATAGCATTTGCGCAGTTGTTGCGCATTCCACGTGCGCGGGATGATGTGTCCATCCAGGGTGCGCAATTTGTAAGCCCCTTTTCCTAGCACTTCGTGAACCAAGTATGGGCCTTCCCATTTGGGTGCTAGTTTTCCTGGGCGTTCGGCGTTTGAGGCTTCGTTGTCTCGAAAGACGTATTCCCCTGGAGTGAAGGTACAGATGCGGACTCGCGCATTGTAGTACCTTTCCAGTTGGGTTTTGTACTTGGCTTCTTTAATTCGCGCAATTTCGCGCCTTTCTTCCAGCAAATCCAAGTCAAGACGACGCTCTGCCTCGTTGTCTATTGCGTTGACTGCTGTCAAACGCGGAGAGGGCAGGCCAACTTCTGCCGGGATAACCGCTTCTGAGCCATAGACTAGGCTAAAAGGGGTTTCGCCGGTGCTTGTTTTCGGCATGGTTCGGTGAGCCCATAAGATACTCGGGAGCTCATCCACCCAGCCTCTTCGCTTTGTGCCCAGACGGGCCTTAATCCCATCGACAATGCACTTGTTTACACTTTCAACCTGCCCGTTGCCTTGAGGATGCGCAACGGAGGAGAAAGTGTGTTCGATTTTCATCTCCTTCATCCAGTTCTGGAGGTCTTCTGACGCAAAGTTGGTGCCATTGTCAGTTACAATCTTGAGTGGGAGGCCAAATCTGCAGATGATGTGTTCCCAAATGAACTTGCGCACCATCATGGCTGTAGTTGAAGCAAGGGCTTTGGCTCCACCCATTTCGTGAAGTAATCGACGGCCACTATTATAAATTTGACGGCGCCAGGAGCCTCTGGGAAGGGTCCCACCATGTCGATTCCCCACTGCTGAAAGGGCCAAGCAGTGGATACGGGGATCAGATCGTTTTTGGGGCGCAGGGTTTTCGGAGAGTGCCGTTGACAGGAGTCGCATTTGCGCAGCTCTTTCAGGGCATCAACATGCATCCCTGGCCAGTAATATCCGGCGTTCATGATCTTCACGACAACCATGCGTGGTCCCGCATGGATGCCGCAGATTCCTTCGTGAATCTCCCTTATCAGATAATTCGCATCTTGGGGGTCCACGCAGCGCAGTAGTGGCCCCAAGAAGGACTTGCGGTATAAGATACCACCATTCATTTCGTACTGCAGAGCTTTGTTCTGAATCTTTCTTGCCTCTGCCTTATTCTCTGGGAGTATTCCTTCTTTCAAGTACTGAATGATAGGGGTCATCCAGGATGACTGCCCTATCTCGATCACATTGACTTGTCGTAACAAGACTGAAGGGTTCTTGAGTACCTCAATCCTTACATCTTTGGCAAGATGTTGGAAGGACGTTGAAGCAAGCTTGCTCAAAGCGTCAGCTGGTTTGTTTTCAGAGCGATTGATGTGGATGACCTTGTGAGACTTGAACTGTTGAAGCAACTCTTTTGCTTGTTCCAGATATAGGGCCATAACTTCACCCTTTGCATCGTATATACCGTTGACTTGGCTGGCTATCAAGAGTGAATCAACATGTGCTTGTAGATTTTTAGCTCCCATTTTGATGGCGAGGCGCAAGCCTGCCAGAAATGCCTCGTATTCCGCCTCGTTGTTGGTGTTTTTAAAATCCAACTTGATGGCGTAAGTGAATTCATGATTTTCAGGGCTTACTAGGCGCAATCCAGCTCCCGCGCCGTCCTCATTTGAGGCCCCATCAGTGTAAAGCATCCAAGTTTCATTTGTCGTGTATTTTTCGGGAGTCTCCACCAGCTCACAATCTTTGATTTTCTCAACTGGGACTTCTGTGATGAAGTCTGCTAGAACCTGACCCTTGATGGCTGGGCGCGGCTGGTACAGAATGTTGTGGCCTCCCAGCTCAATGGCCCATTTTGCTAACCGCCCGGATGTTTCTGGTTTTTGAAGTATCGTGCCGATATGGAAATTGGTAAGTACTGTGATCACATGCCCTGTAAAATATCTGCGCAGCCTTCGGGAGGCGTGTAACAGCGCAAGCACCAATTTTTCCATCGTGGAATATCTTGTTTCCGGGTCAGTGAGTACCCTGCTGACGTAATAAATTGGAGTTTGAACTCCATTTCTTTCCACCAGTAATACCGACCCTACTGCCTTATCTGAAGAAGATAAGTACAGTACGAGTGGTTCTTTTTCAAACGGTGCAGTCAGGGTAGGGAGCTCGATCAAACATTCTTTCATTTGCTGAAAACCTTTTCTGCTTCAGGGGTCCATCTGAACTCTTGCTTCTTGACACAGTTGCGCAGCGTGCTGATAAAAGGGTATGACTTTGCGGCGTGATTTGATAAAAAACGGTTAAGCGCGGCGAGGCGACCGGCTAGCCGTTGCATCTCTTTGATTGTACGCGGCGATGGCATTCGCTCTATGGCCTGGACTTTTTCCGGATTCACTTTGAAGCCGCCGTTTGTGACTATGAAGCCTAAGAACTTCCCTTCTTTCATGCCAAAAGAACATTTGGCTGGATTCAACTTCATATTTACGCTGCGCAATGAATTGAAGGTTTTTTCGATGTCTTTCAACATTTGGTCCTCTTCGGGACTTTTGACCACTAGATCATCGATGTATACTTCAATATGCTTTCCGATGTCACCGGCGAAGGTCTTGTCCATCAATCGCTGGTATGTGGCGCCAGCGTTTTTCAGGCCAAATGGCATCTTCGTATAGCAAAAAATCCCAAGATCAGTACGAAAAGCCGTCTTGTCTTCATCCTCAAGCTTCATTTGAACTTGATGGTACCCCTTGTAGCAATCCAAGAAGCACTTCCATCTGTATGGTGCGAGAGAGTCTATCTTTTTGTCGATCTCAGGCAAAGAGTAGCAATCTTTAGGGCATGCCTTGTTGAGATCGGTGTAGTCAACGCACATTCGCCATCCACCACTAGACTTCTCTACCATCACGGGGTTCGCAACCCAACTTTGATAACGTACTTCGCGCAGGATGCCGGCTTTAAGTAACTCGCATACTTGCTCATTCATTGCTTTCGTTTTGTCTGCCCCTAAGCTGCGCCTTCTTTGGACTTTCGGTTCAACAGAGGGGTAGGTGTTTAAACAGTGTTCGGTAATGTCGCGCGGGACTCCGATCATGTCAGCCGGGGTCCAGGCGAAGATGTCCATGTTCTTGAACAGGAGCTGCTTGAGACGAGTTCTGGTATCTGGTGAGATTGCGTTCCCTATCGTCACCGTTTGCTCCGGGTACTTGTGATTTAAAACCCATTTTTCGGGTTCAGTTGTTGAAACCTTCGCTGCTTTGGTTGGGCGCAACTCTTCTGTTGACATTACTTCCTTCTTTGCATAAACAATTGCCACCCCGGTCTTGGTTGGGAAACCAATCGCTGAGTGCGGGGTGGAAGTTATCATATTCAACTCGCCTTGCGTCTCTCTCCTGATTAGCACATCATGTCTTGACTTAACAGGCATCACCATGAAGTTAACGTTTGTTGTTCTTGAATGCTTCCCGTCAGAGAGTGTGACGGGGAAGCTGATCTGGCCTAGCGGGAAGACCATTTCATTGCAGAATCCAGACAATGGATAATCAACTGGTTCAAGTCTTGCTTTGTCTTCATCGTCGAACTGGTTAAAGCATTGCCCATAGATGATGTCTGCCGTACTCCCCGGGTCAATGAAGACGTACTCAGTTTCATAATGACCGATTATACCGGTGATGACGATGGGTCGTGTGGCTCGGGGACCTCCGCGCACCACCGGGAAAATAACTTGCTGTTCTTGCCATGAAGGCTCATAAGGTCTCTTGCCTTTTTCTCTCGCACTATACCTTGGTCCATTGACCATGTGTGTCTCTAGGCGTCGGACTTTCTTGTGATTTCCCTCATCGTGGCGATGGAGCTGTCTTGTTTCTTTGCGCACGTTTTTCACCAAGTGGCTCAGCTTTCCACTCTTCAGCGCTCTTTCGATCTCTTGGCGTAAGCTGTAACAATCATCAGTTAAGTGGCCTGTATCTTTGTGGAAATCACAATACAGGTTGGGGTCTTGCCCCTTTTTGTTCGTCATTGGTCTTGGCGTCTTAAAATCATGGTTCTCCGTCATTAGCACCTCTTTTGGTGTTTTTATGAGCGGAGTCCAATGCTTTTCACGATTATCATCTCGGACCGCCTTTCTATAGCCGACGCGATCAATAGTATCTCGCGCGTCTTCCTTATAGCGGGATCGTTCTTCGTAACGGGGTCGTTCATTATAACCGCTGGAGTGGTTCCTTCCACCCAGGGTTCTTGCCTTTGTTGCGCCTGTTGTCGTCGCGCGAGTGACCCCCTTTAGAAAATCTATCTTCGGAACGATAGCTGTTGTTTCGTGTGAGTGACTCTTCAGTTTGCGCGACTATCTTCGCGGCTTCCATGAGTTTGTCCCACTCCTTTGGCATTCCATCTTTCCCAGTGATGGTTCTAATCAGGCTATCACAGCGGATGGCTTTCTTGAAATGGCAGCGCATGAGTTGTTCACTCACGCCACCGATCTCCAAACATTCTTTGTTAAAGCGCGTAATGAAATCTTCCAAACCCTCGTTATCTCTTCGCCAGATATCTTCAACTTCAGCTGTGTCGCGCTGGTATCGCCTTTGTTGACTGAAGTGACTCAAAAACTGAGTCCTGAAATCTACCCATGATTTTATCTTTCCTGGAGGAAGGCTGTCGAACCAGGCGCGAGCAGCCCCCGTTAATGTTTGGATAAACAGATGACACCACATGGGCATGTTCCAACCTCCCATGCAGCCCATGCTAGTAAACACTCTGACGTGATCGTCAGGATCAGTCAATCCGTTAAACTTTCCGACAGTTGGAGGCAACTTTTCTCTCTTGAGCGGCGCGAGTGCTATCTTTGGGATGAACTTTGAATGCTCTATAGCTTCCTCTGGTCGATAGGCGAGGCGAAAGTCACGCTCTGCCTCTTCGGTATACCCAACGTGCTGCCTTGGTTTGTAGTACTCGTGATTTCTTTGCAAACGATTGAAAACCGAAGATTCGTCATCGTTCTCCCAGGTTGGATCATTCGGGTCAGTTTCTTCCCACTCATCGTTCATGTTGCGCGGCGTGAGCCGGCTATGAACTGGGCCTCTTTGGAAGTTTGACGGTTCGTCATAGTAGCTTTCTGTCTCCCCCCGTGTATCGCGCGTGTCCTGCACGCTTTGTCTTCGGGTAGGGGGAGGTCTGTTGGCTCTTCCTTGGATATTTTGCGGTGGTGGCATCTGGCGCGGCACGTGACTTGGGCCAGTTGGTGTAACCAAGGATGGTTCTGCCGTTAAAACTGCTTGTTGCGCGCTCAAGGATTGATATGCCGCGTTAATGGTGGCGAGTTGCTTGGCGTACCATGAGGCTGGGGTTTCGCCCTCTGGTAGCCCTAATAGCGCTGAGATATTCTGAGGTGGAGCTGGGTTCGAAGGTCCAGCACCGTTGTTTCCTGGGGTAGTTTGAGTGATGCGGGTGAAGCTCCCGCGCGGACCCCCAGTGTTGGCTATCTCGATCTCGTCGACTTCTTCAACGTGTTGGGGTTGGATGTTTTGGTTATCCACTCCCAACGCTGCGTTAGGGTCTGCTCCAAGACCAACAAACTCGGGAATGATTCCTTGACCAGCCATGATCGAAGGAAGAAAAACAACGAAACTCAGGAAAGAAGATGAGAGTGGTTTGTAGAAAAAATCGGTGGGCGCCAATGAAGAAACACGGAACTAATTACGGGATTAATCAGTTTGGTTTATGTTTCTACCATGATGGTTAATCTTCTTATGGTTTCCTGAGCTCCTTAATGACCGTGGATTATCTGCAAAACAAAACACCGTTACTCGTTAAGAGGGGAATGTGAGGGTTTCCCTCTTAACCGGGCTCCGGCGTGAGAATAAGCGACTGCTTTGGGGAGAGAATTAAGTATTAAGTGAGAGAGTAGAGGGAATGGAATGTTTAACCTGTGAAATCAGCTCTCTATTTATAGCCGGAGAGGTGTAAGAGGGTGTGGGCCGATGGGCCTTGGGCCAGAAGGCGACAACCTGGAGGATATGCTCCTTGTCTCACTGGTGTCGACCGTTAGTGGCCTCTAGGAGCTTTATGGAGTTGGCGCAATGTGATTGGAGCCACGTGTCACTGTTGTCGGCCTTGCTGCCCTTCTGCCATCAGTAGGTAAGTGGAGATCGTGGGGCAGTTGTCTCTGCCCTATGATTGGTGCCACATAGGCGTCCTTAGGTACTTTTTGTCTCCTGCATGTCAGACGATCGTGGAGCACGATTGCGCAGGATCAGGAGGACCCTGATTGGCTCTTTTATTCTGCCACTTGCTGCCACTTGTACCTTGTGTACTATCTGAAAAGGCCTTGCGCCGTAGTCACGCATGATTCTTGCTGAGCACGTTACTACCTCGCGCGCGGCATGGGCTTTCAGATATTCTTTTCAAAATGCTAAGTGTTGCTAATTGGAGTTTCTTCTTATGTAGACCTCGCGCCGTATTACGCAGATGTGCTGTATCCCGCGCGAGGTTGTCAATCAAGGAAATTGCTGAGTAAGGAGTATGGTCCCGCGCGACCTTGCAGGAGGTTGCCCAGCTTTTTGGGACCATACCCCTTCAAGTCCCCCCAGTCCAGTGCTGCACCATGCGCAAGGAAAGTGGTTGGAGCTCTGGACTTAAAAATAAAGTAGAAGGATGCTTCTGGCTTTGGTAGACGGCGCGCGTGTAAGTTGTTGGTTACTACGGCGCGGCTACCAGGCTTGTTACTGGCTTTGTTGTTAGCTTTTATATGAAGTTTCTAATGACTTTGGGCGGGAAAACCCTCGAAATTTGAATTTCTGACAGGTTGGTGAAAAAGTCGCGATTGGTGACGCTTGAGTTGACCTCTGACGGTTGTCATCAACTTGTCTCTGACGAATCGTATTTCCGTCAGAGAGTGAGGCCCACGCGCGCGTGGTAACCGTCACTCCGGGAAATACGCCTTACGTGGCGTTTTCTGATTGGCCTTGCTTGCGGCGACCTCGGCACGGTTACCCCATCGCATTAAATGCGATGGGTATATATATCCGAAGAGACGAGAGGTTTATCACTTTTCTCTTCTACTATTTCTTTATTTCCTCTCGGAACTTCTTTGAATCTTCAAAGTTTGAAGAACACGTTTGTAGCAGATCTTCAAGTTCTTGAAGAACATCGTAGCCGATTATCAAGCTTGTTTCCAGTATATTCGAGACCCTTGTTTTATCTATCGATGGCTGAGGAACAGCATGAAGATAATCCCGGAGAAGAAGGTCCTGTACCTGTTCTCCGGTGGGATTTAGGGCTTTTTGAACAGCTTTCACGTAGTTTCCGGTTCCCACCGGAGTGGGATGCCCGGTACCCCGGCCAGAACCAGACGGCCGCTGAT